>OY728167.1:668363688-669613688 GCA_963277665.1 Viscum album | reverse complement strand
CTTGGTAACGTTTTATGATGCCATGGTGAATAACCTTGGAAATAAAGGGAATAACCTAATAGCACTCCAATTAATTCAGTTATGAATAAATCTCTAGACATGAAATCTTCATGATACCTTGTCATCATACCTTGTTAATATTTTATGATACCTTGTTGAATAACTTTAGTAATATGCTTTTAAAGTACCTTAGTGATGAGATTTGGTGATATAATTATTAATATCTCATGTTTATATTTTAGCCGCATTTCCATGTTATTCTTCATGTAATTGTGATCATATTTTTCATCATGTACTTATATTCACTCTCTTATGATCATGTTCTTATGTTGTACCCCATATCTTACCTAGGATATATTTAGATTTCATTGTTTATCCTTTACTGAGTATCAGAGCTCACCCATTTCTTATATTTCCATTTACCATTTTATGGGGAAAATTAATATATATGATATGTCTACAAGATTATCTGGTGTGAATAATTTTTTTGATATATTAAAGATTTTTTATGAATTAAGTAGTCACCTATACGTTTAAAAAATGTTTCTTCATTGAAAAATACATGAGTTATTCTAGTTAATGTTTTTTCATAACTGTTTAAAACTAAAAAAATAAAAGTTATTGCTAATTTATATAATTAATTATATTTTATAAGTAATTTAATTGATAATTCCATGCATATAGACATTATAGTTTTGTAAAAAATTTATTTGGTAGTAATTTCTACGAACTTTAACTTCTCGTATAGTGGATTCCACATGAATGTTAATTGTTCAAACTCTATATGCACGTGAGGATGGTTGAATCTTAGAGATGATACCTTTTTCCCATGATGTGCTAAATGATCTTCACAAGGGATTGAATACTATTTTAAGCTATGGTTTTCCCCTTATGAATTAGTTATCTCTCACCATTACCCTTAATATATAGTTCTTCAAACAAAAAAATCATAATGACTATAATACCAATGGCCATAATTCTCAATAGTAATAATTCACAATGATAATGTAATGGATATGTTTCTTCATAATTACTATAATTTATTTCAAAAAAATTATTTAAATATTACTTCTCATTTTTAGTTCATCCTATATGTTGATTTCGTGTATCTTGTGTTTTTTATTTTTTATTTTTCTTGTTGTAGCTGTGATGTTTATTAGAGAATGTGACTAAAGAGACAACAAAATTACACCTAAATTTTTTTATATTTTATAAATATTGAAATTAAGTCCACAAAAAATATAGAAATTTCATTCCTACTACATCCTTAGGATCCCAGGTTTCCTCCACTTTTTGTTGATTCCTTCAAAGAATCTTCACTATTCGGGTTTTCAGATTTCGTATCCCTTTATTTATCACATTAAGAATTTGAATAGTCTATCCATTATATGAAAATTTAGGCTCTAACTAAACATGATCCACCTTTAATACGTGGTAAGGGTCTGGTATATACCTTATAAGTAGTGATATATAGAAGAAATAATGTACTTGAGATAGGTTTGGTGGTATACATATGAAATATTCCATATATCCCATCCACTTTAATATTTGAATGTCCAAATGTACCTTATAATTAGTTTCACTTTCATTATAAAAATAATTACCCACTTGCAAGGATATATCTATAGAAATCCATAGTCACACACTTGGAATTAAAGATACCCCCCATTATTTGTCAGCATAACAACACTAGTCTAATTTTAGATACTATTATTTTTTTCTGGAAGGATCTTACCTTCTATGATGTTTCTTCCACATGTTCTAGACTCTATAACATTATTTCTACAGTATAATACCAACAAGTTAGATTTAAAAATATACTTTCTTATAAGTCTTCATATGGTTCCATTTTTATGTTGGAATAATAACTATTATTTTATCCAAACTTAACTAGGGGTAAATAATAATCCCAACTTCTTTGAAATTCAAGAGATCGTGACTTAGCATGTACACCAATGTTTTTATTGTATTTTCAATCTTTCCATATTTTTAGGGTGATAGGATATGCTATGATTTATATTTAAATCCTTCTAGGTACTCATTTGTGAATTTGATGTGAACTGTCGTTCATAATAAAAAAAACTATTTTTAAGGGTGTTCCATGAAGTCTTAGAACTTTTTTCATGACCCGTCCTTGTTGGGACCCTTGGGCTTGTAGTGTAGATTAATCTGATCCCCAATGATTGATACCATTAGGCCCCATGTTGGTGACTAACATCAAGGGTATAAATCATACAAATGGGAGGCATTTCCCTCATATAACCTAGGAAAATGATGATATAAAACACTAATCAAAAACATAATATAAAAAATCCAAAATCTATAATAACACCACAATGCATGAATAATGATAGAAAATGTGAAAATCACAAATAAAATACCAATAATGTCTTAGGAAACTACTCCACAGGAAAACCCAAGCTCCAAGATAGTATTATCCATCTTAATCACTAAACTATCCTTATAAACCAAAAAATGTACAAAGATAGGGGTGAACATAACACATATACTCAGTTAGATAATACATAAGACCTCTGATGAAAAATCAGAAGAATATTACTATATCTAAATTGAACAAACAACAATAACATGATAGCACCTGAAAGGTCGAAAATAAATGGCCTAAATAAGAATTACTCAACAAGTATCTCATCCAAGTTTAATAACCTAATATCAAGAATATAACAATAGAACCATGCATCCACTTCACCACTAATTTTCTTAGTGTATATCCCACTATCAAACATATAGTGTTTACTCCATCCAATATTTGATAGGGGTCAGGTTATAATCGTGTATACCATAACCTTCTATAGGGTATGTTATCCCTTGTTTTCGACTCTCTATGCATTCCAGAACCACGTCTATAACACACAAAAAACCACATAATCCTCATCTTTACATATCCACTTCCACACTTCATCTCATCTACACATAACATATCTAGAGTAGTATGGTATCATGAACATGGATGACATCAACCTTGCACCCTCCTCCTACCATGAACGATCCCCAAAATATCTTATATCACCATCAATCTAGATAATTCATTATTACACACCCATTAGGGATAGTGGGAATGAGATGGAAACTATCCATCCCTCATCACCATGTTGGATATTGGGTAAAACACCCATAACCCAAAACAATTGGACAATGATAAATTTATCTGACTTAAGTTGGGTGTATATATAAATCACTAGGAAGTAAATCATATATATATAAATGAACCATAACCCCAACATAGTGGTTCTATAATAATATCACCCCATCACATCCCATAACATCTACAACACTATCACATTACCAAACTACCACCACCACATACCGCCACCGTTGGATGCTATAATGTAAACCAGCCACCAAAAACCCACATGAGATAGCCAAAAAACCATAATATATTCCCATTTCAACCTATCATTCATCTAATCTAGTAATATATTTTTCCAACCCGTTTAAGATAATTACACCTTCCACTTATCATATTTAATGAAAAAACCCAAGGCATCACCCACATTATTTCTAGCCATTAATAATTTTATTTCAATCATTAATAATTTCCTATAGAACTCAATATTATTCATTTTCACCACCATCCATATTTCTAGTTTTATTATTATCAATAACATTACATAATTACTAGACATCAAAAATTCCATCCTTCAAATTCACAACTAACTTTCCCATAAATTTCTACACCTACCATGCCTCAAACCAACACCAGGATGCAACCATCACATATTAAAAACCATCACCACAAATCCATAATAGTGAAAACTAGAAACCCAACTACCAAAAACATATTTCTTCAACAAAAAATAATTTAAATACCTCCCTCTAATCATCAAAAATGAAATAAACACAAAAACCAATAACAACAAACAAATTCATGCATAGTGATCGACACATTCAGAAATTCCCTTTTCCACATTTATTTAATATTCACTTAATATCATTTACATGGGAATCCAAAAAACAATTTCATCATCAAATATCAAATTCAATTAACATATTTACATGAATAATAATGTTATGAAATGTGATTACAACAGTTTTGTTTTAGTAAAAAAAATGTTTAATATAGTAGTATTCATAATTTATCATCAAGGAGAAAAGCGATTCAACATCTTAAATCATATATCAAGAATTCAGTAAAGAATATATGAATGATCCCATTACTTTCTAATTTTTATTCTATTTTATTATATTTAGTTATGTTTATAATTACCATAAAAACAAATAATAAATACGCACATAAATTCAACAATTTACACAAATAATTGAGAGTTATTGGATCCACTACCTTAATTTGAAGAACTCAGGGAATCACCACACAAGAAAAGAGAAATCATGGATAAACACCACTGAAATCGAAGGAGGATACTATGATATCTATCCAAAACAACCCACCATCAATCCATGCTCATAAATCAACCCAAAAATGAAGAAAATCACCATAAATACTTTTATGAAAGACAAAAATGAGAAGACAGGTGAGAAGGAGAGGAAGGGAGGTACCTTGATCCAAGAGAGATTGGTCCTTATGAATCAAGGGGTTTTATCCCTCAAGAGTTATGGATGGAAAGAAAGGATATGTCCAATGGTCAACTTGGGTTCAAAGGAAGAGAGTATAAAAATGATCAACATAAATTTGGACCCTTTATATATAGAGGAAGACAGTTTGGCCTCTACCATGGTGTAGTGACACCAACTATGCCCATGGTTCTACCAGTCAAAAAAGAGATTCAATTTTCCATGTATTCAAAATGAATTTCCCTTTTAACTTATTGTTCATTTTAAAACTAAATTTAAAATATTTGATTGGCCCCAATCCCATCACTAGAGTGTAAAGAAATCCATTTTCATCTATTCAAAATACCACCATGGCCTTCACCATGGCACATGGAAAATACCATCATTGATTCACCTCACTATACCCAATTCTATTTTGTGGTGAGCTCCACATCACTGATTCCTTCCTCCGTCAAGTACATAACATCACCTCAAAATCTCAAACCACCACACCCACACCCCGGTCATTTCACACCTCCCTATATCCAATAATGAGAATCCCCATAGCTTGAGTAGAATTGTACACTTCACCATGGCGTAAATCATTTCCCCATTTCCCAGAGATAGATTCTTCATAAAAAATTCCCTCAACCATGGGAGTTGTAGACCTCATAATGCTCTATAGGCCAAAATCGTTGGAATCCTTGGGAACAAAACCAAATTTCTTTGGCACTATTCCATATAGATCTAAATGTGATTTACCATGACCTCCAACACACCTAGAACAAAGAAATAGTGACCCTTTAAATGGAAAAAAATCAATTATAACCTCCAAAAAACCTTTAAACTGCCCCTAGACACTTTAAGAACCTAAAACACACAAATTAATCAGTAGAGAATGATGAAATCATTAAATTATATATCTATCAATGATTCAAACCCCCATGATTCAAAACAAATCCTATAAGGAAAACTGAAAACAAAAACCATATACACTCCCCAGAGAGATACCTCTCAAACGAGATGACCCCATCACAACAGAATACAAATCCAGTGAACTAAATCAAGAATGAGGAGTAATTATTTTTAAAAAATTAATCACCACGTCAAGAACTAAAAGAAAATATAAATATAACTTGGTATATTGATCACAAAAATTTTTTTATGTTCCCACATAATCTAATACATACCACCATAACCCCATAGAACTCAAACCAAGGGAATGTATTTCCAATGTAACACATTCTCTTGATGATCCTATATCTCAACAGGAAGATCTATGAATGTATGTTATAAACAATATCTATATCCCTATAATTGATTACATTAGAATCCTCAATAAGATATTGATAAAGATACAATACATGGAAGATGTCATGGATCTTGGAGAACTATGGAGGTAGTTCCAAATAATAAAACACCTCACCAAAAGGTTGAAAGACCATAAAAAGGGAAATAAAATGATGATAAAGTTTTATCCCCTAGGAAAACCTCCAATGTACCTGATGAGGGGAAACCCTCAAGAAAACATGCTATCTATCCTCAAACTCTATGGGTCTCCTCCGCTGATCCACATATGACTTATAATAGTCCTATAATACATTCATTCACCCATAAATCTTCTGAATCTTCATTATCATCCTTGTACCTCATATATACCAAATATCACTAACTCTCCATCCCCAGTACAATTAAAAAGATAAGAAAAATTCCACCCATATAGTTCCTTTAATGGATCAATGGAAATGGAGAAGTTGAAGTTTTTTATAAGAGAACTCACCTAATGAAAAATGATTTATCCATGAACCATATAAATCTAAAAAACAATCCCATATACTATTATCCATTATTTGTATGTTCAACTCTATTTTCCCATCCATCATGGGATGGAATGTAGTTTTGAAGTGAAATTGGGATCCAAAATCAAGCTTTAGTACTCATCAGACTCACAAAGTAAAATTAGTATCTCGATCAGAAATAATGGTCCTTAATACCCGTTGAATTTTCACTACCTCATCTACATACCACCTCCCTATGACCTCTTCAACAACCAAATACCTAATATCCAAGTAATATTCTGACATAGATAACCAATCTTTGATAACCCAAAAATCATTAAGTCATCCTAGGGATCATGGTGGACTAGTGATGTAATCTCTCATATTTCATCTCATTTCAACTAAGGGTCATCCAATGGTTGCAAAAAACTATCTAGAACATGATTCTATACCGTAACATATTGATAGAATGAACACTGTCATATCAAATCTAACACCAACTTCATTATCCTGGGACACCAAAGTAGACCCCTCAAAGAATGATACATCGTGGATGCTCCGGGATTCACCTCCATTTCTATGTTTTTAAACTCATGGAGAACCACCCCATGCATTGCTGATTGAATCAATAACCACCCCTGAAACATCATTTGATACCATTCATACTATGAACATACCTCTAGAGAATCATCGTAGATGATAAGTCGCCGCATCACCTATGTCTTTGAGTCTTCCCATGTTACACCCCAATATTTCATAGTTCGTTTTCTCTTCAAAGTAATTCAATAACTTGCGCTACACGCAACACCGAGTTTGAGCACACCACGACTTACCAAATTAGCCGTTTAAAAAGAAGTTATGAATAGTATTAACTAAATTTTGAATTTTATATACTCCATATAATTTTAACATCCATATTATGTGTTTCTTGGACATAATATAATAACAAATTCAATTTTTCAAATAAAGGAAGTATTTTTCAGAAAATGCAATTTTATCGCCTTTTAATGGAGAACCCTTTTTAAATCAAATATTTGACACTTTAATATATAAAATTTTACAAAATAAACTTCTTATTTAGAATCTGGACATAAAAATTTAGTTTCGATAATTTTTTGGTTTTTTCTGATAACTTTCATATTGTGGTGAATAGTAAAAAATACTAAATTTTAATTGAAAACAAAATTTTAAATTAAAATAATTGATAGTTCTTAATTATAAAATTGAATGGTTTGGAAGTATAATTAGATTATATTTTTATTATTTAATACAATGTAGGTCATTATATTAATTTCACATTTAAATTTGACATAATCAAATGTCAATCTTTTGATAGATTTTACTTTATAAAAACCCGCTTTTTTTACAACGAGAATTAATTAATTAATGAAAATTATATGTTTTGAATTTGGTAAAATAGAATTCATTTTTGAATTTGGAATATCAAAATTATCTTAGGGTTAATTTTTGGTATTTTTAAGAAAATTTTCAATTTTTGATGAATAGTGAAAAACACTACATTATTGTTTAAACCCAACTTTTTATTTAAATAATTATTTATATTATTTAGATTTATTTTAAGTCAAAATAGATATAGAATACCTATATAATTTCAATTTAATTCTTTGGAGTCATTTGATTATAAAATTCTATGTATAAAATTTTATTGAACTTTTTACTGTCTTTTACCCACCTTCTTGGAGCATTTGAAAATTTGTATAAAACTTAATTTTACCACTTCTGTGAGTTGAATTTAAAAAATCTGAGAGAAACTATTGACATTAGTAAGTAAAATTTGTTTCAATAAGAAGAAAATAGTTTTTGGTGAATAGTAACTTTTGCCTTTTATTTACCACGGTTAAAAGTAAATAGGGTAATTAAAGGTAAAAATGATATTATAATTACCCTAAAACATTTCCTAATTCTATTGAATAAGTTTAATTCGACCTAAAACAAACTTAGGAATAAAATATGATCCTTTTGGTCCACTTGGATTAGATTAGGACATTTATTATTATTTTATTTAAAGAATAGTTAAAAGTGTTAAATTCAATGTTTAATAACAACACCATTTTTAATATAGGGTTACACATAAGACAAATTTGACTATAAATATTAATTAGAAAGATAACGAGATTTATTACATAGTGGTATTTTATTTAGAATTTTTAGACATTAAATAATTAAATTTATTTATGACACAATGATGATGCAGTAATTACCTTATTAATGAAAGATTAAAATAATTGATATTATAAATATCAAAATAAATTTAAATTGATACTTTTGATGAATTACACTAATTTTATAGGATAGTATTACATGTTAGGGTTGATTAGATAAATTTTTTTCTAAGTGATAAGGTTGTTATGACTTTCACAAAAACAAAATATGAAATAGTGTTAAAATTGACATAAATGTGTTTTTTAAACAAATAATATATTATTAAATGTTATAATAATATTAAAAATATAGGTTTTGGCCAAAAAAAAAATATAATTATATATATATAATTAATGAACCACTTGAGGTTCTATTGGATTTTTATAGTATGTTTATTAACCATTTATTATAATAATAAAGAGGACATGGTAAAAGTTAAACTATTTAACTAAGCGTTAAATCTAAAATATTGGGTTAATATGGCGACCTAAACTTGTCTAAAATCTATTGGTTGAGAGTATTTCGACACATATGCACCTTAGATTCAAAATAAATCAATTTGAATCCATTATAAACCAAAAAATATTTTATAATAAAATAATATTTTAAACTTTTCCTAATGTGACCATCACCTCTCTTATAAAGGGTACTTACCCTTCTCTCAAAATCACACCTCCAATGCCATTTGGCTCGGCCAACCCTAGCCCAAATATCCTCCCAACTTCTCTCACTTCAACCTAGAGGCCTTCCCTTGAGCAGAAATATAATATCCCGGAATTTCAGTATAATTTTTTTAATTATATGGAATTATTTCTAGACCGCAAAATTTGACGGCACGTGATTCCGAGGCCCGGAGTGCCCGGAATGTTCTGTCGAAGTTCTGTTAATCTGTATTTATCATGCGTAAGTAGTTTTCCGGAAAAAGTGGAATAAATCTTAAGTGGTTTCCTGGATCAGAAATCTGAGGGCACTGTTGCGTTCAGGATGGCGGGTTTAACCTTGGCGTGACTGAAGTTTAGTCGGCGTAGGCCTCCGGTGAGAAATCCCGAAAATGGCATAACCGTAAATAAAAGAGGTAAATAAAGTTATTTTATTTTACAAATTCTTATAACTCAGGAATGGTAAGTTGGATTAAAAATCAGAGACCACTGCTGAACTCGTGAGTGTATGCTTTCTTTAGGGAGATACTAA
Source organism: Viscum album (assembly GCA_963277665.1). Taxonomy (NCBI): domain Eukaryota; kingdom Viridiplantae; phylum Streptophyta; class Magnoliopsida; order Santalales; family Viscaceae; genus Viscum; species Viscum album. The sequence continues at coordinate 669,604,044 of OY728167.1, read as the reverse complement.
CATTGGCTGGCGCGGCCCACTAGTGAAAGTTATTTTTTGGCTGTAAATAAAATAACTAAGTGACAATTATTTTGTTGAAAAATCCAAAAGTTCTAAATGGTAACTTGGATTGGAAATCAGAGAGTACCCTTGGGTTTTTCAGGGAATCTTTCACTTAGGTAGAGCCTTACCTCGATCGGCACGGGTCGAGGGTGACTGTTAATAATTTTCTGAACTTTTTTCAGGTAAGTTCAGTAAACGCGCGTGTGGAATTTTCTAACATATGAATCAATGCTCAGATTAAAAATCTGAGGGCACCATTGAATCCACAACACCGAGATTCTCTTAAGGAATAATTTACTTTGACCATAGTAGGTCTGAAGAAAAAGCTATGTCTTCTGACTTTTAACAGAAATGAAATAAAATAATTTTGTTATTTTATTTCATATCCTCCAATGGAAAATTAAACTGTGGGGTCGGTGGTGTGTCAATCCATTAGATGGCTTGACCTGCCAACCTTAAGTAACGAGGAAGTTGGGGAAATTAGGTAGCTTCTTAATTAATGATCCCCTTTAATTCCTCATGTCATTACTTACCCTCCCCATATCTTATATATATAGAGATTGGGGAGGGGTATCAGCACAACATCGCCATGAAACGAAGTGTAGAAGGAGCGCTGCGATGCTGGACCCTTAGAAGACGGATCCGACCCAACAGGAGGTGACGGACGACATCGAACCACGAACTGAAGGATGACGTATGTGTGTCGTCGTTGGGAAAAGGTTGCTGGAATGAAGAACCCGATCCGCCTTTATGCCGCGGACATTCTCCAACGTGTTTCGAGGTAGGGGTTATTATGTTTGTGCATATTTGATTCCCTCTTCCCTGTTCATGAAATTATACAAAGAATGTGGGTCAACTGACTAACGGGTTGATCCGCGATTCATTTGTTTTGCGGGAAGTTGTCACGAGGTATCCTTGTGGGGTTTGATTCATTGTATAATACAAGAAATAGTTAAACCATTTTATCCTCCCTTTGATCATGAGCTAATGTAGAGAGTGTGAGCCTAATGAAACCTATGAAACTTTGTTACCCTTGCGTTCTCTGTGGAATACTCTCATCACAACGGCACCATTCAGCCACGAAGGAGGCAATGTACCAACGCACATCGCAAGAGGAGGCCGCGACACGAAGTCACTGCTGTCATCGGAGAGACCGACACCAGCCGGACGCAGAGGAGGGGCGGGATGCCGTCGCGCACCGCTAGTATGCAAGTGTTCACTGCTCGTCAGCCATGGCAGTTGGAGAAGGCGGCCGACTCGTCGGATGGCTGTGAAAGGGAAGGGTGGTGCCCCGTCACGCGCCGCTGGGGGGAAGGAGACCATGGTCGAAGCTGAATCAGAGGAGGAAGAACCTGCACCTCCGGTGGGTTCCATGGAAACCGAGCGGTTCCATCGATTAACAAAATAAAGGGCCTCCGGACAATGTAGAAATCCGAGAGACTTGGGGGTTACACACCCCATGTCGGACCGAACCGTGTCGCCGCCCTCACAGCAAGCTGCCGCCTTCAGACCGGGCCGCCACCCTCAAACCTAGATGCAGCCCTCAGACTGGGCCGCCACCCACAGAGCGGGCCTTCGCCCTCAGAGAGTCCTTCCACCCTCAGAGCAGGCCGCCACCCTCGGACTGGTCCGTCCCCCCCCCCCCCCCAGGGGGCCACCGTCCCTAGGTCGGGCCACCCTATTCTGGTCAGGCCCCCTTGTGGGTCACCCCTCTTGCGGGTTGGACCGAACATCGGCCTAGTAGCTGATTTGACCTCGGCCCAATAGGCCGATTTCACCTCGGCCCAACAGGCCCAGTTCACCTCAGCTCAGCTCAGACCAGGTTGGGCAAGGTCGGACCAGACCTTGGCCCAAAACACTCAAAGGACCCTATCTTGAGATCCAGATGCCCATTTGACAAATCGTCTATGGCGTTGAGACCCTTGGAGCAAGAAAATACTTTTGACATACTCCATTAGAGTTTCGGAGAATCTTGGAGTACAACCAGGTTTGATCGCACCCGAATTCACCCGGGCCCCCAGCACTGAAATTCCAATAATGCACAGACCGGGCGTTCGATTGATGTGTCGTCTATTTAGTTGGAACCCTTATGAAATGGCAGGTAATTAGGTTACTTATTTGTGAGACTTCATTGTAGTTGAGATGCGACTGATGGCTTGGGGAGCGGTTCTCCCAAGCACCCTACGTACGGAACTGTAAAGACCCGTATCTTGACGTACATGGACATTACATTACATTTGCGGAATACTTAGTATATAACAAAAACACACACTAAAGGATCGTAATAGTTTAGTGTCTTTGGAAACTCGGAACGTAATCTTCTAATCGTGGTGAAAGTTCTTCAATATCTCCCATAAAGGTCATCCCTTTTTTTCTACCTAAAACCTTTCTTTATATCCTGGGGAAAAGAAAACATAAAAGGGTGAGCTCAAATGCTCAGTAAGGGTAAACAAAGGAAATATCAATCACATAATTTTCATAAGAACATAACATTTTTGGAAATCTTAACCTGCAAAAGAGAGCATAATTTCATAACATGGGATAAATCATAGTAGTGAAATGAAATCATAACTTAAAACATTACTCATTGTGGCATACACACATAATCATAGAGAATCATTTCTTGTTAGTCAAGACTCATTGCCAAGACTATCTTAGTGGACAAAGTCCCTTTCTGAATCGAGTAATCCTCGTTTCAGTCCTGTTTCACTGAACCGGTATAACCTACCATTCCAGCCATGTCTATCTCATGAGATATAAAATCTTTACCCAATGCATTGGAGGGAGATATAGGTCCCACCCATCTCTTAATGAATCCTTTCTTATGTGTGCCACAAAATCATAAATCATACATCATTTCATAACCCATGTAATAAAAATGGGATTCTTAAACAACATGACATCATAAAACCATTCATATAAGATAAAGGAATTCATAAACATAATTCCATCACAACATAGTCAAATCAATGTAAAAATATGGATAGAAGCAGAACTCTTTATTATCTTAGATGGAAAATAATTTTGATAAAACACTTGAATTGAATTCTTGAGGAAAATATCCTTTCTTCTTCAAAATCAATTTCTTTTCACAAAACATCATGCAACTTTAAAAGAAAGAGATTTTATTGAAAATAGTCATGAAATCTTTTAGAGTAAGCTTCATGAAAATAAGGCTTTATAAAACAGTAGAAATCCGTTCGTGCCGTATAAGTTAAAAAAAAACATTCTTCGTACTTTTGTCGGAAAAGTCAAAAAGTACCTCGTACGACAAAAGATTCCTTTCATACATATTACTAAAAACTCACCGAAGGGTAAAAATGGATTTAAACAATTGTAGGTGGATGGAAATAATATTAAATTTTGATGAAACATGGATGTGGATGATAAAATACACCCCAGTAAATACTTACGAATAAACAATCTCGGATAAAAATGAGATTGTGATATTTCCCTTACCTTAGGTCCAATTTGCTTCGTATGTGTCCGAACCTCCTGTATAATGATTTAAATAATGTCATTGACTTATTACAGAATCATATTCATTGTTATGATATCATATATGGTTCACTTATGACATTATATTACCCGTTCTTTTGTAAATTCCATGTTAAAGAAGCGTTTTGGGTAAAATCGTTTCATTTATCGTAGGTGTTTTGACTTGTTGTTCTTGACATCATTATTACTTATATCATGATTTACTTACTTACAGAATATAAAATATGATTTATATATCATATATATTCAGTATATATATATATATAATAGATAGATAAATAAAATGAAAAACACCGTTCATGGAGACGGTAGTCCGTACGTACGCATGAACGCTGTTTTTCTTTCCTTATTGTCTTGAAATGGAAGTAAGTAGATGACATACATATGTATATATATATACAAAAATCCAGTAGCTTTATAATGTCATGTATTTCATTATTATTTCTTATATATACATTATAATCATTCTTAAATGGTTAACATGGAGAATGAATCTCATCGCGTCGTGGAGACGGTATTCCGTACGTACGCACGAGCGATGATATCATTTCTATAAATATTGAATTGAATTGGAGTGGATTATAAAATATATCAGAATCATTATGATGTTGTAATAACTATGTATAGTTATTCTTTACACCATTATACCCATCCATGTAAGGTGGTGGTGGAAAATAGATTACACCACGGCGTGGAGACGGTATTCCGTACGTACGCACGCGCGGTGATTTCTTTTTCCGTAGGATGGATAGATGGTGAAATAGGGTTGTTTCATACTTATAATAACATATCAGTATATGAGTGATACTGATGTTATTACTTCATAATGAAACAACCTAAGAAGAAGAAGTGGAAGAAGAAATAAAGATGAAAGAATTGGTAACGGTAATTACCTCTTCTTTGAAGTGCCTCTTTGAGACCTCCTCTTAGGGCACTAGAATTGGTCTTTGAGGAAGACCAGAACCTCTAGGATGTTGCTAGGGAAGTGGAGAAGGGATTTTGGCAGGGGTTGGCCGAGCTTGAGTGCTCAAATTGGTGTGAGGAGGAGGGGGAGGAGGTGTCCTTTTATAAGGGAGGAGAGGGGCACCTTAGGAATTCTTAAAAATATTAATTTATAATAAATATAACCCCACTTAAAAACCTCCAAAAATGACTCATATTCGAAGCTTAGATGAGATAGGGTTGTAATCTCATCAACCAATCAAATTTATACATGTTTGGATCTTATTTTAAACCTTATCAATTAGATTTAACTCTAAGTTAAATAATTTAACTTTTACCGTGTCTTTTTGTTTTCTTTCACTATATGGTTAATACACTTACTATAACATGCCAAACGAACCCCAAATTGTATATTATTAATACATATATCCTTATCTAAGTCATTTGGCCGAACCTTAGATTTTTAGGAATAAAATAACAATTAATAATATAATATTTGATTTAAAAACTATTTTGTGTCAATTTTGACACTATTTGATATATGATTTTTTGTGAAAGTCATAACAGAATTATATGTTCGAACCAAGTTGATTAAATCAATACTAATATATCATAGTAACCTATAAAATTAGTGTAATTCATAAAAAGTCTCAAATTACATTTATTTTGGTATTTATATTATCAATTTTGTCAATATTTCATTAATAAGATAATTACTGCATCATCTTTGTGTCATAAATAAATTAAATTATTTGATGTCTAAAAATTACAAATAAAATACCATCATGTAGGAAATCGTTTTAGCTTTCTAATGAATATTTACAATCGAATTTATCTTATGTATAACCCTATATTAAAAATGATTTACTTATTAAACTTTGATTTTAACTATTTTAACCCTTCTTTAAATAAATTAATAATAAATGTCCTAATCTAATCCAAGTGGGCCTAAATGGTCATATTTTATTCCTAAGTTTGTTTTTGGTCGAATTACACTTGTCCAATAGAATTAGGACATGTGTTAGGGTAATATTAATATCATATTTACCCTTAGTTACCCTATTTACTATTAACCGCGGTAAAAATAGTAAAAAGTTACTATTCACCAAAAAATTATTTTCATCTCATTGAACCACATTTTAGTCCTTGATATTAACAGTGTCTCTCGGATTTTTGAAATTCCATTCACAGAAGCGGTAAAATTAAGTTTTATGAAAAATTCAGTTTTTAACCTACCACTTAGTGGTTTCACTATTCATCAAAAATTGAAAGTTTTCAGAAAAATGCCAAAATTTCATCCTAAGCTATATTTCATATTCCGAATTCAAAAATGAAGTCTATTTTACCAAATTCATAACATAGAAGTTTCATTAATTAATTTTATAATTAAATCCCGCTGTTAAAACAAATAGCGTGTTTTTTAAGAAACAAAATCTATCAAAAGATTGACACTTGATTATGTCTGGTTTAAATGTGAAATTACAAACAATGACCAACATTGTATTAAATTGTAAAAATATATTCTAAATATACTTTAAAACAACTCAAATTAATAATTTATCACTATTAATTATTTTGATTAAAAAAGTTGTTTTTAATTATAATTTAGTAATTTTCACTATTCATTAGAATATGAAAGTTATCCGAAAAGTACCAAAATTTCACCTTAGGCTAAATTCGATACTCCGAATCCAAAAATGAATTCCATTTTGAAAAATAAAATTTACAAAATTTCCAAAAAGTGGTTATTACTATTCATAACGGCTAGTTTTAATAATATTTTAATAGCATATCGTTGTTTCGTGAAACTCAGTATTGCGTACTACACACGCTATCGAGGAAGGTCGCGATTGCGTGTAACGGAAGGAAAGTCAAGGATGCGTATTGTGAAAGCTTCTTTTGTTGTAGCGTACAACACAAGACATTAATGAAATTAAAAAGAATATTTTTCATAAAATCTTGGGGCGTTACATTCTACCCCCCTTAAAATGAATTTCGCCCTCGAAATTCGTCGGGGTTATAAATGGTTTACTATTCAAAATTTTCTTTGATAGAAACCCACATCGTAAAAAGGAATACCAAAACATGGCTTTAAAAACTAAAGTATGAAATGTAACGATTACCCAAATATACTAATCACTGGGTTTCCACATAGGTGAAAATATGGATATGGAAGAAAAATCTAACCATCATGTTCTGATGGAGAGTGGTAGAGAACATGGCTATGGAAAAGCCAGTAATCACAAATCCATAGATTTGTGATGATATAAGGTACCATCTGATTCATCAGGTATAAGATCACTAGGACAACATTTTTGGTTTTCAAGATCATTTCCCTAAAGTTGAAAATTTTCTTAGAATAAATACTTACTTTATTTTGGTAAAATATCACTTTTGTTCGTGCCTTGAACAATTTCTACTTCATCTCTTAAATAAATGAAGTTGAATTTGTTATTCGTGATGTGTTAGCAGATCATGTGATAGAATGACAGGTCATTCCATCTGTCTCAAACAAAAGGTTAGCAAAACTTATATACATAAGTCGATCTATAGTGAGATTAATCATATATGCTTCCTAAAATGGACTTATACTTCATATATCATACTGCTTAATATAATAAAACTAGTTTCTACTAAACAGGGACATCCTGTAGGTCAGTGGTAGGCGATAAAGGCCAGTCGCACTTCGGTTGTGGGTTCGATTCCTACAGCCTTGTCCGAAGCGATGGGTTGTCGCCCGTCCTGCAGGTTGTCCTTTTTCTAAAACTACGTTACTATAACATCCCATCAATAATATCGAAAATCTTCTATCCTTAAACAATACTAACTTATGTCCAACATAATCCAGTCTAATCTTTAGGCTTATACATAATACTGGAGTCAACGATTACCAGAGATTTAATACTGTCGTTGATCCCCACATATCATAAGATATGTCTTGTTGGTCACATTCCAAACATTCAAAGTCCTTAATCGTGTATTCTCTTGAATACCTTAGTGAAAACATGAGTGCAGTTAAAAGTTAACACTTTCCACATACCAAAATCCTCAAAATTCTATATACTCAAACCATGATATCACTTAGTCCTTATATCAATCATGAGCTCATGAATACTATCAAACATTTAATTTTCTCCTTATCCCTTCATTATGCGCATATCATCTACATTCCAAAAATATCTGAATAACCTTTCACGGATACTGGTAACATTAATCATACACTTTCAAAACACAAGGAAAGACAACAGTGTAACAATCCATAGATATCTCTTTATTCCAAAATTACACATGATAAACATGTAATCATTCCACTACATTCTCAAACCATTGACCGAGCTTCAAAAATTCTTTCATCTCACATATCATTTGTAGTCTCTTCATCATCATCCACATAAATACTACCCATATGACCATACTGATTCTCTTCATGAGTCTTTCCCTTAGGGCATTTGTTTTCATAATGCCCATACATTCCACATTTAAAACACTTAACCATTTTTGATGTCGTAGCATTACCATTATCCTCATCCATGGTGTTAACCGACCCTTTTCCTTTGCACTTACTTGCTTTGTGTCCTTCTTTTCCACACCCAAAGCATCTTCCAGTTCCCTTGAAACATTCTCCTTGATGCCTCTTCCCACATGATTTACATTGGGGAAATTGAACTTTCTTTCCTCTATGATCATCATGGAACTCCATCTTTCTCTTATTAGTCGAGTCAGGAAACTTACCAAATTTTACTTTATTGATCATATTATGAGATTGCTGATTCGGCATAATAATGATGTTTGGACTTCCAAATCCCATTTCATTTGGTTGCTCATGAAGGATATCATTCCATTGTCCATCATATCCTCCATTATCGTGAATCACCTTGTTTCCAACCATTTTCTAAAACCCAAAAAGAATAGTGTTAGATGAAAAAATCATAATAAAGGGGGAGTAACTTAAATATCTATCATCTTTGGTTTAATCTAATATCGTTACCATAGTTCTAGGACTATATCCTATACATATACTTATCCTTAGGGGCATCCCTAGACATACCTTAGAAATATCTCTAGGGATCTCACTAAAGTTCTCGCATCCTAGTTTCCAAAGGTTGACTAAACCTTTCCTCTGATACCAACTGTAAAGACCCGTATCTTGACGTACATGGACATTACATTACATTTGCGGAATACTTAGTATATAACAAAAACACACACTAAAGGATCGTAATAGTTTAGTGTCTTTGGAAACTCGGAACGTAATCTTCTAATCGTGGTGAAAGTTCTTCAATATCTCCCATAAAGGTCATCCCTTTTTTTCTACCTAAAACCTTTCTTTATATCCTGGGGAAAAGAAAACATAAAAGGGTGAGCTCAAATGCTCAGTAAGGGTAAACAAAGGAAATATCAATCACATAATTTTCATAAGAACATAACATTTTTGGAAATCTTAACCTGCAAAAGAGAGCATAATTTCATAACATGGGATAAATCATAGTAGTGAAATGAAATCATAACTTAAAACATTACTCATTGTGGCATACACACATAATCATAGAGAATCATTTCTTGTTAGTCAAGACTCATTTCCAAGACTATCTTAGTGGACAAAGTCCCTTTCTGAATCGAGTAATCCTCGTTTTAGTCCTGTTTCACTGAACCGGTATAACCTACCATTCCAGCCATGTCTATCTCATGAGATATAAAATCTTTACCCAATGCATTGGAGGGAGATATAGGTCCCACCCATCTCTTAATGAATCCTTTCTTATGTGTGCCACAAAATCATAAATCATACATCATTTCATAACCCATGTAATAAAAATGGGATTCTTAAACAACATGACATCATAAAACCATTCATATAAGATAAAGGAATTCATAAACATAATTCCATCACAACATAGTCAAATCAATGTAAAAATATGGATAGAATCAGAACTCTTTATTATCTTAGATGGAAAATAATTTTGATAAAACATTTGAATTGAATTCTTGAGGAAAATATCCTTTCTTCTTCAAAATCAATTTCTTTTCACAAAACATCATGCAACTTTAAAAGAAAGAGATTTTATTGAAAATAGTCATGAAATCTTTTAGAGGAAGCTTCATGAAAATAAGGCTTTATAAAACAGTAGAAATCCGTTCGTGCCGTATAAGTTAAAAAAAAACATTCTTCGTACTTTTGTCGGAAAAGTCAAAAAGTACCTCGTACGACAAAAGATTCCTTTCATACATATTACTAAAAACTCACCGAAGGGTAAAAATGGATTTAAAAAATTGTAGGTGGATGGAAATAATATTAAATTTTGATGAAACATGGATGTGGATGATAAAATACACCCCAGTAAATACTTACGAATAAACAATCTCGGATAAAAATGAGATTGTGATATTTCCCTTACCTTAGGTCCAATTTGCTTCGTATGTGTCCGAACCTCCTGTATAATGATTTAAATAATGTCATTGACTTATTACAGAATCATATTCATTGTTATGATATCATATATGGTTCACTTATGACATTATATTACCCGTTCTTTTGTAAATTCCATGTTAAAGAAGCGTTTTGGGTAAAATCGTTTCATTTATCGTAGGTGTTTTGACTTGTTGTTCTTGACATCATTATTACTTATATCATGATTTACTTACTTCCAGAATATAAAATATGATTTATATATCATATATATTCAGTATATATATATATATAATAGATAGATAAATAAAATGAAAAACACCGTTCATGGAGACGGTAGTCCGTACGTACGCATGAACGCTGTTTTTCTTTCCTTATTGTCTTGAAATGGAAGTAAGTAGATGACATACATATGTATATATATATACATAAATCCAGTAGCTTTATAATGTCATGTATTTCATTATTATTTCTTATATATACATTATAATCATTCTTAAATGGTTAACATGGAGAATGAATCTCATCGCGTCGTGGAGACGGTATTCCGTACGTACGCACGAGCGATGATATCATTTCTATAAATATTGAATTGAATTGGAGTGGATTATAAAATATATCAGAATCATTATGATGTTGTAATAACTATGTATAGTTATTCTTTACACCATTATACCCATCCATGTAAGGTGGTGGTGGAAAATAGATTACACCACGGCGTGGAGACGGTATTCCGTACGTACGCACGCGCGGTGATTTCTTTTTCCGTAGGATGGATAGATGGTGAAATAGGGTTGTTTCATACTTATAATAACATATCAGTATATGAGTGATACTGATGTTATTACTTCATAATGAAACAACCTAAGAAGAAGAAGTGGAAGAAGAAATAAAGATGAAAGAATTGGTAACGGTAATTACCTCTTCTTTGAAGTGCCTCTTTGAGACCTCCTCTTAGGGCACTAGAATTGGTCTTTGAGGAAGACCAGAACCTCTAGGATGTTGCTAGGGAAGTGGAGAAGGGATTTTGGCAGGGGTTGGCCGAGCTTGAGTGCTCAAATTGGTGTGAGGAGGAGGGGGAGGAGGTGTCCTTTTATAAGGGAGGAGAGGGGCACCTTAGGAATTCTTAAAAATATTAATTTATAATAAATATAACCCCACTTAAAAACCTCCAAAAATGACTCATATTCGAAGCTTAGATGAGATAGGGTTGTAATCTCATCAACCAATCAAATTTATACATGTTTGGATCTTATTTTAAACCTTATCAATTAGATTTAACTCTAAGTTAAATAATTTAACTTTTACCGTGTCTTTTTGTTTTCTTTCACTATATGGTTAATACACTTACTATAACATGCCAAACGAACCCCAAATTGTATATTATTAATACATATATCCTTATCTAAGTCATTTGGCCGAACCTTAGATTTTTAGGAATAAAATAACAATTAATAATATAATATTTGATTTAAAAACTATTTTGTGTCAATTTTGACACTATTTGATATATGATTTTTTGTGAAAGTCATAACAGAATTATATGTTCGAACCAAGTTGATTAAATCAATACTAATATATCATAGTAACCTATAAAATTAGTGTAATTCATAAAAAGTCTCAAATTACATTTATTTTGGTATTTATATTATCAATTTTGTCAATATTTCATTAATAAGATAATTACTGCATCATCTTTGTGTCATAAATAAATTAAATTATTTGATGTCTAAAAATTACAAATAAAATACCATCATGTAGGAAATCGTTTTAGCTTTCTAATGAATATTTACAATCGAATTTATCTTATGTATAACCCTATATTAAAAATGATTTACTTATTAAACATTGATTTTAACTATTTTAACCCTTCTTTAAATAAATTAATAATAAATGTCCTAATCTAATCCAAGTGGGCCTAAATGGTCATATTTTATTCCTAAGTTTGTTTTTGGTCGAATTACACTTGTCCAATAGAATCAGGACATGTGTTAGGGTAATATTAATATCATATTTACCCTTAGTTACCCTATTTACTATTAACCGCGGTAAAAATAGTAAAAAGTTACTATTCACCAAAAATTTATTTTCATATCATTGAACCACATTTTAGTCCTTGATATTAACCGTGTCTCTCGGATTTTTGAAATTCCATTCACAGAAGCGGTAAAATTAAGTTTTATGAAAAATTCAGTTTTTAACCTACCACTTAGTGGTTTCACTATTCATCAAAAATTGAAAGTTTTCAGAAAAATGCCAAAATTTCATCCTAAGCTATATTTCATATTCCGAATTCAAAAATGAAGTCTATTTTACCAAATTCATAACATAGAAGTTTCATTAATTAATTTTATAATTAAATCCCGCTGTTAAAACAAATAGCGTGTTTTTTAAGAAACAAAATCTATCAAAAGATTGACACTTGATTATGTCTGGTTTAAATGTGAAATTACAAACAATGACCAACATTGTATTAAATTGTAAAAATATATTCTAAATATACTTTAAAACAACTCAAATTAATAATTTATCACTATTAATTATTTTGATTAAAAAAGTTGTTTTTAATTATAATTTAGTAATTTTCACTATTCATTAGAATATGAAAGTTATCCGAAAAGTACCAAAATTTCACCTTAGGCTAAATTCGATACTCCGAATCCAAAAATGAATTCCATTTTGAAAAATAAAATTTACAAAATTTCCAAAAAGTGGTTATTACTATTCATAACGGCTAGTTTTAATAATATTTTAATAGCATATCGTTGTTTCGTGAAACTCAGTATTGCGTACTACACACGCTATCGAGGAAGGTCGCGATTGCGTGTAACGGAAGGAAAGTCAAGGATGCGTATTGTGAAAGCTTCTTTTGTTGTAGCGTACAACACAAGACATTAATGAAATTAAAAAGAATATTTTTCATAAAATCTTGGGGCGTTACAGGAACCCTACGACTGGATTAGACCTGACGACTGCTGACTTTTCAACTCAGAGTGACTCAACGGCTGCGGTACGCAATGGGGAGGAGTAACTTAGAAGAAAACGGTGGGGGAGGGTGGTTCCGTGTGACTTGGAGGTCCACGGTGGGGAGAGGCAGTGGTACATGATGGGGAGGAGTACCTTAGCAGACCACGTTGGGGGAGGGAGGTTTTGTGTAACCCGGAAGACCCACTGTACGTGATGGGGAGGAGTACCTCATTAGTTCATGGTTAGTGGGAAGCGCTTCTGTGTGATGCAGAAGACCCACTATTATCAATAGAAGAGGATTTCTCCAGTAGCAGAGGCATTCGACGATGTGAATAGGGATGTTACTTGTTACTACCCCTAGAATAAATCCGAGTGTGAGCTGTCTTCACTTTGTGCTTGTGATTGAGGTTATGTTATGAGGTACATTACCTGTGTGTTAATTTACCTTCGTGGTGTTACCCTATGGGTTTTGATTGTGGAACTCTAGGAGACCTTCAGGGTCTTGGAGTCCCGACTGAGTATCGTTATACTCACCCCTAAATGGGCTTCACTCGTACCATGTTGTGTCTTGTGCAGATGACGTACATCATTGATTGAGGCTGAGGGAGCAAGTACTGGATAGTGCTCGAAGGTGGACCTTATGACAACCCTGCTTTTATTACAAACTTAAACATGATTTATTACATAAAACATCACTTGATACAACAAATTTGATCGAGAGGTTTAGTGTCTTTGGGGCTTAGGACCATTACATAAAAACTTAAAACATGAAATACAACATCTTTATTGAAAACTTTCTTTACATTACCACTACATTCCCTCGTACTTTGCATTGCATGGGATAACCCGAGGACATGCATAAGAAAAGGGTGAGCTATAAAGCCCAGTAAGGGAGTACACGTGGAATAACATGAGGAGTAAAATACATGTTAGGAAATTGGCATATAAATAGAGCGTAAGAGAAACATGAACATAAAGGCATGATAAAGCATGATAATCATAACATGGAAATGTGGCAACAACACTTAACATGGAATTAGCATGAGCCAAAGCTCATTGCCAATGGAGCATGAGTAAATCCTTATTGCACATAAAGCATGAGTAAAACCTCGTTGCACTTTAATTAGCATGAGTCAACACTCATTGAACATGACATATCATAATACTATACTTTACCCAATGCATTGGAGCGCTATAAGGGCACACCCTTCTTAAACATTTCATTTCATGCATAAGTGTGCCACATGGATCATAAAACATGGATTCATAAAACATAATAATTTATTACACGATAAAGGAATGTGGAATTAATACATGAAACATTATAATAAATATGTAAATGTTCATAAAGTCGAATACCCTTGATGGAGAAATGGGAATGGTAGTCACTACACAATGGCATTGGCTTAGAAAATCGGTGTGATTTCAGCAGCGTAACAGCGTGACATAAGAATTCCTAAAAACGGTTGATGAGAGAGAAAGGGGTTCCTTATCGTATTTACATGTAATGGAAAGTAAATAGGTCATATAGATACATGTACCAAAAATTGTTATTGAATTTATATTCCTGATACAAAAGTATTGCTTGAATGTAAATGAGGAGAGAGAAGTTCCTTTCGGAATTTTGGCATAGTAATGGGTGTACATGGGAGGAATTTAATGAGAGAGAAAGGGTCTCACATAATTCAAACATAAATAGAGAAGTATGTGGGAGGTTATAAACCTTACCCCAACATTCATAATTGAAATTAAAAGGGAAAAACAACTTAATGAAAATTGGAAAAAAATGAGAAAGGAAGAAAAAACCCTTACTTGGAAGTGTTCTTCCAAAGGCTAGAGGGAGGCTTGTGATAGGCTTATTAGGAGCATGGGGAACCTTCCAAGGATTATAGAGAGAGTAGGGAAGATCTTGGATGAACTCCAAAGGCTTTTAGTGAGGAGGAATTGGGATCTTGTGTGGGTTTATATAGGAAAGGTGAGGGAATTCTTTATTATTTAGGTTTGGGTCCCCTTACATTAATCCAAACCACAAACCATCTCATGGTTTTTACCCATGTTTTTTAGAAAAGGGAAAAGGAAAACAATATTTTATAAGGTGAAAGTCCGAACTTCTTAAAATAATAGGGTTTCTTATGTGGAGGTGAGTCATACTCCCATGGAAATTAATTTAAAAGACAAGGTGTTTAATATGTTTTGAGGGGTCCATTAATGCTTTGAAAAGTAAGTCAAACAAACCCAAAATCACATTATTTTAATGCTAAAACATATATTTTCCGAATATAAATATTATATTATTTTATTACATAACTATTGGGTCATTATGTTTTCATAAAACACATTATATATTTAAACGGTATTTCATTTTTACCCAAAAATTTGACTATCTCAGAAAATTATGAAAAATTCACCATTGGATAATTTCGACGTCATGATTCCTGAAATAACATTTATTTTATCTCAAAAATTTTATAAATATGTTAATTTTCACTTTTAAAATAAAAACTGACATTTATCGAAAATTCACAGGTTTTGACAGAAATGGCTTCCAAACCATAATAATAATTACAATTGCATTCATAAAATTATAAGATCATTTATATTTAATAAAAATTAATTTAATTAAAATATTATTTTATTAAAATATTATTTAATTCAAAAATCCCTTAATTTAATAAAATATAATTCTTAATTAAATAATAACTAAAAACATTGTTTTTACTTTAAAAACTATATACAATGTATCAATAATGACAAGAAAGTATATTCAACATTATATAGAAAAAATAATGTACATGAATATAGTACAATTTATTTGTTACATAACCCCTTAAAACAGTCGTATAAGAACTAAGGGCATGGTGTGCGATTGTGACAGACTCTTGGGGTGGCTCGGATAACATCGCTCGAGTGGTAATTTCTATCAACTTCCACTTCTCCCATAGATGGTCCCGTTCGAGCTTGACATGATGAAGCTCAGCTTGGGATTGGTCAATAGAGAAGCCCAAGGATGCCACCTCTTTTCCGAGCACCGAAAAATGGGCTTCGTATGGGGAAATTCTGCTGGATGAGTCCATCTCTTCCTTTGTCTGAGTAAATTTGGATTTGTTAAAGCCCTATATTTATACTAATCATGTGATCACTGTTCAACAGCTATATTAGCAAGGGTAAAATTGTTAACATAAAACCAAAGAAGTTGACATTTTATATAAACATAAAGAGACATTCAATTAGATCAAGAGGGATTTCCATTAAGGAAACATTGGGTCGTTACAATATTCCCCCCTTATGAAATTTGGCCCTCGAAATTTTCCTTTTCCCACACTAAAACAAATGTGGGTAACTCAGCTTCATCATTTCCTCCGATTCCCAAGTCGCTTCATCAAACTTGTGGTTTCTCCGCAACACGTTGACGAGGGGCATTGTTGTATTTCATAGAACTTTTTCTCTATGATCTAAGATCTTCACTGGTTGCTCCTCATAAGAAAGATCATCCTCCAACTGTACCACCTTAGAAGAGAGTACATGTGAAGGGTCCGGTATATACTACCTTAAGAGGGATACATGAAAGACATCATGTACTTTGGCCATGGTAGGTGGAAGTGCTAGTCGATAGGCCACATCCCCAGCACGATCAAGAATCTCGAAGGGGCCGATGTACCTTGGACTTAACTTCCCTTTCTTTCCAAACCTCATGACCTTCTTCCACAGAGATATGTGTAGAAAAACCATGTCTCCGACCTTAAACACAAGGTCTCATCGACGATTATCTGTATAACTCTTCTGTCGACTCTGGGATACCTTGATATGCTGCTGAATGATTTTCACCTTCTCCACCATTTCATAGACCATTTCTGGTCCAAGAAGCATACGTTCACCGACCTCATCCCAACATGCCGGTGTTCTGCACCTTTTCTCATAAAGGGCTTCATATGGTTCCATTTGGATGCTTGAGTGGAAACTGTTATTATAAGAGAACTCAAATAGAGGAATATGTTGATCCCATCCTCCTTTAATGTCCATTGAGCACACTCTTAACATATCCTCAGGTGTTTGGATAGTCTGCTCAGATTGGCCATCAGATTGAGGATGATAGGCCGTACAGAAGTTCAGTTCAGTATTCAGAGCATGTTGATGTATCTTCCAAAACATAGAGGTGAATCTTGGATCTCGGTCAGACAAAATAGATAGTGGTACTCCATGAAACCTTACCACTTCCCTAATATATATCTGTTCCAGTTGATCCAATGAAAAATCCTCCCGAATAGCAATGAAGTGTGCAGTCTTTGTAAGATGATCCACAACAACCCAGATTGCATTATGGCCTTTTGATGTCCTTGGAAGTCCGGTTACAAAGACCATGGTGATGTTCTCCCATTTACATTCTGGTATAGGCAATAGTTGCCTCGTCCCCTAAGACTTCTGCCTCTCGGCCTTCACTTGCGGGCACACCAGGCACTTTGATATATATTCAGTGATCTCCTTCTTCATATTATCCCACCAAAAGTTTTCTCGGAGATCTCGATACATCCTTGTGCTCCCTGGGTGAATAGAGATATTTGAACTATGTTCATCATCCAAAAGATCCTTCTTCAGCTATGGACTTGATGGAACACGTAGTCTTTTCCCAAACTACACAATTCCTTCTTCATTAAATTAAACACCGAGGATTTCCCTTTCTCGACAGCTTCCACTATTTCTTGAATTCCCACATCAACCTTTTGTGCATCATTTAACCTTTACAAAAGAGACGGTTGATCAATCATTTGTGAAAGGATTGATTATGTTCCCTTCTCTATGATTCCCATGTCCATCTTCGTCAAGTCTAAGAAGATTGGATCCTTCTCAATTCTCATCATTGATAGAATCGCTGGATCCTTTCTACTTAGGGCATCTGCCAACTTGTTCTCTTTCCCAAGGTGGTAATGGATTGAACAGCCATAATCCTTGATGAGCTCTATCCATATTCTCTGGCATATATTAAGATCTTTCTGTGTGAATATATATTTAAGACTCTTGTGGTCAGTATATATCTGACATTTCTCTCCATATGGATAATGCCTCCAGATTTTAAAGGAAACGATTACCACCGCCAACTCTAGATCATGCGTTGGATAGTTTCGCTCATGGATTTTCAACTGCCTTGAGGCATAGGATATAACTTTATCATTCTGCATCAGCACACAACCTAAGCCCTTCTTTTAAGAATCACTGAAAACAACAAAAAGTTCCCCACTTGTAGGTAATGTGAGCACAGGTGCAGTGATAAGCCTCCTTTTAAACTCCTTGAAGGTTTCTTCGCATTCATCACTCCAAGAATACTTTACTCCCTTTCGAGTTAGCTTGGTAAGAGGGTTGGAAAATCGTGAGAAATTTCTCACAAATCGTCGATAATATCCACCTAAACCCAAGAAGCTACAGATATCTGTTACCGATGTTGGCCTCGGTCGTCCCTCAATTGCATCTATTTTAGAGGGATCCACAGATATCCC
Organism: Viscum album; assembly: GCA_963277665.1. Classification (NCBI taxonomy): domain Eukaryota; kingdom Viridiplantae; phylum Streptophyta; class Magnoliopsida; order Santalales; family Viscaceae; genus Viscum; species Viscum album. Next base: position 669,585,699 of record OY728167.1, on the reverse strand, counting down.
ATTGCTTGTGATGATATGGACCAATAATGAGACTTCCTTCAACCAGAACTCACACTTCCTATACTATTCATAGAGATTCTCCTTGCGCAAAGTCTCCAGTACAGTTCTTAAATGCTCCTCATGATCCTCCTTGGTTTTGGAGTATATTAGAATATCATCTATAAAGACTACCAAAAATTTGTCTAGGTAATCTCTAAAGACTCTATTCATAAAGTCCATGAATATTGTTGGAGAATTAGTGAGTCCTAAAGGTATTACTATAAATTCATAGTGCCCGTATCTTGTGCGAAAAGCAGTCTTGGGGATATCTTCCTTCTTTACCCTTACTTGATAATATCCTGACCGCAAGTCCACCTTGGAGAAGTATTGTGCTCCACACAGCTGATCGAACATGTCATCAATTTTTGGGAGTGGACACTTGTTCTTTATCGTGATTTTGTAAAGTTCATGATAATCGATGGAAAGCCGCATTGACCCATCCTTCTTCTTGATGAAGAGGACTGGTGCACCTCATTGTGAAGCACATGGGCGTATAAACCCATTATCCAGATTCTCCTGTAGTTGTTTCTTCATATCTTCAAGATCTACAATAGACATTCTATTTGGATTCTTGGATATTGGTAATGACCCGGGTATAAGTTCAATTGAGAATTCAACATCTCTTCTAGGAGGAAGACCATGCAGTTCCTCAGGAAAGACTTCAGCGAATTCCCTCACAATAGGCATTTCATCAAGGATGCTTTCTTACTTGGAATCAATCATCTGAGCCAGATACGTGTGCTCATAAGGTAGAAATATCCATGCTTGAGATGATGGAGCTAAAGGAGATTCATCTTCCTCCATACACTTGTAAAGAATTGGGGGTCGATTCTCCATATGGAGTGTGATTTCCCTCTCCCGAAAATTTAGGATGGCTCTATATAAGGAAAGCCAATCCATGCCACGAATTGCATAAAATTCCACTAGAAAGAGTATGATGAAGTTCGCTGGGAAATTGAACCATAGATTATAACACGGGAGGACTTATATTCATGGGATGCAATGATTACCCCATTTTCCGTACTCACCGACATCTTCACTTCCATGATTTTTGGTGGTGCTGGGATTGTTCTACTAAACATTCGAGATATAAAAGAATGCGTAGAACCTAAATCAAAAATTATGTGCGCTATTATTGAATGAATAACTAGCGTACCTGTCACCACTTCATTGTCGGGGTTCACTTCGGCATAAGTGATGAAAAAAGCTCTTCTTTGCTGCCTTGGAGGTTGTTGGTTGCCTCCGAAAAACCTTGGATTATGGAACTGATTTGCAAAATACCCCGGTTCTTTACATTTGTAGCATTGAACAACGCGTTGAGGTTCGAACGGAGCGTTCTTCTCCTCTGTCATGGCTGCGGGTCTTTCTTTCCAACAGTTAGCAGCTAGGCTCCCTTCTCTTCTACACCTGAAGCATTTCCTCGTCCCATTAAGGCAATTTCCAGGGTGCTTCCTTCCGCACTTTTGGAAAGTGGGGTGTGAGATCTTCTTAGTACTGTTGGATTTATCCATCGGACCACTAGCATTGAATTCCACCTTACGCTTCTTATACCCATGATACCCCTATGATTCTCCGATCTCCATTTCGACCTTTAGGGAACATCAGACAATTTCCTCATAGCTTTCGAAGTCATGGATTTATAATTCTTTCCGTAGGCTAGGCGTAAACCCACCAAAGAAGCGGTCAACTTTTCATTCTGGGGTAACGACACAGTCGGAAGCGTATCTTGCAAGCATTTTGAAGTTTTCCTCATACGCTCCAACCGATTCTTCGTCTCTTTTCTTAAGGGAATGGAAGGCCCTTTCCATCTTAAGCCGGAGAGTGCGCAAAAAATATTTATCGAAAAACATCTTTCAGAAATCCTTCCATTCCAACGCCTTGATCTCCTTCTCAGGCTTCGTATTTTTGATCAACGTCCACCGTTGATCAGCTTCACCCACCATTTGATAAGATGTCAGGAGAAGCTTCTCTTGTTCAGAACATTGAAGGATGGAGGAGATATTTTCAATGGATTTGATCCATTGTTCAGCGATCGTGGGATCGGATGATCCACTAAAAGGAGGAGGCCTTTATCTCATGAATATCTCGATAGTGACTTTTTCTTTCTTAGTGGGGGTTGAATGTTCCTCTTGACCTGTGTTTCTATTCAAAACTTGAGTTAGATGATAGTGAAGCATGAAAATGTTCGTGATTCCTGCTCCCATTGGATTGGGCATCTCATTAGTACAGTCATCACACTGATCTTCACAACGGTTGTTAGCCAGAGTCCTCCTATTACCGGAAATTGGCTGGAATAAAAGGAAAGTTAGGGGTAACACAGAAAGGGTAATCCAATGAAAAAAGTTGATGACTTATAAATTAAATTTTATTTCCTTAACCCATGAGTCTATAGGCTTCAATCTATGATTTTCATGATCTACTTTCTAACATGTATTCTTAGGGGCATTTTTTTAATTCCCTTAATAAGTGTTAATACTAAGCTTGTGAATTTATCAAAACATATCCCTCAGGAGTGTCATAACCAAGAGTGTAGCAAGTCCCGTTGTCGCGCACCAGTTCCCGTTCGAGTCTAGCTCAAAGCGGTGTTTTAGGGTTTTTCCCCTAGGATACATTTGTGCCAGATCTGCCTCTACCTGCTCAAATCCAAACAAGGATTTATTTGCTTGATAACCCACTTAATCAATACTCACCAAAACACAGAGATGTTTTTATTATACATAGCCCTGTCTCTAAGGATTTACTAGGGTTTTCTAATCCTAATCCCAAAAATAACTAAACCTATCCTCTGATACCAACAATGACAACCCTGATTTTATTACAAACATAAATATGATTTATTAAATAAAACTTCACTTGATACAACAAAGAATATCGAGAGGTTTAGTGTCTTTGGGGCTTATGATCATTACATAAAAACATAAAACATGAAATACAACATCTTTATTGAAAACTTCCTTTACATGACCACTACATTCCCTCGTACTTAGCATTGCATGGGATAACCTGAGGACATGCATAAGAAAAGGGTGAGATTTAAAGCCCAGTAAGGGAGTACACATAGAATAACATGAGGAGTACAATATATGTTAGGAAATAGGCATATCAATAGAGAATAAGAGAAACATGAACATAAAGTCATGGTAAATCATGATAATCATAACAAGGAAATGTGGCAACAACACTTAACATGGAATTAGCATTGTGCCAAGGCTCATTTCACATGGAGAATGAGTAAATCCTCATTGCACATAAATCACGAGTAAACCCTAGTTTCACTTTAATTATCATGATTAAACACTCATTGCACATGACGTATCATGATACTATACTTTACCCAATGCATTGGAGCGCTATAAGGGCACACCCTTCTTAAACATTTCATTTCATGCATAAGTGTGCCACATGGATCATAAAACATGGATTCATAAAACATAATCATTTATTCCACGATAAAGGAATGTGGAATTAATACATGAAACTTTATAATAAATAAGTAAATGTGCATAAAGGTGAATACCCTTGATGGATAAATGGGCATGGTATTCACTACACAATGGCATTGACTTAGAAAATCGGTGCGATTTCGGCAGCGTAACAGCGTGACATAAGAATTCATAAAAACGGTTGATGAGAGAGAAAGGGGTTCCTCATCATATTTACATGTAATGGAAAGTAATGAGGTCAGATAGATACATGTCCCAACCATTTTAATGGAATTTAGATTCATGATACAAAAGTATTGCTTGAATGTAAATGAGGAGAGAGAAGTTCCTTTCGGAATTTCGGCATAGTAACGGGTGTACATGGGAGGAATTTAATGAAATAGAAAGGGTCTCCCATCATTCAAACATAAAGTGGGCAGTATGATGGAGGTGAGAAAGCATTCCCCAACATTAATAATTTAAATTAAAAGGGCAAAACAACTTAAAGAAAATTGGAAAAAAATGAGAAAGGAAGAAAAACCCATTACTTGGAAGTGTGCTTCCAAAGGCTAGAGAGAGGCTTGTGAGAGGCTTCATAGGAGCTTGGGGAACCTAGAGAGGATTCTATAGAGATTAGGGATGATTTTGGACGAACTCAAAAGTCTTTGAGTGAGGAGGAAGTGGGATCTTGGGTGGGTTTATATAGGAAAGGTGAGAAAATTCTTTATTGTTTCGGTTTGTGTCCCCTTACATTAAATTAATCCAAACCACAAACCATATCATGGTTTTTGCCCATGTATTTTGGCAAAGAAAATAGGAAAACAATATTTTATAAGGCCAAAGTCTGAACGTCTTAAAATAATAGGGTTGTTTATGTGGAGGTGAGTTATACTCCCATGGAAATTAATTTAAAAGACAAGGTGTTTAATAAGTCTTCAGGGGTCCATTAATGCTTTGAAAAGTAAGTCAATCAAACCCAAAATCACATTATTCTAATGTTAAAACATATATTGTCCGATCATAAAGATTATAGTATTTTATTACATCACTATTGGGTCATTATGATGTCATAAAACACATTATATATTTAAACGGTATTCAATCTTTACACAAAAATTTGATTGTCTCAGAAAATTATGAAAAATTCACCGTTGGACAATTTCGACATCCTGATTCTAGAAATAACATTTATTTTATCTAAATAATTTTCTAAATATGTTATTTTTCACTTTTAAAATAAAAACTGACATTTATAAAAAATTCACGGGTTTTGACAGAAATGGCTTTCAAAACTTAATAAAAATTACAATTTCATTCATAAAATTATAAGATCATTTATATTTAATAAAAATTAATTTAATAATAATAATAATATTTTATTAAAATATTATTTAATTCAAAAATACCTTAATTTAATAAAGCATAATTCTTAATTAAATAATAACTAAAAACATTATTTGTACTTTAAAAACTATTTACAATGTATCAATAATGACAAGAAAGTATATTCATTATTATATACAAAGAATAATGTACATGAATATAGTACTATTTATTTGTTACATAACCCCTTAAAACAGCCGCATAAGACCTAAGGGTAAGGTGTGCGATGGTGACAGACTCTTGGGGTGGCTCAGATAACATCGCTCGAGTGGTAATTTCTATCAACTTCCACTTCTCTCGTAGACGGTCCCGTTCGAGCTTGGAATGATGAAGCTTAGCTTGGGTATGGTCAAGAGAAAATCCCAAGGATGCCACCTATTTTCCGAGCTTTGACAAATGGGCTTCGTATGGGGCAATTCTACTAGATGAGGTCATCGCTTCCTTTGTCTGAGTAAATTTGGATTTGTTAAAGCCCTATATTTATACTGATCATGTGATCACTGTTCAATAGCTATATTAGAAACGGTCAAAAGTTTTAACATAAAACCAAAGAAGTTGAAATTTTATATAAACATAAAGAGACATTTAATTAGATCAAGAGGGGTTTCCATTAATGAATCTTTGGGTCGTTACAAACCTTTTGGTGAGATGTGAAGTGGAGTAGACGGGAGGAAGTGGAGAGTTGAGGAGGCGATCTGTACCTACCCTTCAAGTAGGATCCTAGGAGGAAGACCTAGTAGCTATTTTTCTTTTTTAGTTGTACTTGTACTCATACTGTTGGGCTTGTATTCCGACCCCTTTTACTTTCAGCACTCCTTTTTCTACAGCAGTTACTTCATAATTGCTTCTTTTTGTGTTCTCGGAATGTGTGTTTGTATAGTTTTAAATGCAATGTCTTCCCATTTTAGGGAATACTTCCTTTGGTGCTAGTCTCTTGCCCCTGGCCTATGGAAGGCGGGCTTGGGGTAGTCATGGCACATGCCCCTAGGGATGGGTCATGAAAAAGTGGTATCTGAGGAGTTCAGTTCTACTGAAGAAATAGGACTCTGATCTTTTCTATGTGGCAATTGTGTTAAGTGTTATGAGTGTGGTTTTTAATTTGGGGAGTCCAGTGTTGGTGCGGAGGCCGACATATCTATATTCCTGGACCCTGAATTCTAATTTTTGACTCAGTGCATGAAAACACTGAATGCGTGTGTTTTTGAAATTTTTTTCTTTTGATTTATTTGGACACAACTCACTAGTTATAAATTTTAACCATAGAACACCTGTTTATTTTCAGGTTGCTTCCACAAATAAAGCCGCCCATTTTTCCTAAGAGAGTATGTGATGAGGGCCCAAGGAGCGATGAGTCCTCACGGTGGGGCCCCTTTACGACATTGGAGCCTTCGGGTGGTGTACCTGCATCACCACTACCCGTTGTACAGTCGTTGCCACCAGCCTCACCAGTAGAGGGTGCACGCCAACTCAGCGCATTTCACAAGTTCCAACTGCAGAGGATTCTGAGGTTCCGAGGTGAGACAGACCCGTAGGCGGCTGAGGACCGGCTGGAGGCTGTGGCTAGAGTTTTCCGCCTAGTTGAGACACCAGTAGTGCCGATGGTGATCTTAGATGTTGGTCTTTTCCAGTGAGTGACCATGAGGATGGTCCAAATAGTGATGAGGCTTTTGTACGTGGACCGTTTCTCGAGATGGTACCTTTGGGTAGTGTGCCAGCTATATCACTGCCTGTTGGTCAGTAGTATTTACCGAAAGTACTGGTAGGGGACACTTGTAATCTTAGTTCCTTACACGTGTTTCAGCATCAGATACCCCTCAGGTTCTGAGGTGATCTCGACTAACAGGCAGCTAAAGACTGGCTTGAGGAGGTGGTTGAGTTTCCACCTATCCAGGGAACCATCCGATCAGATGGCGGTCCTGGTAGAGCACCTTCTACGTGGCTCAAGAAGACGACGACAGGGTTTGGGTTACCCTGATCTTGCGAAGAGGTGACTTTTCTGTGAACAATATTGATAAACTTCCTCAGAGAAGGGGTGTCTTGCCATAAATAGCTAAGGGGTGAGAGTTCCCTAGAGATTATACAGCTTCGGAAGGATTACATATTGGTATCTGAGTATTCATCGTGGCATACCGACCATCCCAGGTACTCGATGAATACAATACAGTCAGTGCTTCAGGGATCAGACCTCCAAGCGAGGTGTGTTTTGGGACATTTGAGCCAACACTATTCTTCTATGCATTCTTACTTATGTAAGGGTACTATAGAGAACCTTTGTGTCTAAATGTTCTTCAGATGAGAAAATGTAGCCACTGAATGTTAACAGTGGGGAAGAAGGAAACTGACGCCAGTCTCAGAGACTTGGGCATGTAAAAATGTCTCGAGAAGAGGAAGTAATAAGGACAGATGAATCTACAAGGCAACAGATGTGGAATATGATCTGGGACAATATCAAGAGGTGGTACACATTTTGACATGTTATAACCACCACTCCAATGTGGTTCCCACCAGGCTCAGGGAGCTGGAGGACATAGAAAGGGAGTAGCTGCATGCGGTCAAGGAGTGTGACCCAAGGGCTCCAGGAATGATTCGAGGTATGGTATGTGTCTACTACTATCTTCCATTCTAATAAACATAGGTATCCATCATTCCTTCATTCCATGAATCTTTTTAAAGAACTACAGTTTCCAGGTAAGTCATTGACTTGACCCTCACGTCTGGAGATACCTTTTGGAGGAGAATCGATAATCACAGTTATGTCGATGGTGTGATCTATCCCTTGAGGCGAGAGTTTTAGTTAAAAACTCTTGGTGGCAGCATTGTGGCCTTACGACATTAGTTTGGGTATGGATTGGACATCCACAGTTCATACTCAGATTGACTATATTAGGAAAAAAGGTTGTGGTTTATCTATTACATTGGAATAGGGTTTCCCTTGGTCGATGAAAAAGAAAACCAAGGTAGAACAAGATAAACTCATGCCTTATAGGGTGTTGTTGATCACTATTTATTCGTCCAACCTTTCCCTCATGGAAGTAGGAGTTTTTTGTTTTTTGTTCCCAACAATAGTGGCCGAGTGTGGAGATATCTTTTCAAAAAAATCCAGGATTACCTCCCCGAGGGGAGAGGGACTTCTACTTTGAATGGGTACTACCAATGATTTGTACCTGACTTCTCTAGGGTAGCGACACCCTTTTCAGCTTTGACGAAGAATGGGGAGCCTTTCCTATGGACGAAGAAGTGTCAAAAATGTTTTAAAGAGCTGAGGCAGAGACTACGGAGTTCCCACTCTTAAGGATACCAGAAGAGGGAGTTGGGTATGTAGTATACTGCGACACATCAGGGACCATGCTAGGTTGTTTCCTGATGCTGGAGCGGGCAGTTATTGCCTACGGCTCACATCATTTGAGACAACATGAGAAATACTATGTTACCCATGACCTTGAGTTAGAAGTTGTGGTCTTTCTGTTGAAGATGTGGTCACAATTTTTGATGGTGAACAATTTAGAGTTTACTCTGGTCACAAGAGACTCAGGTATATCTTCTATCAGAAGGACAGAACCTGATACTACAATGTCGGCTTGAGTTCCCCTAGGACTATGACCTTGAGATAATCTATACTTCTTTAAAGGGGAACGTGGTAGAAGACACACTCTGCAGGAGCTCTAGTCTAGAACAGCTGAGTGAGGCATCAGAACATCTAGTCACACTACGGATATCCTTTTTGGATAACTATAGAGAAACTAACCTCAAGTCTATGACAGTCACTCCCCCACTTCTTCAGCGAGTCAGGGAGGCGCAGCTTGGGGACACTGACTGTGAGGCCCGGCGTGCTCAGATATCCTTAGGACGGTCTGCTAAAGAATTTTATGAAGGTGGGGAGCACATAATCCTCTTCATAGGATGCATCATGGTGCCAGTGACACTTCAGGATGTGGTGTTGAGGGAGATCCATACATCCCCTTTAACGGTACATCTTGGAGTGATGAAGATGCACCAGGACCTCCGGCATCAGCATTGGTGACTAGGGATAAAGAAGGCTGTAGCGGAGTTTGTTTCACGATGCCTGACTTGTTAGTAAGTCATGAATGCATAGAGACAACATAAGTCTAATGCCGATAGGGGATGAAGACGTTTGGAGTCCAAGGAGGGAGACCATGTCCTCCTACGGGTCTCACCCGATGATGATTGTGAAGGTTTGTAAGGGGCGACATGCTATTTCCGAGGTTCATCAGACCTCTCAAGATTCTCAATAGAGTCGGAAAGGCGGCGTACCTTCTATATCATTCCCCATAGATGCACTGGGTGCATAATGTTTCCCATGTTTCACAGCTGAGAAGATGCATGCATGATCCATCACACCTTATCGACTAGGGAGAGTTGGACTTTGAAGATGGCGTGACTTTTACGGAGTTCCCGGTGGAGATATAGGATCGACAGGATCGAGTACTTCAAGGGGGGTTCATACCTCTAGTTCGCGTATACTGGCATCATGGGAACCTCCAGGAGAGCACTTGGGAGTGGGAGGCTCAGATTCGTGCTCAGTACTTCCATTTGTTTCCTTAGTCAATGTTTTGGCTTTCAAGGACGTAACTCACTAAGGTGGGGAGAATTTAATTTCTCGGAAATTCTGTATAATTGTTTTAATTATATGGAATTATTTTGAGACTGAAAAAACTGACGGATCTCGATTATGAGGCCCGGAGTGACCAGAATGATCCGTCGAAGTTTTGTTAAGCTTTATTAAGCGCGCGTAAGCAGTTTTCCTGAAAAAGTGGAATAAATCATAAACGGTTTTCCGGATTATAAATCCAAGGGAACCGATGCATTTAGGATGGCAATTTTACCCAAGGAGTGACTTAATTTTAGCTGGCGCTGGCCTCCGGTGAGAAAACTCCAAAATGATATAACCGTAAATAAAATAATTAAATAAAGTAATCCTATTTTTCAAATGCTTATAAATAACGAACTGCAACTCAGATTAAAAATCTGTGACCATGGCTAAACTCATGTGGGTATTATTTCTTTAGAAAGATACTAACATTGGCCTGAGCGGGCCACCAATGAAAGTTAGTTTTTGGACGTAAATAAAATAATTAAGTTATAATTATTTTATTGTAAAATTCATAACATCTAAACGGTAACTCGGATTGGAAATCCGAGAGTACAGTTGGGTTTTTTCGGGCGTGTTTCACTTAGGAAGAGCCTAACATCGACTGACGCTAGTTGAGGGTGACTATTAATAATTTTATGAACTTTTTTTCAGATACGTTCATTAAGCGCGTGAGGGGTATTTTCTAACATATGAACTGGTGCTTGGATTACAAATCTGAGGGCACTTTTGAATCTGTAGCAATGAGATTGTCTTGAGGGAGGATTTACTTTGACTACAGTAGGTTTGGAGAAAAAGATAAATTTTGCAACTTTTAAAAGAAATGAAATGAAATATTTTTGTTATTTTATTTCATATCCTTCAAAATACAATTAAAGAGTGGGGATGGCGGTGTGTCAAGCCATTAGATGGATTGACCCGCCATCCTTAAGTAACGATGACATTGGGGAAATTAGAGAGATTCCTAATTAATGAGCTCCATTAATTCCCCACGTCGTTACTTACCCTCCCGTCTCCTAAATATATGGAACTTGGGGAGGGGAATTGGCAAGGATTCTCCAAGCAAAGAAGTGCTGAAGGAGCATCGCGAAGTCGGACACTTATAAGAGGAAGCCGACCTAGCAGGAGGTGACAGACGAGACAGAACCATGAAGCAAAGGACGACGTGCGAGTGTCGTCGTTGGGAACTGATTTCGGGAACCTAGAACACGATCCACCTTCAAGACATGGATGCTCTCATATGGGTTTCGAGGTAGGGGGTTATTGCGTTTGTGCATATTTGATTCCCTCTTCCCCATTCATGAAATTATACGAAGAACACGGGTCAACCGACTAACAGGTTGATCAGAAATTCATTTGTTTTGTGGGAGTTTGTCAAGTGGTATCCTTGTGGGGTTTGGTTTGTTGTTTAATACATGACATTTTCAAACCCATTTCTTATCCCCCCTTTAATCACGAGCTAACGCGGAGGGCCCGAGCCTAACAAACCCGGCCCGAACCCTCCAAAAATTTTATATCCTTGCATTCTCCATGGAATACTGCTAGTGCGGCAGCACCAACTGGCTACGAAGGAGGTGATGTGCCAACACACGTCGCAAGAGGAGGATGTGACACGAATCTGTGGTGGTCATCAGAGAGGCCGACACAGGACGGATGAGGAGGAGGTGCAGTGCGCCGTTGTGCAAGTCGTCGCGGCTTGTCATCCACGGTAGTCGGAGAAGGCGGCTGGCTTGTCAGCCGACCATGAAAGGGAAGGGCGGTGTGCCGTCGTGCGTCGCCGGTGAGTAGGATACCGCAACCAAAGCCACTGTGCAGGAGGCGGAACCCGCACATCCAGCGGGTTTTGCGCTGACCTAGCGGTGCCTCCACTTCTCAAACCGAACGGCCTCTGGGCCGTCTAGAAATACGGATGACCAGTTGGCTACACCCCCTACATCGGATCGAACTATGCAGCCCCCCTCGAAGCGGGCCGCCGCCCTCGCACCGGGCTACTACCCTCGGACCGGGCCGCCACCCTCAGAGCGGGCCGCCCCTATAATGCCCCAACCTCGGTTACCTAGATTCAGTGCATTATTACATAGCATTGGCATGATCACAAAAGACCAGGTCTCGAAATACCGATTAGTTTAGTAGCCTTGGAAACACTAGATACATTAATAAAGTTTTACATTACATTATGAAATAAAAACAACAACAACATCGTGTCCCCTTGGAACACACTTATCCCTTAGAATATCCCTACAGGTCAATCATAATATACTTCTTCACATCCTGTGAAAGATAAAACATTGAAAGGGGTGAACTCAGTTTCTCAGTAAGGATAACAATATAGCAGAAACATTCATAAATAAACATAAACTTTTAAGGCAATTTATAACTAAAAAAAGACTTTTAATCTTGAACTTCAACATAATATAGAACAGATAAAATCAAATAATTCCATTTACTTATTCCCATGGATATTCTACTAGTCGAATAATCACATGAAATATCCAATAGAAACTTTCTTAATGATGGAATACATAATGCCAGACTGTCATAACCACATAGTCAAGGCCTTGTGCCAAGACTCAAAATAATATTTTGTCATGGACTTGGGCCGAGACACTAGTTTGTCTCATGAGACCTACCGATGCATCAAGGAGCTATAACAGGCTTTGCCCATCACTTACTAAGTCCAATGCATTCCTCATATGAAAAGGTTTAAGCATAACATAAAAATTCGAATAAATACTAGCATATGAAATGTCAATACTTTATCCATAAACCATGAATGGTGTAAAAATAACACATCCATAGTAAATCATATCAAAAAACCTTCAATACAATATGGATGTTTTGTTTCATAATAAATCAACTTGAAATAAGATTAAAATCCATCAAAAGATGATGACATAGATGAAATCAAAACTATTTGAGAGAAATGTCTCTTCTTGAAATCAATTAAAAGTCACATAATTATAAATGAGAACCATTACTCTGAAAATATTCTTATAAGCTTGTAAGGGAAGCTTAGACAATTTTATAATGGTGGAAAATAGCCTCACCCGCCGTATAATTTAAAAAAAGATATTCATAGCTTAATTTTGTCTAAATGGTTAAAAGGTACCTTGTTTGGAAAATGACGGAAAGATTTCCTTCAAAACACGTATAAGGTAAAATAAGGTTATAAATGGCATTAACTCATTTTCTATTAAATAGTAAAAATGTTTGGAATTTTTTTTAAGAATCATGGATATGGATGATAAAGAGGACCCATTAGATAATTACATATGAACAACCCCAGAGAATGAAGAGATTGTAGAATTAACCATTAACTTGTACTTTTCCATATTCAATGGTATGTTAAGATTCTATATAATATTTAAAACATTGTTATTAAATCATAAAAGAACCATATACATAATTATGATATCATATATGATCTTCTAATAATGCTTTGTTAATAATATTTTAGTATTATCATCGTTTCGGGTGTTAACTTACTCATTTCCTTTTATATGTTTTGTTACATAAGCGGTGTTTGTTATGGATAAGTTGTATCTCATTACTATCCATAATCATATCAAGTCCTTAAAAATTATTTTTAATCTTCAAATGAAAATTAGTCTTGAATGGGTACGATGGAGAATGAATCTCATCGCGTTCATGGAGACGGTAGTCAGTACGTGCGCACGAGCGACAATATCATTCTTTTCATATTAAAATAGTATATAATTGAATATTATATCATATTTACAGAATCATTATCATGTTATATTTATTATTTACATCAATTATAATCATTATTATACCCATCCAAATGATGAAATGTTTGAATAACAAACTAAACCACGACGTGGAGACGGTAAGCCGTACGTACGCACGTATGGTGACATTGTCATTTATAGGATGGATAGAATAACAAATATTGTTGTTCCATTTTTATAATAACATCACAGTATATAGAAGTTACTGGAGTTATTATATTATAATGGAAACTACAATGAAAAAGGAAGTGGAAGAAGAAAATAACTTGAAAGAGGGTGGTGAATTTATTACCTCTTCTTTGGATGTTTCCTTTTGAGTTGATCAAAAGGGATCCTTAGGTTGGCTTTCTAAACAAAGTAAGGCCAATAAGTTGAAGTTAGGGAAGTTGGGAGGATATTTGGGAAGGGTTTGGCCGAACCAAATGGATTTTAAGGAGTGAATTTGAGAGAAGGGGGAGTGGCCTTTTATAAGAGGGCTGAGGGGCACCTTATGAAAATCTAGAAATATTATTTTATAATAAATTTATATTCAGTTTAAAAGGGCTCCAAACTGATTTATTTCTAGGATAAGGTGGTTATGGTTCTAAAACCACAAAACCAATAGGTTTTAGACAGGTTTGGGTCACTAAAATAACCTTATCATTTAGTTTTAACTATTAGTTAATTAGTTTGACATTTATCATGTCTCTTTGTATTTTTATATTATACGGATAACAAACATACTATAACAAGACAAGAGAACCTCATGTGGTTCATTAATGAGATATATAATATTACTTCTGTCCTTCGGATGAACCTTAGATTTTTATGAATATAATATCAATTAATAATATAATATTTCTTTTAAAAACTCTTTTTTGTGAATTTTAAAACTATTTGGTATTGGATTTTTGTGAAAATCATAACAACATTATTACTTCTAAAAAAGTTAATTAAATAAATAATATCATTTTATATTAATCTATAAAATTATTGGAATTCCTAAAAAGTCTCAAATTAAATTTATTTGGGTATTTACACTATCAGTTATTTTAATAATTCATTAATTAGGTAATTACAGCATCATCATTATGTCATAAATAAATTAAATTAGTTAATTTCTAGAAAATATAAATAAAATACAATTATGTAGTAAATATTTTTATCTTTCTAATTAATATTTATAATCGAATTTATCTTATGTATAACCCAATATTAAAAATGTCTTAGGTATTAAACTTTGATTTTAACTCTATTAACACTTCTTTGAATTAAATAATAATAAATGTCCTATTCTAATCCAAGTGGGCCTAAATGATCATATTTTATTCCTAAGGTTGTTTCTGGTCGAGATACACTTATCCAATAGAATTAGGACATGTTTTAGGGTAAAAATAATTTCATTTTTACCTTAAATTACCCTATTTGCTTTTAACCGTGGTAAATAAAAGTAAAAAAGTTACTATTCACCGAAAATTAATTTTATCTCATTGAACCACATTTTACATACTGATATCAACCGTGTCTCTCTGATTTTTGAAATTCTACTCACAAAAGTGATAAAATTAAGTTTTATGCAATTTTTCAAAAGCTCTTAGGAGGTGGGTAAAAGATGGTAAAAAGTTCAATAAAATTTTATATATCTAAAATTAATATAAAATGACTCCAATGAATTACATTGAACATATATAGGTATTATGTATGTATTAATACCTAAAATAAATTTAAATAAAATAAATAATTATTTAAATAAATAGTCGGTTTTAACCAATAACTCAATGTTTTTCACTATTAATCAAAAATTGAACATTTTCAAAAAAAATCCAAAAATTCACCCTAGGCTATTTTCGATATTCCGAATCTGAAAATGAAGTCCATTTTGAAAAATAAAATTTATGTAATTTCAAAAAGTGGGTATTACTATTCATAATAGCTAGTTTGGTTGGTTGTGGTGTGTTAGAACTCGAAGTTGCGTACAACACACGCTATTGTATTATTGAAAGAGAAGTGTATCGTGGAAGATTGGGGTGTTACATTATCC
The DNA here is from genome assembly GCA_963277665.1 of Viscum album. Classification (NCBI taxonomy): domain Eukaryota; kingdom Viridiplantae; phylum Streptophyta; class Magnoliopsida; order Santalales; family Viscaceae; genus Viscum; species Viscum album. The sequence goes on along the minus strand of OY728167.1, from coordinate 669,570,477 downwards.
CCTCCTTCAAATAATTTTTTCCTCGAAATTTCCATATTATTACTACACAAAGAGACTCGGGTGGTTCTTCATCATAAGTTCCTTAGGTTCCCACATCTCCTCTTCCATCCTATGACTTCTCCATAGAAATTTTATCAGACAAGTCATCCGGTTTCTCATCACTTGATCTATTTTATCAAGAATACCGACGGTCTCTTCATAATAAGACAAATCGGGTTCATGTTCTAATTCTTCATAGGTGATTACATGGATTGGGTCAGGAATGTATTTTCTCAATAGTGATACGTGGAACACATCATGAACTTTGGAGAGACATGGAGGAATTTCCAATCGGTAAGCTACAACACCAATTTGTTCTAGAATTTCGAAGGGTCCGATGTACCAAGGACTCAATTTATCCTTCTTACCAAATAGTATAACTCCATTCCATGGAGATACCTTCAAGAAAACATGATCACCAACTTGAAATTCCAAATCCTTCCTTCAATTATCGTCATATCTCTTCTACCTACTTTGAGTTGCTTTGATGTGGGTTTGGATTACCTTCGACTTTTCTATCATTTCCTCAACAAGTTATGGGCCTAAAAGTTTTATTTCACCAACATCTCTTTCTGTATAACACTTAATATAGTGAAATATGAATACTTTAATGGAATCTATTGTTGTAGGAAAATTCTACCAGAGGAAAATATTGATCCCACATACCATGAAAGCCAAGTGAGTAGGATTTCAACATGCCTTCTAAGGTTTAAATAGTTTGTTCTGATTGTCCATCTGTTTGAGGGTGGTAGGGAGTGCTCAAACGAAGTATAGTATCCAAGGCCTTCTGAATAATTTTCCAAAATCTTGATGTGAAATGGGGATCACGATCAGAAACAATTTATAGGGGTACACCATGGAGTCTCACAACTTCATTAATGTATAGACTTACTAGACGATCAAGTGGTAAATATTATCTTATATCAAGAAAATGTGATGACTTGGTAAGACGATCAACAATTACCCATATTGCATCGTTCCTTCTAGAAGTCTTTGTTAGTCCCATGAAAAAGTCCATCATAATATTATCCCATTTCCACTCAGGTATGGGAATAGGTTGCATGACTCATCCGGGCTGTTGGATTCTAGATTTCACTTGTTTACAAACCATACATCTTGACTAAAAATCAGAAATCTCCCTCTTCATGTTGTCCCACCAAAAATGTTCCTTCAAATATCTATACATATTGGTTCAACCAGGGTGTATGGAGAAATTGGAGATATGGGAATCATCCAACAATTCCCTTTTTAGATCAGGTATATCGGGAACCCAATGTCTCTTCCCAATTTTCCAAATTACATATTCATAAAAAAAGTCACTCAATCTCCAATCATTAATAGCTTTAATCTTTTCTTGAAACTCTTTGTCATCGGTTGGAGAACTCTTTATCCTTTGTAGTGAAGATGATTTGACAACCATTTGAAAAAGCATCGATGTTTCACCTTCCATGGTTATTCTCATATCAATCTTCACTAGATCCATGAAAATAGAATCTCTTTCAACTCTCATCTTGTTCAAAACTACACGATTCTTTCTACTCAAAGAATCTACCACCTTATTTTCCACCCCTGGGTGGTAGTGTATAGTGAAATCATAATCCTTGAGTAATTCAAGCCATCTTCTGTTCCACATGTTGAGTTCTTTCTATGAGAAAATATACTTCAAACTCTTGTGATTAGTATATATATAACATTTTTTACCATAGAGATAATGTCTCCATATCTTCAAAGGAAAGATTAGAACTGCTAACTCAAGATCATGAGTAGGATAGTTTTTCTCATGAATTTTTAGCTGTCATGATGCATAGGAAATAACCCTATCATTCTGCATAAGGATATAACCAAGTCCATTCTTTGATGCATCACTATAAATGACAAACCCATCATCCCCCAATAGTAGAGTCAAGATAGGATCATTGACTAATATTCGATTCGGTTGTTCAAAACATTCTTCACACACTTTTTTCCAAACAAATTTCACCCCGTTACGTGTGATCTTGGTTAATGGGTTAGCCAATCGGGAAAAATTCTAGACAAAACATCGATAATAACCTTCTAAACCAATAAAACTGCATACCTCAGTTATACTTGTTGGTGCTGTCCATTCTTGGATTGTTCTTGTTTTAGAAGGATCAAAAGAGATTCCATCCATAGAGACAATATGGCCAAGAAAAGAAATCTCTTGAAGACAAAATTCACACTTGCTAATCTTCCCATATAATTCAGGTCTACTAAGAGTCTTTAGAATAATGCACAAGTGATTTTCATGATCTTAGTATCTTTTGGAGTATACCAGGATATCATTAATAAATACCACTACAAATTCATCAATATATTCCTTGAATACTCTGTTCATTAGATCCATGAAGACACGGGGTGCATTAGTCAATCCAAATGGCATTATTGTAAACTCGTAATGCCCGTACATGGTTCGAAATGCTATTTTTAGAATTTCTTCCTTCTTAAAACACAACTGATGATATCTAGATTGAAGTTCAATATTTGAAAAGTATTGAGATCCATGAAGTTGGTTGAATAAATCATCTATGCGAGGTAGGGGATAATTTTTCTTTATAGTTATAGCATTGATCTCCCTGTAGTCAATGCACAACCTCATAGATACATCTTTCTTCTTAACAAAAAGAACATGGGCTCCCCATGGAGAAACACTAGGGTGAATAAATCCCTTATTACTCAATCCCCCTAGTTATTTCTATAGTTTCACTAATTCCATAGTGGCCATTCTATAAGGGGTATTCGATATGGGCCTTGATCCAGGAATCACTAGTGCAGAAAATGTTATTTACATCAGTTATTTTTCATTTTTTACGTCGGTTTTTAACTGATGTTAATACGGACGACATTTATAAATAAAGTTTTTTATGTCGGTTATTTAAAAACTGACGTAACAAACATAACATCGCGGTGTTTATCACCCTGGTTAATTAATAACTGACTTGAAAAAACAAGGGGGGGGGGGGGTTTATAACTTCCGTTATTATATAAGCGTCGTGATAAACCGGCGGGGGGGGGGGGGGAGGTTATCATGACAGCTATATTATAACTGACGTTATAAACACTTGCGGTGGAGTTTGTCACGTCGGTAATTAAATAACCGACGTGATAAACTCTTGGGAGATGGTTTATCACGTCGGTTATTATATAACCGAAGTGCTAAACCAGTCCGGGGGGGGGGGGGGGGGGGGGGTTATCACATCGGTTAATAAATAACCGACGTGATAAACCATTTCCCAGGTCTTTTATCACATCGGTTATTAAAAACATGACGTGATAAACCATGCCACATGTGTTTATCACGCCGGTTATTAAAAAAACTGACGTGATAAACCCTTCCCAATTTCTTTATCACGTCGGTTATAAAATAACTGATGTGGAAGACAAATTGTTTTTTTAAAACCGAATGCAGTCCTCTGCTCTCTCCCAGAATCAACCAGAAACCAAATAAAGAATTTGTACCACAATAACCGAAGGAGATCAAAATAATAACTAAATAAAATTTAAGCATTTACATTGATAATATATTAAACTTACCCACTTGACAGCCCCAACCTCATGTATACCCCCTGGACAGCCCTCCCCCACCCCATTGGAGCCCCAACCACACCTCTGGACTGCCCCCTGACCCCCTGGACAGCCCCAAACACCCCTCAACAGCCCCCCACCCTCCTGAATAGCACCCCCTTCACCCCCTTATCCCACTTGACAGCCCCCACCCCATTGGATCCCCCACCACACACCTGGACTGCCCCCCCCCCGACCCCCTGGACAGCCCCAAACACCCCCCCAACACCCCCCACCCTCCTGAATAGCACCCCCTCACCCCACTTGATAGGACCCACCCCTTTGGAGCCCCCACCACACCCATGGACTTCCCCGACCCCCTGGACAACCCCAAACACCCCTCGACAACCCCCCCCCCCCCCCCCCACCCTCCTAAACAACACCCCCTCACCCCTCACCCCACTTGACAGCCCCTACTCCATTAGAGCCCCCACCACACCCCTGGACTGCCCCTGAACCCCTGGACAACCCCAAACACCCATCGAACCCCCCCCCCCCACCATCCTGAACATCACCCCCCTCACCCCACTGTATAGCCCCAAACACCCCTCGACAACCCCCCCCCCCCCACCCTCCTATACAACACCCCCTCACCCCTCACCCCACATGACAACCCCCACCCCATTGGAGCCCCCACCACACCCCTGGACAGCCCCCGACCCCCTGGAAAGCCCCAAACCCCTCTCAACAACCCCCCACCCTCCTGAACAACACCCCCTCACCCCCTCACCCCACTTGACAGCCCCCACCACACCCCCGGACTGTCCCCCAACCCCCTGGATAGCTCCAAACACCCCGGGACAACCCCCCACCCTCATGTATACCCCCCACACCCTGTACGACCCTCCCACACCCCATTTGAGCCCCCACTACACCCATGGACTGTCCCCCAACCCCCTGGAATTCCCCAAACACCCCTGGACAACCCCCCACCCTCATGTATACCCCCCACCCCCTGGAATACAATTCCACACCCCTAGACATCCATGCCACACCCATGGACAGCCCCCCCCCCCCCACCAGCCTGGACTGCCCCCACCCCACCAGACAGCAGTCCCAGACCCTTGGACACCCCCAACCCCACTGAACACCCCCCACAACCCTTGGAACCCCTACCCCCCAGACCAGAATCCATACCAGAAAAACCATCACAGGTAGACCAAAACAAGAAGTAGAGAAAAATTAAACATTCACATATATAAAATTCAAAACTTTCACTTTCAACTTAAAAAAAACTAAATCCAACCTAAATGACTACCAAATACACAATTACAATGATAATATTCAAAATTACATTTTAAATTACAAACAACTAAAATTCAATCAAACCTATAAAATAATTTGACCACTCCACTTGTAAGTGTTTGATGTCTTCAGTAGTATAGTGTTGAGGGTCATCAAAAAGCTACAAATGAAAAGGATAGCAGTTATAGTGTATAATGAATAAATCAAATTGAAATATTATGGCAAAGTTTAAGAGGAAATCTTACCAGTTAGAAATTCACAACTGTTCCAGTTGTTATTATTTCATACATAAATCTTAACATATAATATCCTCATTCGATGGAGCCTTGTTTTTCATGACAATTCGGTTTGAATGAGTGTAAATTAAATATATTATTTTTATTTAATAAATCAAAAAGTACAAATTATAAATGGATATTTACCTTCACATTTACATATTTGATCTTTGCACTCCTTTTCTTTGTGTTTTTTCAAATGTAGGCCCATGACCTGTTAGAAAATAATACGAATGTTGTAAATTTACAATTCATTATAATATATAAAACTATTGAGAAATTGAAACTTACTTTTCTAATATATTCTTAAAACATTCCCGCCCATCATCATGGACAGAGCATATCCAATAAAGTGCTTTATCCCTTGAAAAAAAACCCCTAACATCCAATGATCACTAATAAAAGGAAATTTAATGTTAGTGGTAATTTATGTTAAATGATAATTAACTCATTGAGAGAGATGTGTTTCATATCTCCCACAAAAAGGAATCATCCAATATTGTGTGACTATATTCTTTTCAAGTCTTTCATAAATATAAAGCATTCATTGTTCCTCATCCAATGCACATGCTTCATGGGAAATCAATTGCGGTTCCATAAATCCATATACATCTGTCAGCTCATTCCTCTCACAAATTTTATAAAGATACCTAATACAAAACAGACATACATATACATTTTTAATAAATATAACATAGGAAAAATGTGTTAATGCTTACATGGAAAAAAATTTCACCACGTTGATGCCCAACTTATCTCCAGTAACAAGCTCCATGATATCAGTTTTCATAATCCCCGCACTTATTTCACGTCCACAAACATGAGCTTCCATTGGAAACTCATAATGACCCGCGAACAAATTTGAATATCTTGACAATCTATCAAGACTAATAGAATATGTATCTGATGTCATATACATTTTTCTTTGTTATTGTTTATATAGTATTTCTTTACCTTTGAAGTATTCCTGTAAAAATAAATTGAAAAATATATTAGTTTTAAAATGATAAAACAACATTAATAAAAAAATAAAATCAAAGATATAACATTCATACCTCTATGGTAATGAGTCGAAGATGTCTGGATGGCCAAATTAAAAAATGGTCGATACTATGTCCTACTGTCACCACCTCATCTGTAGGTAATGGTACCCAAGCTGATCTATCTATAATATCATGTACAGTGACCCTCTAATTCTCTACCTCTAATTTTTGATGATGAACTGTATCTCCTATACAATATACCAACCCATATGCTACTATATGATGTTGAGAATCATCAATATACAACTCAAAATAAGTAGGAAGCTGCGGCAGAGGAGTAGGATAAAAAATGGGGTCCGCAGGCTGAGGTGGGGGAGTGGGAGCTACTGGCGGAGGTGGGGGATAAATAATGGGGTCTGCAGGGGGAGGTGGAAGAGTGGGAGCTGCAGTCTGAAATTGCCTTTGCATGTCTGTAAACATAGACTGCACCGATGCTCTAATCTTTTCCCCCATTGTCGCATTAATATTATGAACTTCAGCCTCCAAGGATTCTATTTTTTTTATAAACCCCCTCAACATTAGAAGTTGAAGAACGTGGCAACACTTTTATTACCGATACACCTACCAGATATCCTCTTACATGACCTGGATGTTCAGGACTTCCCAATGCTACAGATAAAATATCTTCCCTCTCAGTAGATGTAAATGTCCCCTGTGAACTCTTCTCCTCAAGAGAGTCCTGTATTAATTAATTGAATATTTCGGTAATGATTGAAATTATATGAACAAAATAGTTAACTTAAATAAATAAAATAGATCTCTTACAATCCTCTCATCTACGATTCTCGATTATTCCAAAAAATATTGCCCTTTCTTGCCCTTCCGAGATCTCTTCCATTTTTCATGTCTAGATGGAGGGGATGGAGGGGCCACAACTCCAAAGCTTGAAGACTCAGCTCTTAGTTGTTGAAATTTTTCTGCCATCATCTGTTCTTCAAACAATTCATACCCTCCCCGAGATAAACTATGAGGGTATACATTTTTAGATTGGATCTACTGATGATCTTTCCTTGTTTTCTGTAAATTAAGAATAAGAAATAATTATCAAAACATTAATAAGATCATTTATATAAGATAACTTATAAAAGTTTACATTGCCATACCAAAAATGACTCTTTTCTTCTAATTTCAAAAAACTATCTCCATGTGTCTTCATCTATAAAAGGATATATACGACATGGATTGTCATGACTCCTATGACCATTAATGAAATCAGATGAGAGGGTTGATTTGAAATCCCTCCATCTCCTGGCAGCCAATGATAAGTATGTCTTCCTGACTCCTCCAGTGTCAGGAATATAAAATGTCATCTGATAAAGAAGAGGTTAAAAATATTATATATACTAGAAAAATTTAAAGAATAGTCAAGAAATAGAAAAAGATCTTACCAAAATCGTCTCCCACAACTGAGAGATTATCGCTTTACCCACACTTCTCTAGTCATCATAAAGAATGCTTACTTTTACCTTAGCCTGAGTTGATACAAAACTCTTAAAATATTTTTCATTTGGACCTCTAGGAATATCATCATCATCAAACTCAACGACTATCCTCTGATCCTACGTATGGGCAAGTGATAATTTTGGTAAATGTGTGCACCCACGTTTACCAACCTTTGAAATCTTCATCGTAATAGGAGCATGTGAATGTTCCTCCCCAGAGGTATGACCAATATTCTCATCTCCAGAATCATGTGATTGAACAACTGAATGATATGTCATTATCCTTCAAATCAAAAAAACAAACATTAGTTCACAAATATAAAAATTTAAATATTTTAATACTACTGTAATCAGAAAATAGAAAAGTGTACTAAGTTACATAATAGTAAACATTGGTAATATGGTAAGCATGTCAAACAATGGAAAAGATGGTAAAGATGGTAAAGATGATAAACATGGTAAACATGATCAACCTGGTAAATATGGTAAAGTAATTGTCACTGAACAAAAATAATAGATATATAATTCATGTAATAGTAAACATGATAATGTAAACTAAAAAAAGTTAAAACAAACAAAAACATATACTTATTTTGTTTTAAAATATGTTTTAATAAATAAAAAACATAAAATAACTAACATTTATAAAAAAAATAAATTAAAAAAAGAAATAAACACATGTTACCTGTAATTTTAGGAATGTACAAATGGACTGTTTTCCAAAATTCCTTCATCGTGATCATTCCTTATGGAAAAAACCATGTCTTCAACAAGCTCATCATTATGTTCTGTTAATATTTCCATGGAAGTAGGGATCTCACATAAATCAGAATCTTCATCATGTTCATCCTCACCAACATATTATTTTCCCTTGTAAAACAACAGCCCACTGCATATCTGATTGAGCTACTACATAGAAAATTTGTTTTGAATGTGTTTCCATTATAAAAGAATCAGTTGTGTCTTCCAATCTATTCAGATTAACAAGTGTGATTCCAAATTCATCGTGTCTGAAACTGTTGTTAACAATAAACCATTTACGGTTAAAAATAGGAACTTTAATTTTAAAGTAATCAACCTCACATATGTCTTCAATCACTCCATAATAAGCACTTGATGAAGAAATTGGGTTTCTGTCCTTAGCACTCAAAAAATGCATTGCTTCTGCAAACACCAATACACCACTATTTTGAAATGCACTTCTGTTTTCCTGAGCTTTATTATGAAATGTATATCCATTAATCTCATTACCGGACCATGTTATCACATTTAAAAATGCACCACCCACTATCCATTTTAATGTCTCTGACACATCTGATCTACCAAGAAAAGTTTTTTTAATCCATGAAAAAAAAGTATTGTTGTGCTCATTCAAAATCCACATTTCTTTCTTCTTTGGATGACATTCTTTCTACTCATTAATATGCAATGTGATATATAGGTGAGCATCAGCTATGTTATTCAAGATGTATGAATCTAACTTCTTCATCTATTCATCTGACAATGATTTGACTTTCAAGCCACGAATCCCATTTCCATCGTTATCAACTCGTTCATGGTGAGATGAAGGCAAACCTATGTATTGTGCCGCATCCAAGTAGCTCATACAAAACTATGCTACCTCCTTAGAAATATACTTTTCAATAATTGAGGCTTCAGTTTGATATAGATTTTTAACATACCCCTTTAATATTTTCATATACCTTTCAAAAGAATACATCCAACGAAGATATACATGTCCACAACACTTTATTTCTCGAACCAAATGAATCATTAAATTCACCATTATATCAAAAAAAGCTGGAGGAAAATACATTTCTAAATGACAAAGTATAAAAATTGCATCCTTTTCCAAAATGTTCAAAGCATTCACATCAATCGCCTTGTTACAAATTGAATTGAAAAAATAACACAACTTAATTGTAGTCTTTATAACACGAATGGGAAATATTCCACGCAATGCAACTGGTAGAATTTGTTGCATCATGACGTGACAATCATGTGATTTCATACATATCAACTTCAAGTCCTTCAACGATACAAAATTTTTTACATTTGAAGAATAACCTTGAGGCACTTTGATATCATTAAGACACTAACAAAAGATAATTTTCTCCCTCTTCGATAATGTATAAAATCTGGAGGAAGAAATGTTCGTCTTCCTTTAGGAGTGGGAGCTAACTCCAAACGTATTCCCATTGATAGTAAGTCTAATCTTGCATTCAACCCATCTTTTTTCTTTCTTTTAATATCTAACAATGTTCCAATCAAACAATCACAAATATTCTTATCCACATGCATGACATCAATATTATGTTTAACTTCATGATACCTCCAATATGGTAGCTCAAAAAATATTGACCTTTGCTTCTAAATATATTTATCATTACTAGATTTCTGTGTCTTTCCCAATGTCAAATCAAGGTATTTCACCCTCTCAAAATACAGATCAGGGGATAAAGGTTTTGGAGCAGTATAAAATTCTTGTGAGCCATTGAATGCCTTTTTTAGTCTTCTATAAGGGTGATCCATAGGGAAAAACATTCAATGACCCATGTACACTGTTTTCCTCCCATGATGAAATTGATAATATGACGTCTGTTGTTCGCAAATTGGACATGCTTTATGCCCTTTAACACTGTATCCAGAACAAATTTCCATACGCTGGGAAGTCATTTATAGTGAAAAAAAGCACCTCATGTAGTTGAAAATATTCCATTTTATAAGAATCATACACCCTAATACCATAATCCCATAACAGTTTCAAATCATCAATCAACGGTGACAAGTAAATATCAATATCATTGCCGGGTTTCTTTGGACCAGAGATCATTATACTCAACATGACATATTTGTGCTTCATACAAACTACAGGAGAGAGGTTGTAAATTACCAATAAAATTGGCCATTAACTATGTGTGCTTATGAGGGTTCGTTACGAATTCATTCCATCTATGCACAACCCTATTCTGAGATTTCTAATTTCATTTCCAAATGTAGAATAATGCGCATCAATTTTCTTCCATTGTGGACAATCAGCTGGATGACGTATTTTTCCATCACAAACCCACTCATAATCATTCCATCTTAACCTTTTACATCATGTGAATTAGCAAATAAACATTTGAAATGATGAATTATAGGAAGATACCAAAATTCCTTTGAAGGGAGCTTTGTAATCTCTACATCAGCCTATGATTTTTCTTTCACCTTATACCGTGATGTCCCACATTTCAGACACTCTGACGGAAATTCATATTCCTTCCTATATATAATGCATTCATTCAGACAAGCATGTATTTTCTTGTATCCCAATCCCATCAGGCATAATATTTATTGGCCTTGTAATGTGAATCTGGAAGATCGTTATCTTTTGGAGGAATGTCTTTCATCAATTGTAGCAGCTCTTTAAAACTTCTGTCACTCCATCCATGTTTCGCCATGAGGTTAATCAATCTTAACACCACTGAAAAAACCATAAAATCTGTATAACCAGGATATAATGGTTTTTCATCATCACCATATAGAGGCGCAACTGTAAGTTCTATCTCAATTTGTTCTACTACAATATCCCGAATCATTTCTTCAATTTCATCGGAGTTACCATCTTGCGAATAATCATCATCAGTGACATTTTGTCCAGTTTCACCATGTCAAATCCAAGGGCTGTAACTTGGATTGAAACCATGACAAATCAAATGATATTTTATTTCTCTACTTTTCAACTTCTTCATATTCAAACATTTCAGGCATCGACAGAAAAAAATGTCACTACTTGGAACATTACGTTTAGAAAATTTCAAAAGGCATCAAAACCTTCCTCATATTCATTGCTCATTCTATGTGCTGTAATCCAACTTCAACTCAGTATTACATATAACAAATACAAAAAATATATATATTTTTATGATAAGACATATATATGTTTATATGAAAAAAATCATAATTTGAATGTTGAACAATTTTGAAATATAAAACAAATCTATGCATATTTAAAAAAATATTCTTGAATATTATTTTTAAAACAAAATATAGTTAGATATAACAGTTTTAAAATCCATTCAATCAAAGAAAACCATGGCGCCTACATGGTTGATAGAATATTGGGAAAAATGGAGTAAACCTGAGAATCAAATCATATTTAAAAAAAATCAGATGGAGAAAATCACAATGTAAAGCCAACAATCATGGCACAATCATCATGTCATAATCTCAGAAACCACGATATTGTATTCAATCCCCCTGGACACCCCCCAACCCTCTGGACATCCCCCCACCCCCCCAGAAAACCCCCAAAACCCTCTGGATAGGCCCCCACCCCCGTGGACACCCACCCACACCCACCCACTCCCTTGGACACCCCCCAGACACCCCAACCCTCTGGACATCCCCCCACCCCCTGGATAGCCCTCCACCCCTCTAGACAGCACGCCCACCCCTCCTGGACTCCACCCCACCCCCTACCCCCCTTGGACACCCCCTGGACACCCCCAACCCTCTGGAAAACCCCCCACCCCCAGACAACCCCCAAAACCCTCTGGACAGGCCCCACCCCCTTGGACAGCCCCCCCCCCTCCCCCCACACACCCACCCACCCCATTGGGCACCCCTGGACACCCCCTAGACACCCCCAACCCTCTGGACAACCCCCACCCCCGAACAACCCCCAAAACCCTCTAGACAGGCCCCGCCCCCTTGGACACCCCCCCCCCCCACACACACACCCACCCCCTTGGACAGCCCCCACCCCTCTAGACAGCACCCCCACCCCTCCTGGACACCACCCCCACCCCATACCCCCTTGGACACCCCGCTGGACACCCCCAACCCTTTGGACAACCCCCCACCCCCTGGACAGCACCCCACCCCTCCAGACAACACCCCCACCTCCAACCCCCTGGACACCCCAACACTCTGGACAGCCCCCCACCCCCCGAACAACCCCCAAAAACCCTTTGGACAGGCCTCCACCCCCTTGGACAGCCCCCCACACCCACCCACCCCCTTGGACAGCCCCCTGGACACCCCCAACCATCTGGACAGCCTCCCCAAACAATGTTTTACATATAAAAACTAGGCATGGTGAACAACTAAAAACACATGCATTTAATATATACTTCAGCATGAAATAGATGGAATTTAATATTATTAAATATGGCTACTTAAATGATCATATGATAATTAAAAATAACCATTGATATTCAACTAGTCAAATGATCACAAGTTATCTCGATAACTAATATCATAATGAGGTAGTGGATAATTCTAGAAACATATTGTCAAGGCCTTGGCCAAGGCCTCAAAAAATACTAGGTTAAGCCCTCAGCAGAACCCATTTTTATTTGGAATCATGAGACATAGCGATGCATCGAAGGGCCATAGAGGTCAACAGCCATTACATTATATGTCTAATAGATTCTCATATTAAAGAGGATAAAAATAAGCAACAACAACACATGAAATATCATTTCTGAATTCGTACATTTAATCAATAACCATTCTATGCAGTAATATAGGTGAATGAGATCATTAGTTGTCAATGACAACAAAAATTACCATCAATGTCAGGCATTCACGAAACAAAAACAAACTAAATAGAAGTAGTTGAGGCTTACATGAATATTGTGAGTCGATACAATAGATCCGGGGATGATAAATATGATGATGATGGCAAAAAGAGGTAAGAGGGTTCGAAATATAAGAATCTTACCTTGTTTAAACACAAAAATCACAAAACATAAATATATACTATCTGGGAAAAAAACGAACGAAATAAATTAGTGTAATGCTTACATGAGTGTTGCGAGTTGAGATGATAGATCTGAGGAGGGTAAAGATGATAAACGATGAAGGTAAAATGTGTTTAACGTAACGAGATCGACGAGCCGATTATGGTTTACCACGCAAGAGAGACGAGCCACCAGACTGTCGATCGAAAAATCGTAAATGACAATGCATGGGGCTTATTAATTTTTTAAATGTTTTATAACGTCGGTTATTTAATAACCGACGTTATAAACTTTTTTTTACATTTATAACATCGGTTATTATAATAACTGACATTATAAATGTATTATATACAGCTTTTTTTACATTGGTTATTTTATAAACGACGTAAAAAAACCGCGTGTTGGTTTTTTACGTCGGTTATAGAATAACCGATGTAAATAATACATTATAAATCACAGTTTTTTAGGTCGGTTAATTTATAAGCGACGTAAAAAACTTTTGCGGGTTGTTTTGTTATGTCAGTTATCAAATAACCGACGTCAAAAAGGCATCAAAAGCCACGTTTTTTATGTCGGTTATCAAATAACTGACATAAAAAACACCATGCTTTGGTTTTTTACGTCGGTTAATTTATAACTGACGTAAAAAACGAACGTGCGCGATTTGTAACGTCATTTATTAAAATAACCGACATTAAAAAGTTACTCACTGCATTTTTATGTCGGTTATAAAATAACCGATGTAAAAAACCAAGTTTCACAGATTATCACGCCAGTTATATATAACCGACATAAAAAATGGTGAGATAAATAACGTTTTCTACACTAGTGAATTAAGTCATTGGAAAACTCAATTTCTCGTTCTTTAGGATGTCTAGGTAAATCCTCTGGAATCACATCAACATATTCTTGCAAAATAGGTACATCTTTTATTTGAACAATCCTTTCCTCAACCACAGTTGTTTCATTGTCTTCCTCCCCAATAATTGAATTTAGTTGAGCTACACGGGGTGGATCTAGATAAGAATTAGGTGGTGACGATTCTTCTCTAAAGATAAGGTGTTCTTTATCATCGTCATAAAAAATAGCAACCTACTTATTCTTACAATAAATTTTCACATCATGGTCCAAAATCCAATCCATACCAATGATTATGTCCAATTAAACCATCGGTATGATGGTGAGATCAGTAGAAAAATAACTTTTATAGGCATTAATGGGAATTGATTCACAAAACTTTTTTGAAATGATAATTACCTTAAGAGTTTTGACTGAAAACTCCCTTGTAAAATAAAATTGGAAATATCTAATTTTCTTAGAAAACAGGGAAGATATGAAACAATGCGATGATCCAGAATTAAATAAAGAATTGGCTAAACTTGAGTAAACCATTAAATTACATGACACCACATCTTTCGGAGCTTCAACTTCAGTAGTAGTGATCACATAAGATTGGCCTTGATCCCATGGCATTTTCTGAGGTATGTTTCCCTGGCGCTTAGGAAATTCATTTGCATAATGTCCCATCTCCATGAAATTGTAGCATTGAACATCAGCATCTTGTTTCTTCCCCTTGCAATCACAATCTTGGTGGCATTTTTCACAACACTTGTAACAGACTCCCATTCCCTTCAGACAAGTACTAGGGTGTTTCTTTCCAAATTTACAATAGGGTGGATATTCAAATTTTCCCTTCTTCCCCTTATTTCCATTTCCATAGTGATATGCAGATCTCTTCTTCTCTTGCTTTTCTTTAAAGTCATAAGACTTAGAGAATTCCTTTTCCGTCTTGATTGCACATGAGACAATGTCTTCATATGACAAGATGGATTGTGAGACCAATGCTCAATGGTGAAATGGTTTTAACCCATCAAATAAATGATCAATATTACTTCTTGGGTTATGTATATAATTTGCATCATGTCTTGCTAACCTTGTAAAGTTAGCCTCATACTTTGAAACATTCTCATCCTCCTTTTGTCTCAGACTGAGAAATTGCCTTTCCATATCTGCTCAATGGTCATGAGGAAAGTATTTTTCTATGAAAATATCATTAAACTCCATCCATTCCATACTTTATACTTTTTCATCTTCCTTCGTGTTTTGAATTAATGACCACCATTGATCAACTTCTCCAGTGAGGCGGTAAACTACCATGACTACTTTTTCCTTTTCGCTACTCCCCAAGGCATGGAATATTTTCTCTAAGGAATTTATCCATTGCTCAGCTACTAGTGGATTTGTATCCCCATTGAATGTTGGTGTTTGTTGCCTCATGATGCGGTCTAACATTGATCCTCCATGCTGCGGATTAGGGTGCTCCATACGGGTAAGGTTATTATTCATAACCTGAGTGAGTTGTCCTAGTATGTTGATTAGCTGATCAGCACCAGTCGCATCACCAGCTCCACTATAATTATATTGAGTTGGACGAAAATCCCTACATGGATTATGTGCGTTGATACGGTTTCAATTCCTTCCATTGGGCACTATTTCAAAACAATGGCATACACTATATTAGTTTATGAATCGAAATACATAATACCAAACATGTAAATCACATTACATAAATTGAATAGTTTATTTATATAATCCATAATCATAAAAAGGTTTTCATTGAGGATGTATATACACATAAACAATTCATAATGGTTTGTAAAGAAAATGAGAATTATCCTAAGCATATTACCTGGGAGTGTCGTAACCAAGAGTGCAGCAAGGCCCGTTGTCGTGCACCATTTCCCATTCGAGTCCATCTCAAAGCGGTGTTTTCGGGTTTTACCCCTAGGTAAATTTGTTCCAGATCCAACTCTACCTGATCGTATCCAAACATGGATGTATTGCTTGTAAAACTCACAAAATCTCTACAATACCAAAATTATAGGAATATCTTCTATAATAATCCTCAGAGTCTATCTTATGGCTATGTGCTCTAATCAGAGTTTATATAAATATAGCTTCCAAGGTTTATTACTAAACATTCTCTAATACCAACTGTAATGCCCTGACCCTAATTAACCAGAGTCGGTTTATTATTAAATAACATTGGCATGATCACAATAGATCATGTCTTGAAAGACCGATTAGTTTAGTATCCTTGGAAACACTAGATACATTCATAAAGTTTTACATTACATCATGAAATAAAAACAACAACAAAATCTTGTCCCCTTTGAACACACTTATCTCTTAAACTATCCATGCAGGTCTGTCATAATATAATTTTTCACATCTTGGGAAAAATAATATAATGAAATAGGTGAGCTCAGATGCCCAGTAAGGATAACAATATAGCGAAAACTTTCATAAATAAACATAAACTTTTAAGGAAAAGTATAACTAAAAAAAGCCTTTTAAACTTGAACTTCAGCATAATATGGAAAAGATAAAATCAAAAAATTCCATTTACTTATTCACATGGATATTCTACTAGTCGAATAATCACATGAAATATCAAATAGAAACTTTCATAATGATGGGATGCATAATGCCAGAATATCATAACCACATAGTCAAGGCCTTGTGCCAATACTACAAATAAGATTTTGTTATGGCCTTATTCCAAGACACTAGTTTGACTCATGGGACCTACCGATGCATTGAGGAGCTATTGCAGGCTTCACCTGTCACTTACTAAGTCCAATGCAATCCCTATATGAAAAGGTTTGAGCATAACAAAAAAATCGTATAAAAACTAGCATACGAAATGTGAATACATTATCCATAAACCATGAATGGTGTAAAAATAACACATCCACAGTCAAACATATCACAAAACCTGCTATACAATATGGATGTTTTTTTCATAATAAATCAACTTCAAATAAGATTAAAATTCATTAAAGGATGTTGACATAGATGAAATCAAAACTATTTGAGAGAAATATCTCTTTTTGGAATCATTTAAAAGTCACATAATTATAAAATAAAAACATTACTTTGAAAATGTTCTTATAATATTGTAAGGGAATCTTCGACGGTTTTATAACGGCGGAAAATAGCCACACCCTCCGTATAAGTTAATAAAAGACATTCTTACCATAAGTTTTTCGAAAAGGTTAAAAAGTACCTTATTTGGAAAATGACAAAAAGATTCCTATCAGAAACGTATATGGTCAAATAAGGGTATAAATGAAATTAAATAATTTTCTATTAAATAGTAAAAATGTTTTGAATGAAATTTTTAAGAAACATGGATGTGGATGATAAATAGGTCCCAGTAGATAATTGCATATGAACAACCTTGGATAATGAAGGGATTGTAGAATTAACCCTTACCTTGTACTTTTCCTTAGTCGATGGTATGTTAACCTCCTGTATAATAGTTAAAACATTGTTATTAAATTATACAAGAACCATATACATAATTATGATATCATATATGATCTTCTAATAATGCTTTGTTAATAATATTTTAGTATTATCATCGTTTCTGGTGTTAACTTACTCATTTTGTTTAATATGTTTTGTTACATAAGTCATGTTTGTTATGGATAAGTTGTATATTATTAATATCCAACATTATATCAAGTCCTTAAACATTATTTTTAATCATCAAATGAAAATTAGTCTTTAATGGGTGCGATGGGGAATGAATCTCATCACGTTCGTGGAGACGGTAGTCCGTACGTACGCACGAGTGATAATATAATTCTTTTGATATTAAAATAGTATATAATTGAATAGTATATCATATTTAAAGAATTATTATCAGGTAATATTTATTATTTACAATAGTTATAATCATTATTATACCCATCAAAATGATTAAATGTTTGAATAACAAACTACACCACGATGTGGAGATGGTAAGTCATACGTACGCACCTATGGTGACTTTGTCATTTATAGGAATGATAGAATAATAGATATTGTTGTTCAATTTTTATAATAACATCACAGTATATATAATATATGAGAGTTGTTATATTATAATTGAAACAACAAATAAAAAGGATGTGGAAGAAGAAAAGAACATCAAAGAGGGTGGTGAATTTATTACCTCTTCTTCGGGTGTTTCCTTTTGAGTTGATCATAAGGTCTCCTTAGGTTGACTTTATGACCAAAGTAAGTCCTCTAGGATGACATGAGTTAGGTTGGGAGGATATTTGGGCATGGTTTGTCTGAGATAAATGACTCTTAAGGTGTGAATTTGAGAGAAGGGGGGGTGCCCTTTTATAAGAGGGGTGAGGGGCACCTTAGGAAAAGCTAGAAATATTATTTTATAATAAATTCATATTCGGTTTCTAATGGATAAAAACTGATTTATTTCAAGGATATGGTGTGTATGTGTCTAAAACCACCCAACCAATAGGTTTTAGACAGGTTTGGGTCGCTAAATTAACCTTATCTTTTAGTTTTAACTCTTAATTAGTTTGACATTTACCATATCTCTTTGTATTTTTATATTATATAGTTAATAAACGTACTGTTCGAACCACAAGTGTTTTATTAATGAGATTTATAATATAATTTATTTCCTTTGGATGAACCATTGATTTTTAGGAATATAATATCAATTAATAATATAATATTTGTTTTAAAAACTCTTTTATGTAAATTTTGACACTATTTTGTATTTGATTTTTGTGAAAATAATAACAGCATGATTACTTCTAAAAAAGTTAAGTAAATCAATAATAACTTGTCACATTAACCTATAAAATTAGTGGAATTCATAAAAAGTCTCAAATTATATTTATTTTGTTATTTACAATATCAATTATTTTTATATTTCATTAATTAGGTAATTACTGCATCATCATTCACATAAATAAATTAAATTATTTAATGTCTAAAAAATATAAATAAAATACCATTATGTAGTAAATCTTTTTATCTTTCTAATGAATACTTATAATCTAATTTATCTAATGTATAACCCTATATTATAAATGTTTTATTTATTAAACTTTTATTTTAACTCTTCTCACTCTACTTTGAATTAAATAATAATAAATGTCCTATTCTAATCCAAGTGGACCTAAATGATCATATTTTATTCCTAAGGTTGTTTTTGGTCTAGATACACTTATTCGATAGAATTAGGACATGTTTTAGTGTAAAAATTATTTCATTTTTATCTTTAATTACCCTATTTACTTTTAACCGTGGTAAATAAAAGTAAAAAGTTACTATTCACCAAAAATTATTTGTATCTCATTAAACCACATTTTACTTACTGATATCAAAAGTGTTTCTCTAATTTTTGAAATCCAACTCACAGAAGCGGTGAAATTAAGTTTTATGCAATTTTGCAAAAGCACCCAGGAGGTGGGTGATGTGGCTCTTTTTTTACATAGTTTTGCCACATCTTTTTAAATAATTTTTAATAATTTAATTAATTATTTAATCAATTTATACTAAATAATTGTACTTTTGTATTTTTATAATTATGTTTCTCAAATATTAATTTTTTATAAAAATTATTATATTATGGACCCAAAAATAAATGATTTATTCTTACTTTTTTGTAATATAATTAATTTTAAATTTGTTTACATTTGTTTATATGTTTAGATTATTTAAAATTTTCATTATTAATAATTATTATGTTTTCTAATTAATTTAATTTTAAATTTTAAAGTTTACACATCCAGAAACTTAGCTACCAATAGCCAAGCTACTGATAGCAAGGTTACTTTTTTCTCTTGCGGTAACCAGGTTACCATTACTGAATAACGGTGACCTTGCTTTTATCGGTGACCTTTTTCACCATTACCCTTTCCTACCGCTAACTATAATTTTTAACCCCAACCTCCATGATAGATTTTTCAGGGTCACCGTTGTAATTCTATTTAATTAACATAGTCTTTATTTTAATACTTTATCTTTTAATTTAGTTACATTAGAATATTTTAACTTTATTAATTAATATGTTTAGTCATATTTCTAATCATTTAAGTAAGTAATTTGTGTTTTTAATTAAATTAAGTAGTTCGATTTTTAATTTTATGTATTCAATTAATTAATTAATTAATTAATTAAGTGTTTTTAAACATTAATTATATTATTTTATGTATATTGTTTGATTATTAATTCATTTTCTATTGGTTTTAGTCTACCGATGAGGTAGATAAGTGCCTGAGGTGACTTATTTGGGCCACTAATGCTAATCTTAATTATTTGCTGCTACTTTTTAATAAATTAATTTGGTTATCTTAATTTTAGTATATTATTATTCTAGTTTAATTATTATTCAGTCCATAATTTAGGTGTTGTAAATTAATAATTTTAATGTTTTTATGGTTAATTTAAAATCATGTTTTGAATTCATTGTATTTAGAATTATTTTAATTTATTATTTTAAGTCTTTTTAATTATTATATTTATGTTGAAATTTTATGTTTATTTTTTGTGTTTATTTTTAAAGGTCAATTTTAGTATTCTATCAGTGACCACCTCACTGGTAGCATTCCTTACCAGTGACCCTTACAACTTCCCGCTTCTAACAGTGACCTCACTTTTTCATTTGAGCGTATCGGGGACCCTTCACATTTTTTTAAAGCATAACGGTGAGATTATAATACCCGCACCTCATTGTTATATCCAGCCTTCACCTCACCGTTACCCAACACCCCTCTTTTTCTCACCAATAAAATTTCTTCACTGCTTCACACTGTTATATCCTGCCATTCCATCACCATTACCCATTCCTGTCTCACTGCTTTAGAAACCTCACTGTTAATTTTTCCTTTACCCCACCATTATTCAATTTCATCCAAACTCAACATTATCCAATTTATCTCTACCATATGATTTCCCCAAACTCACTGGATTAACCCCCCTTTTATGCACCACCGTGAGGATAGAGAAAATCCAGCTCGGCCGCTACACATGAAGTCCAAGTCGTGTGGAAGTAGAGTCTTTGTACAAGAGGAGGAGGATCAGAACTGGGTTGGAGTGCTACTGTTCAGGAGGTCGAGCCGGTGCTGAAGGAGGCTGATACGCCACTGGTTTTGAGATATGGAGGTTTTTTGCTTCAGAGCAGGCCACCGGTTGAGGAACTGTAGCCTACTATTGAGGTAAGGCCGATCCGAGGGAGAAACGAGCCGCATGAGGAGTCGACGGTGACGTTGTCGGATTTGAGGTTGAGTTGTCATGCTGCTTCGAAGAGAATAACCCCCCCCCCTTCTGCCCACTGGAGAAGAATATGGGAGGAGTAAATAAAAAATAATAAAGAAAAGATAAAGAAAAAAAGTTAATAATAATTAATAAATAAATCAAATTAATATAACATAATACCTAATAACTTTTATAATAAAAAGTAGAAAAGTTATAAAATATTATAGATAACAATCTAGTAAGAATTTATAAAATTAAATTATAAACATTAATAATTTATAAATAAAATTAATTATTTTCTAAATTTAATTTATGAACACTTTAATTATAATTTAACTTCAACAAAATAAATATAATACTAAATTAATGAACTAATTTATTTTGTTCTAACTTAAGTATCTAATTAAGTTATACTATCTAATTATTAATAATACTAACTCTAACTGTATTATTTAGTTATTCATAAATTTAATGCTTAAAAATTGTATTAAAGATTCAATAATAAATTAATAACTATAATATTAACAAGTTATTCTAGAAAATAATAATTATCAATTTAAGATATTTATTAAATAACTTTAATTTCTTTTTAATAAGTGTTATAATAGTAAACTTAAAATAATTACTATAAAATATTAATTAAACATTCGTTGAGTTTTAATTATTTTGCTTATCACATGTGCAGGCACATTCAAGAGACTAGTACACATCCAGGTGCATTTAACTAACTCACCGAGAGTTAGTTACGAGGGAATTTCTAGCGCGACATGCTTGTTGCAAAAAAAGCACACGTGTGTAGTGCACAACTGAGGGACTTTTAAAGTTAGTGGAAGTGTTTGGTGACATGAAATAGATGAAGGAGGATATAAAATAGATCAAGCACCAGAATTGAAGGAAGACTCTCATTGGGATTCCACGCCACAACAATTTGTGAGAAGAAGTCCCGGGAGACACCAAGAGCGATACCAGAGACTTGGAGTTGTAGGAGCAAAGCAGCAGTATACGATCTTAATTCTCAAAGGGAGGATTTGTCTTCCTCTGTTTTTATATGTTTTACATTGTACTTGATAATAATATGTTGTCAATGATCTATGTTTAATTTTTTTAGCTCGAGAATTTTGAGTTTGATTGGTTGAAACTTTTATCTTCTTCAATTATTTCTTTAATGAGAATCTAATTCTTTCGGTGAGATTGAATTTGGTTCTTAAACATTAAAATTGAATTAACACCATTACGAAGTTAATTCTAAATTGATGATATTTTGGCGAGAACGATAATTAATACAGTTCATCAAAATTTCAGATTCGAAATCATCAGAACTCTCAGTGAGATAGTTTTATGATGATGACATTTTATCAATTTGCTATATGTGGTTCTCGATGTGCTGAACATCATGAAATATATTACAGAGTGTTATTTATTTTGGTGAGGAAGAGTTAACAACTAATTTTTAAGGTGTGAATTTAATCCAAATAGGATCATTCATTAAATCCAGTAAGTTTCAAATCTCTTGAGCATAACTTTCGATCTACCATCGACACTCCTGTTTTCTTCTTTGGTTATTTTTAGTTTACATAGTTTCATTTTTGATGTATCATTTCCATTATAGGTTATAAGGACTTTACAACTTTTTTATACTGCTTTATTAAAAAGAAATAAGGTAAAATAAAAAATGAAAAGTAAGATTATTTTTCCCCACATTAGAAATCACTCATATGCCATCTCTATGGATCGACCATGCACTTCGGTACCAGTGTAGCAGTTAAAAATGTAATTTTTAGGGTCGTGACGACCTTCGTCCTGTTAAAAATTTCGCATCGTCCTCAGTGAAGGCACGCACTGAGAATATAAGGTTTTAATAAAAAACATAAAAAACACATAAAAAACATACATAATCATATATATAAAAAATATTCTTTAAAAAAAAATCTGTGTACTGGAACCTACTATTTGGGTTGATTTTGAGAAATCTGCCTCACTGTGAACTGTTGTGTGTTTAATCTCACCTAGTTTTAGTTTAAAAATGGAAATTCATGAAAACTAGAATCAAAAGGAGCCACATTTTGTGTTTTGTGGCTATTATGGGCACACTGCCTGGCAGTGTGTCTATAACTAGTCACAACAGGATTTTTTACATTGAAGAAAATGAAAAACATGAGTCTATTCCTGACACCCTAGCTAAAATTTACTTAATTGATACTAAACTAGAATCTAGGGTGGAACTAATTAACAATTGGTGAATTAAAACCCATGAAATTCATCTTAGAGATTCTCAAGTGCAAGATAAAAGAATGAAATGATTATAAACCATGCTCTTGGAATTACAAAAAAGGGTTAAAGAACAAGAATAATTTCAAGAAAATGAAAAATAAAACGTTTATAAAAGATTATAATATCAAGTGGAAGAGGAATGTGATAGTGAAATTGGGCAAGAATCAATTCTCTTTTAAAAATCTGATTCTGTTGGACTTAATTCGGAAATAACTTACTCAAAAAATTCAAGAAAACAACATTAAAAATCCAATAAAAAGTTTTAATGGGGTTGAGTTGGTCAATTCTGAAACTGAATTAAAAAAAATTGAAAAAGATATCCCAGTTCTTTTCATAATTCCTAGATTAGAGAAAAATAACGGTTTTAGGAGTTTCGAGAATGAAGTCACTCGGGTTGAAGATGTATTAGAAAATGAAAATTTGAATGTTAAAAACTCTTCACCCAACTTTTCTAATTTTGTAAACATTGAGTCAAAATTTGATATTGGGTAAAAACTGGTTGAGAACATTAAACTGGAAATCACAGAATCTGAAATTGTTGAACCTAAATTGATAACCACTCTACCATGTTTTGAATCTATAAACCCAATAATTTTTGAACTATTGTTGGATAATGAGGAAGAGGGAATGATATTTGAAGAAATACTAATTGATGAGTTTTCATTTCCCTATTCTCATTGTAATCACTTTTCTGAAACATTGAGTACTTAATTGGAAAGAAATGTTGATTTACATGGGGGTAAATGTTTAAACATGAAAAATCTGGAAATTGAATTTGTTGAAGCTGAATTAAACATTACTCCCCCTGAACTGAAATTTCTAGAACACACCACTGACTTGGTTTTAGAAAGTGAGCCTTTTGAACTTGAACTTGAATGAAACGTTGAACACACATTAGATGATGGTTTCAGAATTGATTTGATAGAAGTTGTAGATGTCCAGTGTGCGTTAACAGATGAGGATAATTTGGAAGATATTTATAACATTGTTAAACCTGAATCTGTACGTGATAAAATAAATTCTCTTTCCTGTCTGTCACTTACATCCTCAACTGTGAAGGGTTCTGAGACTTTTCATGATACTGAAAGTAGTCTAGAGGGGGAATCACACTTGTGTTCCATTGTCCAAGATTTTGTTCATCAGTTAATTGAATTCCCCCATGAGCCTGTTAATCAGTACATACCCATGAGCACCTTTTAATTTGAATATGTTGATGACGAAGCTGAGAGAGACAACCATGAGAATAATGCCACACCCATTGAAGCACCTAGTTCTATGTTTTCCATTCAGGTGTTTTCAAATATTGAAATGTCAGAAATTATTCTGGAAGTGGATAGAACTATGCCCACAACTGTTAAAGGGTTCTAATCAGGGGTTATTTTATGCTATGAGAATACAATTTTTGTTGGTTTGAGTCTTGTTTCCCACAAATCTCATCATTCTGTTATAAACAAATAGGAAAAACACATGTGGTGGTTCATATTAAGGAATACATATCCACCTAATGACTATAGTTAGTTTCTAGGTGAGTCCATCTGGGGACTATAAATCTAGTGCAGCATGGGAGGCAACCCATGGTTTTTTGTTGTGTTAATAAAAAAATAGTGTAATTAAATAAACTCTGACTAAAGACATTAAAATCAGTGCTCCATGGGAGTCAACCCATGCTATTTCTTTCTTTGATTTCATTTTTATACAGTTTTGTACTAAATAAAGTGTTGCTTCCTGTTTTTACTGTCTATGTTGGGTATTTGTCTGTGGTTTTCATGCCCTTTATTTTTAGGATGTTGCTGCTTCTGTCAATAAAGGGAGTGGAATTCCAAAGCTGAGGACTAACGATAAATATATTCAGGGAATTATTTTATTCATTAGTTTCTATTTAATTTTTCTGCTCCTTACTACTTTAGAGATAAAATCTGCTGCATGTTTTGTTTTAAAAAATTCTGCTTTAAAAAAATTCTGCTTGTATTAGAAAATTCTCATATATCTGTACAGAAAATTCTACTGCATGACACTAAAAGGAATTTAAAATCTGCATGTTCCTATTGATGTTAATTGAAATTAATTGTTTAAAACCCATTCACTACATAAAATTATGTGTGTGTGTTGGGGGGTACATGTTAGCCGGTTAGTATGTTTTTCATTAAAATGGTTTTCCTAAGGGCTGTTAGCATGCATTTTTCTGTTATATTGAACATTCTTTTGAACCACAAATTTCAGAATGCTACACTATATCCACCCAATTAATTGTGCACCCACACCTTATATGCTTCTTTTGAGCTATGTTGAAAACTTTTGTCATTGGAATTAATGCTAATGTTTGTACATTTTAATGAACATGCTGATTATTTATTCATTGTGGAAAAAAACATTTTTGAACTTCATTGAGGCCCTTTATACATTTCATAAATCTACTAATTTTAAAATTTGTTTTGAACCTTAATTGATTAATTGTTGTTCTCCATATTTAGAAGTCAACTTTGTGAAAAAATATGGGATTTATGTGTGGGGGAGGGGGTCAATTCTTGATTGTGCTTAACTGTGTTTAATTGTAATCCCATCAATTCCCACTAAAACTTCAAACATTTTGTAAAAAATGGTTAAATGTTTTTCAAAATTCTTGCTCAATTTTAGGCTTTACACTGTACTCAATTGGGTATTTCCTTAGGACAAGTTCCTTGCTGGTAGTTAAGAACTTCTTAGAGTCTGAAATTGATGAGGTTGGATGATTGCTGAGTGACCTTACTTTGTGATTTGTTGGAAATATGGTTTACACACTACTTCTGAAAGTGATATGGGAATCATTAATGAATCTATGATCCTAACCCTTGGAAGTGGAAGTTTGATTCTGATTCTAGGGGCCTCATTCATATTTTAATTATTAAAAAATAATTACTTTAATGAGCCAATGTATATGTGTTTATATAAATATTTTGAAATTGGAGTAATTTGGGCATCTGGGATCCCACGGTGAGTCTCTAAGACCCTAGATGCTGGGTGTGTTTCTGTAAACTTTTATCCCTATGTTCATCTTGAATAAGTGCATTTCACAATGCTTAGCGCAATGATACATGGCTTGGTAAAAATAAATAAAGTGTCTAGGGTCAAAAACGAGCTCATTAAGGTTAGGGGAATTATGAACGCCAAATGAAGAAGGGGTCAATTGGTTTTTATGGAAATCATTTAGGTTGTATAAAAAAGGTGATTCGAAAAAAAATTATTTATTTCTGGAACCTAGGATTTTTTCAAAGTACAATGTTCCTTGGTTAAGGTCTTAATTCCATTGATATTTTACCTCCTATCATTCTTGGAATTAGAACCTGAGTATGGATTGAAATTAGTCACTAAGTTGTGTCACATATGAGTCATGAAATCTTCATTTCTTGATGGTTCATAGCTTCTTTAACTACCTCTGAGTATTTGTTCTAAGAAAGAATCATATGAGAAAATTATTCATTAAGCCTAATGAAAGCCTTGAAGTCCTCTTCTGAAAATTCTGGACATGTTAAATTTTGATCAATTTAATAAAAACAGTTTTCTATTTCTCAAAAATAATAAAGCATGGGATTTTTTGAGGACAAACAATGCTTATGTGTGGGGGAATTTGATGTGGCTCTATTTTTACATAGTTTTGCCACATTATTTAACTTAATTTTTAATTATTTAATCAATTATTTAATAACTTTATACTAAATAATTGTACTTTTGTATTTGAATAATTAAATTTCTCAAATATTCATTTTTTTATAACAATTTATGTAATTATGGACCCTAAAATAGTTGATTTATTCTTTCTTTGTTTTTTAATATAATTAATTTTCAATTTGTTTACGTAATCTTTATCTATTTATTTTTTTTTAAAATTTTCATTATTAATAATTATTGAGTTTTCAAATTAATTTACTTTTAAATTTTAAGGTTTACTCATCCAGAAACATAGCTACCAGTAGCCAAGCTACCGATAACAAGGTTACTTTCTGCTCTAGCGGTAAGCTGGTTACCGTTACTGACTAATGGTGACCTTTCTTTTATGAGTGATGTTTTTCACCGTTACCCTTTCCTACCGCTAACTCTAATTTTTAACCGCAACCTCAAT
Organism: Viscum album; assembly: GCA_963277665.1. Classification (NCBI taxonomy): domain Eukaryota; kingdom Viridiplantae; phylum Streptophyta; class Magnoliopsida; order Santalales; family Viscaceae; genus Viscum; species Viscum album. Next base: position 669,542,691 of record OY728167.1, on the reverse strand, counting down.
GATAAATTTTTCCAGGTCACCGTTGTAATTCTATTTAATTAACTTAGTCATTATTTTAACACTTTATCTTATAATTTAGTTACATTATAATATTTTAACATTATTAATTAATATGTTTACTCATCTTGCTAATAATTTAAGTAATATGTGTTTTCAATTAAATTAAGTAGATCTCTTTTTAATTTTATGTATTCAATTAGTTAATTAATTAATTAATTAACTATTTTTAAACATTAATTATATTATTTTATGCATGTTGTTTGATTATCAATTCATTTTCTACCAGTTTTAATCAACCAGTGAGGTAGATAAGAGCTTGCGGTGACTTATTTGGGTCGTTGATGCTAATCTTAATTATTTTCTTCTACTTTATAATAAATTTATTTAGATATTTTAATTTTAGACTATTATTAATTTAGTTTAATAATTATTCGGTCTATAATTTAGGGGTTCAAAATTAATAATTTTAATGTTTTTATGGTTAATTCAAAATCCTGTTTTGAATTCATGTTATTTATCATTATTTTAAAAAATTATTTTATTTCTTTTTAATTAGTTTATTTTTGTTTTAATTTTATGTTTAATTTCTGTGTTTATTTTTAAAGGTCACTGTTAGTTTTTTATTGGTGAATACCTCACCGGTTGGATTCCTTACCGGTGACCCTTGAAACTTCCCACTTCTAACAGTGACCTCGATTTTTCATTTGAGTAAATCGGTGACCCTTCCCATTTTTTAAAGCCTAATGGTTAACTTCTAATACCCGCACCTCACTGCTATATGGAAAATTTGGCCGGATGGGTTTTTTATTTTTTTTATTTTAATGGGTCTAGGTTTAGATTAATTAGGTAAAAGGGGCTGTTGAGCGCCACTTGAAGTGGCGCTCAACACCTCGGGTGGCTAGCGCCACTTCAAGTGGCGCTTTGCCACCCATTTTTTTTTTTCTGGTTTTATTTTATTTCTTTTTTTTTATTGTTTTTCACCTCATCTCTTTTTAATAAATAATTTCAAAATAAATAAATAAAATTTTGTTTTCTTTTTTTTTGTTTTAGTTTTTTTCCACCTCATCTCTTTTTAATAAATAATTTCAAAATAAATAAATAAAATTTTAAAAATAATCTTATAAATATGTATTTAAAAATGCTAAATTAATTATTATTATATTTATAATTATATAATTATGACATTATATTTATGTATATATATAATTATATGTGTGTGTATAAATATAATTATGTATATATATAATTAAAAATAAATATTTATAAATATAAATCTATTTATATATATTTTTTAAATAAAAAATATATTTGTAATTATATAATTATAAACTAATCTTTAAATATAAATATTTATAATTATATGAATATGAATATATTTAAAATATATAATTATGAAAATATTGTTACATATATATTTAAAATTTATTTATAAATATATTTAATATTCATATATAAATATATATATGTGTGTGTGTGTGTATGTGTGTGTGTATAATTATATTTATAATTATATTTAGAATTATATTGTAATTATAGTTATACTTGTATATGTATAATTGTATATTTATACATCTATATATTTACATAGTTATAAGTAACTATTTATAAAAAAAATTGAAATATTGTTAAACATATAGTCTTTCAATACCACCTACTTGAAACTTAAAAATGTTTCAAGTATGTGACTTTAAACGTCTATAAAACATAATCCATATGACCAATATGAATGAAACTTGAAACTTGGATTAAACATATACTGAATAGATGAAAATAAAAAAAATTACGTAAAAAATGTCGATAGAAAATATTTTATAGGCTTTCAAAACCACCTAGTTTTAACTTAAAAATGTTTCAACTATGTGACTTTGAACGTCTATAAAACATAATTCATATGACCAATATGAATGAAACTTAAAACTTGGATTAAACATATACTGAATAGATGAAAATAAAAAAATTACGTAAAAAATGTCGATAGAAAATATTTTATAGGCTTTCAAAACCACCTAGTTGTAACTTAAAAATGTTTCAACTATGTGACTTTAAACGTCTATAAAACATAATCCATATGACCAATATGAATGAAACTTGAAACTTGGATTAAACATATACTGAATAGATGAAAATAAAAAAATTACGTAAAAAATGTCGATAGAAAATATTTTATAGGCTTTCAAAACCACCTAGTTGTAACTTAAAAATGTTTCAACTATGTGACTTTAATCCTCTATAAAACATAATCCATATGACCAATATGAATGAAACTTGAAACTTGGATTAAACATATACTGAATAGATGAAAATAAAAAAATTACGTAAAAAATGTCGATAGAAAATATTTTATAGGCTTTCAAAACCACCTAGTTGTAACTTAAAAATGTTTCAACTATGTGACTTTAAACGTCTATAAAACATAATCCATATGACCAATATGAATGAAACATGAAACTTGGATTAAACATATACTGAATAGATGAAAATAAAAAAATTACGTAAAAAATGTCGATAGAAAATATTTTATAGGCTTTCAAAACCACCTAGTTGTAACTTAAAAATGTTTCAACTATGTGACTTTAAACGTCTATAAAACATAATCCATATGACCAATATGAATGAAACTTGAAACTTGGATTAAACATATACTGAATAGATGAAAATAAAAAAATTACGTAAAAAATGTCGATAGAAAATATTTTATAGGCTTTCAAAACCACCTAGTTGTAACTTAAAAATGTTTCAACTATGTGACTTTAAACGTCTATAAAACATAATTCATATGACCAATATGAATGAAACTTGAAACTTGGATTAAACATATACTGAATAGATGAAAATAAAAAAAATACGTAAAAAATGTCGATAGAAAATATTTTATAGGCTTTCAAAACCACCTAGTTGTAACTTAAAAATGTTTCAACTATGTGACTTTAAACGTCTATAAAATATTATTATTTTATATACAATAATTAATTAGTTAGTAATATAATTATTAATTATTATTTGTCATTATAATTATTAATTATTAATGGTTAACTCGCTGTGACAAATTTTATTTACATTGTACCTGTACTTTATAATTTAATAGTTAATTGAAATAAGTTTGTATTTAATAGATTTTTGATTTTCTTGTTATTTGACTTAAAAAACAGTTACTTATCATAGTGAATAAGTTTTTTAATATATACAACATTACATCCAAAAAAATCAACGACGATGCCCCCCGGTACCACAACGCGGTGTCTGAATGTCACGTCCTCTCCACGTCCGACGTCCATGTCGCTCCGGTGTTCTCTCTGCAGGTTCCTCCTCTTCCGGTGCTTCTGGTGCCTCCTCATGATGCTGTGTAGAGGACTGACCAAAATCATGTGAGGATGCCCCAAAATCATGTGAGGATGCCCCAAAACCATATGGGGTGACATATGGCTCTGAAGCTCCTATAAATGGTAGAAATGGGGTACTGAAGAAGGCCTCGTCGGGAGGAGAGGGGGCCGCCATAAGCTGTGTGACTGCACCCAGATCGAAGTCCATAGTAGTCTGCGGAGACGCCATATGCGGTATATAAATTTCTCCCTGCTGTGCAAAATCATCAGTCGGCTGGGCGAGATCGTCTGTCTGTGGTGCGACGACATCTGCAGGAGCCGCTCTCGGATGTCGATGTGGTCGCCTCTGCCCCCCCGGATGTGCTCGTCTCTGTCGTCCAGCTGGCGGCGGTGGCGGCGGTGCATCCTCCTCAGCAGGCATAGCAGGGACATCGTCATCCTCAGGTGCCTCTGCCTGAAGATATGGATCAGGATATATCTGTGGCTCCTCATCAAAAAAACTGTCACGTATCAACTGGAGATGATCCAATAGAGCCACCACATCCCGATGAACTACCTCCCGCAGAATATATGCATGCTCCTGAGGCTGCGTGGAATGTGCAAGCTGACCAATGGCGTCTGCCTGCAAATGAAATGACAATCAAATTAATATCAAAAATGAGTTAAACAAAATTAATAAATCTTAGTAAACATACCAATCGTTGAATGCCAATCCCCTGACGTGTAAGGTACATGATGGTATGTCGTCGATACCAGTGTGCATAATCCCCCTGATCAGATAAATGAGAGTGTGATGTGATATATCCCTGTGGAAAGATACTGAATCGGGCACGCCTGTCCCAAAGCTGGATATAAGATGCATGATGTCGCCGCCAGTCTGTCGTCTGTCTACCTATAAGCACAATCGAATGTAACTCGGCAGACTGTCGCGGTGCCAAGGGGATATGCTGTATAAAACCGAACTGGCGCATGACCCGGTCTGGCTGGTACCACTCAACGATGTGGAAGTGAATGAGTGGTACTACTGCAGCATGATCTCCAGCCAAAGATGTGCAGTATAGTGGAAGTGATGCGTAGACATAACCTGTATAAGGAGTCCATGAAACCTGAAATGTAAACTCAAAAAATAAGTCATATAGTAGCATGATAATTTTACTGAGATTATATTGAAATAACTTAAAATAGTGATAACAAAACAAATTTTCCTACAAAAAAGTACTGTTTAACTTACATCAGCCGGCACTATAGCATCGAATATCTGTCTGAAGCTGTGCACACTATGTCTCGGAGTATGTGCAAACTTCTGAGACTGACTCCACCTGGTGAAAAAAGAGTAACCTACGGTAAGTTTATAAAAAACAATAACAAAAGTACTAAATAACCGAAAGTAATGACGTAGACATACCATCGTCCCCGAGGACAGTCCTGAAGTAGCTCCGGTGCAAGCGGTGCGACAACTCGAGGAGCGATGCGTGGAAAACGCTCCCAGGCCCACATCTGTACTAACACCATGCAACCTGCAATCTGATGTGAATCGGCCTGACAACTGGTGTAGAGAGATCTGTACAGATGTGCTAATATAGCGGATCCCCAACTGTATGTCGCAGTCTGATCCAGATCCTCAAGTAATGGGAGGTACATCATGTGTACCAAAGCGGTGGAGTAGTCGACGCACAACATGCCTCCGAGCAGCCGCAAAATGTATGCATGTGTGTGCTGAAGAAGCGTCTCCTCGTCTGCATCATCTGGAATGACGTCGAAATGCTGATCGAGCCACCTCATTCGCAAGCGCGAACCCTGAAGGACACCACGTGCGCCGATGACGTCAATGCCTAGCAGCCTCTGTATGACTGCAACCCAATCGCCGGTACTGGCCCCCGTAACTGCATCTCCATGGATAGTTAACCCCAGCATGTAGGCAACGTCCTCTAATGTAATAGTCATCTCCCCCTCTGGGAGATGAAATGTGTGTGTCTCTGGCCGCCATCTCTCAACCAATGCAGCTATCAAATGATGGTCGATGGTCTTGAAGTCACACATAGTGAATCCATAAAAGCCTGCACGTCTAAGGTATGGAAAAATAGCTGTCGGCGGTGCCTCATGATGAAAATGGTGCGCACTCCGAACATGAAGATGTCTAACAGGTCGTCGCGCCAACACATCGCGCGACACGTGCGTCTCCTGGCAAGATAAAAGTGGCTGCTCCATCTGAATGTGCAAACAATAAAACATTAATTTCATGTAAGTTATGACTTTTATCATGTAAGATATGTAATTTAGCATATAATTTTGAAAGAAGCATAAACACATTGGGTTAGTTGTTGTCTCCCGTGTTGGGGTGTTGGGGTGAAGACGTTCAGAGTTTCCTCGTTTTTGTTTTGTAGTCACTGTAAGTTCATCTTTCATTATAAAAAACTGATGACATTTTCATTTAATAGTTCAAATGGTTTTGTTTTCTTATACAGGTATATTCCTTTTTTTGAGATGGTGTTGTTTGTTTAAAGCTACCCATGTAATGTTGATCGTTCGACAAAAAATGTCACGTGAAATCGTGGTACATTTTCCAAAAATTACCCTATTTACAAGTACAACAAATATGATTAAAAATGGTGAAATGATAAAAATAATTACATGTACAAAGTTTTACAGTAACTGATAGAGTACGTGATTCATTTTAACCATTAGATGATTGCCCTATGTGTCTAGTAACAATAGAAACATCTTTGCAATTTTGTCATTCCCCTGAGTATAAATCAACCTCAAAAGCTCTAGATAATTTTTCTTGGTAAGGTGAGATGAGAAGGGAGGTATTATACCATCAGGAAGAGAGATTCTAGAAATGTGCAATGTTATGACAAACCTTTAGATGAAATGTGTCAGTTCCCCACTAGATGTGCATGTTTCTTCAAAATTTTCAGGCTGGAGATAATCCACCATAAGTGTCACATAGCCTTATGTCTTCCATGGATTAATGTCAAACACTTCAACCAATTTGTTTACTTTATGGGGAAGTAAAACCTCATTCCTTTGAATATTCACATTACCATGAACATATAAAATCATCATTTTGCAAGAAAAACTACTAATCTCATGTTCACTGAAATACCCCTTAACGTAAGAATGATACAAATAGTGTAAGTACCCAATAGCAAGATTCCAATCCATTTTGAAGGATAATGGGGATGACAAGGAAACATCAACCCCCAGGCCCACCCCTTCCACCCATTCAACCAACTTCGGTAACTCCTATAGAAGTAGTTTTTCAAAAAAAGGAAATGTCACACCACCACAGCTTCCTACATCCATATTAACCCCCCAATTCAGTTTCATTAAATGTGGACAACCCTCTTTTTTACCAAAGTTAATGATGCACTATTAAACCACCACTTTTAACCCCCGCCTCAAATATACAAAATGCTTTGAGGACTTTGGTAAAAATGGGGACTGTCCACATTTAATGAAACTGAATTGAGGGGTTAATATGGATGTAGGAAGCTGTGGTGGTGTGACATTTCCTTTTTTTGAAAAACTACTTCTATAGGAGTTACCAAAGTTGGTTGAATGGGTGGAAGGGGTGGGCCTGGGGGTTGATGTTTCCTTGTCATCCCCATTATCCTTCAAAATGGATTGGAATCATGCTATTGGGTACTTACACTATTTGTATCATTCTTACGTTAAGGGGTATTTCAGTGAACATGAGATTAGTAGTTTTTATTGGAAAATGATGATTTTATAAGTTCATGGTAATGTGCATATTCAAAGGAATGAGGTTTCACTTCCCCATAAAGTAAACAAATTGGTTGAAGTGTTTGACATTAATCCATGGAAGACATAAGGCTATGTGACACTTATGGTGGATTATCTCCAGCCTGAAAATTTTGAAGAAACATGCACATCTAGTGGGGAACTGACACATTTCATCTAAAGGTTTGTCATAAAATTGCACATTTCTAGAATCTCTCTTCCTGATGGTATAATACCTCCCTTCAAATGGTTTTGTTTCCTTATACAGGTACATTCCTTTTTTTTGAGTTGGTGTTGTTTGTTTAAAGCTACTCATGTAATGTTGACCGTTCGACAAAAAATGTCACGTGAAATCGTGGTACATTTTCAAAAAATTACCCTATTTACAAGTAAGACAAATATGATTAAAAATGGTGAAATGATAAAAATAATTACATGTACAAAGTTTTACAGTAACTGATAGAGTACATGATTCATTTTAACCATTAGATGATTTCCCTATGTGTCTAGGGCAACGTGTCTTCGTATGACCTTCCTGGCGGCATATGCTGCACCGCCGTCCAGCTGGATGTTCACTAGGCCAATCCATCTCATTCTGAATACGAGTCGACTTTGGCCTCCCTTTAGGTTGAAGTCTGTTGATGTTCGGTAGAAGCGTGGGTGCACCATCAGGCAGCTGAAAATTCTGATATTCCCCGATTGGCATCCACGGAGTATTGTAGCAGGAGTTGATGCTCTCAAGTCGATAAGCTGGATCAACGAACTCCTCCCAAGATACGTGTACGTAAGCACATGCAGCAATCACATGGCCGCAGGGATATCTCAGTGCCTGAAAGTTGCCACAATCACAGTAACGCTTCTCCAATAAAACAACTCGCACACGACCATTGCTACATTCCATAGCATCACCGGGCTCAGCGACCTCAAATCGTTGCTCTGGACGATTAAATGCAGTTACACGGTAAGTTGCGGCCTCCCGAAGAACTGTATCTAGCTCGCGTTGGAAATGGTGTCCATAGAGCATCCCTCTATTCAAGCCCTCTTCAGCTTGCTTTCCTCGTTCCAAAAAGTACTTTACACTACGATAGAAGGTCTCTTGTACCAACCCTGAAATTTAGATTTACGACATTATACAAATATTATATTATAATAGTAACTCTTCTGAGTAACATATATTTAAATATTCGTATTTACCTGTGATAGGTAGTTTTCGAACACCCTTGAAAACTCCATTTATACATTCTACGATGTTGGTCGTCATATGACCATATCTCCTCCCATCATCATATGCCAACGACCATTTCTGCTTTGGAATTTGCATCATGTAATCATATACTTCTGGATTCACTCTGTGGATATCTTGAAGACGCTCCTCCATCCTTTGTTGTTGAGGCTCATATGCTATCATACAAACAGTCATCTGAACAGTTATGAAAATAACTACGACAAAAACATTTTAAACAGAAAAGGATGTTCATACCAATTTTTAAGATTGCCTTTTTCATCGACTAATTCTTGAACTTCTTTCGCAAATTGCTGGCAATGTGTCGAATACAGTATCGATGATGGGCATATGGTGGTCTCCACGAAAGACCCTCAGACTATATCGCCTCCTTGATTGCACGGTGGCGATCAGAAATAAGACAAATCCCTTCTGCATCCGTAACAAACTCTCGGAGACATGCCAGAAACCAGCTCCATGATGAGAAGTTCTCTTTCTCCACAATTGCAAATGCTATAGGCAGAGGGGCTCGATTGCCATCTTGTGTGGCGGAAATCAATAAAGTTCCGGTATACTTTCCATACAGAAATGTTCCATCAATTTGTATGAACAGCTTGCAATGTCTAAAAGCCGCCACACATGGTAAAAATGTCCAAAATAATCTATCAAACACAACCATTGAGCGGTCTAGTTGGTTCTGTTGGTTAACATATTCAACTGTATGTAACCGATAGACTATTTGATTATTGTGGCGTAGAGGCTCCAACAGTTGTGGTAGAACTCGATAAGAGTCATCCCAATCACCATACACTTTCACAATAGCCTTTTGTCGTGCTGCCCATGCCTTCCAGTAAGAGATTCGATACCCAAAAAGTTGTTTGATTCGCTCAATGACCAGAACCACGGGGACGTCTTGACATGCTCTAATCATTTCAACAATAATAGTTGAAACAAACTCAACATCTAATGAAGAGTGTTCCTGTGCCAAGCTTGGGTTCACACATGTGTGTGGAGTAAATCTAGTGATGCGCCAGCTGTGAAAAGTGTTATCAATAATAGCTCGCAGACGCATTTGACAGTTCGATTCAGATTTGTCACAACGGATCAAATAATAAGATCTCTTTGACTCTTCTACAGCATATGAGTAATGTCTTTCAATGTGATATTGTTTTATCACATTTTTCATTGCTTCTTTGCTCTCAAACTCTCTGCCAATATACAGAACATCGTTATCTGACACTCGATTTATGCCACCAATGATTCCTGGAAATTCTGAACTGGGAGTGATAACTGAATAATCAAATTCTGGCAAGCGATTCATGCCTTCAGTCGACCAGGAAGCCAATAGTGGAGGATGGTTCAATGGTCGGTTGAACCTCGCATGAGTTGGTACAGAATGATCTTCTGCATGCTCTTCTTCTTCTTCAACTTCCTCTTCATCTTGTTCAAAATTGTCATCATCCTCAAATTCATCAACCAATGCATCTAAAGTATGTGGAGGACTATCCATTGAAACTGTGGCTGATGGAAATGATGGAATAACTACTGATGCTGATGGAACGTCTTGATGTGAAGGAGCATATGACATAGTTTCATGAATTTGAGATGGGTCAACTTCCAATGTCGATGGAACCTCCATTGTAGCTATAGTGACATACAAATCCATCATTTGATTCTCAGGTATATACTTAACCAATGAAAGTATATATTCCCAATCATCATCATCATTTACCGGATAGGGCACATGCCAAAACCTATCTATAAATTGAAGATGTCTGAATGTAATGGACTCTATTACTTGATTCCTCGCGAGTTTTAACCTCCGATGAATTTTCCTTTGCACAACTTCCAAAGTAGTACATCCTCCAAGCATCACAACAGCTTCTGGATGTATACTATAACTGCATCCTTGTTCTGTCTCAATTATTTGACCGTTTCAATAAATATAAGCGGCGACCATCTTTTTTATCTAAAAGAAACCACTGTTATTAATTAAATCTGATTAAAGAATCAATTTATGTATGCATGCTTCTAGTAATTTAGGTTGGAATCTTATTCCCTCCACCAAATCAATATGTTCAAACCATATTGATGTGTAACTATTTACACAACCCACAAGTTTGTGTTACTTACCCAAAAATAGAAGTCAAATATATTTATACATATCCACATGCATTATATGCATGAGGTACACGAACATGTCATGTAAAAGCATAGAGTTATATGAAATTGAAAGTCTCCACATGAGTAAGCCCGGAGCGACAGATAGCCAACCCCATTCACTTTCCTAGACAAGGCAAGCCTCCAGGAAAGTAGGTGGTCCGACCCAAAGCCCCTCTACCCGGGGATACTTTACTCAAGAGAGCAATCATTTCATGATAACTCTAACACTTAATATGCAAAAAATATACTGAGCTACTAAATTCAAGTTCATAACTTCAATTACAAACCGAGGTCAAGGTAGATTGAAAACTAAATTCATTATCATTCCTAGAATGTAATTCAAAGGTATATTCCATAGGCAATTTACTACTACTTGGCTAATTAATATAACTACTTCGCTAATTAATATAACTACTTCGCTGATTAATATAACTACTTCGCTGAATAATATAACTACTTCGCTAATAACATAATTATGATAAATTAATTACCTAATTATGGTTAACTAATTACCTAATTATGGTTAACTAATAACCTAATTATGGTTAACTAATTACCTAATTATGGTTAACTAATTACCTAATTATGCTTAACTAATTACCTAATTATGCTTAACTAATTACCTAATTATGGTTAACTAATTACCTAATTATGGTTAACTAATTATCTAATTATGGTTAACTAATTACCTAATTATGGTTAACTAATTACCTAATTATGGTAAACTAATTACCTAATTATGGTTAACTAATTACCTAATTATGGTTAACTAATTACCTAATTATGGTTAACTAATTACCTAATTATGGTTAAGTAATTACCTAATTATGATTACTTAATTAACTAATTATGATTAATTAATTAACTAATTATGATTAATTAATTAACTAATTATGCTTAATTAATTAACTAATTATGATTAATTAATTAGCTAATTTTGATTACATAATTAGCTAATTATGATTACTTAATTAACTAATTATGATTGATTAATTAACTAATTATGATTAATTAATTAGCAAGTGATGATTGATTAATTAGCAAGTAATGATTGATTAATAACCTAATTACAATTATTTAATTACCTAATTATGATTAATTAATTACCTAATTATGATTAATTAACTAACTAATTATGTTTCATTAATTACCTAATTATGATTAATTAATTAGCTAATTATGATTAATTAATAACCTATTATGTTTCATTAATAACCTAATTATGATTTATTAATTACCTAATTAGGATTAATTAATAACCTAATTATGATTAATTAATAACCTAATTAGGATTAATTAATAACCTAATTATGATTAATTAATAACCTAATTAGGATATATTAATAACCTAATTATGATTAATTAATAACCTAATTATGATTAATTAATAACCTAATTATGATTAATTAATAACCTAATTATGATTAATTAATAACCTAATTATGATTAATTAATTAACTAATTATGATTAATTAATAACCTAAATAGGATTAATTAATAACCTAATTATGATTAATTAATTTACTACTAATGATTAATTAATTAACTAATTATGATTAATTAATTAACTAATTATGATTACTTAATTACCTAATTATGATTACTTAATTAACTAATTATGCTTAATTAATTACCTAATTACGATTATTTAATTACCTAATTATGATTAATTAATTACCTAATTATGATTGATTAATTAACTAATTATGTTTCATTAATTACCTAATGATGATTAATTAATTAGCGAATTATGATTAATTAATAACCTATTATGTTTCATTAATTACCTAATTAGGATTAATTAATTACCTAATTATGATTAATTAATAACCTAATTATGATTAATTAATAACCTAATTAGGATTAATTAATTACCTAATTATGACTAATTAATAACCTAATTATGAGTAATTAATAACCTAATTAGGATTAATTAATAGCCTAATTAGGATTAATTAATTTCAAAATTATGATTAATTAATTACCTAATTATGATTAATTAATTAACTAATTAGGATTAATTAATAACCTAATTAAGGTTAATTAATAACCTAATTATGATTAATTAATTAACTACTAATGATTAATTAATTAACTAATTATGATTAATTAATAACCTAATTATGATTAATTAATAACCTAATTATGATTAATTAATTTACTAATTATGATTAATTACTTAACTAATTATGATTAATTACTTAACTAATTATGATTAATTAATTTACTAATAATGATTAATTACTTAACTAATTATGATTAATTAATTAACTAATTACGATGATTAATTAATTAACTAATTACGATTAATTACTTCACTAATTATGATTAATTAATTAACTGATTATGATTAATTAATTAACTATTTATGATTAATTAATTAATTAGTTATGATATTAACTAATTATGATTATTTAATTAACTAATTATGATTATTTATTACCTACTTACCATTAATTAATAACCTAATTATAATGAATTAATTAACTAATTATGATTCATTAATTAAATAATTATGATTAATTAATTTGCTAATTATGATTAATTAATTAGCTAATAATCATTAATTAATAATCTATTTACATTTAACTATTTACCTAATTATGATTAATTAATAACTTAATTATCATTGATTAATCAACTAATTATGATTAATTATTTAACTAACTAATCATTTCATTATCTAATTACATTTAAAAAAACCATACTATTTATAAAATACAAACATTATATACTAATTCTATAAATTAAACAACTAAATTATTAAATAAATCTATTAAATAAATTTAAAGAAAGATTTACCTCAAATTTGTGACGACGTAGGTACACCGGAAGAGCAACCGAAGAGGCAAGGCTTCACCGCAACCGAAGAAAGCAAGAAAAAAGTTTGAGAGAGAGAGAGGAAGGGAGGGAGGGAGGAATGGGGGTGGGTGAGGTAGGAAGTAGGAAGTGAGGAATGGGGTGGGGGCGAGGGTCCTATTTATAGGATGGGGGGGTGTTTCGGCGCCACTTCAAGTGGCGCCGAATTCATTGGGAAGAAGGGTGCAGCGCCACTTCAAGTGGCGCTGCACGGTTTGTATTTCTTTTTTCAGCGCCACTTCAAGTGGCGCTGAGCTCTTTTTCCGCCAAATCAGTGGAGCGCCACTTGAAGTGGCGCTCCAATTCCAAAACACTTGAGCGCCAGACCATGTGGCGCTCAAGAGACCCACTTACCTAATTAATTCAACGTTTGACCCATTAAAAAAAACCCATCCGGCAAAATTATCCCTGTTATATCCTACCTTCACCTCACTATTACCTAGCACCACTCTTTTTCTCACTGATAGAATTTCTTCACTGCTTATCACTGTTATATCCGGCCATTCCCTCACAGTTACCCATTCCTATCTCCTTGCTTTAACAACCTCACTATTAGATTTTCCTTTACCTCACTATTATTCAATTTCTTCCAACCTCACCATTACCCAATTTATCTCTACCCTACCATTTCCCTAAACTCATTGGTATCACCCCCTTTTTATGCACCTCCGTGAGGATAGAGAAAAGCAAGCTCGGCCGCTGCACCTAAAGTCCAAGTCATGTGGAAGGAGAGTCTTTGAACAAGAGGAGGAGGATCAGAATTGGTCTGGAGAGCTGCTATTCGAGAGGTCGAACAGGTGCTGAAGGAGGCTGATACGCCTCTAGTTTTGAGATATGGAGGCTTTTTTCTACAGAGCAGGCCGCCAGATGAGAAACTATAGCCTACTGTTGAGGTAAGGCCGATCCGAGGGAGAAACGAGCCGCATGAGGAGCCGACGGTGACGCTGCTGGATTTGAGGTTGAGCTGTCGTGCTGCTTCGAAGAGAATAATCCCCCCTTTTAAGCGCACTGTAGAAGAATATGGGGGGAGTAAATAAAAAAAATAAAGAAAAGATAAGGAAAAAAAAGTTAATAATAATAATTTATCAATTAATCAAATTAATATAACATAATACCTAATAACTTTTATAATAAAAAATATAAAAGTTATAAAATAGGATATTTAACAATCTAGAAAGAATTTATAAAATTAAATTATAAAGAGTAATAATTTATAAATAAAATTAATTATTTTCTACATTTAATTTATAAACACTTTAATTATAATTTATCTTCTACAAAATAAATATAATACTAAATTAATGAACTAATTTATTTGGTTCTAACTTATGTTTATAACTAAGTTATACTCTCTAATTATTAATAATACTAACTATAATTGTATAATTTAGTTATTCATAAATAAAATGCATAAAATTTTTATCAAATATTCAATAATAATTTAATAACTATAATATTAACAAGTTATTCTAGGGAATAAGAATTATCAATTTAAGTTATTTATTAATTAACATTAATTACTTTTTAATAAGTGTTATAGCAGTAAAATTAAAATAATAACTATAAAATTTTATTTAAATATCCGTTGAGTTTTAATTATTTTGTTTATCACATGGGCAGGTTCATTCAAGATACAAGTACACATCCAGGTGCATGTAACTAACTCACCGGGAATTAGTTATGAGGGAATTTCTAGCACGACGTGCTTGTCGCGAAAAAAGCACACGTGTGCGGTGCACAACTGAGGGAATTTTGATGTCAGTGGAAGTGTTCGGTGACATGAATCAGATAACAGAGGATATAAAACAGAGAAAGCAGTATAATTGAAGGAAGACTCCCATCCGGATTCCACACCACAACAATTCGAGGGCAGAACTCCCGGGAGACACCAAGAGCGATACTGGAGACTTGGAGTTGCATGAACGAAGCAGCAGTACACAATCTACATATTCAGAGGGAGGATCTGTCTTATTCTATTTTTATATGTTTTATGTTGTAATTTCTACTAATATGTTGTCAATTATCTTATTTTAATTCCTTTAGCTTGAGAATTTGATGTTTTATTGGTTAAAACTTTTATCTTCTTCAATTAATTTCTTTTATGAGAATCTGATTCTTTCGGAGAGGTTGAATATAGTTCTTAAACATTAAAATTGAATTAACACCTTTAAGAACCTAATTCTAAATCGATGATCTTTTGGCGAGATCAATCGTTGATACAGTTCATCAATCTTTCAAATTCAAAATCATCAAAACTCTCGGCGAGATAGTTTTCTGATGATGACCTTTTATCAATTTGTTGTATGTGGTTCTCGATGTGGAAAACATCAAGAACTATATTAGAGAGTGTTATTTATTCAAGTGAGGAAGAGTTAACAACTAATTTTTAAGGTGTGAATTTAATCAAGAGAGGATCATTCATTAAAGCCAATAAGGTTCAAATCTCCTGAGCATACCTTTTGATCTACCCTCTGTCTCCTTATTTAGTTATTTTTAGTTTACACTGTTTCATTTTTTCTGTATCATTTCCAGTATAGGTAATAGGGAATATCCACCTTGTTTCATACTTCTTTATTAAAAAGAAAACAAATTGTAAAGTAAGAAGATGTTTTCCCCACTGTTGACAACAGTGGGGATTTAAAATTCAAAAACCAAAGAAATCACTCATCTGCCTTCTCTGTGGATCGAACCTACACTGTTGTATTAGTGTAGGAGTTATAAATGTAATTTTGAGGTCAGTGATGACCTCCGGCCAGTTAAGTGGGTAAGAGACAGTAAAAAGATCAATAAAATGTTATATATCTAAAATTAATATAAAATGACTCCATTGAATTACATTGAACTTATATAGGTATTATGTATCTATTATGACCTAAAATAAATTTAAATAAAATAATTAATTATTTAAATAAAAATTAGGTTTTAACTAATAACTCATTGTTTCTCACTATTCATAAAAAATTATAGTTTTCAAAAAAAAACAACAAAAATTCACCCTAGGATAATTTCGATATTCTGAATCCAAAAATGAAGTCCATTATGAAAAATAATATTTAAAATATTTTAAAAAGCGGGTATTACTATCGATAACAGCTAGTTTGGTTGGTTGTGGTGTGTTAGAACTCGAAGATTCATAAAACACAGACTACTATATTGTTCAAAGAGAAGGGTACCGTGGAAGCTTGGGGTGTGACAACCGCCCTTGGAGCGGGCCACCGCACTCGGACTGGGCCGATGCTATAGCGGGCCGCCACCCCCATGTCGGGCCACCCCCTTGCGGGTCGGGCTGAAAATCGGTCTAGCGGGATGAGTTCACCTTGGCCCAGCATAGACCGGGTCGGGCTGGCTCGGTCCAACCGGGTCATACCAGACCCGGGCCTGATCGGGCCCCGAAACAATGAAAGGAAATTATCTTGAGAACCAGACACCCATTTGACGAACTGTCTGCGGCATTGGGACCCTTGGAGAAATACACTCATTTTTACTTACTCCATTAGAGTTTCGGAGAAACTTGAAGTACAACTGGGTTGGATCGCACCTGAATCCAACTGGGAACTTGGGACTGAAATGCCAATAACGCACAGACCGGGCATCCGATTGACGCGCTATTTGTTGTGTTGGAACACTTATGACATGGAGGGTCATCGAGTTATTTCATTGTGAGAGATTGGGTTGGTTGAGATGTGACTGATGACTTGGGGAGCGGTTTTCCCAAGCACCCTACGTAGGAAACCCTGTGACTGGCTGAGACCTGACGACTACTGACTTTTTGACTCAGAGTAACTCGAAGGCCGTGGTACGTGATGAGGAGGAGTACCTTTGCAGGCCACCTTGGGGGAGGGTGGTTCTATGTGACCTGGTGGGCCACGGTGGGGAGCTTCCACGATACGCGATGGGGAGGAGTAACTTAGCAGACCACATTGGGGGTGGGTAGTTCTGTGTGACTCAACAGACCCATGGTATGCGATGAAGAGGAGTACCTCAGAAGTTCATGGTTAGTGGGAAGCACCTATGTGTGACATGTCCGACCCACTGTACTCGATAGAGGAGAAGTTCTCCAGCAGCCGAGGTGTTCGACGATGTGACTAGGGATGTTACTTGTTACTACCCATTGAATAAAACTTGGTGTGAGCTGTCTTTACTTTGTGCTTGTGATTGAGGTCATGTTATGATGTACTTTACCTCAGTGGTACATTACCTTTGTGGTGTTACCCTGTGGTTTTTCTTTGTTGAACTCTAGGAGACCTTTGCGGTCTCGGGGTCCCTACTGAGTATCGTTATACTCACCCCTGCATGGGCATTGCCCGCACCTTTTTGTGTCTTGTGTAGATGATGTACAACATTGATCAAGGCTGAGGGATCCATGACTGGATGATTATGGGAGGTGGACCTTTTGGCGTGACGTGACACGGAGTGGACGGGCGGACGTGGATTGTTGAGGAGGTGATCTGTACCTACCCTTCAGGTAGGATCCTCAGAGGAAGACCTAATAACTATTTTCCTTTTTTAATTTTATTGTTCTTTCATTTTTACTTGTAATCTTACATTTGGGCATGTATTTCATACCCTTTTACTTTTAGCACTCATTTTTCGACAACAGTTTACTTCACAGTTGTTTCTTGTTGTGTTCTCGGACTGTGTGTTTGTACAGGTTTAAAGGGAATGCCTTCCCGTTTTAGGGAATACACCTTTGGGTTCTAGTTGCAATCCAATAACCTATGGAAGGAGGGCATGTGATGGTCACGACACGAGCCCCAGGGGATGATTCGTGATAAGAAATCCATCCTAAAGAGCCCTTTTGTTAAAATCAAAAGGAAACACCAAAAGAAGAGGTAATTATTTTATCACCTCTTTCAAAGTTCTTTTCTTCTTCAAATTTCTATTTCTTTTTTATTTCCATAAAAAATAATTACTCCAATACCTTATACATATAGGGATTTTATTATAAATATGGTACAATCATATTCATTAGTCTATCCATTATATTAATGATAATTTCACCCTGCGTGAGTACGTACGGCTCACCGTCTCCACGTCGAGGTGTAATTTGTTATTCAACACTATGTTATCTAGATGGATATAATGATGTGTAATATGTATTAAAATAATGAAAATAAATTCTAATTTCTCTTTACAATTAATATACCATCCAATTACACACCTTATAACCATTATGGAAATGATATCGTCCTCATGTGTACGTACGTCTTACCGTCTCCACGACTCGATGAGATTCACTTCCAAGTTCACCATTCAACGATGATTATAAAAATATATATTATTAATAAGTATGTAATATATGACATAATAATGATACAGGATATATATATATGTATGTATGTACTTACATATATCTTATTCACTTACTTCCGTTCAATACGATATGAAAACGGAAACAGCGTTTATGCGTACGTACGACCTACCGTCTCAATAAATGGTGTTTTACATTTCATATATCTATCTATTATACATATTTATATTATAAAAATATATTATATATAAATCATGTTTTATATTCTGTAAGTATTTAAATCATGATCTAAATGATATGATCAAGAATAACAAGTTAAAACACGCACTATAAAGAAAGTGATTACAACCCAAAATGTTAATTTAACATGGAAAAACCATTATTAAATGGGTAATATAAAGTCATAAATGAATCATGTATGATATAATAAATATGAATATGGTTCTCGTATAATTTAATAACATACTATGGTCATTATACAGGTGGTTAAATGTACCCTCGACCAATGGAAAGTGCAAGGTAAGGGTTAGTTTCCACAATGTCATTATTATCTGAGATTGTTTATGTGTAAGTATTTTCTGGGACATATTTATTATCCATGTCCATGTTTCATAAATGAAATTTCAAAATTATTCATTTAAGTTACTCTTTAACTGAAACATCATTTTAAATGTTTTAAATATTTATTCTCCTAAATCATTCTCATTAATTTTTATGTTTTTAATATGGTGTTAAATAATTATTTATATGGACATGATTGTTTTAAAATTTTATTTCCTTTAAAAAATTTCAAAGTGGTCTGTGACACTTTGATTCAAAAATATCTTTTATATGACTTCCTTTATAAATGTGTGACTTTCTATGATTTCACAAAAAGGGATATTTCTCTCAAAAAGTTTTACTAATCATTTGTAACTATGTCAACATTCATTTTGGATATTATTCTTGATTGAGGTTGATTTATTATTAATAAAATATTCAATATTTTATTTAATGAGGCATGATATGTTTGACTATGTATGTGATATTTTTAATACCATTCATGGTTAATGGTTAATTTATTGACATTTTTTATTCTAGATTTAATACGAATGTTTATGTTATGTTTCAACCTTTTCATATAAGGAATGTATTAGACTTAGTATGTGATGGGTGGATACCGTTATAGCTCCTTGATGCATCGGTAGGTCTCATGAGAAAATTAGAATTGTAATTGGCTGAGGCCTTTCCCAATTTGATATATGGTTTTGGCCAAGGCCTTAATCATTTTTAGATGTCTTGGCCGAGGCCTTGACAAAATGTTTCAGAATTCCCCGCTTTATTCATTCCCTTATTATGAAAATAATATTGATGGCTCGTGTAGTTATTCGACTTGTAGAATACCCATTACTATGATTTATTTTTGAATTATTTAATCATATCATATTCCTGCCATAAAGTGTTCATGTTTATTATTTGTAGAGGCATGTGTTTTAAATTATTCATCATGCCTAATATTTAAGTCATATTCTGCTGTATTTCTTACTCTTACTGATCATTTGAGCTTACCCATTTCTTATGTTTTATTTTTCACAGGATTCCAAGAAGTTCATTTTGATTTATATACATGGTTAAGCTAGGGGAATAATGGCGTTCTCAAAGGATTATTTATGTTGTGTTTTATGTTTAATGTGTAATGTAACGCTCATGTATGTAATCTATTTTCCAAGACTTCTAAACTGATCAGTCCTTTGGGAATTGATTCCTTGTAATGATTACAATGTTATGTAATAATGCACCGACTCTGGGTAACTGGGGTTGGGGTGTTACAGTTGGTATCAGAGGAAGTTTAAAAAGTAACTTGGAAATAGATTTAGATAAACCTTGATTAGAGAATATTACCCTAAGATAATCATTGAAGATTAGTATAGAAGAAATTTCTAGAATTTTGGTAATGTAGATATTTTTTGAATTTTCCAATAAATACATCCCTATCTGGATAACAGAAGGTAGAGGCGGATCTTGTACAAATGTACCTAAGAGTGAAAAATCTAAAAAGGAGTTTTGGGCTTGACCCAGGGTATCCTGGTACACGACAACGAGCCTTACTGCAGTCTTGTTTACGACACTCTGGGGGATATGCCTAGGATAATTGACATTTTCATTACAAGCTATTATGAAGGATTTAGGAGTAAATACAAACTCAATGGAAACATTTTTTTATTATTATAGATTATAAGAATAATATTTTCAATTTACTTTATGTATTTTATATGTTTGGAATTATTCATTGTGATTCATAAAATAACTGAGTGTATGCCATTGTTTAGAAAGGGCACCCAGTAGAAGGAATGAGAACTCCATCAATACGCATGATCCAAAGAGAAAGATGGATAATATCTTTCATGTTATTAAGCCAACATTTATAAGTGAAATAGCCTCCCACGTATTCTAATCATATGAAGAAAAATTATCATGTGTTAATAAGATATGTAAAGAATTCTTTGAGTCCTATGACTTTGAAGGGAAACAGGAGAAGGAATGGATGGTATAGAGAAAGATGGATAAAGGGAATAGGGGAAAGACGGATTTTACCATATGTGATAACTGTGGAAAGAATCACCAAGGTAAATGATTGATGGGAATGTGAGTTTTTTATAAGTGTGGAGAAAAAGGACACCAAGGGCATGATTGTAAAGGTAAGAAAAAATGTTTCAAATGTACAATGCTTCATCTGCAAAGGGTTGGGACACTACGCGAATCAATGTCTAAATCATCAGAGTATACCCCAAATGCTACTATTGTATAATAATCAAGTTATGATACAGCCATATATGAAGAATTATGATTATTTTACTTATGTTGTTATTAAATAATTATGTCATTTTAGTATTGTATTGATGACGTACAAGTTATATGAATTATTAATTATATAATTATTGTAGTTTAGTACATTTTCATTAAGGATTTGAGATTTTAGGGTACTAAGTAGAGTGACACAGTTTCAACTTAATCATTTTGGGAAATATATGGTTGGGGGAAACATAATTTTTAATGTGTTTCTGATACTGAGAAAATGATTTTGGAATAAGATATAATTGATTTGGATAAAGTATATTGTATATTATTGATTAACTTGGAACTTATTAATTGTTTGTTTATTCCATCATTGTTGGAGATTACAAATTTTTTGGATATGAGGTATATCCAATATTATATAAGGAATAAGATATAATTCATGTAATCAATAATGTTTTATGGTAATTCAAGGTGTTACCGTGTTTTAAAAGAATACACGATGAAGGTATTCACAAGTTATTACATGGAAAAAAAGATCTTCATTGTGTTTAACATCCTTATAAATTTTGGTCTGTGAGTTTGGATAAAAGTATTTTGGATAAGTTTAAAGGGTTTAATGAATTATGTTTGACATTGGATACTATTGTTAAGGTTAATGCATCTCTTAAGATTATTTTTTGACTGTTATAAAAAAGAAAACCTGGAGGTCGGGCGACAACCTATCGTGTCTGGAAAGGCTGTGAGACTTGAACCCACATTCGAAGGGTGACAAGGGTCAATCACATACCACTAGCCTATGTGATGTCCTGGTTTGTATAATGTTTTTTGAATAGTCAAATTCATTATTTTTGAACCCTATACGATTAGGATAAATATAATATTTTCTAATTCTATTATCTTTTGGAGTGAGAGATGAGTTTGTCGTAGGAATAGTTTAAGGATGAAACTATACTTATCAAGTATAATTTTTTTCTTATTCTATGAACAAATTGATTCATAAACTTTAGGGAAGGGATCTTAAAACCAAAAATGTGTTATCCTAATACCTTATTTTTTGAACCAATGATATTTTAAATCATCATAGATTGATGGATTTAAAGACCTCAATTTTACAATTGGTTATTATTGATGACCTCATTCACTCCCTATAAATATTTACGTTTGTCTCCAATTATGTGTCTCTAATTTCCAAAAATGTTCTCTTAATCGAGATCATAATTTGGTGGTGACTTTTTCATTTCCCTCTCCCTCTTATTAAGACTAAATTGTATTATCCCAATTTCTGAGGTGAGTTTTCCACAAAGGTTTTTTTTATTTGTAAACTTTTATTTTTGAAGAAAAAATTCAAATTTTTAAGGACATAATCTATTGATGGAGGGTAGAATTTATCACCCCAATATTTCATAGTACATTATCTCTTCAAATTAATTCAATAACTTGCGTTACAGGCAACACCGAGTTCGAGCGCACCACGACTTACCAAACTAGCTGTTCAAAAAGAGGTTATGAATAGTATTAACTGATGCATGAATTTTATATACTCCATATAATTTTAACATACTTATTATGCGTTTCTTAGAAATTATATAAGAACAAACTCAATTTTTCAGATAATGTATTTTTCCGAAAATGAAAGTTTACCGCCTTTTAATGGAGAACCCTTTCTAAATCCAATATTTGACAGTTTAATAAATTCAATTTGATAAAATAATCTTCTTCTTTAGAATCAGAACATAAAAATTTAGTTTCTATAAATTTTTGATGTTTTTCTGATAAATTTCATATTTTGGTGAATAGTGAAAAAATACTAAATTTTAATTGAAAACAACTTTTTTAATAAAAATAATTTATAGTGTTAAACTATAAATTTTAATGGTTATAAGTATAATTATATTATATTTTTATCATTTAATATGATGTAGGTCTGTATAAGTAATTTTACATTTAAATTTGACACAAACACATGTCAATCTTTTCATTGTTTTTACTTTTTAAAAACCCACTTTTTGGTTTTGACAACGGGAATTAATTAATTAATGAAACATATATGTTTTTAATTTTTTAAAATAGAAATAATTTTTTCATTTGGAATATTAAAATTATCTCATGGTGAATTTTTTTTTATTTTTTTGAAAACATTCAATTTTTGATGAAAGTGAAAAACACTACGTTATTGTTTAAAACTGACATTTTATTTAAAAATATTTTAAGTAAAAATAAATATATAATACCTATTTAATTTTAACTTAATTCATTGGAGTTATTTTATAATAAAATTAGATGTATAAAATTTTATTGAACATTTTACCGTCTTTTACCCATCTTCTAGGAGCATTTTCAAATTTGCATAAAACTTAATTTTACCACTTCTGTGAGTTGAATTTCAAAAATCCAAGAGACACAATTGACATCATTAATCAAAATTTGGTTCAATAAGATGAAAATAGTTTTTGGTGAACAGTAACTTTTGACTTTTATTTACCACGGTTAATTGTAAATAGGGTAATTAAAGGTAAAAATGATATTATAATTACCCAAACACATTTCCTAATTCTATTGGATAAGATTAATTCGACCCAAAAAAACCTGAGGAATAAAATATGATCCTTTTAGTCCACTCGGATTAGATTAGTACATTTATTATTATTTTATTTAAAGAATAGTTAAAAGTGATAAATTCTATGTTTAATAACTAAACCATTTTTAATATAGGGTTTCAAATAAGGTAAATTCGACTATAAAAATTCATTTTAAAGATAAAAAATATTTCCTACATAATGGTATTTTTTTTATAATTTTTATACATTAAATAATTATATTTATTCATGACACAATGAAGATGCAGTAATTACTTTATTAATGAAAGATTAATATAATTGTAATTTTAAATATCAAAATAAATTTAAATTGATAATTTTGATGCATTAAACAAATTTTATAGATTATTATGACATGTTAGGGTAGATTACATTAATTATTTTTTAAGTGATAAGGTTGTTATGACTTTTACAAAAACAAAATACCATATAGTGTCAAAATTGACATAAATGAGTTTTTAAAACAAATACAATATTATTAAATGATATAATAATCCTAAAATATAAGGATTATAAAAAGAGATTATATAATTATATATATGTAATTAATAAACCACTTGAGGTTCTCTTGGATTTATAAAGTAAGTTTATTAACCATTTATTATAATAATATAAGAGGACATGGTAAAAGTTAAACTATTTTACTAAGAGTTAAATCTAAAAGATAGGGTTAATATGATGACCTAAACTTGTCTAAAACCTGTTTTTTGAGAGGATTTAGACCCATCCCCACCTTATCATAGAAATAAACCAATTGGGAGCCATTATAAACCGAAAATGATTTTGTAATAAAATAATATTTCAAACTTTTCCTAAAGTGACCCTCATCTCTCTTATAAAAGGATACTTCCCCTTCTCTCAAAATCACACATAAAAAGCCATTTGGATCGGCCAAACCCTGCCCAAATATCCTTCAAAATTCTCTCAATTAAATCTATAATCCTTGAATTGAACAAAAATCCAACCTAAGGGGCCCTTTTTTCAAATCAAAAGGAAACAACCAAAGAAGAGGTAATTATTTTATCATCTCTTTCAAAGTTCTGTTCTTCTTCCACTTTATCTTTCTTTGTTATTTCCATAAAAATTAACAACTCCAGTACCTTATACATAGAGGGATTCTATTATAAATATTTTACAGCCATATTCATTATTCTATCCATCCTATGAATGATAACGTCATCATGCGTGCATATGTATGGCTTACCATGTCCACGCCCTGGTGTAATTTGTTATTCCACACTATGTTATTTGGATGGATATAATGATGTGTAATATGTATAAAAATAATGAAAATAACATTATAATTTATCTTTACAATTAATATAACATCAAATTAGACACCTTTTAATCATTAAAGAAATGATATCGTCGCTCGTGGGTACGTACGACTTACCGTCTCCACGACGCGATGAGATTCATTTCCACGTTCACCATTCAACAATGATTATAAAAATATATATTATTAATAAGTATGTAATATATGACATAATAATGCTACTAGATATATATATATATGTATGTATGTATGTACTTACATATATCTTATTCACTTACTTCCGTTCAATATGATATGAAAACAGAAACAACGTTTATGCGTACGTACAACCTACAGTCTCCATTAATAGTGTTTTCCATTTCATATATATATATATATATATATATTATACATATTTATATGTTAAATATTTATGATATATAAATAATTTTTTATATTATGGAAGTATTTAAAACATCATCTAAATGATACGATCAAGAATTACAAGTTAAAACATGTACGATAAAGAAAGCAATTAATACCCAAAATGTTAATTTAACATGGAAATCATTATTAAATGGGTAGTATAAAGTCATTAATTAATAATGTATGATATAATAAATATTAATATGGTTTTGGTATAATTTAATAACATACTATGGTCCTTATACAGGAGGTTAAATGTACCCTCAACCAAAGGAAAGTGCAAGGTAAGGGTTAATTCCTCAATCTCATTATTATATGAGATTGTTTATGTGTAAGTATTTTTTGGGAAATATTTATTTTCCATGTCCATGTTTCATAAAAGAAATTTCAAAATTATTATTTTAAGTTACTCTTTAACTAAAAAATCATTTTAAATGTTTTAAATATTTATTCTCCGAAATATTTCTCATTAATGTTCAAGTTTTCAAAATGGTTTTAAGGAATTATTTATATGGACTTGATTGTTTTAAAATGTTAATTACTTTAAAAATGTTCAAAGTGATATGGGACACTTTGATTAAAAAATAAATTTTAAATTAATTCCATTATAAATATTTTACTTTTATATGATTTCACAAAAAGGGATATTTTACTCAATGAGCTTTACTAATCATTTTCAACTATGTCAACATCCTTTTTGGATATTATTCTTGATTGAGGTTGATTTATTATAATTACAATCTTCAATTTTTTATTGAATGACGCATGATATGTTTTACTATAAATGTGCTATTTTTTATACAATTCATGGTTTATGGTTAATTTATTGACATTTCGTATGCTAGTTTTAATACGAATGTTTATATTATGTTTCAAACTTTTCATATGAGGAATGCATTGGACTTAGTAAGTGACGGGTGGATCTCACTATAGCTCCGCGATGCATCAGTAGGTATCATGAGATAATTAGTCGTCGAATTGGTCGAGGACTTTCCAAATTTTATACATGGTTTTGGTCAAGACCTTAATAATTTTTAGACGTCTTATCCGAGGCCTTGAATAAATGTTTTAGAATATCCCGCATTATACATTCACTTATTATGAAAATAATATTGATGGTTCGAGTGGTTATTTAACTAGTAGAATACCCATGACTATGTTTTATTATGGCATTATTTACTCATCTCATATTCATGCCATAAAGTATTCATGTTTGTTATTTGTAAAGGCATGTGTTTTCAATTATTCACCATGCCTAATATTTATGTTATCTTCCTCTATATTGCATACTATTACTGAGCATTTGAGCTCACCCCTTTCTTATGTTTTATTTTTACCAGGATTCAAAAAAGTTTATTGTGATTGATATGCAGGGTTAAGATAAGGGAATAATGGAATTATCAAAGGATTATTTTTGTTGTGTTTTATGTTTGAACGTGTAATGTAATGTTCATGTATGTAATCTATTTTTCAAGACTGATAAACTAATCGGTCATTTGGGACTTGATTACTTGTAGTCATGCCAATGTTATGTAATAATGCACCGAATCTAGGTAACTGGGGTTGGGACATTACATCCTACATAGACTCCTACACCTTCCATATAATTTCTGATTACACTATCATATAAAATAGGAAACCTTTACCAATTAACTCTTATAAATTAAGAGGCATCACCAAAATATCTTCCGTCAACCTTTATTCATTTCCAAACTAAAAAAACATTTCCCATGGATTTATTCACAGAACATCTACAATAAAATTCACCTTACATGGGGTATATGTTATCTTAAAATAATAATAATTGATAAAATCCAACCAACAATTTTTTTTCATATTCATATCCCGTTGATAGAAAATATACCTCAGGATCTTATTATTTGTGAAGGCTAAAAGGTTCTTATTGATGAGGTAATTCCTCTATAACTTTATAGAAATGTCCACCAATGTCAACTCAATATCATCGGTTACATAGTTACTCTCATGGATAAATAACTGAATGGACCCATATGAGACCAATACTCTTTTATTAAAGATACAAAAACCCAAGAGAATATGGGAATCTTTAAAAAAAACCCTCAAACATCACCCCTATACCAAGAAATCAAAGCATGAGGGTACTGATATTCCTCTCTACTAGGTATTTGAAAGCTACAAAATAGTTATTAGTCTATAACAAAGTGTAGTCCATTCTAATAAAGGCTATGAAAAATATCAATCCCAATAGAGGTTGTATATTAAACTCAACAATTGGTCCATAATACTGAGGAAACTAAAGTCCTATGCAACATTCTTGGGTACTTCCCAAGAAACAAATTCATCAATCTTAGATAGATCTATTTCCACATCTTGACAAGACACCAAATTCCCAAGGAATTGGACCTATGATCTACAAAATTATAATTGGAGATGTTACCATAAAACTGATGGTGTCAATGGACCCATAAATCATACCTATGTTTATCAGCATGATTCTCATTTTACCTCGAGTGTATGAGAATGTTGTCAATGAAAATGATGGAAAACTAATCTAGAAACTCATAGAACTTGGATTTCATTAGTCATAAAAATAAAAATAGGGAATTAATGACACAAAATGATATGTAAATGAAATCAATGTGTCAGTAACATTATTGAGAACTGGTCTTCCGGATGTCCTCCTTCCAAACTCCAACATGGTGATATCTAGATCATAGATCAATTTTGAAAAACTATCTAGATCCCTTTAAATAGTCAAATATATCATTAATTATTAGGATAGGGTAATGGTTATTTTCCAAAACTTAGTTAAAACACTAGTAGACTATACACAACTTCAAACCACAATTCTATTTTCTCAGAGAATAACATAAGGTCTCCCTATGGGGACATACTAGGATGGATAAATCCCATCATCACCAGATCAACAACCTAAATCATCTACTCCCATAGATCAAAAGGTAATATCCAATAAGGATATGTAAAAATAATATATTAACCAATATAAAATCAGATCCCGAACTCAATATCACATTAAGAGGGAAAAGACAAAACCTATTTGGGAAAACCCCAAGTAACTCCTCTACAATTATAGGAAGATTCACCACCAAAACCTCAATTGAACCCCATGAAAAGAATTTTATCCAAGTAGAAATTTACTCCAAATATCTATGACCCATATAATGATCCCACTCACTAATGAACATTTCATACTATCCCTCCTCATCATCGAACAAAACTATCATATGGATGAAATTGATAACCACACACATAGATTACAACACACGGATGCTGATAATGACATCATATAGATGAATGTAAAGAAGAAACAAATCTGTATATGACTAATTATTCCCGATCATCAACTAAAACCCCGAAACATAAATAGAAGGCTTATATGACCTCTAATTGTTTTTTTATATACCATGGGAACTGATAGAATCTCCACCTTAAGTCCCAAGGAATGGAATAAGGTGGTTGAAACAATGGAGTGAGATGAAACATAATCAAAAAATGAATAAGCCATTATAGAACACAAATAGATATTACCTCAGATGATCTTCAGTCCCTTTGGTGTTGGAACATCCATAATATAAAGATGTTTACATCAAAATACCATGAATCACTACTAAAAAACACCAATAAAACCAAGCTCAAACCTATATCCTTGAGGGAGGGGGAAATCATCTGGATTCCCTCCACCAAATACACATCCTCTAAAAAAATATAATCTAGATACACATATTTCTAATATGAAATTTGTGACAATGACTTTTTATATTGGGGACTTAGGAGATCTAGACTCCTGTACTACCCCAATAATAGTCAAGAACTAAGCACGCCGATGACCATGGACTCTTTAATAAAATCACAATAGGGGAAATCTCATGGTTTGGCCACATGAACTACCGGTACTAGAGAAATAAGACAGAGAAGAATGTTGAGGTCTACTTCCAGCCTACCAAAACGTTGACTTCCCTATCACCTATGATCCACCACCAATAGACCTAATCCTCTTGGAATCATGATGGATACCCAATAAATATGAACCTAAAAACATGTTTCCTCCCAATCACATTGTCCTTCTTATTCACCTTCATGTATCTATGAAACCTAAATAGGGTGAATATATATCAAATAATGGGATGAAGATCCTCCTCTAATAACTAAACTATAGAATCAACATTCATAAAAAGATTAGGAGAAAACTGAAGAAGGTACTTAAACCTTATCCTACTATCCCATAATCCCATGATATCCTATTGAAGGGATAATATATCCTTCATATTATTTGAAGTTATCATCAATACTAGAAAATCAATGTGGAGTAACCCTTGAAAATCATCTAATTAAAAATTCACCTCCTTTCACTCTCCCATATATTAGATCTGCCAATATCACATCACTCATGACATCTAGTTCATTGAAAAAGAACCTAATACTTAGGCCAATTTCAGATCAAACCAAAATCAATCTTGAGATCCTCCATCCACCATTATGTATTCAGATTAGATATTATTCCCTCATACTTATCCATACCTTGATATTATAACTCACTTGAAAACTTCCCCAATGGATCATCCTCCGTAGTCGACTCAACCCACCTATGATCGACTAGGTCATCCTGATAAACCTCACCAACCAAAACCACATATGGATTACGACCAACTAATAACTCTACAAGAATTAACCAAACCTCTAAAACTATTAGAACAAAAATCATTTAATTATATTCATTTATTTCCCAAAAATAACTATATTACAAATAAGAACATAGAAAATAATTATTAATCTGAATCCCATATGTATCTACCGTTAAAGAAAAAATATTTCATTTATTTATTTGGTAAAATCAGAGTCCCTGTGTCAATATATGGCTCCCGAATTTTTTTTCCGTAGTCGGTATCCGTGGACTATTTCATGAATAAAACAAATTTGGTATTGTTACTCTACCAGATCATTAAATTCTCAGAAGTTCCAAACTCTAATATTGACTCTAACTCTCAACCAAAAGATTTGATTCAACTCTGTCATGACCCTACCCCACTAGGAACCCCCAAGTCTTATAGTGAAGACAAGAGTGATCCTTAAGGCTCAACATCAATTATTTCCATGTTGGAGACTATCAACGAGGGGATAAAACATAAAAATAGAAAAAATAACCTCATATAACCATGTGAATGTTTAAATAAACCACTAATCAAAACTATAATATAAATAATCCAAAATTCCCAAAAATCTCATAATTCGTGAATAATTTCAAGCAGTGTTGAAATCCAAAATAAAATACCAAAAAGCCCTAGGAATAGACATTTAAAAATACCAAGATCCAATATAGTACTATCTAGCTCTATCACCAATAATTCATTGGGAACCTAAAAATAGTTTATATATATATGGTTGATGATAACACATACAATCACTAGGATTATACCTAATACCTCTCATGGAAAAGTGAAGAGGCATAATAATACTCTAGTGAATAAATAATTGAAACAACCAAAACCTAAATGGTTAACTACCACCTATCCTCACCAGGCCTCACTCACTGGGTATCACATCCTAGTATAATAACATAATATATTTAACATAAATATTGGTCCCCTATAACCACTTGTACCATGTTTGTATACTCTTATTCCCTAATGTTATTCATCCTATGACAATTCCATGCACAGTATGATATGGGTAGGGTTTCAACCCAACTTACCCCAACCTGCCACAATGTTGATCATCTAATTCTTGTATCCATCCATATATTCCGAAACTACAAACAAACCGTAATCCATAAATAAATCATCCTCATAATTTCTTATCCACTACAAAAAATCTTATCATCCTCAAATAAACTTTTCAGTATAGTAGGGTATCATGAACATGAATGAAATCAACATCATGACAACCTCCTACCATGGATGAACCCACCATATCTCATTTTAATATCACTATAGTCAATCCAATGTACCAAATGTGGTAGGGATAAAGGAAGAGGGGGTATCCGTCCATCCATCCTCACTAATTGGATGTTTGGGAAAACACCTGGAACCTAAATCTTCAGGACATCGCTAAGGATTCAAAATTAGGTGGGGTGTGTAAGGAAATCACAAGGACATACAACATATATATATATATATATAATATATATATATATATAAACTAAACACAATAACAACCTATAAGATCGAAAATGATATTGTTTTTCTAAAATGATGATGAAAACAACACAAGAGGGGGTGAACTGTGTCCTTTTAAAAATATTGACTAATTTTAATCATCTTTCTTGAAGTAAAAATATCATGTATGTAACATCCCTCCCCTTCATCATTGTCTTGAGAAGGTGGATGAGGAGTTAATTGACCTTAAGTGACCTTCCCAGGGTGCCAAAGGTTGGAAATAAACGCCAAGGGCTTCAAGAATCATTGGGTAATGATTTGACATTAAGATATAGTCAACCAGCCAAACCACCCATTATCCACAATCTAAATGATACATCTCAACAAGAAACCCAACCCATTCATTACCAAAATACGACACAAAGTTTTCAAAACAATTCCCAGATGCCACTCTAACCAAACCAAATATCAGTGTACCAAACGGAAGACTACACAACAAGATCCCAATGTACCAGGACACCATCCATAGCTCCAAACTAAGCACCATTCTCTAAGAACCACAACATCACAAAGAATCATTGTCACAAACCATCCCCTGGGGACTATGGTGTGACATACCCCAAGACCGCCTCCTGTTGGCCAGGGGTTGGGGACTAGTGTCGAAGGTGTAAACCTGCTAGTGGGAGGCATTTTACTGAGTACAAGTACGCAAAAACACACACCCAACCATGTCCCAAAAAATTAAAGGGGAAAACAGTTATACTGAAACCAATGCTGAGTATAAGTACAACTGAAAACAAGTGGTCCAGAATACAAACCCAACAAAAACAACTGAAAACAGCAATGTAAAAAAGGGAATCAGGTATCCATCCACTGAAAACCCCACCTGATGGTAATTTTAGTGTAGTTACTAGAAGCCGAAGTTTTATATCTTGTCTGCCTAGTCTTACTGGGCCCTGCCTGGTCAAACGCCACCAAGTCCTTCAAAATTTATGTTGTCTATACAATACACATCACGTGCGGGCGAAGCCCATGAAGGGGTGAGTAACAAAGTACTTAGTAGGGGACCCCAGTCCACTAAGGAGAAATAGAATAGAGAAACCACAAAGTAAATCTTCAAAGAAAGGATAACTCACACCATATACAATCTAAATCAAAGGAAGAAGGTTCACCACTATAATGATGAATGTTTCGTATGATTGAGGGACTCATACATGATGAATCTATGCTCGTCTTCCGGGACACTAAGGATCCACAAGGTTGTGGCTCATCTTCCAGGCCACAAAGGATCCACACAGCTTCTACTCATTTGCTCAACCACTAAGGATACACATGGATGTTGTTATTCGTTTGGGACATTAAGGATCCACATAACTGCTGCTCATCTACCAGGCCACTAAGGATCCACATGACTACTTCTCGATCCATCAGTCATTCCTCAACATCAATGGTGTACCATATATAATATCCCAAAGGACCATCTCATTGTTAGGGTTCCAACGCAATCAAATGTGTGTCGAACGGATGCCCGATCTGTAAGATATGGGCATTTTAGTAAAAAGGGCCTAGTTCGATTCGAGTCTGATCCAATCTGACCAAACACCAACCCCCACCAAAACTCTTGTAGAGTATCTCAGAAGGACTCCCTCATTTCAAGGGTCCTCGTTCCATAGATGGCACATCAATCAGACACCCGATCTGTGAGTTGTTGATGCTTCAGTGAAATGGGGACCGGTGTGGCCCGGGTCCGGTCCAACCCAGTCAGACCGACACAGCCTGACTAGGTCTGGGGTCTACCGACTTGAGACAAGTTTGGTTTGTCCTAGGTCTGGCCCAGCCAACCTATTGGGCCCATGGGTCCGACACGAACTGGTAGCGCGGGTCCAGCCATGTAGTGCCAGTCTCACTCGGAGTGCTGGTCCGTCCGGATGTCACAAGTTTGGCCTGCTGGGGTGGGTCGGCCCAAGGTGGTGGCCCATGACTTGCTCGGTCTTCCAAGGGAAGACTGGTTCATTCCCCTATCGAGGACGCGGCCAGATGTCGCATCCGGCATCCTTCTACCCGACGGGTCGCCTCTTGGCCCCTTCTCCACCATGGTCAAACAACAAGGGCCTAGTGTTGATGCGGCCGACCAAGCCGGCTGGCTGAAATATCCATACACGGCTAGATATTGTGTGCCGCTGGCTCGCCCGAGCGGCCCAAATGTGGGCTCCTCCTCCACGCGGTGCTGATCGGGGCCATGTCTCCACACCGTTGGGGCCATCCGGTTGTGGCCTCTTTCCGCCGTAGCGCGAAGATGGTCTCCCCACCTCCCTCCACCTATGGCCGCCGTCATGGGCCACCACCAGCCACTGGTGTGCCGACAGTTTCTCTTTGTGGGCCACCAGAGTTGCTTCGGTGGTCCTTTTCTTGATCTTCCTGTGCCTATGGGTCTCTTAGGTCACCTCCATCGATGCCTTTTCCCCATATTCATCTTGCCACCAATTTGAGGATACAACCACAAAGAACACACGTGTGGAGGGACCTAGTCCTTTCTCACATCAGGTCACGCCCTCCGCAACAGAGGATTAAGATAGGGGAAGGTATGGGGATTACGATTCTATCAATAAAATTAATCCCGAATAGAAAACCCAAGAACGACACCCTCCCACCAGAATGAACAATCTAAAAATGAACCAGTTCATGGGTTAATACACATTCTTCATTTTGAAAAAGAACAGGGAAGTCATAAAACCAAAATCAAACCCCTACATCATTGACGTTCGTTGTCGTAACGCTTCTTCCTCAAGGGTCATGAGGTCGATGGTGTTTTTCATTCTTTGAAGTACGTCGTAGTCGATGAATTCCCATCGACATTCTTCATTCTTCCTGGGGAGGGAATCCATCAGTGGTTCATCATATAATCCTTATAGTCTAATCCTCATTCCACAAACACATCATAATATTGAAAGAAAACATGTCTTAGGGTTTTTGTTATATTGTTTGATTTATGAAAAAATGATGTTGTTACACATCATTAAAGCATCGTTACACTGCATGTTAATGAGACATTAATGATCTCCATTAATGCATCTATTCACTACACTGTATCATCTCCATGTCATCAGTTGTCAGTGAGAAAAGAAATAAAATAAATTTTTATGTTATTTTATTATTTTTCTCGAAATGTCTGAAAATTAACTTTTCTGTTTGGCCCTTGAAGGGCAATGTTAAGTCCTTTATAGGTGAATCTTATCATTCTGAGTTCAATAGAGCCATCATATTTTTGATCCGACAACCAGATCAAAATTTATAAAAATCCGCTCACACGTTTACAGAACGCACCTTAACAAAAATTTCAAAATTCAATTTTGGGCCCACCGGGCCTCGGAATCATGTGTAGTCAAAGCGTGTTGTCTCAAAATAATTCTGTATAATTAAATACAATTACATAGAAATTCCAAGACATTAAATTCTCCCCACCATAGGGCTTTACATCCCCAAAATATAAAATAAGGGCTAATAAAACAAATGAGGGTACTGAGCACGAATATGAGCCTACAGCTCTCATGTGCTCTCATGGAGATTCCCGTGATGCCACAGAACGCACACTAGAGAATTGACTGCCCATGAAGGAACTTCTCCTGCTGATCCCTTATCTACACTAGGAACACTGTAAACATCGCCCCATCATCAATGTCGAGCTCTCCCCAGTCGATGACGTGCGATGGATCATGCACGTATCTCCTCAACTATGACACGTGTAAAAATACATGCACCCAATGCATCTATGGGGGAATATCTAGGTAGTACGCCACCTCCCCAACTCTACTTAGGATCTGAAAATGTCTGATGAACCTTGTTGATAGCTTGTCGCCCCAACCGATTCTCTTTAATCCCTATCGGGGAGAGATATGAAGGAACACATGGTCTCCCTCCTCGAACACCAAGGGTCTCCATCTCCATTAATAATAAGACTTATGTGTGCTATGTTTAACCCTCATCCACTCCTGGATGATCTGCACTTTCATAGTGGTATCTCATACCATCTCTGGACCCATGTGTTTTGACTCCCCTGGGTATTTCCATCATAGATGTGATCTTCAAGGATGCTAGTAAAAGGCCTAAAAAGGTGCCATTCCAATGGTGGAGTGATAATTGTTATTGTAGGAGAACTCCACCAGTGGTAGGTGGTCCTCCAAACTGCGACCAAATCAAGGATGCAAGAGTGAAGTATGTCCTCCAGGGTTTGTATGGTCTACTTCGTTTGACCATCTGTCAAAGGGTGAAAAGCGATTCTCAAACGCAGTTGAGTCCCAAAGGCATCCTTCAATCCCTTATACAACCGGGATGTAAAATGGGCATCATGATTTGAGAAGATTTTCAAAGGTTCCTCGTGAAGCAGTACTATCTCAAGGACATATTGGCATCCCAAGACCACTACTAGTTCCTAGTCTCACATGTTTAGGAAGTGATCCAACTTGGTGAGGTGGTCAACGATCATCCAGTTAGAATTGTGGCCCCTGGACATGCGTGGTAACCCCTTCACAAATTCCATGGAGATATCATCCTACTTCCATTTGGATACCTCAAGTGGTTGTACCCAGCATACTAGGATCTGATGCTTGACCTTCAATTGCTAACAAGTGAGGAATCATGAAACGAACTCTACCACTGATTTCTTCATCCCCAGTTACCCGTATTGACGTCGTAGGTCCTGGTAAATGTTTTCCACACCAAGATGTACCGAAAAAGGGGGAGTATGGAACTATTTCGACACCTCCTAACATAACGTCACTGATACTACAATGCGTCCTCTAAAAAGGATGACGTTATCCCCACCTTTTGAAAATCCACCAGGAGCCTGTCCTGAGGACATATGAGAACGTCGGGCCTTACAGTCAACATCCACAAGCTGTTCCACCCTAACTCACTGAAGGAGTGGGGTGTGATAGTAATAGACTAGAGGTACACTGCTCTATCACTATCCACGAAGGATATTTTCATCGCGACTAGCTGCTCTGTGGCCTCACTCAGTAGCTGCAAACTGGACCTCATACTAATTGCATCCACCACAATCTTCCCCTTCCCAGGAGTATAGACTATCTCAAAGTCATAGTCCTAGAGGAACTATAGAAATAATCGTTGTCTCATGTTCAGGTACTTATGGGAGAAGATATTCTTGAGACTCTTTTGATTGGAGTAGAATGTAAACTACTCACCCATCGTGTAGTGTCTCCACATATTCAATGTAAAGACAACTGTTATTTACTCTATGTTTTGGGTTGCATTTTTCTTCTCATTTTTCCTCAACTGCCATGATCCGTAGGTGATCACTAATCTCTCCTGCATCATGACACAACCAAGTCCATTCCCTAATTCTTCACAGAAAACTACAAAACCAACACCCTCCTTAGGTAGTCTCAAGATGGGGGCACTCGTCAGTCTCCACCTCAACTCCTGTAAAATCTGATGGTGTCTCTTCGTACACACGAAAGACTGACCCATCTGTGTCTAAGACAAAAAGGGCGAATCTACTCTAGATTAGTTTATCACGAACCTTCGATAGTACTAAGCCAACCCTAAAAGATTCCGCACCTCAGTCACATTCATGGGTGGCTCCCAAGGTAGCACTGCCTCTATCTTCGTCGGGTCCACTGCAACTCCAGCCTCCGAGATGATGTGTCATAGAAAGTGGAACTCCTGTATCCAGAACTGGAACATCCAGAATTTAACAAAAAGATGGTTCTCTTAGAGTGTATCAATGACTATTCACAGGTGTGTAATTTTCTCCTCCTCAAACACTAACTACACCAAGATGTCATCAATAAATACCACCACAAAATGATCAAGGAAAGGTTGGAATAACTTGTTCATGAGTCCCATGAACATGGATGTGGTGTTGGTCACACTGAAAGGAATCACCGGGACCTCATAGTGTCCATACTGATATCTAAAGGCCATCTTTGGTACATCCTCTTCTCGTACCCAAAGATGATGATATCCTGATTTGAGGTCTATATTGGAGAACCACGTTTCTCCCTTCAGTTAATCGAAGAGGTCATAAATCCTCAGAAATGGATAATTGATCTTCACGGTTACCTGGTTCATGTGATTATAGTCAATGTATAACCTCAAAATCTTGTCTTCCCTCTTGGAAAAAATATTGGGGCTACCCATGGCGAATAGATGGGCCTCTCCAAGCCCTTCTCTTATAAGTCCTCTAGCTGTACCGTCAATTCATTAAGCTCCATAAGACCCATCTGATATGATAGTGTGTATATCAATGTCATCCCAAGTTACAAAACAAAGAAAAATTTTATCTCACAACATAGAGGTAAAAATGGGTTATCTTCAAGGGAGATGTCCTTCTACTCCACTCTCTCTAAGAAAATTGATGACTCATTACATTCAATGAACTAAGGGCTGAACAACCCAACAGAATTGGAATTGGCTACACCATGCTCTTCATGATTCCATTAAGAGTTGCAAGGATTCCCACTCAACTGATAAAGGTAAATCTGCTTCCATCTCCATGGATGAACAACTTTCTTTTCCTAATACAGTCAATCCTGGCATGAACGGTACTATTCCATACCAAGTATGAAGTTGTAAGGACTCGATGATACTACCAAGAGATCCCAACAGATACTATCACCTCCAAGATTCATGTCACTCTGTCGGCACCAGTGTGTGGACATTTGTTCTCCTCTAGTAGAAGTCACTGAACGTGAGGGTCAAGACAACAGTCTTAACCGGAACCTCTACGTATCAATCAAGAAGAATTGGCAGGAAAGGGAAATCACTATGACACCTGAATATAAAGTATAAAGACATTCATCATACATTGATTCATCCATGGATTCCTAGGGTCATAAACCTCGTTAGTCTACAACTGTATCCTCTCCTTCCCACCAGCATGAATGGTGGGACAATCTCACACGAGATGTCCCTTTTCAAGACAAGCATAGAAAATCCTTCTCGTCTGGAAACCAGCATGTTCCCTCCTATGAACCCTCTGGTCTTGCGGCTTAATTTGCACACCTACAATCTTTAGGACTTTCAAACCCCACATCTCAGGTGGTCGTTTCCTCAGATGCTTGTGACACATATTCCAACCCTGTGCCTCATCACTAAGTTCCAAAAGAGTCATCCACGACTCAGTCTGGAATGCTTCATCCAACTGAACCACTAGATGTGTGCCTTCTAGACAATTCAAATGAGGTGGTAACACCGGTAAACCACCCGGTGGGGCCATATATAGCCCTGGTCCTTCAACGAATGCCTCGTCGCTAGGCGGACTGTCCTTACAACCAATTATTGAGAGCGGACCTAGCTGTATGTGTGGAGGAATTCAGAAATAGATTAGGATGGATCACAGTCAATAGATTATACTAAGTGAGCTGACTCTTATACAAAATAACATAACGAGACACTTATGAAACCCATTTTTTCGTGTTTTGAGCTGAGAAGACAAATTCAGGGTCCTAGTGCATGGATATTTTGACCACCGTGCCAACACCGAACTCCCTTGATCTAAAGGTCGAACCCGAGACACTCAACACTATTTTCCAAAAACAAAACAAAAGACTCCTGATCTTTGAGGTAGAATCAACCACCTCTGATACCACTTTGTCACGACCCCCAGGCCCGTGCCATGACATACC
Source organism: Viscum album (assembly GCA_963277665.1). NCBI lineage: Eukaryota > Viridiplantae > Streptophyta > Magnoliopsida > Santalales > Viscaceae > Viscum > Viscum album. The sequence goes on along the minus strand of OY728167.1, from coordinate 669,503,338 downwards.
CTAAGCCCACCTCCTGAAGGCCAGGGGTTAGATAATAGCTCCGAAGGTGTCAACCTACAAGTGGGAGGAATTTTTCTGTGTACCTGTATGCACACACATTCCCTACCATGTCCCACAAACTGAAATGAAAAAACAAGTATATTGAAACAAGTGCTGAGTACAAGCTCCACTGAAAAAAGTGGTAGAAAATACAAAACCAACAAAAAGAACTGAAAATATAAAATTACAAATAGACTCGAGTAGCCATATTCTGAAAACACCACTTGATGGAATGATTAGTGTCGCTACTGGAAGTCTAAGTAGTATGTTCGGTCCACCTAATCCTTTTGGGACTCGCTAGGTCCATGGCCACCAAGTCCTCCGTCAAAACATCTGTCGTCTACATAAGACACATCACATGTAGGAGAATCCTGTGCAGGGGTGAGTAACACAGTATTTAGTAGGGGATCTCATTCCAATAAGGATAAGTACCGCAAATAAACCACAGACAAATGACACAAAGCAATGATACCTGACACCAGGTACAACCTAAAGCTTAAGAAGAAGGTTCATTAGCTATAGTGATGTACATTTTGTAATGTTTAGGGACTCATCCCTGATAAATTATTGCTCATTTTCCAGAACACTAAGGATCTACATGGTTGCTGCTCGCCTACTGGTCTACTGAGAATCCACACGGCTACTGCTCTTCTGTCAGGCCACTAAGGATCCAAACGGCGGTTGATCATCTCTCAGGCCATAGAGGATCCACAAGACTACTGATCAAGCCATCAGTTGTACCTAAACAGCCACGAAGTCCCACATATAATAACCCTAAATATGGTATTGTCATAAGGGTTCCAACGCAACATATGACACGTCGAACAGACGCCCGGTTTATAAGATATATGAATTTTATTAAAAGGGGACTGGTTGGATTCGAGCCCAATCCAACCAGGTCGTACACCATCCCATGTCAAAACTACAATAGAGTATCTCATAATGAACGTCTTGTCGCAAGGGTTCATGTTTCATAGACGTCGTGTCAGTTAGACACCCAGTCTACGAGTTATTGACTTTTTAGGGAAATGAGGGACGGTTGGGTCTGGGTTTGGTCTGACATGGGTGGACTAACCCAACCCAACCCGGTCTGGGGTCCCCCAACCCAACCTGGGTCCAGTTTGGCATGGGTATATCTCAGTCAGCATATTGGGATGACATGTCTGACCCGATAGCGTGGGTCCAACCAGGTAGTGCGGGTCCAGTCCGGTAGCGCAGGTCCAGCTCGTTGTGGCAGGTCCTGCCCATGGAGGACTCCTGTGCCCTGCCAGGTCTGCCAAGGGAGGACCTGTTCACCGCCTAGCTAGGACATGACTGAATACCACTTTCGGCCTCATGTTTCCCTGCAGCTCGCCAGAGGGCCCCTTCTACGCCATGGTCAATCGACCATGACCTGGTGCTGATGCAGCTGTTAAAGCTCACCTTTTGAAATTTCCACACCTGGCCGAATGTTGTGTCCCACTGGCTTGTCCGAGTGGCCTGGACAAGGTCCGATCCTCCACATTACATTAGTCGGTGCTGTGAATCCATAGAAACGGGTGCACCACGTCCCTCCGCCCGCGGCTACCACCAGCGCGTTGGCGGTTTGTTTCTATGGGCCACCAAAGTTACTCCTATGTTCAGTTTCTCAATCCACTTGTGCCTACAAGACTCTCATGTATCTTCCATCCCTTTCGTGGCCCTAGATTCATCTTTCCACTAATTTAAGGATATGACCATGAAGAACGTTTGTGCGAAGGGACCCAGGCCTTGTTCGTGTCTGCCCGTTCCCTCCGTGTCAGAGGTTTACAACATGGGAAGGTCTGTGAATTACAATTATATCAATAAAATTAATCCCAAATTGAAAAATAAAGAACAACACTGTCATGCTAGAATGCACGATTTGTGGATTAACCTATTTGTGGGTTAATCAGAATTAATCTTTTAGAAAAATAACGGGTAAATCATAAAACCAAAATCAAACCCCTACCTCATTAACATTTGTTTCCATATCTCTTCATCCTTGAGGGTCCATGACGTCTATGACATTCATCGTTCTTCGTGGTATGTCGAAGTTGATGACATCCTACCAACATTCTTCATTCTTAATTGAGGAGGAAATTCATTTGAGGTTCATCAGATAATCCTCATAGTTTAATCCTCGTTCCACCAATGCGTCAGACTATTAAAAGAAAACACGTCCCAACGTTTCTGTTACGCTGCGACATCGCGTCATTACACTGTTTCATTTATGAAACATCGTCGCTGTTACATGATATTAATGAATAGTTAAGCTGAATGTTAACGAGCCATTAATGAGCTCCATTAATGCACCTCATCACTATCTCATCGCTGCACCGCAGCGTTGCTGTGTCATCACTCATCAGAGAGAAAATAAATAAAATAACATTTTAAGTTATTTTATTATTTTTCTTAAAAAGTCTAAAAATTAAATTTCCCATTCGGCCCTTTTAGGACAAAGTTAACTCTTTTCTAGGAGAATCCTAGTGTTCTGAGTTGAATGGTTCCCTCAGATTTTCAATCCATGCACCGGTTCAAAATTTAGAAAAAACCCGCTTGCACATTTACTGAAGGTACCTTAAAAAAAGTTTAAAATTATGTTTCGGGCTCACCGGGCCTCAGAATCTTGTGTCGTTAGAGCATGTAGTCCAAAAATTATTATGTATAATTAAAAAAATTACCAAGAAATTCCAAGATGTGACAATCTTGTCAAGCCTCTGGCAAACTGAGATGCTTTACCCTCACTGGTGTCTTGGAAAATGACATCTACAAAATCACCAAAGTGTCAATGCAAGGGGTGAGTACAAATACTCAGTATGATTTCCAAAAATGACTTCCCTACACACACCACTAGGAAAGAACCATTACAATATTTTTATAAAATAGTTTTTTATAAAACATTTAATAGTTTATATAAACATTAAACAATTATATTCAACATAAAATAGTGCAATAATTTTCAACAATCCAAACCTACCCTTATCGAGCCATCCTTTACCAAAAATCAACATAATTCAAAGGAAAGTAAACAATCAAACCACAAGCCATTTTCATCACAAACTTGAATAACAATTCCACTTTACATGGGCACTAAAAAACAAATAATAACTATAAATTTCACACACAAAAACCGATATAAAAATCATGGTGGTACTTCCACCCAACCCATTCACTCATTCCCATTTCAGTGCTACTTCTGCCTAACCCATTCCCTCCTTCCAAAATCGGTGGTACTTACACCCACCTACCCTTGATATTGGTCCTTCCACCCCTATGCATCCCCTATTTATAGTGGTACTTCTTACCACTTTACATCAATCCAACACATACACAAACAATTAATCCAAACACAATCATATACACCCATTGAAGCCCCATAAATATGAAAATGTCTAATTTTCAACCAAAAAATCTCTTACGATATCATCCATGAAAAAATAAATTTCAATAATGAAATCCCATTTTATTGAAAACCATTTTCTCAAATAATTTTTATAAAACAACCAAAGAAACTGATTTTAAAATCACCAATTTAAAATATAACAACAAAGAATGTTTTACTGGAAAAAAACATTTTTCCGAAATCCAAAAATAATCACATAATGGATTTCCAATTTTTTTGACATCACGAACACAAAAAAAATTCAATAAAAACCAACTATTTGAATGAAAATTCTCTAGTTCTAGAAAATTGGAGTTTGGAGAGAAGCCACCTACCATTAGGGTTTCGGTGAAATTGACCCACAAGAAACCACACCACAAATCTAGGGAACGAACCACTGAAACCTCTCAAGGTTATCTTCCCTAACATAAAAAACCCTAAAATAATCATTTAAGGAAAAAACACAATATAAACAAAACGGATTTAGATCTAGAAAATTGTGAGAGATGGAAGAGTAGATCTAGAGGAAACCAAAGAGAAACCAAGAGAATAGACTTACCTGGGAGAAACCACTTTGGAATCACCTTGAAACCCCTTAGAATACCTTCCAAAATGCGGGGGAGAGAACCCCTACCCATTAAGAGGAAAAACTCCCATGTAGGGTTCTAGTTATTGAAGAAATGCGTGAGTTTGGGTTAATATTGACTAAACCCATATTAAAAAAACCATTTTTAGTGGGCTGTATGGTTATCTTGCATGGTTAGAAAAATTGTGCGCTAATATCGTGGATTATACTACCTCAAACAAATCTCACATTACATCCTCACACAGTTAGGAAAACTGTGTGAAAATAGTACGAAACCCCACTACCCCAAGTTTCAGGGTTACCTGGGAATTCTGCATAGTTTCCCCCAACCGTGCTCAGACCGTGCAACCCTAAAAAGGCCTCCAAACATTCCAAAGACATTCCAAACGTTCCCAAACTCATCCAAACTCATCCCAAGAACATTAAACACATAAAAAGTCATAAAAAAGGCTATAGACATCAAATAGGGGTTGATACATTCACCCCAACATTGGACTTTCCATCCTTATAAATTAGAGAAATATCTCTTTGCTAAAAGAGCTCAGGCCATTGCTCGACCATATCTTTCTCCCACTCCCATGTCTCTTCTTAAATTTGACCATTCTTCCACAAAACACAAACTAAACTTATACTTTTACCATAAAATACTTTGTCTTACCTATTCACATTTTGCACTAGCACGTGCACCAAAGGAGTATCTCGTTCTAGCTCAACATAATCCCACCGAAACACATGGTTAGGATATGGCTGATACTTTTTCAACTGGGACACATGAAACTCATTGTTCACCACACTAAAACTTGGTGGAAAATACAATCGAGAATCCACCTCTCTAATTCGCTCAAGTATATTAAAAGGCCTAATATACCTCATAGATAACTTGACCTACTTTACCATGTCACAATGTCCCAACCTAAAAGAGATTCAAAAACAAATGATCACCCACATTGAATGAAAACAGTCAATGACGATGGTCCACAAATGATTTATGACGACTTTGAGCCATCTCCAACCTCTTTCTGATCAACTTAATTTTCTCTGTAGTCTCTCAGGAAAGGGTTAGTCTGATCCTTGAAGACTCACCTATTACCGCCTAACAAAGCAAAGAATGAAATAGACAGCTGTAAAATGACTCAGACAGATCCATATGTATTGAAGACTGATAACTTTTATTATAGGAGAACTCCACCAACGATAAGTGCTCCTCCCATGAACCACGAAAATACATCACACATGACCTTAGAATATCCTACAAATTTTGTATTGTCCTCTCAGATTAGAAACATGTCTGAGGATGATATGCCATGCTCATCGTCAAATTTATCCCAAAGGCGTGCTTCATGCTTTTCCAAAAATAGTATGTGAACCTTGGATCTCTCTCTAATTGATTTGAATCTAGAACACCATGCATCTTTAACACTTCTTGGATATAGATTGTTGACAGATCCTCCACCGTATGAGATTCCCAAATCAAGTTGACATGGGTTGACTTTGTGAGTCAATCCATAATCACCCGTATGGAATCATGTTTCCAGACCATTTTCAAGAGGCATATCAAAAAATACATCAATATTTGTTCCCACTTACACACTAGAATATGAAATGATTGTAACATTCCTGCGGGCCACTGATTCTTTGGCTTGACTTGCTAAAAATTCAGGTATCTCAAAACAAATTCAGCCACTTCCCATTTTATGCCAACCCACCAAAACTAAACTTTAAATACCATATACATATTCTAAATTCTAGGTTGGAAAGACCACCTAGAATGATGATAAGCCCTGAGAAGTTCCTCATGACATACCACTAGCACCACCATCTGATTCCAAAAACCCAAAACTAGATTCCCATTCAGTTCCTAGCTCTCAGTGGTATCCCCACCATTTAGTTTTGACCTCATTTCCATATACTCAGAATTAGATATTAGTGCCTATTTAACCAAACCAACCAAGTAAGGAACCAAGGAAACTGAAAAGAGGATGATTCTACCACCCTGTTCCTCACATTCGAACCATATGTTGTCTATGACCGACATCAACTGCCACTTATATGATGCCTATTTCACCACCTGAGCATATGAATTTCTAGTTAAATCATCCACCATGAAATTTCCCTTACAAGTTTGTAAATCAAGTCAAAATGAAACATCTTGAGATATTCCATCCATCTGCATTGCCTCAAGTTCAAATATCATTGTGAGAAAATATGTCTAAATCTCTTATGATCAATAAACACTATGAATGTCTCACTAAAGAGACAATGATGCCAAATTTTAAAATCATGGACCACTACTTCTAGCTCCAAATCATGATTTGGGTAGTTCTTCTCAGGAAACCTCAACTACCGCGAGCCATATGAAATCATGTGATCGTATTGCATGAGAACACTCCCCAACACTGATCTTGATGCGTCATAATACACCACATCCTCTTTCACTGGATCATGAAAAACTAATATTGGTGCTGATGTATGGTGACCGTTTATCACTTAAAAACATTTCTAACACTAATCAACCCATTTAAATGAGATATTATTCCTTGTCAAAGTTGTAATTGGTTAGACCAATCATTAGAAATCATGAAAAATGTCAATAGTACCCAACTAGACAAAGAATATCTGTATCTTGAAAACATTCTTTGGCGGTCTCCATGAGATAACGACCTTTTTCTTATAGATAAACTAAAATTCTATTTTCAGGAATAACATAGGAATGGAAACGAACCTCCTGTATCCAAAAGTCACACATTGATAATTTGGAATATAAATGATGATCCCTCATGATCATCAACACTTTAGCCAAGTTCCATTCATGTTACACCCTTTTCCTCAAATACACCAGTTTATCATCAACAAATACCACCTAAAAAGAATCAAGATATTCATGAAATATCTGATTCATCAATTCCATGAATATCACTGGTGCATTCGTTAGACCAAAGGGAATAACCAAATATTCGTAATAGCCATATCTACTTCTGAAAGCTGTTTTAGGAATATCCTTCTTCCTCACCCTCAATTGATGATATCTTGACATCAATTCAATCTTAGAGAACCCACGAGATCCACTCAACTTGCCAAATAAATCATCAATGTGTGGAAGTGGATATCAGTTCTTTATCATAACCTGATTAAGTCAACTATAATCAACACAGATCCACAGAGTTCCATCCTCATTTTTAGCAAACAAAACATGCATTTCCCATAGAGATGTGCTAGGCCAGATGAACCGTTTTTTTCTAGCTCCTCCAACTACAAATTTGTTTCCAAAAATTCTACTAGTTCCATTTGGTATGATGGATGTGTGAATTTACTGGTCCCCAAAAGGAGATCAATCGTAAACTCCACTTCTCTCATGAGTGGAAACCGTGATAATTATTTTTGAAAGACATCCGTAAATTGATACACAACTACCTGAAAAATACACCTTTCAACACATTCCACTAATTCCAATGATAAATCCATTAACTGATATAATATTTTTCTAATAGCCAATGACAAAAAATATTTTTCACTCAACTTTTCACTCTTCTCCCCCGTAAAGAGGTGTTTAATGCCATCCTCCATCGTAAAACTTACCATTCCCGCATCACAATCGACGTGGGACTTAAACACTACCAAACAATCCATTCCCAGGATTATATCATAATCATCCATATCAATCACTGATAAATCCCACATTAATTCAATGTTGTCCACAACTAAGAAACATGCTCTACATAGGAAGGCTCGACACTCTCTTTGACCCAGAAGAGTTTGTAGTTTCAAAATAGAAGGCATCATTTCAACATGTAAACCCAAAAAAATAATGGAATGAGAAAAAATAAATGAATTTATAGAACCCGTATCAAATAAATCTTGTATCAACATGGAATTTAAAAGAATCATACCTCGCACCATGGATGGTCCTAACTAATCATCCACCACAACCTAATCTACTCCAAACAACTGATTACTTGCCACACATTGCTCCTTATTACCCTGCAGAGGTGTCATGGTATTCCAAGAATCACCATGAACTACATTTCTATACTAAAAATTGATATGTTTATGCCCCTATCCCATATAGGAATAGGATGTCGTGACCCCTGAGGAGTGTCTCGGACACCCAATATCGAAGCCTTTCTTAAATAATGTTGAAGGTGACCCATTTTATTACAATTATGACATACTTGAGGCTGTGTCTTACAATCCCTCTTGATGTGGCTCAAAGAACCAAATTGAAAACATCTTGTCTTACTTTTGGGGAGTGGATGGAATTTCAACAATCTAGCAGTTTGATTCTAATGTGCTCCATGATATTGAGAAAAATCTTGCATTTTTCTCTAACTCTAAATGATAGGGTTCACACAACCTCTCATAAAGACAACCATACTTCCATAACATTGATTTCAAACTATGAAAAATATCATTACGGGAGTATCTGGTTTCAATCCTGACAGAATGGTTTGAAAATCCTGAATGATGCTTTGGGACTATTTTTGGTGCACCCATGGCTCAGTTGAAACCACATTTCTTGCAGGTTCCTTTGATTTGTCTCTATGAAACCTATTAGATGTAATTTCTATCAACAAAAAACCACCATAATTATCACTCCCATAGAAATAAAACTCTTAAAATATCAATTTCAATTACATTAAAAAAATCACAACTAGGATTTCCCACAATTTCACACATCCCATGTTGCACTATTTCTGAAAAATCCACAATGTTTTGAAAAATTTACCCATTTTCCAAAAAACCACAAGTATCCATGTTTCATATCTATCCATTTTGAAACCCCATTCAGATTTTTTAAACCTTACACATTTATATCACACCATAAATCATTTTACCCCTAAGAAATATACATCATAGTGGTCTTTTACCATGCATGTCATACTCATCACATTGGCAACAACCATGACAATGAGATATCCAATGCCTACCTGAATAGCCCAAAGGCCTTATTTTTTATTTATTTTTGATAACCCCCCTTTCAAGGGAAGAGGGGGAACCCTTAAGAGGCATGTACTCTTAGAGATTACATGGACTGTAGGCTTATGAGACATTACATGACACAAAGGTATTAGAGAATTCAACTAGACTATAACTACAAGGAACATCCCCTCCCCATCATCTACATCGTGATGGTAGCTATCCACCTTTGCATGGCCGTCAAGATAACCTCACCCCTACAAGAACAGTATGGTCCCGATGGAATTTACACACCCTCTCATTCTTCTAAATCCATTGGTTCTACTCTGGTGGGTGCTCCTGCTCTGAATCCTCCTCTAGGGATGCTCTTTTTTTGTAGAGTCTGTCTAGGGAAACTGCATTGATCATGTGGACTGAAGGCCTTGAGGTGGTCCAAAGGACTTGAGGTGGCCCAAAGTCCTTGTGGTGGCCAGAAAGCCTTACTGTCCTGAAGGACTTGGGTGTCCCGAAGGCCTTGAAGGACTCGAAGACCAAATCGGTGGCCCGAAGGCCCGAACAGGTGAATAGTTTCGGCTGTTACTGTATCGAATAGTAACCTCTAAAGTACTGAAAAATAACCACTACAGTAACCACTATAGTAACTGCTACAGTAACTACTATAGTACCTGCTACAGTAACTTCTATAGTAACCCGAAAATTATCCATCCTCATGGTTTTGATCTCAGGTCTCTTAGATGCACTTGTCGAGTCCTCACCAACTAGGCTGAGGATCCTGTTCACTAATGTCTATAGGTGTATCAAAAACACATATGTACCCAATTCCATGGTAACTTAAAGATTTTTATAAGAAGGATAGGTATATCCTATTATGATATACATTCCTTTTTATGAAAATCCTACGCATTGCTACCATCACGACTAAGAGAACATACCAAGAACCAATGTTAACACTAAGACCAACAATCAATGTGAAAGGACCAAACAACTACTTCCACTTGAAAGTCAAGGACCGAGGAAAATGATACCACTTGTTGTAATGAGCCAAACATTCATTAATGAAAATTCATCATGATCTAATTGAATGGATTATTATATAAAATGGATATATAAAATGTGAACTTCTTTGGTTTTATGTTTTTAAATTTTAAAATACTGTTATGAATTGTGACCATTTCCGATATAGTATTTGAACCATGATCACATTATTAGTATAAAAATATGATTTCAATGAATCCAATTTACTGAGAAAAAGGAACTGATGGTCTCATCCAGTAGAATTTCCCCATACGAAGCCCATTTGTCGGAGCTCGGAAAGAAGGTGACGTCTTTGGGTTTCGCTCTTGACCAAGCACAAGCCGATCTTGAATATGTTAAGCTCGAGCGGAACTTCCCATGGTAGATGTGGAAGTTGATAGAGATTACCACTGGAGCAATGTTATCCGAGCTACCCCAAGAGTCTGTCACCATCATGCACCTTACCCTAATGTCTTATGCAAGTGTTTTAAGGGATTATGTAACAAGATCCTAGCACTATGATCATGTACATTATTTTTGTATAAATAATATACATTCATTTTATAATATTAATTTGTAAATAGTTTTTAAAGCACAAAAAGTATTTTTAGTTAATATTCAACTAAGAAATCTATTTTTATGAATTACTGGATTTTTGAATTAAATAATATTTTAGTAAAATAATATTTTTATTATTAAATTAATTTTTATTAGATATAAATTATCCTATAATTTTATGAATGAAATTGTAATTTTTCTTAAGGTTTGAAAGCCTTTTTTGTCACAACCCATCATTTTTTGATAAATGTCGGTTATTATTTTAAAAGTGAAAATTAAAATATTTAAAAAATTATTTAGATAACATTAATATTATTTTTGGAATTGGGACATTAATATTATCCAACGGTGAAATTTTCATAATTTTCTGAGACAGCCAAATTTTAGGGTTAAAATTGCATATCATTTAAATATATAAAGTGTTTTATGACATATTAATGACCCAATAGTGATGTAATAAAATACTATTAAAATTATTTTCGTCCAATATATGTTTTAACATTAAAATAATTTGATTTTGGTTTGTTTGATTTATTTTACAAAGCTTTAGTGGACCCTTCAAGACTTATAAAACATTTTGTCTTTTTAAATTGTTTTCCTTGAGAGTGTGACTCACCTCCACATAATAAACCCTATTATTATCATAAGTTCGGCCATTGGCCTTATAAAATATTTTTTTCCACTCCCCTTTGAAAAATCCATGGTCAAAAACCATGGTCCGGTTTGTGGTTTTGATTAGTCTAATATGTGGTATCCCAAACCTAAATAATAAATAATTCCCTCTCCTTTCCTATATAAAAACTCCCAGGCTCCCACTTCTTATTTACTCAAAGCCTTTTGAGTTCATCCACCCTCTTACCTATTATCTCTAGAATCCTATCACGATGCCCCAATCTCCCAAGAATTCCCTCTCAAGCATCTCCCAAGCCTTTGGAAGCACACTTCCAAATAAGAGATTCTCACATTCCTTATTTATATCCAAGTTTAATTATATTGTTATACCCTTTTATTTTAAATTATAAATGTTGGGGTATGATTTTTCACCACCAAAATAATTCCTTATTTATTTTTGAATGATGGGATACCCCTTTCTCTCTCATTAATGCCTTCCATGTACACATGTTACTATGCTGAAATTCCGTATGGAATTTCTCTCTCCTCATTTACATTCAAGCAATTATTTTGAATTACGTAACTAAATTCCATTGCATTTGTTGGGTCATGTATCTATATAACCCCCCTTACTGTTCATTTCATCTACTTATGATGACACTCCCCTTTCTCTCTCATCAGCCTTTTTTTATTAATTCTTCCGTCACGCCGTTACATTGCCGAAATTGCACAAATTTTCCAATCCAATGTCATTGTGTAGTGAATACCATTACCATTTATCTATCAAGGGTATTCACCTTTATTAAAATTTAATTATTGATAATAAACATTCATGTATGTATTCCACATCCCTTTATCTTGTAATAAATGATGATGATTGATTCCATGTCGTATGATTTGTGTGGCACACCTATGCATGAAATGAAATGATTATGAAGGGGGGGCCCTAATAGCCCTACAATTCATTGGTTAAAGTATAGTATAATGATAAATCATGTGCAATGAGTGTTGAATCATGCCAATTCAAGTGCAACATGGGGTTACTCGTGCTTCCTTGGCAGTGAGGGTTTAGTTATGCTTCATGTGCAATGATCCTTGGCTCATGCTAATTCCATGTTAAGTGTCGTTGCCATATTTCCATGTTATGATTATCATGATTTATAATGAATTTATGTTTATGTTTCACTTTTTATCCATTGATATGCCTATTGACTAACATGTATTGTATTCCTCATGTTATTCCATTTTTATTCCCTTACTGGCCTTTATAGCTCACCCTTTTCTTATGCATGTCCTCAAGTTATCCCATGAAATGATAAGTACGAGGGAATGTAGTGGTCATGTAAAGAATGTTTTTAATAAATATGTTGTGTGTTTTATGTTCTAAGATGTAATTTAGTGTTCCTAATCTCTAAATACACTAACCCCCTCTATCTTCTATGTTGTATCAAGTGAAAATTTTATGTAATTAAACATGTTTAAGTGTGTAATAAAGAGCAGGGTTTTTATAGTTGGTATCATAGGATAGGTTTAGTTATTTTTGGGATTATGATTAGAAAACCCTATCGAATCCTTAGAGAAAAGATTATGTATAATAAAAAATACCTATGTTTTTCTGAATATTGAGTATATGGTTTATCAATCAAATACATCACTGTCTAGATACGAGCAGGTAGAGGCAACTCTAGCACAGATGTATCCCAGGGGTAAAACTCGAAAACACCGCTTTGAGCTAGACTTGTATGGGAACTAGTGCACGAAAACGATCCTTTATGAAATCTTGGTTATGAAAATCCCAGGGGATATGCTTTGTATAATTCATAAGCATAGTATGAAACCATTATAAAGGGAATAAAAAATTCCCCTAGGAATATATGTTAGAAATTAGATCATGGATAAAATATATTAAAGTCTATAGATTAATAATTTAATGAAATAAAAGTAATTTATAAGTCATCATTTTTTGTATTCGGATTACCCTTTATGTGTTACCCCTAACATTCCTTTTATTCCAGCCAATGTCTGGTCATAGGAGGACTCGGGCTAACAACCAATGTGATGACCAATGTGATGATTGTTCTAATGAGATGCCTAATCCAATGGGAGCGGGAATCACAAAGTTTTCTACGATACTCTCTCAGTTAACTCATGTTTTATGTAGAAGGGTGGGTCATGAGGAATGTTTAATGCCCCCTAAGAAAGAACTAGTCACTATCGAGATCTTCATGAGAGAAAGACCTCCTACTTTTAATGGATCATCTGATCCCTCAATCTATGAACAATGGATCAACCCCATCGAAATGATCTTCTCCATCCGTCAATGTTCCGAACAAGAGAAGGTTCTTCTGGATTCTTATCGTATGGAGGGAGAAGCTGATCAATGGTGTACACTGATAAAAAATAAAAATACTAAGGTAGAAATCAGGGTTTTGGAATGGAAGTAATTCGGAAAATGTTTTTAGATAAATATTTTCCACGCACCCTCCGACTTAAGATAGAAAGGGACTTCATTGCCCTCAAGAAAAAATACGACGAATCAGTTGGAGCGTACAAGGAAAACATCACAAGTATTGAACAATACACTTCTGGATTTGTCGTTATCCATGAATGCAAGGTTGACCGCTTCTTTGGTGGGCTTAAATCAAGCCTGCGGAAAGCCCTTGTGATCTATAAATTCGATAGCTATGAGGAAATTTTTCGATGTTCCCTCAAGGTCTAAATAAAGATTGGTGAATCTCAGTGGTATCATGGGGAGAATAATCATATGTTGGACTTCAATTCTGGTGGTCCGATGGATAAATCCAATGGTTTTATGAAAATCAATCACCCCACCTGCCAATGGTGCAGAAAAAAGCACCCCAGAAATTGCTAGAAAGGGACGAGGAAATGCTTTCGGTGTGGAAGAGAAGGTCACCTAGACATTAACCGTCGGCATGAAAATCCCAGGGCTGCAATAGAGGAGATGAATGCTCCACTCGAACCTCAACGCGTTTTTCATTGCTTCAACTACAAAGAACCAGGGTACCATGAAAATCTGTGCCCTAAGCCAAGGGTTTTCGTTGGAAACCAAAAACTTACAAGGCAACAAGGGTGAGCTTTTTCCATCACTACCACAGAAGTGACCCCCAACAGTGAAGTGGTGACACGTAATCTACTTATTCATTCATGAATAGAGAACATACTTTTTGATTCAGGTTCTATGCATTCATTTATACCATGAAAGTTTAGTAAAACAATCCCAACACCACCACAAATCCTGGAAGTAAAGATGTCAGTGAGTAAGGCAAATGGGGAAATCATTGCATCCCATGAATATTACTCCTCTGATGTCATAATATGTGCATTAAACTTTCCAGATAACCTCATCATACTACCTATGGTGGAATTTTATGCAATTCTCAGAATGGATTGGATTTTCATATATAGATCCAATATAAATTTCCGTGAGAGGGAAATCACTCTCTATGTGGAGAATCGACCCCCCGATTCTGTAAGGAGGAGGATTATTCTAATTTTTCTCCATCATCTCAAGTGTGGATATTACTTCCCTAGGATCACACATATCTGGCTCAGATGATTGAGTTCAAGGAAGAAACCATCCTCGAAGACATTCCTATTGTGAGGTAATTTGCTGAAGTGTTTCCTGAGGAATTCCTTAGTCTTCCTCCTAGAAGAGATGTTTAATTATAAATTGACCTTATACCTGGGGCATTGAAAATATCCAATACTCCATATAGGATGGCTATTGTGGATCTTGAGTAGCTTAAGAAACAACTACAGAAGAATCTAGATAAAGGGTTTATATGCACAAGTGCTTCACCATGGGGTGCACCAGTCCTCTTCGTCAAGAAGAAGGATGGGTCAATGCGCCTTTGTATGGATTATCGTTAGATTAACAAAGTCACGATACATAACAAGTATCCTCTCCCACAAATTGATGAATTTTTCAATCAGCTACGTGGAGAACAATACTTCTACAAGGTATATTTGTGGTCGGGATATTAGCAATTAAGGGTGAATAAGGAAGATATCCCCAAGGCTGATTTTTGTACAAGATACGAGCCCAATGAATTCATCATAATGCCTTTCGAACTCACTAAAGCTCTAGAAATATTCATGGACTTGATGAATATAGTCTTAAGATATTACCATGACAAATTTGTGGTAGTTTTTATAGATGATATTCAAATATACTCCAAAACCATGGAGGATCATGAGGAGAATCTAATAGATGTACTAGAGACCTTGAGAAAGGATAATCTCTATGAAAAGTACACCAAGTGTGAGTTCTGGTTGAAGAAGGTCACATTCTTGGGACATATCATCACAAACAATGAGATATATGTGGGTCCCTCTAAGATAGCCACAATAGAGTGAAGGCAGAGGCCATCATCTGTAACGAATATCTGTATCTTCTTAGGGTTAGCTGGATATTATCGATGATTTTTGAGTAATTTCTCACGATTGTCCAACTGTCTTACCTTGATAACTCGGAAGGGAGTAATGTTTTCATGGAGTGATTAATGAAGAGAAACCTTCAAGGAGTTGAAAAGGAGGCTTATCACTACTCCCGTTCTCACTTTACCCACAAGTGGAGAAATTTTTGTGGTATTCAGTGATTCTTTGAAGAAGGGCATGGGCTATGTGTTGATGAAAAATGAAAAATTCATTTCCTATGCTTCAATGGAATTGAATGTTAATGAGAAGAATTATCCAACACATGATCTGGAGTTGGCTGCGGTGATCTTCGCTTTAAAAATTTGGCGGCATTAACTCTTTGGGGAGAAGAGTGAAATATATACGGACCACAAAATCCTCAAGTATATATTCACACAAAAAGAGTTGAACATGCGCCATCAAATATTGTTAGAGCTGATCAAAGACTATGAATGCTCAATCCATTACCACCCTGGGAAAGAGAAAAAGGTGGCCGATTCTCTAAGTAGAAAGGACCCAACAATTCTATCATTGATGAGAATTGTGAAGGATCCAATCTTTTTAGCTTTGATGAAGATGGATATGAGAATCATACTGAAGGGAACATCATCAATCCTTTCACAAATGATTTCTCAACCATCTCTTTTGGAAAAGTTAAAAGATGCTCAAAAGGATGATGTGGGAATTCAGAAGAAATTGGAAGCTATCAGAAAAGGGAAATCCTCGAAGTTCAATGTTAATGAAGAAGGAATTGTGATATTTGGGAAAAGACTATGTGTTCCATAAAGTTTGGAGATGAAGAAGGTACTTTTCGATGTTGCACAAAGTTCAAATTTCTCTATTCACCCAAGAAACACAAAGATGTATCAAGATATCCAAGAGATTTATTGGTGGGATAATATGAAGAAGGAGATCACTGAGTATACATCAAAGTTCTTGGGGTGTCAGCAAGTGAAGGAAGGGAGGAATAAGTCTAAGGGGATGATAAAACCATTGCTTATACCATCATGGAAATCGGATAACATCACCATGGAATTTTTCACCAAACGTCTAAATACATCCAAAGGCAACAATGAAATATGGGTTGTTGTAGATCATCTTACAAATTCTAAAAACATCACTACAATTAGTGAGGATTTCTCATTAAACCAACTGGCATGGATATATATGAAGGAAATGGTAATGTTGTATGGGGTACCACTATCCATTGTATCTGATTGACATACAAGATTCACCTCGAAGTTTTAGAAAAGTCTCCAACATGCTCTAAGCACTGAACTGAACATCAGTGTGACCTATCATCCTCAAAATGATGGCCAATGTGAGCGAACTCTTCAGATGCTGGAAGATATGTTACGATCATGTTCAATGGACTTTAAAGGAGGATGGGATCAACATATTCCTATGGTTGAATTCTCCTATAATAACAGTTTCCACTCGAGCATCCGAATGGCACCATATGAAGCCCTATATGGGAAGAGGTGAAAAACACTGGCATGTTGGGATGAATTTGGTGAGTGTAAGTTGCTAGGACCAAAAATGGTGGATGAAATGGTGGATAAGGTGAAAACCATTCATCAGGATATCAAGATAGCCCAGAGTTGATAGAAGAGTTATGTAGATAACCATGAACAAGACCTTGAGTATAAAGTGGGATACATGGTATTTCTATGCATATAACCGTGGAATAAGGTCATGAGGTTTGGAAAGAAAGGGAATTTAAGTCCTAGGTACATTGGCCCCTTCAAAATTCTTGATCGTGTCGGGGTTGTGGCCTATCTACTAGAACTTCCAACTACCATGGAAAAAGTACATGATGTATTTCATGTATCCCTCTTGAGGAAGTACATACTAGACCCTTCACATGTACTCTATTCAGAGGTATTAAAATTCTAAGATGATCTTTCTTACGAGAGGCAACCAGTGAAGATCTTAGATTGTAGAGAAAAGGTTCTACAAAAAAAGACAATGCCCCCTGTGAAAGTGTTGTGGAGAAACCAAAACTTAGAAGAAGAAACGTGGGAATTAGAGGAAGTGATTAGTAGAGTTACCCACATTTGTTTTAGTGTGGTAAACGGAAATTTTGAGAGTGAAATTTCATAAGGGGGGATGATTGTAACGTCCCAAACTTTCATTAATGAAAAATCCTCTTGATCTAATTAAATGTATTATTATGTAAAATGGGTATATAAAAGGTGAAAATCATTGGTTTTATGTTTTTGTATTTTAAAATACCATTAAGAATTGTGACCATTTCTAATATAGTCATTGAAATGTGATCACATGATTAGTATAAATGTAGGCCTTTAACAAATCCAATTTACCCAGACAAAGGAACTGATGGCCTCATCTAGTAGACTTGCCCTATACAAAGCCCATTTGGCAGAGCTCGTAAAGGAGGTGGCGTATTTGGGCTTCACTCTTGACCAAGCCCAATCTGATCTTGAATGTGTTAAGCTTGAGAAGAACCACCTATGGGAGAAGTGGAAGATAATATAGATTACCACTCGAGCAATTTTATCCGAGCCACCCCAAGAGTTTGTCACTATTGCGCACCTTACCCTAAGGTCTTATTCAGGTGTTTTAAGTGGCTATGTAACAATAAACTAGCACTATAACCATATAAATTTTTTTTATAAATAATATACATTCATTTTATTATTTATACTTTGTAAATAGTTTTTAAAGCACAAATAGTATTTTTAGTTAATATTAAACTAAGAAATTTATTTTTATGAATTAATGGATTTTTGAATTAAATAAAATTTTAATAAAATATTATTATTATTATCAAATTATTTTTTAGTAAATATAAATGATCGTATAATTTTAGGAATGCAATTGTAATTTTTATTAAGGTTTGAAAGCCAATTTTGTCAAAACCCATGATTTTTTATAAATGGCGGTTTTTATTTTAAAAATTAAAATTAACATATTTATAAAATTATTTAGGTAAAATGAATATTATTTATGGAATCCGGATGTAGAAATTATTCCATGGTGAAATTTTCATAATTTTAGAAGATTGTCAAATATTTGGGTAAAAAATAAATACCATTTAAATATAAAATGTGTTTTATGACATCATAATGACCCAATAGTGATGTAATAAAATACTATAAACATTATTTTCGTCCAATATATGTTTTAAAATTAAAATAATGTGGTTTTGGGTTTGTTTTATTTATTTGACAAAGCTCTAGTGGACCCTTGAAGACTTATAAAACATTTTGTCTTTTTAAATTTTTTTCCTTGAGAGTGTGACTCACCTCCACATATAAAACCCTATTATTTTAAGAATTTAGGCCATTAGACATATAAAATATTGCTTTCCACTCCCCTTTAAGAAAAAACATGGGAAAACACCATGTTCTAGTTTGTGGTTTTGATTAGTTTAAGGTGTGGTGTCCCAAACCTAAATAATAAAGAATTCCCTCTCCTTTCCTATATAACCCCACCCAAGCTTCCACTTCCTCTTCACTCAAATCCTTTGGAGTTATTCCCGCCTCTACCTTCATCTCTCTAGAATCATCCCAAGTCTCCCAAGCTCCAAATAATCCTCTCTCAATCTCTCCCAAGCCTTTGGAAGCACACTTCCAAGTAAGGGATTCTCACTTTCCTTATTTATGTCCAAGTTTCCTTATATTGTTATTCCCTTTTATTTTCATTTATAAATATTGGGGTAAGATTTCACACCTCCCCCATACATACCTATTTTTATTTGAATGATGGGATACCCCTTTCTCTCTCATTAATTCCTTCCATGTACACCCGTTACTATGTTGAAATTCCATAAGGAATTTCTCTCTCCTCATTTACATTCAAGAAATTATTTTAGAATACATATCTAAATTCCATTACATTTTTTGGGACATGTATCTCTATTACCACCCTTACTGTCCATTTTATGTACATAGTATGAGATACCAATTTCTCTCTCATCAACCATTTTTATGAATTATTACGTCACGCTGTTACACTGTCGAAATTGCACCAATTTTCCAAGACAATGTCTTTGTGTAGTGAATACCATGCCCATTTATCTATCAAGGATATTCACCTTTATGAACATTTACATATTGATTATAGAGCTTCATGTACTTATTTCACATCCCATTATCGTGTAATAAATGACGATGTAGATTGATTCCATGTCGTATGATCTATGTGGCACAGTTATACATGAAATGAAATGATTATCAAGTGTGCACCCTAATAGCACTCCAATGAATTTTGTAAGTATAGTATCATGATACTTCATGTGAAATGAGTATTTACTCATTATAATTCAAGTAAAATGAGAGGTTACTCATGCTTCATGTGCAAAGAGGGTTTACTAATACTCCATGTGCAATGATCCTTGGCTCATGCTAATTCCATGTTAAGTGTTATTCCCACATTTACATGTTATGATTATCATGATTTATCATGCCTTTATGTTTATTTTTCACTTGTGATCCATTAATATGCCTATTGACTAACATGTATTGTATTCCTCATGTTATTCCATGTTTATTCACTTACTGGGATTTATAGCTCACCCTTTTCTTATACATGTCCTCAGGTTATCCCTTGCAATGCAAAGTACGAGGGAATGTAGTTGTCATTTAAAAGAAGTTTTCAATAAATATGTTTTGTGTTTTATGTTTTAAGCCGCTATGTAATGTTCCAAATCAACAAATAAACTAGACCTCTCGATCCTCTATGTTGTATTGAGTGAATATTTTATATAATAAAACATGTTTAAGTGTGTAATAAAGAGCAGGGTTGTTATACTTGTAACATCCCGCCCCTTCCTCATTAGATTAATATGGGGGATGAGGAGTTACTTAGCCGTAAGGGATTTACCCAGGGATCCAAATACTATCAATAAATGCCACGGGCTTCATGAATAATTGGGGAACAAATTTCCCTTAAGATAAAATCAACCAACCAAACAAGCCATTATCAACAATCTACATGATGCATGTCAACAAAAAACCCAACCCATACATTACTAAAAGACAACCCAACTATTCCATAACAATTCCCATATGACAATACAACCAAATAAAATATCATAGTACCAAACAGAAGACTACACAATGAGACCCCCAAATAACTAGAACACCATCCATAGCTCCACACCCAGATCCAAGCTCAAAGCACCACAACATCACCAAATAATCATGTAAAACCACTAGAAAAATGAGATGCTTTATCCTTACCTATGTCCTAGAAAATGACATCTACAAAATCACAATTGTGCCAAAGAAGGGGGTGAGTAAAAATACTAACTTGTATATCCCCAAATGAATTCCCTAAACATAGGATAAGAAAGAACCATTAGAACATTTATATAAAACTGTTTATATAAAAATTAAAAAATTTATATAAAACATGAAATAATGCAATACTCATCAACAAGACAAACCAGCCCATACCGAGCCATACTTTTCCAAAAAGCCACACAATTAAAAGGAAAGTTAACAAACATACCGCAATAAATTTACCATAAGAAAATAGAATAAAAATCCACTTTTCATGGAAACTACACAAAAAATAATAACCATAAATTTCAAACACAAATATTGATATAACAATCATGATGGTACTTCCACCCAACCTGTTCAATCATTCCCAATTCAGTGGTACATTCGCCCAACTCGTTCACTCATTCCCAATTTGGTGGTACTTCTACCCACTTACCCTTGATAGTGGTCATTCTACCCCTACCCATCCCCTATTTATAGTGTTACTTCCTCCCACATCACGCCAATCCAAAACATGAACAAATAATTAATCCACACACAAGCATATACACCCATTCAAGCCACACCAATATGAAAAGAACTAATTTGCAACCAGACAATCTCTTATTCTATCATCCATGCCAGAATCCATTTCAATAAATCAACCCCCTTTTTTTTGAAAACCATTTTCTCAAACCATTTTCATAAAATAAACCAAGCAATTGATTTTAAAATCACCATTTTAAAATTGAACAACATATATATTTTTTCCGCAAAACCCCATTTTCACCAAATTCCAAAAATCATCACATAATGGATTTACAAAAACTTTTTAATATCACAACCACAAAGAAGTTCAATAAAAAAATTATTTGAAATAAAAACCTCTAGTTCTAGCAAATTGGTGTTGAGAGATACGACACCTACCATTATGGTTCTAGAAAAATCGAGCCACATGCAACCACACGACAAATCTGGAAAACGAACCACAAAAACCCCTCTAGATTATCTCTAATTACATCAACAAGAACTAATATCCTGATTTAAAGAAACAAAAACCCTATATATACATAGAACTGATGTAAATATAGAAAAGTGATAGAGAGAGAAGAGTGGATCTAGGGAAAACTAAATAGAAACTAAGAGAAGAGACTTACCCAAGAAAAACCACCTTCAAACCACCTTGAAACCCCTTCAAATCCATTAAAAATGAGTGGGAGAGAACCCGTAGCCCTTGGGAGCAAGAAATCAAATGTAGGGTTCGAGTTGGAGAAGAAATGGGTGAGTTAGGGTTATTCCCAACTAACCCTATATTAAAAAAAATCATTTTTAATGGGCATCACGGTTAGCTCGCAAAGTTTGGAAAACTTTGCGCTAACCGTAAAGATTCTACTATCTCAAAGGAATCTCACAAAAAATCCTAAAATGGTTAGAAAAAACATTCACAAACCATACCAAACCCCACTTCCCCATGTTTCCTGGTTACTTGAGAATTCTGTACGGTTTCATTTATCCGTGCTCAAACTGTGCAGCCCAAAAAAGGTCTCCAAGACATTCTAAAACCATTCCAAAATCTCCAGGACTCCTGAAAAATCATACCAAGAACATTAAACACATAAAAAGAAATATAAAATTTTACATACCTCAAACCATGGGTTCTACATTCTCCCCACTTTTGGACTTTCCATCCTCTAAAAGTAGAGAACTATCTCTTTACCGAAAGAGCTCAGGCTGTTGCTCGTTCATCTTTTTCTCCCGATCCCATGTTTCCTCCTAAATCTGACCATGGTTCCACAAAACATGAAATAAAACTATGATTTTACAGTGCAATACTTTCTCTTTATTTTCCACAATCCACACTAGCACATGCACCAAAGAAGAATCTGGTTCTAGCTCTACACGATCCCAATGAATAACATGTTCACGATCCGGCTGATAATTTTTCAACTGTGACACATGAAACACAATGTGGATCACACTAAACCTATGTGTCCAAGAAAATAAATAATCCACCTCTCTAATCCACTTGAGTATCTCAAAAGGACCAACATACCTCAGAGATAACTTACCTTGCTTTCCAATGCAACGATGTCCAAACCTAGGATAGATTCTCAAAAACACATGATCACCCACCTCGAACAACAACTATCATCGATGATGGCCCACATAAGATTTATGATTCTTTTAGTCATAACCATACTATTTTGGGAAACTTTGTTTTCTCTATTGTCACTTGGAAAATGGTCCGTCCAACCATCAAAGTTCCACCCGTTGCCACCCAACATAGCAGAGAACGACACAGACACCCATAAAATGCCTCAAATAGTTCCATATGTATTGAAGCCTAATTACTATTATTATAGGAGATATACACCAATGGTAAGTGCTCCTCCCCTTAACCACAAAAATCCATCACACATTCCCTTATCTTATCCTCCAAAGTTTTTATCATCCGTTAGGATTGGCCATCCATCTGAGGATGATACACCATGATCAAGGTAAACTGTGTCCCAAGGTATTTTGAAAGGATTTACAAAAATGAGATATGAATCATGGATCTCTATATGATACAATCGAAACTAGAACATGATTCCTCTTTACCACTTCCTGGATAGAGATTTTGGAAAGATCCTCCCCCATATATGATTCACTAACCATGATGAAATGGGCTGACTTTGTGAGTCGATCCACAATCAACCATATGGAATTGTGTTTCCTGACTATTCTCGGGAGGCCTGTCACAAAATCAATCACTATTTGTTCCCACTTAAACACTAGAATAGGAAAATATTGAAACATTCGTATTGGCCATTGATGCTCTTCCTTGACATTCTGACAAGTTAAGCATCTTGAAACTAATTTGATCACTGCCCTTTTTATACCATCCCACCAAAACTATCCTTTCATCAACATATACATCTAATTAATTCTAGGATGGATTGGCCACCAGGAATGATGATATTCCCTTAGAAGTTCCTCCTGAAAAGCCAATGGTACCACAATCCAATTTAAAAAACACAAAATTAGATTCCCATTCAGTTCCCAACCCTCAACGGTCTCCGCAACAATGAGTTTCGAAAAAAATTTCATACACTCAAAATCAGATATCTATGCCTCTTTAACCAAACCAACCAAGTTAGGAACCATGTAAATCAAATAGAAGACCCTTCTACTACCCTAGTCCTCACAATCCTACCACATGTCATCTATGACCAACACCAACTACCACTAATACGTTACATGTTTCACCACATGAGAATATGGATTTCTACTTAATGCATCTGCCATTGAATTCAACTTACCTAATGTGTAAATTAACTCAAAATCAACCATCTGGAGATATTCTAACCATCTCATTTACCTCAAGTTCAAATCTCTTTGTGAGAAAATTTGTCTTATAATCTTGTGATAAGTAAACACTTTGAATTTCTCACCGAATAGATAATGACTCCACACTTTTAATGAATGAACCACTTCCGACAGTTCCAAATCATGTGTTGGGTTGTTCTTCTCATGAAACCTCAATTTTCGTGATCCATATGCAACCACATGATCCTTGTGCACGAGAAAACACCCCGACCCTGATCCTAATGTGTTAGAAGACACCGTGTACCCCTTACTTGGTTTAGGAAAAACCAATATTGTGGATGATTCAAGGAGACCCTTTAGCTCTTCAAAACATTTATGACACTACTCATCCCATTGAAATGGGATATTCTTCCTAGTAAAATCTGTCATTGGTGAGACCAATCGTGAGAAATCATGAACTAAACGTCGATAATACCCAGCTAGTCCAAGGAAGCTATGTATCACGAAAACATTCTTTGGTGATTTACATGAGATAACATCCTCTATTTTTTCCTGATCAACTGAAACAGATTTTTCAGAAATAAAATGGCCAAGGAAATGAACCTCATATATCCAAAAGTCATGCTTTGACAGTTTGGAATACAACTGATGATCCCTAAAGATATTAAACACTATATCCAAGAGATGTTCATGTTCAACCCTTGTCCTAGAATAAACCCGTATGTCATCTACAAATACCACCCTAAAAGAATCTAGATATTCCTGAAATATCTGATTAATCAATGCCATGAACATCACTGGTGCATTCGTTAGACCAAATGGAATAACCACATACTCATAATGGTCATATCTACTTCTGAAAGCTGATTTTTGAATATCCTCCTTCCTCACCCTCAATGGACGATATCCTAACCTAAAGTAAATATTGGAGAACCACTAAGCTCCCCTCAACTGGTCAAACAAATCATCAATGCATGGAAGTGGATATCGGTTCTTTATCCTAACATCATTAAGTCTTTGATAATCAACATTGAGATGTAGAGTTTAGTCCACAATTTGAATAAAAAAACTTTCATTCCCCGTAGATACGTATTATGAAAGATGAACCATTTGTTTTCTAGATCCTCAAAATGAACCTTTAATTCCCACAATTCTACTAGTTCCATTTGGTAATATGGAAATGAGATAGGACTGTTCCCCAGAAGAAGATCAATCATAAACTACCCTTCTCTAATGGGTGGAAACCGTGATAATTCTTTAGGAAAGACATCTGTAAATTGATCCCCAACTGCAATAAAAAAACTATGCTCAACACCTTCCAGTAATGCCAATGGCAAAGTCACTAACTGCTATGAGATCATGCTAATATCTTGTTCCAAAAAAATTATTGCACACATATTTTCACTCTTATCCCCTGTAAAGAGGAGTTCAACGTAATCCTCAGTCGTAAAACTAACCGTTCACACATCGCAATCAATGTGAGCCTTAAACATCACAAAATAATCTATTCCAAGGATTATATCATAAGAATCCATCTCAATCAATAATAAATCATACATTAATTCAGTTTCGTCCAAAAACTGTACAGATGCTACTGCCTCGAAGGCATCTCACATGACCTCCTCGCACGGTTAGACATATCATGTGAAAACCATGTGGAACCCCACTACCCCAAATTTCACGGTTACTTGGGAATTCTACACGGTTTCCCCTAGTTGTGCTCAAATAGTGAAACGTTAAAAAGGCCTCCAAAAAATTCAAAACCACTCCAAACTCTCCCAAACTCATCAAAACTAATCCCAATCACATTAAACAAATAAAAAGGCCCAAAAAATAATACATACCTCAAACCAGTGGTACTAAAATTTCCTACTATAGTAATGTTGAATAATGAAGTGGAAAATAAATAAAATAAAGTGTATGGAATGGTAATGTTTATTAGTTAAGGGTACAAATATCCCCCAGTATACTCCAGCAATAATCTGTCTATGATTTTGTGGATTTTCCCTAAAAAATCCATTTTTTCTTGAAACCATGACAACTGAGTGCATGAGTTTCATACCATATTGTTGAGGGGATCATTGATCCACATTAGGTTTTTATAATTACAAGGAATATGTTTTTATTTACTTTGAGAGTCTTTATACCTAGTATTATCTTTTGAATAATATATTCTTAACATTGATTAGATTATAATATTTTTCACTTAAAATATATATAAATTTCTTGTTTTGATTAGTCATGACATGTTCTACAAATTTTATATAGTTTTTCTAGGACAAATGAGTCATATATAACTTTTAAATATCATTTTAGGTGTTTTTAAGACTCCCATATAGCCATTTCACCTAGAAAATTGCACAACACAACTAATTATCCAACGTAGCAATTTTACTGTTCACCACATGTTTGATTTTATATAATTCGATACCTTATGTATTTCTCCCATAAATTGGGCTACAAAACTTCAAATTAAGTGATTATTATTCTGTTTAAAATTTTATAAAATGTTATACACTAATTTAGAAGACATTAAATTCTAAATAAATCATTATCATGTCCTAAATTATGTTATAAGTCCCTATATATTTGTAGTCTGAAATATATAGTTTTCCAAAATTAATTTTCTACAATATTTTGATGACAACATGAGATATAGAGGCACGATTAAGTTAGTACTTAATTCTATAGAAATATAATGAAATTATATAAATATAATTAAAATGGATAAAAGTATGAATATGCTTCTTAGACGGTGTTTTTTAAGTTTAAAATTTAATAAATTCAAGCTATCCGTAGTTTTCATAATTTGACTACATCGATTTTTGTATACATAATAAATTCACTATCGGGGATAATTCCTTACATGAATCTCATGTGTGATTCACCTACATTAATTCAATAATATAGATTTAAATACATATATTTTATTACATTTTGGAAATTTGCTACATAAAATACTCTTACTTTAATTTTCATAAATTTATTCCGTATATTGATTCCATTTCGTGAATTCATATATATCGATTCACATACATGATTTAAATACATCAATTCAATTTCCAAAATTCCCCACATTAATTTAATCATTTTCTTATTTTTATAGGATATTCTAAAATTTGGAAGTATACATTATTTTTCATAATATTTCATTTTTCATTTTGATACATGTTTATTATAAATATAATTAGTGTTTTTATATTTTACAATTATTTATTAATTATATATTCTTCATAAGAACCCTTTTTAGCATGTTTTATAATGAATTAAGTGGTATTATAATGGGATTGAGAATATATTGATACTTATAGTAGAATTATGAAAATTACCTCAATGTAAATTTTTATTTTCAAACACATTTAATGGGATTTGAGAACACTCATATCTAACCAATTCAAACACTAAGGGAAACTATATAATTGTCAATGAAAATTTTTAGCTGATTGGAATTAATCTCCATAAACAATTTACACGGAATAGAATTTACCTGAGTTTCAGGATCATCGTTTAATATGTCTTTATAATGATACGTCAAATAGTCACATGATTGAATGTATTCCCTATTGATGATCCTCCCCATGTTGAAGCCTCTAACCAATATAAAATCCTGCTTATCAATCAACTCACTTTGATCGTTATTAGTGTCCAACCAGATGAATCTCTCCCTCAGTTAATCAATCTCTTCCTCTATCACCTTAATCTTCATAGCGTCCTACACTATTTATTCCACTACGTTCATGAGAAGTTCCAATTTTTCTAGAATTTTAGATTCCTTTTGCTGAGGGCCTTTGGGATATCATGCCTAAAACATCTATCCAAGAGGATGTGCTACCTCTTCCAACTGCAAATCACTTAATTGGAGGAGCCTCTCCCCATATTAATCCCTAATCATCTCTTTTGCATACAGTTTTATGGTCTCCAAAGCTTCTGAGGTACCGTCAGCCTGTGAAACCTCCTTTTTATTATCTGGTGTCCTAATATATCTTATTTTTTTATCCTCTAATCGCCTTCCACTTTTTGGGGTTCATACTGAAAAGTAACATTTTTATTGATTTAAAAAATTCCCCATACAAACAAACCCCAAAAAATAAACCTCATGGAGGTAAAAAATAATGGAAACCAAGAGCATCATTGTCTAAAAAATTAATCCCCTCTTTTAGAAAATACCCCAAGGAAAAGAAAGAAAACATATCTTGGTTTGATGATGACATAAAATCCAGAATATCTACAACCATATTCCCCTCCCCCCATGTGTGGGCAACCTCCACATGACTTCCCATTAGTACTCTGAAACTCTTGATAATATAAGCAATGTTCCAAGGAATATTTTCCTTTCCTATCAAAGCATTAAACAAGACCAAAGAGTTAGTCTCTGCTATTCACAGGTTGATATTCTACTGATTACAGATCTCTAAACAAGAATCCATTACCCTAGCCTCCACATGAAGCACATCGTCTGCTCCATATTCAGCTATAAAACCAGCTACGACTGAACCCAGTATATCCCGCATGACCCCACCCCCTTGCATCACCCCCATGAGAAGATACCCATAAGTATTAATCTTTAATCCCTATCTTGGCACCTGCCATCGAACCCACATTCCCTGCTTTGGAAAACAATCAGAGTGGTCGCATACAAGATGGAACAAAGAATTCTCACTGAAGGTGCTGCTTTGGATTTCAGAAACAGACAAAGAAAATCAAAAACAGTATTCTTCATTCTGAATAAAATACTGACATGTGAAGACCTACCTTGATTATGGTGCATCACATTCCGATCCTTCCATATAATCCAACAACCAGCCACCAGAAAAACCATCCTGGCCTACCTCTCATTTCCATGAGTGTCCGTGCCCCTGAACCAAGAATTAAAGAATTCATCATGCACCTCACCAGAATCATCCCAACCAAATAACATTCCAAAAAACATCCAAATTCCTCTATCCCATTCACTCCCATAAAATAGGTGACCCATTGATTCAGTATTAGATGACCTGCAACACCAACACCTGTACACTATATTAACACCCATATGTTGAAAAGTTTCATCAGTGGGTAAAGATTTGTTCCGTACACGCCGCAAAATAATGTTAAATTTAGAGAGAATCTCTTTGAACCATAAATTCACTCCCTAGGGATCATCATTTGTGATGAACCTTATCACATGAATGAAATCCTTAATAGAAAAAATTCCCAAAGATGAACCTGTCAAAACAAGTTTATTTGAGTCATCTCTAGTGACAATATTGCTGAAAACAGAAAACTAAGTCTCATCCTGAACAACCTAACGAAAACTAGGATAGCCACTAGCCTCACTGAAGGACATGCCCATAGTAGGATAACCTAGGAAAAATAGCCTACCAACACCCCAATCAGGCTTCCAGAAATTTATATTCCCTATTCCCACTAACCACCAAGAATGATGATGCAAAATATCCATCAGAGGCTGAATCAACATCCAAATCATGGAGGAGATGGATCTCTAATCACACAAATTCTGACTATATATGTCTTGCATAGTCCTACTCCAAAGAGATCAACCTTCCAAAGCTTCCCACACAAGCTTTGCATGCAGCCCCTGCATTGTTGAGAAAACACTCCTCAGGTTAATACCCCCTTCATAGAGAGGTATTTCCAAACGTCTCCATAAAGCCCAATGTTGTCTGCCTTCCATCTGACAATCCCAAATAGAGGACACCATAATATTGTCCTATTTGACAATCACCGTTTTAGGAATCTTTAGGGTCGAAAGAATATGCATGGTAATTGAGACCAATAAACTATTCACTAAAGTGATACGACCACCGAAGGATAGAAACCTATTTTTATAGTTCAGAATTCTCCCAGAAGTCTTACCCATGAGTTTATCAAAATGATGTACCCTAAGTGACGAGGGACCCATCAGGGCCCCAAGATACTCCATGGGAAAGGATCCCCTCTCCATATTCAAAAAATCCCTCACATCCCTAACCATTGAATCAGACAGCATACTGGTTATGTAAAAGGAACAATTTTGTTTATTCACCACCTATCCACTTCATTTACAATACTCCTTAATAAGGATGATCAACCCCTGAATAGAACGTTTACTACCATTGATAAAAACAATAGTGTCATCTGTAAACATTAAGTGAGAGATAACCCTTATAGAAATCCTATTCTGGTAAGGATGTACTTTACCCAAACTAATACTTTGATTAATAAAACAGTTGAAATAATTTTGAGAGAGAATGATCATAGTGGGGGATAGAGGATCTCCTTGTCTAAGTCCATTACAAGCCTGAAAAAAAAACAAATTTCTTACCCATTAAAGAGGTATAAATCCATGAAGAGCTGAAA
Organism: Viscum album; assembly: GCA_963277665.1. Lineage (NCBI taxonomy): Eukaryota > Viridiplantae > Streptophyta > Magnoliopsida > Santalales > Viscaceae > Viscum > Viscum album. The sequence goes on along the minus strand of OY728167.1, from coordinate 669,472,917 downwards.
CAAAGGAAAAGCAGGTCACTAGTCCACCTCGAAAATCCCATGCAAGTCAAGACTCTAAGAACAAAACCCCATTCCACCCTATCATAAGCTTTACTCATGTCAAGATTAACCACCAGATTTCCCCCAAAAGACCTTTTGTTAATTCCACTTTCCATTTCTTTAACCACTTATATAGCACCCTGAATTGACCTCCCATTAATGAACCCATGCTGCTCCGGAGCCATCCAAGAGTCCAAGTGAGTAGCCATTATTTTATTAAGAATGCTGGCTAGGATCTTATAAAGTACATTGCACATAATAATAGGCCGGTACTGACCAATAGACTAGGGATTACTCACCTTAGGAATAAAAATCACATTTGTATCACAAGCAATATGAGACAAGTCCCCACCCCGGAAAAAATCCTGGACACCTCTCACCACCTCCCCTTTAACCACATCCCACATTACTCTGTAAAAAGATATAGGGACACCATCCGGACTCAGAGCACTATCCAGATTCAATGACCAAACTACCTTATGAACTTCCTCCTCATCTGGATACCTCCTTTGTCCCTCATTAACATCCTCTGAGACACATCTTGGGATGACCTCAAAAATATCAGCATCTCCTCTCAGATACCCTCCTCCCAAATAAGGGATGGGTTCAGCATATACGGATTTGAGAGCCCCATTAACCATCACCCCAACCTCATCACTATCACAGGTAAAAGAACCATCTTCTCTACAAATATTGGGTTGCTGAACACGACAATGTTCTCTGATGAAAGCACGAAAATACCCAGAATTGTGATCTCCCTCCCGAAGCCATCTGACTCTAGCATCCACTCTGGCCAACCTATCCCGTAGCAGAGAAATATCAGTATGCCGGTCATTTTTATCTATTAATTCAAAAAATAAAGACTCATCCCAAACATGTTCCAAACACCTCTTCAACAATTCCACCTTTTTTCTAATTTTAACCAACCCCTGATCACGGCTAGGAAGCTTTTTCTTCCAGTTGGATAGAAGATTGTTAAGGCATCTTAACTTGCCATGGAGAATGCTCCACGGGTTCCCTAGAAATTGAAGATCCCAAGATTCCCTAACCACATCTGAAAATCCCAGTTCCTCCATCCATAGTTTAGAAAAAACACCACAATCCTCCCTGCTAGTCCCTGCACCCAAAGAAATACTAAGAGCGGAGTGATTAGATAAAGATCAGACCAGATGAACAAATCTAGAATCATGGAACATTGAAATGGTAGCCTCATTAAATAAGTATCTATCAAGACAAAAATAAGTTCGTCTCCCTCCACGTTGGTTGTTGCACCAGGTGAAACTGCTACCCTCAAAACCAGCATCCAGAAGACCATTTCTTTCCATAAAGGACACGAAATCATGACTGGCATTCCTGTGAAAATCACATCCACCTCACTTCTCCTCTATACATGCGATAATATTGAAGTCGCCTCCAACAATACAAGGAGAATCATCAGGATTAACATCATCAAGCTCACGCCACAAAGACTCTATGACATGCGCATCGCATTTAGCATAAATAAAGGAAAAAATAAAACTCATATTCCCAACTGAAATCCTTGTAGTTAGAGACTGATCTGAAGCACACAGTAAATCAAACGACACATGATCCTTCCAAAAAATCTAGATATGAGTGTTATAATGGTCTCTGTGAAAAAATACATGAACATTGAGTCTCTGTGCATACTCATTAATCTTTTGGGAAGATTGTTTTGGTTCCAAGATAGCAACTATTTAGACATGATTATTACTGGGCTCATTGCTTATGAAATCCTCCTTTTCTCTAGCCCCCGGACCACGGGCATTCCAGAATAAAATATTATACATTAAAATGAACATGTCTGGATTTGGCCCCAAAATCCTGGCCCTCTGTACTATGATACAATACTGAAGAATCCATTGTATCCAATTTTGATTGAGATCTTGTTTTAATAGTAGAGTGCACCTTCGAGAATAAATACCCAGTAGAAAACCCACCTCTAGAAGAACCCTTGATATAAACTTCAAGAGACAAAAAAACCTGCCCTTCCATCAAACTAGAAACCACAACAGAGGGCGAAGAAGTAGACCGCAGAGATGCAGTAGGAGAAACTGATGTAGGCACAGACGGAGAAGAAGGCACCGCAGAAGAAGAATGCACTATCAGACAAGGCTGCTTCCTAATCACAAAAGGAGACTCAGCTTTAAGATCACACGGATCAGATTACAGCATGGTGATCTCTGAAATACAGCTTCTAAATAGATACCAATACCCAAAATCCAGAAGTCACAAAACTGAAGAGAAGATGGATATATAAGGAAGAAAGGATACTCAAGGAGATCATTGAAATACTTTCCTAAGGATGATCACAAGGAGAAAATGAAAGGTTATTTCATTTCTAATTATTCATAAGATATAATTTTTTTATGATTTTAGGATAAGGGGTCACATAAAGACTGACTGCCCAAGACAGAAGAAGGATAAAAATAAGAGGTGGAAATATAAGAAAGAAAATGTATAAATGGCTATAATATGGAGTTTTACAGAGGATTCATGTAATTTGGAAGAATCTGGTTATGAATAAGATTCTGAAAACTTGTTTTTAATGATTTCATGAAATAATGTAAGTGATTCTATAAATTAATCATCTTTTGAATCTGAATAAGAAAAATAATCTACTGAGAAATATTTTAATTAGGTGGATATACTTGAATATAAAGTTGATAAAGTTACTATTTTATTTAACAACCATAATATAAAAAAATGAGGATGTTTTTATGGGGAGTGAAAATATGAATAAATATATCCAGGATGAAAAAAATTATCCTCATACAGATATGGAAAATCCTAAAAAATCTGAAAATGAACTTAAAGAAAATGAAAAATATAAAAGAGGACTTGATTTCATATCAAAATCTCATGAACATGAAATAAGAAATTTTTATACCAATCTAAATTATAATGAAATGCACAAATATGAAGTTGAAATTCCAATGTAAAATCTATTTTTTTCAAGTAAATTAAACATTTGATAAAATGGTGAGTTTTAATAAAATGAACAAAAGTATAACTGTTTTTTGTTATGATAAGAAAGTAAATAAAATTTAAAAGAAATTATTTGTTAAAATCTCAAATCTGAGTGTATTTACTTCCACTTGTAGTAGATTTCATATGAAAGGTATTTATGATAATGAGTGTCCCCTGATATTTCCAAAATCAATTGTACATACTATGGATTTTATTTTCAAATTATTATATTTCATATTTCTTGTGAACAAGTGTTTTAAATCTATTTGGGTTCCCAAAAATCCATATTCTAATATAACCAGAAACAAATTTTCATGGGTACAAAATATTTATTAAATCAATTTTTATAGGAACTATGTCTTGGAATCATAAAAAATGATGTTTGGTATATGGAAAATGGATTCTCAAGACACATGACTTGTGATATTTCCAAATTTCTATCATTTAATTAATGTGATGGAGGTAATGTGACCTTTGGCGATAATTCAAATGGGAATGTAAAAGTTTTTGGTGTGGTCGGAATATATTATTACATTATTATTTCTAAGAGGTTATATGTTTATGGATTATAAAAAAAGTAATAATAATTTATTAGCTATGTGATGATATAATTTTTTTTAAATATAAATACTATAATGGAATTGTTTTCAAGGATAAATATGTATTATTTTTTGAAAAATGGAAATATAATATTTATTGAATTAATATTTCTTTAATTTAAGGATCAAAATGTAAAATGTTTAATTTTTTGAAAAGATAATGTTTTTTTGTGAAAATGTGGTTTGGACATGCTAATTTCTAGTTTTTTACACGCTGTCCCAGAAATAAACAGTTATGAAATTACCATAATTGAAAGAGGATAAAACCTTTGTACATGAATCTTGCTTGAAAGGTAAATAACACAATAGAGATTTCAGGTTAGATAAATAATTTCTAACTATAATTATTATTGATATTATTAATTTATATTTATTTGGACCTTAAAAAAATCCTCATTTAGGAGGAAAAAGATATTGTTTTGTTATTATAGATTATTTTACAAGATACACTTGATTTTACATTCTTACTCTTAAATATGAAACTTTATTTAAGATTATTAATTTTTTTAAATTTGTTAAAAATAAGAATGGTTATTTAATTAGTTCAATTAGAATTGATCATGATGGTGATTTCTAGAATATGTAAATCATCCAATTTTGTGATAAAAGTGGGTATTTTCACAATTTTTCATCCCCTAGAACATAAAAAGATGGGTTCATAGAGAGGAAAAAATAATACTTTAAGAAATGGGTATGACCTTGATAAATGAGTATAATCTGACTAAATATTTCTTGGTATAAGCTATGAATACTTCCTGTTATGTTTAAAATATAATTAATTTAAGTCCCTATTGAAAAAGAAACCGTATGAACTTTGGATGGGATGGAAACCTAAAATTGGTTATCTTAGAGTCATTGGTTGTAATGATTTTATTCTTAATATTAAGTATATTTTAGATAAATTGGATGCAAAACACAATGATTTCATTTTCATAGGATATTGAAATAATATTAAGGCATATATAATATATAATAAATTAACCATGGATGATGAAGAATTGATTTATGTTAATATTGATGATTGGAATTTGAACAAAAGAGATGATGATATATAAAAAATTGAGGGAGAATTTATAGAATTTATCTTTGAATAGAATGTATGAAAAGAAAAAGATTCAAATATTGAGGGGGATAATATTTAATATAAATCTAAACCTATTCATTAAAAATCATGGATGACTCATAGAGTGTAATAACCCAATATTTTGTGAATTATTTTTTTGTATTAATTTAAACTTTTTGATATTTTTCATTTCACGCAACACTGAAAACAATTTATTTATATTGAAAAACTATGTTTGGATTGAATTATGTGAAAAAAATGTATATTGTTTACTACCTGAAATTTTTTTTTGGATTTCTCTACACAGAACATAGAGGTTATCTTACACTACACACAATAATGAATTTCCTTGATGGATTGCGTAACACGCAAGGCTGAGTTTCAAAGAATAATAGTATATCATTAAAATGTTATTATTTAATATAACAAGACATAAAATATTTGTTAAATCAGAGGTTATGAATATTATTAACTGAGTTATGAAAATATATGGTTTTAAAAAATATAATATGAATTCATAGTTTACCAATTAATTATAAAAGAATATGAATACCGATTGAATGTAAAGGGAAATATTATTATTTTTATGGCCACAAAGCTATTTTACCCTATGAGATTACATTAATTACAATTAGTGAGTATTATTAATATAATATATATGTTATATATTCTATAAAATATTATTTATATTCATCCAATAGATTTGATAGACATAAGATTAGAACAACCCAAATTTAATCTTAAAAACCTATATTTTTATTAAGGAATTTTTATCACCTTTTAATGGAGAATCAATTTTAAATAAAAATTTTGGAACTTTTATAGATTTAATATGTAAAAATAAAGTTAATATTTTAAATAAAAATATAAAAATTATATTATGATAAATTTTTGGTATTTTTTTATAAGGTTTCATTTTTTAATGAATATTGAAAAATACAAAATTTTAGTTCAAAATTGATTTTTCATCTAATTTATTTATATGGTTATATTACATTATAAATTGGTTTCAATGTTTAATTAGATATTATTTTTATAAATTAATCTAATTTAGGTAATTTTAGTCAATTTCACATTGAAATTGGATATTAAAACATAACAATATTTTGATCATTTTTATTAAAGACCCATAGTGTCGTCCCATCAGCGAGAATAAATTTAAATTAATTTATGTGACTAATTTGAATCTAATTTGGAAAAATGTATTACATATTTAGAATAAATATAATTTATAATGTCTAATAACTTCAATAATGTTTTTTTCCAAATAACATTAGTGAACGTAATTAAAATCAACTACATCAATTCAGGTTAAATTAACCATAACTAAGTACTAAACCTTAAACATAAGGGCCTAAATGATGTAGAAAATTATACAAAATCCTTTTTATGACCATTTTTAGAGCCTATAATCAATTTCATCAAAATTTACCCATATTGGATCCACTTTCCCTGGAAAAAACGTTGATGGAATTCCTTTTTCAAAATATTACAAGAGTGCCACTCCTCCTCCACTATAAAATAGCCTCCTTTCCTTGCACTTATTCACACCTATCAAGACACCTTGGATCGACCAATATATGAACATATATATCATAAAAATTTATCCCCTCAACCAAGAAGTCTCAAATTTTCCTAAATACATCCAAGGAATCCATTTGTTGAAAACAAAAAGGATTTAACTGATTAAGAGGTAACACCCTCTCTCAAACTTTATTATTTTACATTAATTCTCCACAACCTAAAATATATTTATTCTATTAATTAATAATATAAATAGTATCTCAAATATACTATAATTTTTTTCTTCTAAGGTTTCTATCTTCACTTACACACACCTCCCTCTAATGTTTAATGACCATACTATTTACATGTACAACAAACCATCTCCTCATGAAATGTTGATTGTTCGTTCTTCCTTTACCAGCTCTCATGTTGGTCATTATGATGTAAAATCTATTAATATATTATATATTTGATATTTATAATTTATTTAATGTCATTTATTTCTTTTAAAACACATATCCTTGAACTTTTCATTTTGTGTAAACATGATAATTTTGTTTAAGTAAGTGTGGACTACCGCCCCCTCAACACAATGTCATTCCTTCACACACTAATTGGAATGTATTAAAAATGATTTTAGTGAAAATATATGATATATATAACATGATAATTATAATTTAATGATATTATATACATATATAAATATATTTAAATTTTCTTCTTTCTTTTAATACAAAAATAAAACTGGAAACATCGTTCATGCGTACGTACGACCTACAGTCTCCATGAATGATGTATTCTATTTCATAATTCAATATTAAATTGAATATTATAATAAGATTTAACAAGTTAACAGGATATTTATATCATATTTTACATTATTTAAATCATGATATATTTATAAGGACCGAATATATAACAAATTAAGACGTATACAACGAAGAGAATATTACCGGAAGTGAAACCATGACATTGAGTTATTAAAAAGTAGGTATTATAATGTCATTATAAAACTATATGTGGAATTAGATATAAAAACACTGTTATGTGATATATTTATAATAAAATTATAATTATTATTCATGAGTTTTGAACTAGTGCGGCGATATTCAAGACACAAGGTAAGGAGATTTCATCTCACTTTTTATTTTTGTGAGATTAATGCCTAATCATCACTCATTTCATGTGTGTAGTGTGTATAATTCACAAGGATGTATTATTTGATTTTTATATTTTAATTTATTTTTATTTATATATCCATTTTAACATCTTTGTTTCATGGGTTCTACATTTCTAATGTTACAAAATCAGTAAAGTGATTTTGTCTCAATTTTCCTTCTTTGAGACACATGCCATGTCATGCACCTATATATTTCAATGAGGAGTATATACTTCCTTTGATATGTTATATAATGAATCTCATTATTTTCATGATATGTTACGATTAATTTGATGTTATTTCTTTATGATAAAATGTTACCAAATTGGTAAACGATTTATGTCTACAATCCCTCCATTTATCGAGATTTTTTATGATTATGCTTCCATTGAATAAATATTATGATACATATCTCAAGAAAAATTGTGTGTTTTCTTAACCTATGGTTATTTTTATTATACCCAATAATGGTACCAATTCCCACTCTTTTTTTACATTATATGATCAAAAAAGTATTCTTAAGAAAGTATGAATTTACCTCTCCATTCGGGTGGAAATCTATGTTCCTTCAAAACCATGTTTTTAGAAAAGGGTTTCCAAGAATATTAAAATATTATATATTCATTAAAATAAATTTTACCCTCTTATTTTTTTTAAATGAATATTATTTTCACTTTTTGAACAAGTCATTTTTCTATCCTTTTTCTATGAAAAAGGAATTTTATTTTTACCTCATAAGAAATGTATATATTTACCCATAATCATTTCTATGAAGCTTGATTTTAATGTTTTAAGAGGTTAATTTTTAGTAAAATGTTTTTAAAAGTAATTTTCAAGGGAAATGGTTTTCAAAACGTTTTCAATACTTATTTATAAGATTTAAAAGTAATTTCAATGAAATAGTTTTCAAAAAAATTTATGATTATTTTATAAGTTTTCAAGGAAAACGTTTTTTAAAATGTTTTCATGATTATTTTGTAAGATTTAAAGGTAAAAGGTTTTCAAAATGATTTCAAGACATAATATTAATTTTTCAATGAATTATCAATGAAATAATTTTTCAATTGGATTATTACTTTAAAAATATTTTTCAATGAATAAATGATATTATCCTTAAGATATGTTTTCTAAAAATATTTCCAAGTTATTTTGCATCTAAGATGACATTTTTTGATGTTACTCATGAACTTCTATAAAATAATCCATAAGTTCCATTCACATCCTTTCATGAATGGTTTATGTTTTTATGGAATGATTCTTATGACACCCATTTTTATTCCATGAGTTATATTCTTTTGAAACAACATATTTTTGTGGGTTATGTTTTGATGAAATGATTATGAAACCAATCAATTTTACAAAGTTTATAATGAACTAAAATGTTAATGAACCCCATATCATTTCATGGGATATGATATGATAAATGTTTCTTGGAACATGAATATATGATTTCACTATGTAATGGGTGGGACTGATATCTCCCTATAATGCATTAGGTAACAATGGATGAATCATGAGTATAAATGTTTTCTGTGAACATGATTACATGATCACAATGTTATGCATGTACTTGGTTTCATGTCCATATGTTTATGCATGAAATTGATAAAATGTTAAAAATGATATGAGTGGACCTTATTATATGTTCATAATGTTATGTGTTAACCTAATTACATGTTACGAATGTTATACACGGACCTAGTTTCCTTTCTATATGTTTATGTGTTAACATGATTGTATGTTTACAATGTTATGAGTGAACCTGATTTCATGTTACCAACATTATGTGTGTAACTGTTTTTATGTCCATAAGTCTTTCAGTGGGCCTAATTTCATGTCCTTCACTTTATATTTGATCCTTTTTCTACTAATATATGTTCACAATGTTATACATTGATGTGTATTCCACCATTCCATGTCTTTTTCCAAAATTATTATTTCATGGTTTATGATCTTGATTTCTTTATGTTTCATGTATTATGAATTGTAAATATGTATTCCATGATTCATTTTTATGATATTTGATATACATGGAATTATATACTAATGATCATGATCATGTTATTTTACCCTTTTGATCATTATATGAATATGAATTTTCTTTTATTTACCTATAATAATCATTTGAGCTCACCCATTCCCTATGTTTCATCTCCCTATGATATAAAGAAAGGTTTTTAATTATAATTAATATGGGGGAAGATCATTGTGGGAAATATAAAAGATCATTCATTGATCTAGAATTTTTTTTCTATGTTTCCAAAGTCACTAAACAAATATGGTATTTGGGAGCCCGTTTTTATAATGTTTTAAGTATTATCCAAAACTGATGTAATGTGTATGTATGTTAAGACTGGGTTATTATAGTTGGTATTAGATATAAGGATTACTTAAATTTAGAATATTTGATTAGAAAACATTAATGATATCCCTAGGTATATTTGTAAGGATATGTATTGGGATGTCTGTACGGATAAGTATAAGGATGTGTCAATGTTCCAGAAAATGTCCTAGAATTTTAGTAAAGGATATATTGAGTTGTTTCCAAGAAATACATCATTTTCTGGATAATAAAAGTGGATGTTTCTCTTAGAAAAATGTATCTTGGGGTAACAATTCTGAAAATATGTCTCAGGCCTAACTCGGGGTAATCTAGTACATGACAACGGGCCTTTCTACACACCTGGTTTGACACTCCGGGGGGATATTCTTTGGGAATTGACAAACACTTTATGAGCCATCACAAAATATTTAAATAGAGGATGACTATGAATAAAATAGGATAAATATAAGGTTTCAAAGACTAAATAATTAGGATCCGTTATTTATGCACCCTAAAATTAATTTTTATGATTATATGGTATCCCAATATGACAAATGTGTATCACACTATGATTTCTGGTTTTATTCAATGGAGATAACTAGAAGGAACATGGATAAAATTTAATTTTTCATTGGTGGAAAATATAGGCATCATGTGAATTAATTTCCCAAGTGTAAATCCTATAATGAGAATGAGGAAGGTCCAATGTGTATTGGTTATACTTATGATGTTAAATAGGCCACAAATGACATGTGAAAGGAATGTAATGTTATTCCAATATTTCTTACGTTAAACATAAGAAACATGATTAAATTGCGGTCGATGAACCTTAACATGTGATTCATATTTCATATTAATGGAAAGATGTATTATGTAATAATTTGATAGACCATGAGTAATGGTTTAAGATTAATGTTGGATGAATTTATGTTTTGGAATTCAGATATTATGTTATATAAATCATGAAATATTTTTTTTTTGTATAAGTTTTCATTAAGGATTTAAAAGGACATGTTAAATGGTGATGAATAAATAGAAAAATGATTTTATGAAAATGTGATATTTTGATTAAGGTAAGGTTACCATTAATTAATTCACAACGATGAGATAATGATGTTTAGATAAAGATATTATAGAGATGAATAAGTAAATTGGACGATACAGATTACCATAGAAATGATTATTGTCAAAGTCTTCTATGTCATTAAGGATCCAAATATTTATTAAATCAAACCAGAAAAAAAATTCATGGGTACAAAATATTTATTAAATCAATTTTTATAGGAACTATGTCTTGGAATCATAAAAAATGATGTTTGGTATATAGAAAATGGATTCTCAAGACACATGACTTGTGATCTTTCCAAATTTCTATCATTTAATCAATGTGATGGAGGTAAGGTGACATTTCGTGATAATTCAAAAGGAAAGGTAACAGGTTTTGGCATGGTCGGAATATATTATTATATTATTATTTCTAAGAGGTTATATGTTTATGGATTATAAAAAAATTTAATAATAATTTATTATCTATGTGATGATATAATTTTTTTTAAATATAAATACTCTAATGGAATTGTTTTCAAGGATAAATATTTATTATTTTATGAAAAATGGACATATAATATTTATTGAAGTAAGTTTTTTGAATTGAATTATCAAAATGTAAAATGTTTAATTTATATAAAATATAAATTTTTGTGTGGAAAATGCGGTTTGGACATGCTAATTTCAGGTTTTTTCACATGCTGTCTAAGAAATAAACAGTTATGAAATTACCAGAATTGAAAGAGGACAACACCTTTGTACGCGACTCTTGATTGAAAGGTAAATAACACAATAAAGGTTTCATGTTAGTTAAATAATTTCAAACAATAATCCATATTGATATTATTAATTTATTTTTATTTGGACCTTTTAAAAATCCTTATTTAGGAGGAATAAAGATATTGTTTTTTTATTATAGATGATTTTACACGATACACTAGTGTTTATATTCTTACTCTTAAATATGAAACTTTATTTAAGATTATTAATTTTTATTAATTTGTTCAAAATAAGAATTGGTATTTAATTAGGTCAATTAGAATTGATCATGATGGTGAATTCTAGAATACAAAAATCATCCAATTTTGTGAGGAAAGTGGGTATTTTCACAATTTTTCATCCCCTATAACATAAAATAATGGGTTCATAGAGAGGAAAAATAGAATACTTTAAGAAATGAGTATGACCTTGATAAATGAGTATAATCTGACTAAATAATTTTTTGTAGGAGCTATAAATACTTCCTGTTATGTTTATAATATAATTATTTTAAGACACTATTGAAAAAGACACAGTATGATCTTTGGAAGGGAAGGAAACCTAAAATTGGTTATCTTAGAGTCATTGGATGTAATGATTTTATTCTTAATATTAAGTATATTTTAGAAAAATTGGATGCAAAACACAACGATATCATTTTCTTAGGATATTGAAATAATAGTAAGGCATATATAATATACAATAAAATAACCATGGATGTTGAAGAATTGATTTATCTTAAGTTTGATGAATGGAATTTGAACAAAAGAGATGATGATATTGAAAAAATTGAGGAATAATTTATAGAATTTAACTTTGAATAGGAAGTATGATAGGAAAAAGATTAAAATATTGAGGGGGAGAATATTTAATATAAATCTGAAGCTATTCATTAAAAATCATGGATGAATCAAAGAGTGTAACACCCCAATATTTTGGGAATTATTTTTTTGTATTATTGTAAACTTTTTGATATTTTTCATTTCACGCAACACTGAAAATAAGTTATTTATATTAAAAAACTATGTTTGGATTGAATTATGTGAAACAAAAAGTTTATTTTTTACTACTCGAAAAATAAATTTTGGATTTCTCTACACAGAACACAGAGGTTATCTTACACTACACCCAACAATGAATTTCCTTGATGGCTTGCGTAACACACAAGACTGAGTTTCTATGAATAATAGTATAGCATTAAAATGTTATTATATAATATAACAAGACATAAAATAGTTTGCAAATCAGAGGTGATGAATATTATTAACTATGTTATGAAAATATATGGTTTTAAAAAATATAATATGAATTCATAGGTTACCAATTAATTATAAATGAATATGAATACCGATTGAAAGTAAAGGGAAATATTATTATTTTTATGGCCACAAAGCTATTTTACCCTAAAAGATTAAATTAATTAATATTAGTGTCTATTATTAATATAATATATAGGTTATATATTCAATAAAATATTTTTTATATTCATCCAAAATATTTTATAGACATAAGATAATAACAACCCTAATTTTAACCTTAAGAAACTATATTTTTATTAAGGAATTTTTATCACCTTTTAATGAAGAATCAATTTTAAATCCAAATTTTGGAACTTTTATAGATTTAATATGTAAAAATAAAGTTATTATTTGAAATAAAAATATAAAAAATATTTTATGATAAATTTTTGGTATTTTTTTATAAGGTTTCATTTTTTAATGAATATTGAAAAATACTAAATTTTAGTTCAAAGCTGATTTTCATCTAATTTATTTATATGGTTAGATTACATTTTAAATTGGTTTCAATGTTTAATTAGATAATATTTTTATAAATTAATCCAATTTATGTAATTTTAACTAATTTCACATTGAAATTGGATATTAAAACACAACAATCGTTTGTTCATTTTTAATTTAAAGACTCGTAGTGTCATCCCATCAGCGAGAGTAAATTTAAATTAATTTATGTGAATTATTTGAATATAATTTGGAGAAATGGATTCCATATTTGGAATAGATATAATTTATAATGTCTAATAAGGTTAATAATGTTTTTTTCCAAAAAACATTAGTGAAAGTAATTAAAATAAACTACACTGATTCAGGTAAAATTAACCATAACTAAGTACTAAACCTTAAACATAAGGGCCTAAATGACATAGAAACTTGTCCAAAATCCATTTTATGACCATTTCTAGAACCTATAATCAATTTCATATAAATTTTACCCTTATTGGATCCTCCTTTCCCTGGAAAAAACGTTTGTGGAATTCCTTTTTCAAAATATTACAAGAGTGCCACTCCTCCTCCACTATAAAATAGCCTCCCTTCCTCCCACTTATTCACACCACTCAAGACACTTTGGATCGACCAAGAATGACCATTTATATCATAAAAATATCTCCCCTCAACCATGAAGCCTCACATTTTTAATAAACATCCACGGAATCCCTTTGTTGAAAACCAAAAGGATTTAACCAATTAAGAGGTAACACCCTCTCTCAAACACCATTATTTTACATTAATTATCCACAACCTAAAATATCTTTATTCTATTCATTAATAACATAAACAGTATCAAAAATATACTATAATTTTTTTCTTCTAAGGTTTATATCTTCACTTACACCCACATCCCTCTAATCGTTAATGACCATACTATTTACATGTACAACAAACTACCACCTCATGAAATGTTGATTGTTTGTTATTACTTTATCGGATCTCATGTTGGTCATTATAATGTAAAATATGTTAATATATTATATATTTGATATTTATAATTCATTTAATTACATTTATTTCTTTTAAAACATGTATCTTTTTACTTCATATTTTGTGAAAATATGATAATTTCGTTTGAGTAAGTGGGGACTACCGCCCCCACAACACAATCTCATTCATTCACACACTAATTGGAATGTATTAAATATGGGTTTAGTGAAAATATATGATATATATAACATGATAATTCTAATTTAATGATATTATATACATATATAAATATATTTTATTTTTCTTCTTTCTTTTAATACAAAAATAAAAACGGAAACATCGTTCATGCGTACGTACGACCTATAGTCTCCATGAATGATGTATTCTATTTAATAATTCAATATTATATTTAATATTTTAATAAAATTTAAGAAGTTAACAACATATTTATATCATATTTTACATTATTTAAATCATGATATATGTAAAAGGACCGAAGATATAACAAATTAACACGCATACAACGAAGAGAATATTACCAGAAGTGAAACCATAACATTAAGATGTTAAAAAGTAAGTATTATAAAGTCATAATAAAACTATATGTGGAATTTGATATAATAATAATGTTATGTGATATATTTATAAAAAAATTATATTTATTATACAAGATTTTTGAACTAGTACGACGAGAGTCAAGACGCAAGGTAAGGGGATCCCATCTCACTTTTTATTTTTGTGAGATTAATTCCTAATAATCAATCATTTCATGTGTGCAGTGTGTATAATTCACAAGGATTTATTATTTTAATCTTATATTTTAATTTATTTTTGTTTATATATCCATTTTATTGTCTTTATTTCATGGGGTCTACATTTTTAATGTTACCAAATCAGTAATGTGATTTTGTCTCAATTTTCCCTCTTTGAGACACATGCCATGTCATTCACCTATATCTTTCAATGAGGTTTATATACTTCCTTTGATATGTTTTATAATGAATCTCATTATTTTCATGATATGTTAAGCTTTATTTGATGTTAATTTTTTTATTATCAAATATTACCAAATTGGTAAACGGTTTATGTCTACAATCCCTCCATTTATCAAGATTGTTTATGATTATGCTTCCATTGAAGAAATATTATGATACATATATCAAGAAAACTTTTGAGTTTTTTAACCTTTGGTTATTTATATTATACTGAATAATGGTACCATTTTTCACTCATTGTTACATTATATGACCTAGAAATTATTTTTATTAATGTATGACTTTACCTCTCCCTTCAGGCAGTAATCTATGTTCCTTTAAAACCATGTTTTCAAAAAAGGGTTTCCAAGAATATTAAAATATTATATATTCATTATAATAAATTTTACCCTTCTAAAAAATGTTTTTAAATGAATATTATTGTCACTTTTTGAACAAGTCATTTTTCTAACCCATTTACTATGAAAAAGGAATGTTCTTTTTACCTCATAAGAAATCTATAGATTTACCCATCTTCATTTCTATGAAGCTAGATTTTCATGTTTTAAGAAGTTAATTTTTAGTAAAATGTTTTTAAAAGTAATTTTCCAGGGAAATTGTTTTAAATTTTCATTCAAGACTTATTTATAAGATTTCAAAGTAATTTAAAAGAAATATTTTTCAATACTTTTTAAGATTATTTTATAAGTTTTCAATGAAAAAGTTTTTCAAAATGTTTTCATGATTATTTTGTAAGTTTTCAAGGTAAAAGGTTTTCAAAATGATTTCACAACACAATATTAATTTTTCAATGCATTATCAAAGAAATTGTTTTTCATTTGGATTATTATTTTAAAAATAATTTTCAGAGAATAATTGATAATATCCTCAACATTTGTTTTCCAAAAATATTCCCAAGTTATTCTGCATCTAAGATGACATCTGTTGATGTTACTCATGAACTTCTATAAAATAATCCATAAGTTCCATTCATATCCTTTCATGAATGGTTTATGTTTTTATGGAATGATTCTTATGACCCCCATTTATATTCCATGGGTTATATGCTTTTGAAACAACTTATTCTCATGGGTTATGTTTTGATGAAATGATTGTAAAACCAATCGATTTAACATAGTTTATGATGAAATAAAATGTTAATGAACCCCATATCATTTCATGGGATATGATATGATAAATATTTTGTGGAACATGCATATATGATTTCATTATGTTACAGGTGGGACCTATATCTCCATATAATACATCAGTTAACAATGGACGAATCATGAGTATAAATGTTTCTATGAACATGATTACATGATAACAATGTTATGAATGTACTTGGTTTCATGTCCATAAGTTGATGCACAAAATTGATAACATGTTAAGAATGATATGAGTGGACCTTATTATATGTTCATAATGATATGTGTTAGCCTGATTACATTTTCGAAATGTTATACATGGACCTATTTTCCTTTCTATATGTTTGTGCGTGAACATGATTACATGTTCATAATGTTCTGAGTGAACCTGATTTCTTGTTACAAACATTATGCGTGGAACTATTTTTATGTCCATAATTCTATGATTGGGTCTAATTTCATGTCCTTAACTTCATATGTGAACCTTTTTCTACTTATATATGTTCACTATGTTATACATTGATGTGTATTCCACCATTCCATGTATTTTTCCTATATTATTATTTCATGGTTTATGATCTTGATTTCCTTATGATTCATGTATTATGAATTGTAAATATGTATTCCATGATTCATTTTAATGATATTTGATATACATGGAATGATATAATAATGATCATGTTCTTGTTATTATAGACTTTTGATCATTATATGAATACACATTTCATTTATTTACATTTACTAAGCATTTGAGCTCACCCATTTCCTATGTCTCATCTCCATATGATATAAAGAAAGGTTTTTAATTATAATTAATATAGGGGAAGATCATTTTCGGAAACATTTAAGATCATTCATTGATGTAGATTTTTTTTTCTAAGTTTCCAAAGGCACTAAACAAATATGGTATTTGGGAGCCCGTTTTTATAATGTTTTAAGTATTATCCAAAACTGATGTAATGGGTATGTATGTTAAGACTGGGTTATTATAGTTTGTATTAGAGAGAAGGATTATCTAACATTTATAATCTTAGATTAGAAAACTTTAATGATATCCCCAGGTGTATTTGTAAGGATATGTATGGGGATGTCTGTACGGATAAGTATAATGATGAGTCAATGTTTTAGAAAATGTCCTAGAATTTTGGTAAGGGGTATAGTGAGTTTTTCCTAGAAATACATCAGTTTTTGGATAATACAAGTGGATGTTTCTCTAAGATAGATGTACCTTGGGGTAACAACTCTGAAAATCCGTCTCAGGCCTAACTCAGGGTAATCTAGTACAAGACAACGAGCCTTTCTACACACCTGGTTTGACACTCCTGGGGGATATTCTTTGGGAATTGACAAACACTTTACGAGCCATCATGAAAGATTTAAATAGAGGATGACTATGAATAAAATAGGATAAATATAAGGTTTCATTGGCTAAATAAGTAGGATCCATTATTTATGCACCCTATAAGTAATTTTCAGGATTATATGGTATCCCAATATGATAAATTTGTATCACACTATGATTTCTTGTTTTAGACAATGGAGATAACTAGAAGGAACATGGTTAAAATTTAATTTTTCATATGTGGAAAATATAGGCATCATGTGAATAAATTTCCCAAGTGTAAAATCTATAATTATAATGAGGAAGGTACTATGAGTATTGGTTATACTTATGATGTTAAATAGACCGCAAATGACATGTGAAAGGAATTTGATGTTATTACAGTATTTATTACATTAAACATAAGAAGCATGATTAAATTGAGGTCGAGGAACCTTAACACATGATTCATATTTCATATTCTTGGAAAGAGGTATTAAGTAATAATTTGATAGACCATGATTAATGTTTTAAGGTTAATGTTGGATGAATTTATGTTTTGGAATTCAGATATTATGTTATATAAATCATGAAATATATAATTATTTTATGTATAAGTTTTCATTAAGGATTTAAAATGACATGTTGAATGGTGATGAATACATAGAAAAATTATTTTATGAAAATGTGATATTTAGATTAAGGTAACATAACCATTAATTAATTCCCAATGTTGAGATAATGATGTTCTCATAATGATATTATAGACAAGAATAAGTAAATTAGACGTTACAGATTACTATAGAAATGATTATTTTAAGTGTTCTATGTCATCAGGGATCAAGTTTAAAACTTCTTGGATTTAAACAATATATACAGTAATAATTGGAATAAGGAAGCATGAATGTTTTCCAAAATTATGTATATTAATTAAGGTCATTATAATGTTTTAATGGAATATATGATAAGGGTATTCACATATTTGGAATGTGACAAAAAAATTGTACTTTGTGATATACGGGGGATCAATTTTAATATGCTTTCGTGACCTTCTTTATAAATATTTAAATTTTCATCATTATAAAGGGTTATAAGGTTAACCATTTATGGAATGTTTATGTTTGACTTTAGATAATGTTAGTAATATTAAATTGGCATCTCTCCATATGAGGATTTACTCATATTGGACAGCTCATTCAAACTATTCTGTGTTAAGGATAACTAATGAAAAATGGGATGGTATATCATGGATATCATGATATATTAGTACTTTATGAATGAAAATGTCACCTTCCTTTCTAGAAAAAGAGATGAAGTGGAACAAAGAATAAAAAAGGGTGATGATTTATTAAAATCCTGAAAGTATATATTTTAAGGAAAATTATTAAACTCTAGGAAAAAGGATCTTGAAACTAAAACTTATTTCATATTACCTTTGTTTCCAATGAATCAAATGGTCCCCTAGATTATAGAAGATTTATGGCTTTCTGATTTTAAACTTTCACTTGACCATGTTCTCTATCACTCTCTGTCGGAACATGATAGTTTGATTTATCTTCCCTATACATTTTTTCACTTCCTACCTATGTTCTCCTATGTGGAATCTTATTTATATGTTACTTTGGGTAACTGTTATGGTTCCAACTTTCCATTTTTAAGGGATGATTTAGTATTCATTTTTATGATGTGAGTTTCTATGAATTATACTTTCAAGTATTAAACCTTGGATAACCCAAATGAATTTTGAGGGAGAAATTCATTTTTAGGAGGCTAGAATGTAACACCTTGATATTTTTTGAATTATTATTATTTAATTAATTTATCCTTTTTGATATTTTTCATTTCACGCATCATTGAAAATAGTTTATTTTATGTTAATGAACTATGGTTGTCTTGAATTTTAAGAAACACTGAGTTGATTATCTACTAAATGCAAGATAAAGTTTTTCTTGCACGCCACTAAACACCGATGTTATCTTGTTTTACTTGAAAAAACCACTTTCCTTGATGGTTTGTGTAACACACAAGACTGAGTTTTACCAAACAATAGTATATCATCAAAATGTTATTATTTAATATAATAAGTTATAACCCATCTGTTAAATTTGAGATTATAAATAATATTTAATAACATATAAAAATATATTTTTTACACAAATATTATATGGATTTCTAGGATACAAATTAATTAGTAATGAATATGAAAACCGATTGAAGGTAAAGTGAAATATTATTATTGTTATGGTCGCAAACTATTTTACACTAATAAATTAAATTTATTAAAATTTTTTAGTGATATAAATGTTATATATATATATATTATATTAAATAATATATTTTTTATATTAATAAAATATATTTCATAGACATAGGATAATAACAAACCCAATTTTATGCATTATAACCTATATTTTTATTAAGTGATTTTTATCACCTTTTATTAGAGAAATAATTTTAAATCCATATTTTCGAAATATTATAAATTTAATATGTCAAAATAAACATAATATTTAAAATAAAAATATAAAAAATAGGTTATGATTTTTTTGGTATTTTTCTGTAAATTTTTATTTTTAAATGAATAGTTTGAAATACTGAATTTTACTTCAAAACTACGTTTTCATCTAATTTATTTATATGGTTAAATTACATTTTAAATTGGTTTATATGTTTAATTTGATAATATTTTTATCAATTAATCCTATTTTGGTATTTGGAACCAATTTTACATTGAAATAGTATATTAAAACTTAGAAAACATTTGATCTTTTTTACATTAAAAACCAGCAGTGTCATCGTGTCAGCAGGATTAAATTTAAATTAATTTCTTCTAATTATGGTATTTGAATTTGGATAAATGGATTACATACTTGTTATAAGTATAATTTTAAATTTTTAATAAGGTCAAATTAGTTTTTTACCAAAAATAATAGTGAAAGTAATTAAAATTATCTACATCGATTATGGTAAAATTAAACTTAACTAAGGATTAAAGCATAAACATAATGGCCTAAATAATCAAAACACTTATCCAAAATCCATTTCAGACCATATTTATAGCTTATAATAACTTTTATATACTTTTATATAATATTTTATCCACTTTACAAGGTGAAAACATGTGTCTAATTCCTTTTCAAATTATTACAAGAATGCCACTCCTCTTCCACTATAAAAGACCTTATCCCCCCCCCACATCTTCAAAGATCTCAAGCCACATTGGATCAAACATGATCTAAACAAATTGATCTTAAAAATAAATAACATAAACCTATAAGACTCTCTTTTTATATAAATACTTCTAAGGAAGCCCTTTGGTGAAAGCCAAAAGGATTTACCCAATTAAGAGGTAACAGCCTCCCTCAAACTCCTTTATTTAATTTTCATTCTATAGAACCTAAAATATCATTATTCAATGATTTTAAAACAAAAATATTATACATATTATAATAGTTTACTTTTATTAAAACTTTTAAACAATAACTTACATACACCTCCCTTTAATGGTTTACAAACACAATGTTTACGTGTGTGATGAACTACCTCCTCGCAAAACATTGATTGTTCATTCTTACATTAGCGCCTCTCATGGTGGTAATTATGATGGGAACTCTATTTTTATATTATATATATGATATTTATAGTTTTTTAAACATTATTCAGTTTCTTTACAACACATATTTTTATACTTTCTATGTTGTGTAAAAACGATAATTTCTCTTGAGGAAGTGTGGACTATCGCCCCATCAAAGCGATGTGATTCATTCACAGACTAATTGGAATTTATTAAGGATGGGTTAGGTTAAAATATATGATATATATGATATTATAATTCTTATGTAATTATATTATATACATATATAAAAATATTTCATTTTTCTTCTTTCTTTCAATACGAAATTAAAAACGGAAAAAATGTTCACGCGTACGTATAACCTACTGTCTCTATGAATAGTGTATTCCATTCCCTACGTCTATATTATATGAATTATTATAATTCAAATATAATGAAGAGAATTTACATTTATATCATGGATTACATTCTTAAAATACTGATATAAGTATAAGGTCCAAATATATAACAAATTAATAGACGTGTAATGAAGAAAGTACATATTACCCGAAGTGAAACCGTTACATAGAAATGTTAACTAGTAGCTAATATAAAGTCATAATAAAACCATATAAGGTATTAGATATAATAATAAGGTTATTTTATAAATTTAAAATAAAATTATATTTTTTATGCAAGAGGTTTGAATGAGTACGATGAGAGTCAAGACACAAGGTAAGGGGATTTCATCTCACTTTTGATTTCTATGAGATACAAGCCTCAAACCTCAATCATTTTATTTGTTTTCTATGTATAATTCCAATGGATATATTATATGATTATTATAATTTAAATTATGGTTATTTATATATCCATTTTATGATCTTTCTTTCAAGGGTTCTAGGTTTCAAATGTTACCAAATCAGTAAAGTGATATTGTCTCAAAATGCCTTCTTTGAGACACATGCCTTGTTATGCACATATATCTTTCCATGAGGTTTATATAATACCTTTGAAATGTTATATAATGAATATAATTATTTTCATGATATTTTATGATTAATTTATTGTTATTATTTCTGTTTATTAATGATCCAATTTTACCAAATTGGTAAACATTTTATGTCGGTAATCTCACTTTTTAAAGAGATTGTTTATGATTATACTTACATTGGTGAAATATTTTGATACATATCTCAATAACTCTTATGAGTTATATTACCCTATGATTAATCATTTTATACCCATGTAGTGGTACAATTTTCCACTCATTGGTAAATAATATATTTAATAAAATACTTTTATGAAAGTCCAACTTTACATCTCCTTTTGGCCAGAAATCTGCATTTCTTCAAAAAACGATTTTCAAAAATAGGGTTTTCAAGAATATTATATTTTTCTGTAATATTTAAAATAAATTTTTACCCTTTTTTCATAATTTTTTTTCAAAATAATATTCTTCTCTTTTTTCTGAAAATCCATTTTCTAAACTTTTTACCCTGTTAGTTGAATATTCCTTTTACCTCATATAACATGTATGGATTTACCCACTATCATTTCTATGAATCATCCTTGGCATGTTTTAAAAATTTAATTTTTATGAATTCTTTTTAAAAGTAATTTTCAAATAAAATTATTTTCAAAATGTTTTCAATCCTTATTTATAATATTTCAATATATTTTCAAACAAATGGTTTTCAAAATATTCTTAATATTATTTTATTAGTTTTATAGGAAAAATATTTTATAAATATTTTCAAGATTATTTTTTAAGTTTTAAGGGAAGAGTTTTATAAAATGATTTCAAGCCTTCATTTTATGTTTTCAATTATTTATCAAAGAATGTTTTTTCTAAATGTTTTTTTTGTAAAATAATTTTCAAATAAGAAAGGATATTTCCCTCAAGAATAGTTTTCAAAATATTTTTCCAAGTTATTTTCCATCCAATATAACATCCCTTGATGGTACTCATTACCTTATAGGAAATGATCCAAAAGCTTCATTCATATCCTTTCATGAATGGTTTATGTCTCGATGAAATGATTCTTATGACACCCATTTATATTCAATGGGTTATATGATTTTGAAACCACCTCCTTTCATGGGTTATTCTTTGAATAAATGATTGTAAAGCCTATCTATTTTTCATTGGCTATAATGTGATGAATTGTTAATGATATCTATCAATTTTCATGAATTATGATATGATGAATGTTTTATGGAACATGCATGCATGATTTAAATATGTGAGGGGTGGGGCCTATATCTACCTCCAATGAATTGGTTAAAAATGAACGAATCATGAGTATAAATATTATTCATGAACCTGATTACATGTTCACAATGTTATACATGGACCTGGTTTTTTGTCTAGAAGTTTATTCGGGAACCTAATTACATGTTTACAATGTTATGAGTGAACCTTATTATATGTTCTTAATGTTATTCTTGAACCTTATTTCATGTTCAAAATGTTATGAATGGACCTAGTTTCAGTCCCATAAGTATATGTGTGAACTTGATTAAATGTTCATAATGTTGTAGGATCGAAATACGAATATAGATGCTCAATTAGTAGAGGGGGGTGGATTTTAAGTTAAAAAACATTCTTTTTTAACCTTAAGGAAAACTATGATTAACAAATTTAAACAAGTTAAATTCGCAAACGCTAAAATAGTTCTATAATAAAAACATGATATGTTCCAGGAATAATGTTCCGGAAATGAAACTTAAGGAATGTTTACATAGGTAAAGATTCTACCATAATGCATATAGAATCTCATTTAGCAGAGTACATAAAAGAATAAGAAAGAATAAGAAGGTTATACATTCGTAATTTATCAAAATACAGTAGAAATAAACTTGACACAAAACAAGTAACAAGTATGAAATCGTTAAACCCAAATAGTAGGGTATCCAACAACCGTAGATAAAGGTCCCTTGATTTATACTTTCAAAAAAGTCTGTCTTACCTACACCAGGGTATTTCCTCGATAGGAATATCAGAATTCTTCTTGCTATCCCCGCAAGGAATCGATCTTTAAGGTAGTCGGAACATCTATGTTCCTATCCCCGGAAGCCCTCAGTTTTACTCAGAAACAATCAGAGTCGCCCAAAGAAATATGAACAAGATATTCATTACACACAAGGTAGGAGTCTCTCTCTCTAGAAATCACTTCATAACATGTAATCTCTAGATTAATGGAATGGTTGTGAGATCGTTCAAATGAGATTCTATTTATAGGCACTACTCCAATGGTCAGCTCCCTTATCCAACGGTCATTTTTTTCGTTGAATTTCAGAGGGACCTATACACATGTCACTCAACCAACGGTTAGTTAAAAATAGATTACACGAAATCGTTTCATAACAATAACATGTGTTTTTAAAATGATGTTTCTTAACCAAATATATTTTTCGGAGTCTAAGGAAAAAAAATAGAATTTGGTGTCTAACCAAAAAAACATTCAGAGTCTATAATACATGGACATTTAGATTCGATTTTACAAAGAATTTAGAATATGAATTCTAAATATTTCAGAGCCTGAATTCTAATGAATTCTAAATCTGAATTATAAGGAATTCATGGGTTGAATTCTGAAAATTGGGAGTCTGAATTCGGAGGAATTCAGAGTCGGAATTCTGAGGAATACAGAGTCGGAATTCTGAGGAATTCAGTGTCTAGATTCTGGAGGAATTCAGAGTATGAATTTTAGAGAATTAGGAGTCTGAATTATAAGGAATTCAGAGTCGGAAATTCAAAGAATTCAGAGTCTTAATATCATAAAATTTGGAGTCTGAATTTTAGAGAATTGGGAATTTAATTTTAGAGAATTTGGAATCTGAATATCAGAGAATTTGGAGTCTGAATATTAGATAATTCAATGTTTTAATTCTGAGGAATTTAGAGTCTGAATTTCATAGAATTCATATTCTGAATTTTAGAGAATTCAGAATCATAATTTTAGAGAATTCAGAATCTGAATTTAAGAGAATTTGGAGTCTGAATTTTAGAGAATTCGGAGTCTAAAAACAGAACACTCTATATCCAAGGAATTATTAGATTATGAGGTTTTATATAAGATTCTGAATTTTAGACATAGTAATAAAATGGGTTTGATTCAGAGAGATTATAAAAATAAAAAATGAAAACAATGGTAAGGATAAAAATTTTCATAGGGAATGGAAATTTTCCTAATGAAAATAATCCTTAGGGAAATTTTTTCCCCTTAAGATAAGGTGTTTGTGATTTTCAAGTCATAAGGAATGGAAAAGACATAAGTAAACATTATTAACTCAACAATCTCCCCCTTTTTGGAAAGCACAAACATCCTTATGAAAAAGAATAGAAGGACTAAGAATTACACTTTATGAACTTAAAAGAAAAACATATCTCTTTTTACTTATGAATTATGGTAAATACGACTAACTCCTCCTTAGGTTTTTAAATCCCTAAAGATAATTTTCTTAACTTCTATAATGACCTTTTTTTCTTACATAAGGAAATATTATTTTTGAAAACTCCCCATTAAGTAAACTCCCCCTTACTTAGGTCATTTTCTTCATTATGTAGTATTCTTTTTATCATTCCTTTCCCCCCCTTTGTGATTTTAAAAAAAGAATAGAGAGAATGGGAAAAAATATGGTACCTGAAAGATTATAACTATATAAAAAAACAAAATGAAACAAAACCAAAATTTTCATTATGATTAGAAATATTGATATGAGGAATGTACAACAAAAGATCGGATTTTAAGGGAAAGAAGAAACAAAATAAATCCTTCCTTTTCCTTCGATATGAAATTCTTCACAATGGTCTTCAAATTCATAAGATCATTATGATATTCATCAAAAATTTTGAGCAGCTATTCATGATAAACATTTTTTCTCCAGAGCTTTGATCTTTTCATCTCGAGACTTTAGGATTTATGCCAGAGAAATTAAAATCTCTTCTTCCATACCGAACTTCTCTTTGATCTTGATTCTGAGATATCTTTCTCTCTTCAAATTCATAGCAACTAAATTTAGTTTCCCATTCTTACCTTTTACTTCTTGATTCTAGGATGCTTGATCTAGATTTATCTGTTCTAAAAATATTTTCATAATCATACTTATACCCATATCTTTTCTATCAAATTCATCTTTCACAGAGTCTTGGAAGTCATCACGAATTCTCAGTTATTAAATATTATTCTTGCAACACTTGGTGATTTCCTTAAATGAACTTTTGTGCACATTATACTTGATATAGAATTTTTTGAAATCAGCCTCAATCTTATTGAATTTTTCCATAAGCATGCTACCAAAATCTGATTTCTGATCGAATGAATGCTGAATCATTTGACACATCAATTCAACACTCAGAATCAAGGGAATGGTGTCAACTAATTTATTCAACGATTGAACCCTAAAGTCCTAACCCAAGGAAGAAGATTCCAAATCAGATTCCCTTATTGGTGAGGATTCGTTCTGTAACTCAAAATCAATTATTTTCAAAGAACTGCCAACATATTTATTAGGTACCACAACTTTTTTAGGTGTATAAACTATCACCTTCTTTCATTTATCATCTTTATAAATGGTCTCAACAGATATTGGGGATTCATTTTCACTATCTGATACTTGAACGATCTTATCTTCATCAATTTTTTCCTTCTCATCATATGACACAAGATCATCTTGTTGAAAAAAATCATGATTAATGCTTTCATAATCAGATGGTTTATTTACTTCTTATTTACCTTAAACATATTTTCCTAAGAAAGACAGTATTTTTGATTCGGCCTGAGAAGTCCAGATTGACAACTTTTCATATGGGATTTCCTTCTCATGATATTCTTCAAATTTTATTATCATATCATCAGTGACATCACTTCCTTCCTCTTCTTCATCCTAAACTTCCTCTTCTTGAACAATCTCTTCATCTTATTATGGTTCAAAAATTACCATCATCTTTATCGGAGTCCCAGTTACCAATTCTTGTAGAATGGATTGCGGTACCTGGATTTGTTCAGATGGTTTCTCAGTATCTTTGAAAAGTGCTTGAACTATTTCAGCCTCAGACATGTTCTTCTTTAGCTTCTTTTTCTTTTCTTACTTCTTATAATCATTAGCAGCCTTAATTTTAAAATCTTTTTCCTCAGTAGGATCCATGACAAAACTACGATCTCCTTCCTTCCTATTATTCTTCTCTTCTCTCCCCTTAAAAACCACTCCATCAGGTTAGAGTTTTTTCTTATTATATTTTTGAGGTGCTGATTGAGTTTCCTAAACTATATGAGTTTTCCTTTGACTTCCGGTTCCTTCTACTTTCTCTTATTCTCACCTTTCTTAGAAGTCTCAGCTACTTCCTGTTTCCTAGATAAGTCTTCTATTTCACTTTCTGATAAGTCATATAATTCTATGGAATTTCTATTAAATCCAACCTTCATCCTCCTCAGTGTATCATCATTTAGCAATATAACATTTGTATTTATTGGCTTAGTACATCATGGGATTTTGAACAAATCTAGAAAGAGGAAAATGTTCTTGGAATAAACTACTGGATACATGATGATTTGAGATTTAATTGTCCCATTATTGATATTATTAATTTTGATAAAGATGTAATAAAAAAATTATCTTCCTCAAGTTCACCAGAAAATCCAGAACGTAGATATCACTCTTCTTCAAAGTATCCTTATCACCTTTTCTCAAAATGAGAAATCCATGAACCCATAATTATAGGATCCTAATCTTTATAGAAATATGGTTGATTTTTGGTCTCTTAACTTATGTCAAACCATGGAACTATGAATCCTTCTCCTTCTAAAAATATCCTGATTCATCGGGTAATTTATGGGTACATAAATCTGCTTCACCTTTATACATAATTATAATGATATTTTCTTCCATATTAATGGAATGGGAATAGGTTTTCCCATAACTTTTGAATAAGAATTTATCTCTCCCACCATTATTAAAAAACGTACTGAATCATAAAATTATACAAGAAAATATGGATAAACTGGATCATGTCCTTTGGGATTGGCTATGCACAAGCTTTCCCATCCATTAGGTTTTATATTTTTCAAAATGAGAGAATCATACTTGGAAAAGAACATCCGATCTACTAAACTCTCTCTATAAATATGTGATTTTGAGATTTCCTTAACTGAGGACATTTTCTTCTGGGGAGACTCTTCTAAAGATATCCAGAGTTAATAAAATCTAGAAAATTAGAACAACCCTTCACTAAAAAGGCATATATTTGACATGAAAAATCCTGAAAAATGATGTAGGAAAAAGAATAAGGGGGGATTTATATAGGAATTGAAGTGATAGTATATAATCCTAGATTGATCCAACGGTTGAAACAAGCTTGATATTATCTGATGGTTGAAATGAAAACTGAAGAAGGAATTGGTAGGTTCTGATCATTTGAGGTTTTTAAGTTAGAAATTTGGATTTAAGGAAACTGCATCTGAAAATATTTCTTAAACAATATGAGAACACAAACAAGTAGAAAAATTAATTATAAAAACATAAGTAAGGAAACATAACTTTTGGATTTCTAGGAAAATTTTCAGTAATGATGAAAATTCTTCTTGAAGAACATCAGATTCCAAAAAAAATTCTTAAAGAAGTAGAATTTTGGATTCCCGATTTTTGGGTTCCAAAAAAACAAAAATAACGGTTTAACAAAGAAACTTTTAATAATAAAAATTTGATTATGAAAAAATTGATTACGAAAAAATTTTGTTTAAAAAAAATTTTGATAAAAAATTTTTTTTGATTACAAAACATATTGATAAGGAAATTTTTTATTAACAAGTAAAATGTACTCCCCATATGAAAATGAGTTTTTTAATGTAAAGAGATAGGTTTCCATAAAAATTTAATATGGATGATTACCTTATGGTTATCATTCCTAAATTTTTTTAATGTATTAAAATATATCAGAGGGTAATGATTTTGTAAAAATATCATCAAGTTGATCTTGCGTTCTGATAAATTAACGAACTATTTATCTTGTAAGTGTGTGATCCCTAAGAAAGTGATGTCTAATATATATGTGTTTTTCATGGTTGTTATGTGAAGGATTTTTACTTTGGGAAATGGAAATATTGTTATCACACAACATCTTTTTTTGGTAAAACTCATACCATTGTCTGTGAGCGTGTGTTGCATCCACAACACTCGATCACAACAACTTCCAACTGCTACATATTCAGCTTCAGCAGTGGAGAGTGCTAATGAGTGTTTCTTTTTTAGTGACCAAGAAACTGATTAATCTCCTATGAAATGAGAATTTCCAGATGTACTTTTCCTATCCATCCTACATCCACCAAAATCATCATTCAAAAATATTTTTAAAATATTATCATTTACAGAAGTATAGAAAAGTCATAAATCCATGGTTCCCTTTAAATAAAGAAAAATTAATTACACTACTTTTAAATGAGATTCCATTGGATTGGATTGATATCTTGCACATAAGCATACTGAAAACATTACATCTAGATGGCTAGCTGTCAATTTTCATAAACATCCTATCACACCACTAAACAATGTTTGATTTATTGGTTTCCCAGCTTCATCAAGATCAAGAGAATTTGAGGTACCTATTGGAGTGCTTATACTTTTAGTTTGGTCAAATCAATAATTTTTGAGAATATATTTAATATAATTATGTTGGGATATATAAGTTCCTTCTGGTTTTTGAGAAATTTGAAAACCTAGAAAAAATGTTAACTCACCCATCATACTAATTTCAAACTCATATTTCATTAAATTTCCAAATTAATCGGTTAATGATTATTGATTTGAACCAAACAGAATGTCATCAACATATATTTGAATAATCAAAAAAAATTTATTATCTTTTTTTTATAAAAAGGGTCGGATTAGCAGTTCCCTTAACATAATTATTTTGTAACAAAAATCCTATAAGTATATCATACTAGGATCTAGGGGATTGTTGAAGTCCATATAAATCATTGGTAAGATTTAAAACATGTTCAAGATGTTTTGTGTCTTCAAAATCAAGAGGTTGTTAAACATAAACTTCCTATTAAACATATCCTTTAATGAAATCACATTTTATATCCATTTGAAAAAGTTTAAAATTAATGAATGATACATAGGAAAGTAGAATGCTAATATATTCAAGTATATCTACTAGAGTATAGGTTTATTCATAGTCTATTCCTTCTTGTTGATTATAGACTTTATAAATTAATCTTTGTGTATTTCTGACTATGATTCCATTTTCATCACATTTATTATTAAGACTAATTTTACTCAAATTACAGATGTTTTCTTAAGACTTTAACCAAGGTAAAGACATTATTCCTTTCAAATTCATTTAGCTAATCATGAATGGCTTTAATACAATGATCATCACCTAAATCATCATCAGTTATTTTTTGTTCTAAATTGGAAAGGAATTCTAGATGTTCTACTTAATTTCATAATGAACCTCTAGTCCTTATAGGTTTATTTACAACACCAATGATACTATCACTGGGATGATTCTTAATAAACAACTGATTTGGGTTTTGTAAAACCTGTTCATCAACATATGGTAGGAAATATTCTGAGGTAAATTCTTAAGAAATATTTTTTTGATTATTTTCTTTTTGAGAAGGATCTTCAATTACTGGTTGAAAATGAATTTTTGAAAATAGATCCAAAGATGTAGGTTATGGTCATTTAAAAAAAAAGACCCATTTCATCAAATATAAATGTACAGTTTCCTAAATAGTACAAGTGTTTTTATTAAAAACTCTATAAGCCTTAGAAGTTGTGGAGAAGGTTAGGAAAACACC
The DNA here is from genome assembly GCA_963277665.1 of Viscum album. Classification (NCBI taxonomy): domain Eukaryota; kingdom Viridiplantae; phylum Streptophyta; class Magnoliopsida; order Santalales; family Viscaceae; genus Viscum; species Viscum album. The sequence goes on along the minus strand of OY728167.1, from coordinate 669,441,912 downwards.
TTCAAATGATTTGGGTGAAAACTCATGTAATTTATCTTTAGTATTCAGGATAAATACTTTGAAACAAAATAATTTTAAGTACGAAAGTCTATGTTTTACACAATCCAAAATTCATAAGGAGTGTTATTAAGAAAATTTATGATCAAAACTGGATTTATAGTATAACAAGAAGTACTTACAATTTCATACCAAAAGTGTTTATAAATAGAATATTCACTCAACATGGTTCTAGTTATTTCTTGAAGAATTTGATTTCTTCTTTCAAAAACAAAATTTTTTGGAGGAGTTCTTGGGGAAGAGAAGTTATGAGTAATTCCTTTTTTACTACAAAAAGTTTCAAAATATGAATTTTGAAATTATCCTCCATGAACAATATGAATAGTTATCCGAGAAAGGTTTTTCTCATTTTAAACTTGGGATCTAAAATTTTTGAATTAAGAAAAAGATTCAGATTTCTTTGCTAGAAAATAGACCCACGTAAATCTAGGGTAATAATCAACTAAGACAAATACATAATATTTCCCCCAATACTTCTAGTTTTTGTTGGTCCAAAAATATCCATATTCACAAACTGTAATGCATCATAAGTTGATACTTCAATGATTGATTTAAAACTAGATTTACATTTCTTGACAAATTGACAAGAATCAAAAACTTTTGAAGAATCAAATCAATGTTTCGGTAGATCCTTAACGAGTATTTTCTTTGATAATTTTCATAGGTTCGTAAGGTTATAGTGTCATAACCATCTTTCCTATAACCAAGATTGATCTTCCATTGCACTAAGGAAAGGTTGATCTTGACTCCTAAGGTCTTATATGTTTAGTGTGTATACATTTTCTTGCATATGGGCAGAAAGAATAAACTCTTTCATAGAATTGTGTACTAAGCATTTTTCACTACTAAAATTCAAAAGGTAACCTTAATTACAAAATTTACTTATGGTAATGAGGTTGTGATTAAGACCATTAACAAATAAAACCTTTGAAATAAATGTTTTTTCAAGAAGAAAAATATTACCTATACCAACAATTTCGCCCTAAGAATTATCTTCGAACGTTACTTTTCCTCTATTATTCTTGATAATATTTTCAAATGAATTTTTGTTACCAGTAATATGGCGGGAACATCCAATATCCATATACCATGTATTGCTGTTTGTAATTTCTTTATTTTCCTAAAAATAAAAGAGTTTGACTTTATAAATTCATACATTCTTAGATCCAGAAATCTTAGAAAGTAATATTTTAGGAATCCACATTTTCATAGAAAAATAATATTTATGAAAATCTAAAGATTGAGTTTTGTTTAAAGAAAATTTTTTCTCCCAATGTCACCCACACTTAAATTTAGTATAAAATTGAGATCATTGGGGAAAAATAGTAATTACTAATATCTGGTTTCGAATAAGTGTAACCAAATCCAGAACAAATATTTAGAAGGTGAATTTGAGAATACATGTTGTCAAAATTTTCCTTACCAAATGTAAAGTTTGACAGACATTTCCTTAAAGAAAAATATTTCTGAATTTAGTTTGATAACCAAATTTTTATCCTAAAAACATTAGTTTTAAAACTAGAGTTAGCCTCAAAAATATTTTTCTTAGAAATTATATTTTCAAGATCCTTAGAAAGTTTATCTTTCTCAGAATTAACTTCCTTATGGTTTTTTGAAACACTTTCAAAATCAAAAATTTTTGGATCAATATTTTTAGAAAGATCTAATACTTCATTAGTTAAAATATATATTATAGAATTTTCTTTCTCTATGTTTTTTTTATTTTAAAATTTTCATTTTCAATGAGTTTATGAAACCTAGAAACTTATTCATAAGAATGTAAATTATGATCTTATAATGAAGAAGATTCATCATCAGATGATTCATAATATTTATCATTGGTATAATTTGAATTCAAAAATACATTATTAATACATTCGACATTTTGTATCTTGTCCATTAGACAATTATCTTCAATGGGTATATTGGATATTAGACTAAGATTCTTCTAACTGGAAGATTAAAACATTGAGGATTCTTCAGATTAGTCAACCCCACTAACACTCTAAGTATCGTTAGCCTTCCAAAATTTAATAGGCTTTTTTTGTAATACTTCTTCCAGTTTCTATCAGAATGGGTTTATTTCATGTCTTTTCTCATAAGAATAGGAAAATATAGCCTAATATGTCCAGCTCTTTTACATTCATAACTAGTGACTTCCGAATATTTCTAATCCATTATATCTTTATTCATATATTTGTATTGAAAATCTTTCTTCCCCACTATCTTGTTCATCTTTCATGAAAGATTAGCTATCTCATTTTCAGAATTTCCACTTTCAATTGATTCAAATAGATTAGTGACATTCGTAGACTTAGATCTTGTAACCCTTTCTAGGGTCTTGATTTTACTAATAGTAAAAGCTACACTTCCATTTACATTCTTATTCTTATTCATATCAGAATCTCTTTTCATTCTGGTTTCATGTTGAAGATGATTTCCAAAAATCTCATCCAGAGTAATATTGGAAACTTTCATATTTTCATCAATAACTGTCCTTATTGATTCCCACTCATTTGGCATGATGTCAATTATCGTTCCCACAAGAGCATCATCATTAAGAACATTATCTCCCATAGATTGTAGACTATTGAAAATGGTCATAAATATTTTTTGAACTTTGTAAACAGGTTCTCCATAAGGAAATATAAATCTATGATATTATTCTCTAAGCATAGCTCTTCTAGTTTCTATCACATTGGAAGTCCCAAAATGAGTAACCTCGTGTTTCTTCTAGATGAAGTTAGAAGCTTCACAAGAAGAAATTTTACAATATATAATGATGGTCATAGAACACAAAAAATTATTGTGCACCTTGTAATTTTGTTGATATTCTGATTTTTCTTGATTGGTGATGGTTTTGACTTCCTTGTAAAGAATTTTTTAATCTCTAGTAAGTAAGAAAAAATTTATAGTCCAGTAATAATGACAATGGTATTCATTATATCTCTCCAGTACTCATAATCATTACCATAAAAAATAGGTGGTCTAGTAGGATTGACATTTTTAATAAAACCAATATTCATGTCTACCATTCTATAGGAAAATATCTTTCTCCAAAAAATTTTTAGTAGAAAATATTTTTAAACAAATATTAAAAATCACTAATAAAAAAATAAGAAAGTAATGTTAAGTAAGAAAATTTATAACAAGGAAAACATGAGAAAGAAAACTTATATGTGAGTATAAGTATTTTAGAGACCTACTCTGATACCAATTTTAGGGTCGAAATATGAATGTAGAATCTCAATTACAAGAGGGGGTGAATTATAAGTTAAAAAAATTTCATTTTTAACTCTAAGAAAAACTATGTTTAATAAAGTTAAAAAAGGTAAGTTTACAAACCAGAAAATAGTTCTATAAAGAAAAACTTGCTAGGTTCCAAAAATATACTTATAGAAAGGAAACTTAAGGAGAGTTTACTTAAGTAAAGATTATACTATAAATCATATAGAATCTTATTTATCAAAGTACATAAAATAATAAGAAATTACAAGAATTTTATACTTTCATCCTTTATAAAAATACAGCGGAAATAAACATGAATCAAAACAAGTAACAAGTATTAAATCTTTTAACCCAAATAGTAGAATATCTAAAAACCATGGATAAAGGTCCCTTGATTTATACTTTCAAGAAAGTATGTCCTACCCACAACAGGGTAAGTCTTTGATAAAAATATAGGAATATGTCTTGTTCCACACAAGCCATAGATCTTTAAGGTAGCTGAAACCTCTGTATTCAAATCCCTAGAAGCCCTTGATTTTACTCATCAACAATTAGAGTCGCACGAAGCAATCTGAACAAAATGTTCATCACGCACTAGGAATGAGAGTCTATCTCCCTATAAATAACGTCCTAACATGTAATATCTAGATTGATGGGACGATTATGATCTCATTTAAATGAGCTCCTTTTTATAGGCACAACTCCAACAGTTGGATCCTTCCTTCGATAGACATATTTTTCCTTAAATTTCGGAGGGACCTGTACACGTGTCACTCAACTAGCGTGTAGTTAGAAACAGATTACAAGACATCATTTCATAACAATAACATGTGTTAGAAAAATTAAGTTTCTTAACCAACACTATTTTTCATAGTTTGAGGAAAAAAATAGAATTTGGTTTCTAACCAAAAAAAATTTATAGTCTATAATACATGGACCTTGAGATTCTATTTTACAAAGAATTAAGAATATGAATTCTATAGATTTCGATGTCTGAATTCCAATGAATTCATAATCTGAATTATTAGGAATTCCGAGTCTGAATTCTATGTATTCAGAGTCTAAATTCAGAGATATTCAGAGTCTTAATTTTAGAGATTTTAGAGTTTGAATATCAGAGAATTCATAGTTAGAATTTAGAGGAACTCAGAGTCAGAATTTCATATAATTCAGAGTACCAATTTTAGAGAATTCAGAATCTGAATTTCAGAGGATTCGAAATCTGAATTTCAGAAAATTTAGATTCCCAATTTCAAATAATTTGGAGTCTGAAATCATAACACACTATATCCGTGTAATTATAATATTCTGAGGTTCTATATAAGAATTAGAATTTTACAATTAGTAAACAAATGGGGTTTATTTAGATAGATTATAAAAAGAATAAATTTAAACAATGGTAAGGATACAAATTTCTATAGAGAAGGGAAATTTTCCTTATGAAAATAATCCATTGGGAGAAATAATTTTCCTTAAGATAAAGTGTTTTTTATTATCAAAACATCGATGAATGAAAATTTTATAAGGAAAACTTAGTGAATCAATAAATGTTATGGCTATACTTGATTAAATTATCAATACATTATTCGTGGACCTCATTTCATTTCCATAAGTCTATGAGAGGTCTTGATTTCATGTCCTTATCTTAATATTTAAACCTGTTTCAACTTATACATGTTTACTGTATTATACATTGTCATGTATTCCACCATTCCATGTGTTACTACTATGTTATGATTTCATAACTTTTTATCTTTATTTAAATATGATTCATGTATTATGAAAGGAAAATATTTATTCTATCATTCATGGTTATGATATTTGATATGCATGTCATGATCTTTTTAGGATCACGATCACATTCTTATACCCTTATGTTCACGATATGTGTACACATTTCATTTATTTTCCTTTAACGAGAATTTTATCTCACCATTTTCTTCTTTTTCCTTTCCCTGGGTTATGAAGAATGGTTTTTAATTAGAATTAATAAGTGGGAAGATCATTGTGGGAACCATTGATGATATTTCACTGAGCTATAATATTTTTGTTCTGATTTTCCAAAGGCACTAAACTTATACTGTATTTGGGCATCTATTTTTGAATTGTTTTATGTATTATGAAAAAGTAATGTAATCTATGTGTATGTTAAGGCTGGGTTGTTATATAGAGAACATCCCAAAGATAATATGATTGGTAATGTTGAATAAAATGTTCAAAGTAAAAAATATGCACTTAATGTTTGTTCTTATCATTCATTTATTTATGATTTTGTGTCGAAGAATATTGAATTGGATTTAGATGATGCTAATTGTATTTTGGAAATACAATATGAATTAAATTAGTTTACTTTGAATAATGTGTGAAGTTTAGTTGTACCACTAATTAATTATCATGTTATTAGAACAAAATAGATATTTATAAATAAACATGAAGAATCTGGAAATATAGTTAAGAATAATGAAAGATTAGTTTCTCAAGGTTATTCAAAATAGGAAGGAATTGATTTTGATGAATCTTTTTCACCTTTTATAATATTATATGAAAATACGATATGATTGGATTATTCTATTTTTTTTAATTTATATTATTTCAAATGGGTGTTAAAACCAATTTTCTAAATGGCTATATTTCAAAATAAGGTTTTGTTAGACAACCCCATGGTTTTTAAATTTTGAATCAACCCAATCATGTTTTTGAGTTGTCTAAGGCATTACATGGTTTAAGAAAACCACCTAAAGCATGGTACTAAAGTATAACTAGTTTTATTTTGAAAAATATTTTTTTAAAATGGAATGTTGATCCTGATTTATTTATTAAGAAATTTTCTAACGATATTTTGATTTTAAAATTATATGTTGATTATAATATATTTGAATCTTCAAATTCATATATTTTTAATTAATTTTAAAAAATAAAGAATTATTATATTGATATGAGTATGATGGGGGGATTAAAATTCTTCCTTAGTTTGAAATTTTTTCAATGAAATGATAATATTTTTCTAAATCAATCAATGTATGATAAAAAAATTATCTAATATATTTATTTTAGAATATTATAAAAGTAAAAATAATCCCAAGATTAATCATTGAAAATTATATTTAGATTAATATCTAAAATTTATTGATGTTAAAACCAATAGAGGAATGATTGTAATTCTATAAAATTTAACTTCTTTTAGGAATGAATTAATATTTTCAATTTTTCTGAGTGCTTGATATTAATGTGACCCTATGGAATGTCTCATTATATATGTTAAAAGGGTAAATAAATATTTTAAAAGATCTTTGAATCTTGGTTTATTTTACTCTACTAAAACAAACTTTGATTTAACATCGATTCTAATCTGATATTGGTTGATGCAACATAGATTAGAAGAGAAATTCAGGTATATTCCATATACTGGGTATATATTTAGTTTGATGGGATTCAAATAAAAAAATTATGTTTCTTTTAGTCTTCCTAATATGAATATATAGCAGCTAGTTCATGTTGTCTCAATCTTTATGGATTATAAAAACTATTTTTGATTTTTTTCATTTTGATAATATTCCAATTTTATTTGAAAATAATTATCCGATTTCTATATTAAAAAAATCAATAATATACTCTATAACTAGTCACATTAATCATAAGTTTAATTTTAATATATATTATGTAAAAAAAGAAAATAATAATCTAGAATTAATTTATACAGAAAATAAACTTGATCATAGATTAACTATGCCCCTAGATTTTAATAAGTTTTAGAAAATATTGTTTTAACTTTGTATGATGGAGAAATAAATATTAATTTATATGGCATGAATTTAGGTGGAGTTTTTTTTGTGTATATGATGGAGTTTTCAGATTTGGGAAATCTTGTATTAGTCTTTCATATTGTTATTTCTTAATTTATTTACAAATTTGTGAATTATATTATTGTTTTCAGAATTCTCATATATACAAGAGGATGTTAAATTACATTATAAACAATTTTTTTATAAAATAGTTTTCTATTTTGGGGTTTTAATGACCTTCAAAAATATATTTTTGAATTCTTGCACTCTATATAGTCGTTCCTTGACACACATGTATAAATATTCATTTTTAGATAAGTTTTTCATAATTTTTATATTTATTATTATGAAATTTAATATATTAAATAAATAGAGAAATAACCCTCATAATTTCAAAGAGAGTATAATTTCTCGATTGAAGATTTTTATTTTTGATAATTTCAAAACGGGGGAGAAGTTTTGACCTTATAATTGATTTTTTAGTTATCAAAAAGGGAAGAATGTTGAGTGGATCCATGTTTCACTTTATGTTTTGATAATTAAAAAGGTAATTTTTTTATTTCCTTTGATAGACTTGATTGATCTTATTACCTTTTGAATAAATCTTTCTCAACTTTGTTTAGATAATAATATTACTTTTCTAAAAATATCTTTAAATTTCATATTTTGATTGGTCATAACTTTTTCTAAAAGTTTTATAATGTTTTTCCATGAAATATAAGTCATCAAGGACTTTTAAATATCATTTATTTATTTTTTCCGTTACATCCCAAACAATTTACATAGACAATTATTCCATATATCTGATTCCTAGAGCCGATTCTCCAACGTACCCATTTTACTGTTCATCAAGTTGATTATTTTACCAAATTGTATACCTTCTGTATTTCAACCGTAACATTATATAAAAAACATAAAATTAAGTGATTCATATTTAGTTCTAAAGATAATTTTTTGTTCTAAATTTTATTAGAATGCTAAAATTTTTAAATCAATTGTTATCATTTCCTAAATTCAGTTATAAGTCATTGCATTTTTTCAGTTTGAAATCTGTAGTTTTCCAGAAATAATTTTATACAGTGTTTTGATGATAAATTGAGCCATTGAGGGAAGATTAAGGTAATTATTGATTTTATGGAAATATAATTAAATTATATAAATATAATTAATCTCGATATAAAAATTATTCTATTATTTATAATCTATTTTTTAGGGATGAAATTTTTAAGTCAATCTATCTTAATTTTATGAAGTTGTATACATTAATTATTGGTTACATTTTAAATTCACATTTATGGTGAATCCTGTAAATGAATCACATATATTATTATCCTATGTGATTTCTTTTAAATATAGTAATCTATGTTTATTCACTTATGTAGTGTAAAATTGACACATGAAATAAATTTTTGTGAATTTTCTTACATAGATCAGCTACATCGGTTCCCTTATGTGAATTATGAAACATTGATTCACTTACATGATTCATCTATGTTGATGAAATTACCTTAATCTCCTATTTTAATCATCTATGTGGATCTTCCTCTGTGGTTTTATGATTTTATAAAATATATTCTTAAATATGAAAGTATACACTATTTTTTGTGATATTTCAATTTTCATTTTGATGAATGTTCATTATATATATATTTAGAGATTTCATTGTTTTATAATTTCTTATTAATTTTATATAATCCATAAAATATTTTTTAACTTGTTTATGAAGAATTAAATTAGATTATAATGGGATTAATAATTTATTGATACCCACACAGTGATTATGTAAATTATAATATCTAATTTTAAATCATCACAAATATGAAGGGGAATGCTTGATTATTATCAGGGTGTATTCCAAGGATATTATTGTTATTTAATTAATACTAAAATAATTGTTATTAAATGTTGTACTATGTAGTTGTTATCAAATAATATCGAGGTGTTTTTCAAAAATATCTATTAATTTTATAAATGATAAACATGTGGAGTACCATCTGAGAAACAATGATGAAAAACTGTAAAGCAGTTCATTGATGTTTAATGTGTGATTCTTTCATTAGGGAAGTAAAATATTCAATGGTATTCATATCTAAAATTGGATGTGAAAAAAACATTATTTATTTGGATTTTTAATAATCAATATAATGGACAAAGGATGAGGATTAAATAAATTGTACAAGTGCTTTGTTTTTCTAGTGATTAATTACTACTCCAATGTGAACTAAAATAATTTGATCCCTTTCCTTTGTAGAATTTATTTCTACCACAACTATCAGTCTATGACACATTGTAATAGTTTTTTGGATTAAATTCTCTCCATTATTTCTCTATGTGCATAACGGTAAAGGGTTATACTTCCCATTAAATGGTATGATTTTAGGTTGTGACCCCCAAGGGTTAAAAAGGAATGTCATTTTGGGTTTAAGCCTCCATGGGTAAATGGTCTTTGTAATTGAGTTATGACTTATAGTGGGAAAAAGACATTTTATTATTCAATTATATTGGTTATATAGGGTTCCATCTCTCTTAGTTCGTGATAGGGGAGAAGAGTGGAGTTGGATCATTTAGATACAAACTACTTAATAAATATATTATATTCATTAACATTTATTTTTTCCACACAAACTTTTATTAAATATAAAATAATGTTTCCTTAAAATAATTTCTAAACTGATAATTCATCCCCTCGTGGATTTTTTTCCATATTAATTATGGACCAAAACTTATAAAAATGATTTTAAAGGCACCTTATGTTCTATTATAGGGATCCTCAACAAATAAATATTTGTAAAATAATATAAAACTCTATAATAACTATATAAGAAGTTTTGACTACTGAATACTGGTTTAACGCATAGTTTCATCTTGGATTGTAAAATGGTTTTGGTCTTTAATCAAGTATACAATAGTTTCTAATAAGTATTCAATGTTTTTTAGACATGATCATCTTTAAACATAAATAGTAAAATTAATCAAGTCACACTATAATTATTTTTTATTTAGAGAAAAATGATTTACATAGAATTACTTTCTCTATTCTTAAAATATAGAACACCAATATAAAATGTTATAGAAATTTTTAATTTTGTAGGAGAAAGAGTTTTTCATGGAACAATTTTGAACACACCAGAGAAATACTTATATAGAGAATACAAATATAAAGTAGTCTCAAAAACTACTCATCCTTTATAAATTAAAAATAAATCATTCAATTAATTTCTATAAAATCATATAAAAAATTACAACACACGTGAATTCTTTTATTTTGAAAAGAAACTTTGACATAAACTCAATCAAATAAATTTGAAATCCTCTTATATTTTGTCACTATCATTGTACAAAAATTATTTAAAATATATTTAAATCCCCATTTAATTATACCTTTAATATCTCTTTAAATTAGATAAAATAATATCTAGAATCTCATGAAAATATTTTAAGAGTACATAAAATTAAATTTGAATAACCCGGTATCATCCAACTTCTTATGAAAATAATTTTAAAATAATTTGATCGATTTTATATATAAATTATATATTAAAAGCTTTTGAAACACGTTTATCACCACCATTATATTTTGTCTTTTTTTATCAAACTGGTATACCACCAAGAATAATCCAGAAAAAAGAATAGAAAATAAAAATATTTAAAACATATAATATAGTATCGTATCTTCTCATATTGACATAGATTATTATAGGAGGGATAATTACATATTTACTATAAAATTAGGAACCTTTATACCTTAGGTTTTTTCAAAATATACAGTGATATTTCATATTTTGTTTCTAACATACATGGTTCTCATGGAATTGTTGTTGTTTGTGATATTCGATACACAATAATGGTATTCTTCACAAATCCAAAAAATTTCATAATCTATAAAGATTTTGTTATATACTATACATTTTGGTGTGATTATGTTCATGTTTGATGTGATGTACCACTATAATAATTTTAGGTAGATCATGGTGAAAGAACATGTTGAGGCCAGAGTTCCCGTATGAGCATTTAAAATAATTCCACGACTACACAAGTGCATATTTTCATATTATACATGTTATATTCATTGTGAGATTAGTTCTATATAAATAAAGGATTTACTACATGTGGGATAGGTGTTCATGGTGTATATTTAAAGTGGGAAACAATAATCCTTTCGATTGAGATCGATTTCAGTATCTGAGGCGAATACCTCCTCTTCAAATATTAAAAAACCACAGAAATGTCATATTTGAGAACATTAAATTCAATATGAAATTGATAGAGTGTAACGAGTCTTCATAAACTGTAATTCATGGATGAGGTATATTAGTAGTTTCAATTTTATTTTCTAATCCACTTGTACTATTTGAGAATGCAATATTGAATTCATTGGTGTACTGTATGGATTCCACGGATGGCGTAAATGAGAATTAATAAAACCATCAGAATGAGTTTCATGGTACTGGTATCTTGTTCATTGATATAGCATGTAGAGTATGAAATTTAGAGTTTTAGAATAACAGATCATCTTCTATGTTCATTAAGAAAATGAGTGTGAACTCTTGTCCACATGCCTGATATCTGATTGTGATCCCATATGCATGAGAATATATTTTACATGTTCTAAAAATGGAAAACCATATCTCAATTCAAATTATATCCATGTTGAATAAATATAAAGTAATTTGATATCTATTTTGGTAGAAAAAATGATAATATTTTTCATAAAACATGTGTTTTTTCTTAGAAATGTAAAGATCAACATAAAAAATTTGTGGTGTGGTAACATAAGGTTTATTTAACCAATGTGGGGACATTATTTAATAATTTGAAGTTCAAATTCAAAATTTTTGGGATAATTGCTTTATAATGTAGTGATCATCAATGTGGGGATGAATCCTGACATGATTTTTTTCTCCCTTCGAATTTTTTTTACAACTCACCATTACAAACATCTATCAATTTTTAGAGTCTTTTAATATCCAATTATGTATCTTTTCATGAGACTTATATTCAGGTAATATAATAAAATTTCCAATGGATCAATAAACACCTCAATTTGACTTCCAACACATAATATATCATTGAAAATAAAATGAAATATATAATATGAAAAATTTCATCATGTAAAAAATATCACATAACATTAAATAACTTATATTGCAATGAAATAACCATTTAATCCTTCCTTGTAAATTAATGAAATCAGTATAAATGTCTTGGATATCCAAAATACCATGTTTCTTATAATTAAGATATTTTTACCTCATATATCCATTGAAAAAATATACCATTAAAAATATTTAATATGCAGAATATTAAAAATATTGTAGCAAATTTGATTGATTTTTAGGTAAGCTAATAGTTCATTCCATACATCCTTGTTTGGAAATAAAATTTAGACAAATCTATTCTCAATCCAATGTGACATGTTTCATGATGTTTTGAGGAATATATATTCAGTTATTATTGAAAATATGAATATTATATAAATAAAATAATTTTAGAGGTAGAGAAATATAGTAGTAAATTTTTTGACAAAAGTTAAAATATCAGATGAGTGATTTAGATTTCATCGTAGTTGAAGAAAAAAATATAATCCTATTATATTTTAAATAAAAAATTATGAATATGATTATGAGAATATTTGATAGAGATATAGTCAAAATGAAAGTGACATGGTAATTTTGAAAATACTTTAGAACATCTAACTCAAACATAAATTGGTAGAATAAATAACAGATATTTTTAATTATCAAAAAAAATTGAGTGATAAGGATTCACGCAACATTTACTACCTTTTTGATTATATCTAAACCCAAACTCTCCCCGATTTTGAAGATAAAATAGGTAAGAATATAAAGAAAATTAATTATGAAAATATATAGAAATGTTAGTCAATTTCGATTAAACAAATTCCGTTTCCAAAAAAAATTAAATTATAAAATTATAAAATTCATATATAAAAATATTATTAAAACTATGAAACCCCCCTTTAAAAATAAAATTCAATATTAAATATATTCATTAAATTAATATATTCATAAAATAATGTAATATTTCAAACCATTCTAAGAGCTAAGACATTTAAGTATATTCTTAATAGTAAATTGAAAATATTTAAGTTAGAACATGATAATATAATAGTTTAAATTTTTAAGAGGATGCATTCTTGTTAAAAATTAAAATAAATAAGTAAATAAATTTAATACAGAAAATAATAATATTGCAGTACATAATTAATAATTAAAAAATATATTACATGCTAGAATATTTTTAGAGAACCTCACACTTATATGTAATTAAAACTAGTATTCATGCTATAGAGAAAATAAAATCTAATACATAATAGAGTTATGTAGTAAGAAAATTAATTAAAAAACTATGTTCATATAAGTAAGAAGGTAGAAGAGTAAATAATGACATAATTAATGTTATTATCCCACTATATAAAACATTTAGTTCATTTTAATAGAATATTAAAACTAAAAGTGAAATTAAATACTTCCTAGATTTTAGTAGTTCTATCTTTAAGGATCTTTAATTTTAAATGATGAACTTCAGAGTTGTTTAATTATTATTATCATAAAAATAATAATAAATATAAATATAAGATAACTCCATATATATCATGTGAGCAATTAATAATATAATCCTGAATCCCAGTGGCATAAACCCAAAAAATATCAAATACAATTTTCTTTTGATGCACTTATACATTTGGGTCTAGTTTTGTTAGCGATTTAAGACCTAGGGAACCAAATCTATTTATGCTGAGCATAAATTCTGTACTTAAATTTAGACAATTATTTTTAATAATAAACACCTTTATCATCACAAAATTGAAATTTTCTAAAATATAATTCCTTATAAAAATTATCATTAATAACATAATGAAAACATCTAATAGTTTACATGGACTTACTTTTGGAACTAGGTACAAAATAACTCATATATTATTTAGACATTTCAACTTTACTTCCAATACCATTCCTTCTTTATTAATTTTACTATTTCTAAGAATTTGACATAGATATTTCCCCCTTGGTAAACAGAATTGAAACTTGTTTTAAATAATGAAATTCAACCAATAATTTCAAAATTTAATTATCATTTAATGATCTATAACTTTTCAAATAAATTAGATCAAATATAAATATTTTTTTAATAAAAATCTCTTTTTAATAAAATTAGCATCATAATAATTTATGATTTCTCTTTATTTAATTAGAATAATTTATCTTCCAAAATATAACATTATTACTTTTTTCACTAAAAGAAATATGTTCAGAATTTAACAATGAGAGAAAGATGATTACACCTCATCAGAATGATCCATAAAACAAAGATTTCCATTTTATTTCTCAGGTCGAGATTTTGAGTTTCAAGAAGATTTATCACATGAATCTTTAGATTGTAATGCCCCAAACATTTTATGGTATGCTTCTCTTGATTACATTCTATTCACAACCTATAAATCATTATGTTCCTTTGATACAAAAATAGGTTATTTGGGAGATATTTAAAACCTAGTCATTAAATATAAATTTTCCACTTCTATGTTTTGAATTTCGAGAAATGGTCATCTTGAGTTGTGTTCAGTAAGCCATTTGGAGACTGATAGAGCCGACTTGATTTTTAGTGAATAGTAACATACCCTTATTAATAGTAAAATAAATAGTAATATGACCCTTTAATAGTAAATAATTAAATTATTTTATTTTCTTAAGGTAATAAGATAATGGGATAGTAATTAATTTTTCAATGTCACATAAAACTAATTAAACCTCTAAGGTTGTTTTTTTTCGAATTAACTATGACATTATTTAAAAATTAAATTAATAATATTTAATTTTTTTTATAAAATGGAGTTCACTTTTGGATTCTACACGTTGAAAAATGGTAGAGGCGGATTTTTGGTTTTTTTGAAACTCTTGAATTTTTGATGAATAGTGAAATACGGTAAAATACCGTATATTCAATTTATCAGTTAAATACACCATTTATGACATCATAAGTGATGTATTTACACATTATTTGAACTCACATTATGTTATTACTATTAGGGGTCACATGAAACAATAAAATTGGTTGTCTTGAGGGAAATAATAAAATAATGAATTAAATATTCAAAATTTACTCCTCTCCTCCACTATAAAAACCCCTCACCACTCCATCTTCTCTTCACTCCTCTAAGCCTTGAAGCTCCTCAATGTTCTGCCCAATAATCCTCCCAAGTCTCTTCCCTACGTACTAGAGCTTCTGGTCTCACCAATAGACCTAAATCAAAGCCCTTAAGAAGGATCTCTAGGAGGAGAGATCAAGAGGTAAACAACCTATTTTTTTCATTTTATGTTATTCTCTTCCATTAATTTTGTCTTGTGTTGGGATATTTCATTAAATATTACCCCTTACATTTCATATTATGTATTAATGATGAGATATTCAATTCCTTTCGTCCAACTATTTTTATGAAATATTAAGAGACGATGTTAGGCTGCCGAATTTTTGTGAGAATTTTATCAAGTATTCTTTCATTTTATGATTCCTTTACATTCTTCTCCTTTCCTCACATCCTCTTAAACAAGAGGCATAAAATCTCTAGAATCATGTATATTCTATATGTTCTCATGTTTATGGAAAATTCTTCATCATTATTCCTCTCCTCTCCCACTTATTTAAGGAATAAAAACATTGTCCGTGATGTGTCGAATTACTGACATCGTGGACGATGTAATTTCAATTTCCATTAATTATTTCAATTCTGGTCATGAAACCAATTATATGGCTGAACCAGGTCATAATATATGTGTTTTATCATGATTAATGTTCTTGAATCATTACACGTTCATAATATGGAATAATAATACAAAACAAATTTATTGAGCACAAAACTGTCAAGCCAAATTCAAGGGTTTATTTTTAACTCATCGAATGAGTCATCCTCATGGTATACATCCAGAATCAATATAAGATCATTTATGTCTCTTTAATTTCACTAATTATTTATATTAAAAATTCAGGATCTTTAACCATATTTCAAACTAACTTCTGTTCATGAATAAATGTAAACAAAGCATGAAACCAAGTAAGAAAATGCTTCCAAAACCATAAAATTGAATCTCTTAAATCCCACAAAAAGGACATTAATGACCTTAATAAGGTTATAAAATATCAATTAAATATAAAATAGGTTTTTTACTTATGAATTAATAATCCTAATTTTTTTATTCAGGTCTTCAATAACAAGTCAAGAACACCTTCAATCATAATGTAAGCGATCCTCTCTCTCACTTTTGTTCAAGAATATACCCTTTGTTGTGACTAACATTGTATTTTACACCAAATAATCCTTATGTGGTGTACCTAAATCCTAATTGAGATCACTTTTTATTTGAAATTATAATTATATTAAATATCCATAATCTCATATCATGGGTATGTTTAGTGTCTAAACCGTCTGCCATTCTACATACGGTGTATATTTGGAAAGTTATTTTAACTACAAATATATTAATGAATCCGTATTATCTATTCTATACGGGTATTGAAAAGGAATATTGCTCTTATATTGAATCAATTTATAAAAAATAATTTGGATTTATAGGTGGTTTGGGCCCACTACAGCCTCTCGATGAATCGGTAGGTCTCATGAGCCAAAATAGTTTGGCGACAGGCCCTTCGAGTTTGTTTCCAAAAATCAGACGGGTTTTTACCCACAGCAGTAAACCGTTTTTATGGTATTATGGTTTCATGTGCCAGATACATGATGTTCAATTAATAATTATTCTATTTATTCATTATCCGTTATTTTTATTATCCATGAGGTTTTCACTATGACAAAACCTATGGACGCAGATCCATTCTCAGTTTATTAATGTCTTTAGTTTTTCATTCATTCACCATGCCATATTTATTATGTCAGATTGACTATTATTCACTTATCATTTTATTCATTCTTCCGCTATATATAACCCTTACTGAGCGTTTGATATCACCCCTTTCATTGTCTACCTTCAATAGGTGATGAAGAGGAGTTCATCTATTGAGTTTTTGTGGATGCAGTTTTTAGTTTTTGTCAGGTCTTATATTGTGTAACCTTTTACAATTGTATTTGAGTTACATCTGTGTATATAGTTTCATCAATACTACTAAACTGATTGTTCCTTCGAGATTTTCATTCCTTCCATCCATGCCAATATCACATGTAATGCACCGGCTCCAGCCTAGTGGGGTAGGGGTGTTACAGTTGGTATCAGAGGAAGTTTTATAGGAAAGTTGGAAACTAGAGTAGGAAATTTATAGTAGGGAACAAACCCCTAAGGTAGTATGTGAAGATAAATATACAAGAATATCCTGGTATTTTGGTAAGGAATAGATTATTTGAATCCTTATCGCAAATACATCCTTGTCTAGATACGAGCAGGTAGAGGTGGCTCCGGCACAGAGGTCACATGAGACAATACTATTGGTTGTCTTGAGGGAAATAATAAAATAATTATTTAAATATTCAAAATTTACTACTCACCTCCACCATAAAAACCCCTCACCACTCCCTCTTATCTTCACTCTTATAAGCCTTGATGCTCCTCAATGTTCTGCCCAATAATCATCCCAAGTCTCTTCCTCGCGTCCTAGATCTTCTGGTCTCACCAAAAGACTAAAATCAAAGCCCTTAAGAAGGATTTCAAGGAGAAGAGATCAAGAGGTAAACAACCTCCTTTATTTTCTTTCTTTTTTTCATTTAATGGTATTCTCTTCCATTAACATTGGATTGTGTTGGAATATTTCATTAAACATTCCCCATAACTGTAAATATTATGTATTAATTATTAGATATTCCATTCCTTTCATCAAACTAATTTTTATGAATTTTTAATAGATGTCGTTAGGCTGCCAAATTTTCATGAGAAATTTATCAAGTTTTATTTCATTTTAAGATTCCTTTATTTTATTCTTCATTCCTCAGCTACTCTTAACCAAGAATAATGGAAGCCCTAGAATCATGTATATTCTGGATTTTCTCATGTTTATGGAAAATTTATCATCGTTATTCCTCTCCTCTCCCACTATTTTAAGGAATAAAAACATTGTCCGTGATGTGTCGAATTACCGACATCGTGGACGATGTAATTTAAATTTCCATTAATTATTTCAATTTTGGTCATGAAACAAATTATATGGTTGAAACAAGTCATAATATATGTGTTCTATCTTGATTAATGTTATGGAATCTTTACACATTCATAATATGGAATAATAATACAAAACAAATTTATTGAGCACAAAACTACCAAGCCAAATTCAAGTGTTTATTTTTAACTCATCGAATGAATCATCCTCATGGTATACAACCAGAATCACTATAAGATCATTTATGTCACTTTAATTTCACTAATAATTTATATTAACAGTTATGGATGTTTAAATGGAAGTAAACAAAGCATGAAACCAAGTAAGAAAATGCTTCCAAAACCATAAAATTGAATCTCTTAAATCCAACAAAAATGCAATTAATGAACTTAATAAGGTTATACCATATCAATTACATATAAAATTGGTTCTGTACTTATGAATTAATAACCCTTGTTTGTTTATTCAGGTATTTAATAACAATTCAATAATATCTTCAAGCATAATGTAATGGATCCTCTCTCTCACTTTTGTTCAAGAATAAACCCTTTTTTGTGACTAACTTTGTATTGTACACCTAATCATCCTTATGTGGTGTACCTACTACCCAATTGAGATCACTTTTTCTTTGAAATTATACTTCTATTAAATATCGTTAATCTCATATCATGGGTATGTTTATTGTATAAACCGTTTATCATTCTACATACGATTTATATTTGGAATGTTATTTTAACTATGGAAATATTGATGAATCCTTATTCTCTATTATATACGGGTATTGAAAAAGCACATTGCTCTTGTATTGAATCAATGTATAAAGAATGATTTGGGTGTAGAGGTGGGTGGGGCCCACTAGATCCCCTCGATGCATCGGTAGGTCTCATGAGACAAAACATTTTGGCGACAGACCTTTCGAGTTTGTTTCAAAAAATCAGTCGGGTTTCTACCCACAGCAGTAAACCGTTTTTACGGTATTATGGTTTCATGTGCCAAATACATGATGTTCAATTAATAATTATTCTATTTTTTAATTATCCGTTATTTCTATTATCCATGAGGTTTTCACTATGAAAAAACCTATAGATGCAGATCCATTCTCAGTTTATTAATGGCTTTAGTTTTTCATTCATTCACCATGCCATATTTATTATGTCAGATTGACTATTATTCACTTATCATTTTATTCATGCTTCCACTATATATAACCCTTACTAAGAATTTTATATCACCCCTTTCATTGTCTACCTTCAATAGGTGATAAAGAGGAGTTCATATATTGTGTTTTTGTGGATGTAGTTTTTAGTTTTTGCCAGGTCTTGTATTTTGTAATCTTTTACAATTGTATTTGAGTTACATCTATGTATATAGTTTCATCAAGACTACTAAAATGATTTTTCCTTCGGGGTTTTCATTCCTTCCATCCATGCCAATATCACATGTAATGCACCGGCTCCAGCCTAGTGGGGTCGGGGTGTTACAGTTAGTATCAGAAGAAGTTTTATAGGAATGTTGGAAACTAGAGTAGGAAATTTATAGTAGAGAACAAATCCATAAGGTAGTATGTGAAGATAAATGTACAAGAATATCATGGTATTTTGGTAAGGAATAGATTATATGAATCCTTATAGCAAATACATCGTTGTCTAGATACGAGAAGGTAGAGGTGGCTCTGGAATAGAGGTACCTAGGAGTGAAAGCTCCGACATGGAGTTTCGGGATTGACCCGAGGTATCCAGGTACACAACAACGGGCCTTGCTGCACTCTTGGTTATGACACTCCTGGGGGATATGCTTTGGATAATTCAGATTTTCTTTACAAGACATTATGAATGAGTTTAATGTAAATTTCTCCTCAGAGGAACCATGTTTATAAGATTAGTTATGCATAGAATTTCAATATTTTTTAAGTGCCTTTCTATTTTAGATTCATAAACAAATATAGTGTATCCCATTATTTAGAAATGGAGTCTAATGGGAGAAGGGGAATCAATACTCGTGGGCAATGTAGGGATATCCCCACTAAGAAAGTCAACACGGTCAATGTCAGAGCAGATCAGATCATTACCATATTGGGAAAACTTACTCAAGTTGTAACGAATAATGATTCCACACCTGTGTTGGATCGTTTAATGCGGCAGAAGCCCCCATCTTTTAGTTGGACTACTAATCCCATGGTAGCTGATAATTGGATCCTGACACTTGAAATGATATTCATGGCATTGAGATGCATTGAGAATGAGAAGGTGGTGCTGGCGGTATATTGTCTCAAGGGTGATACTGATCAATGGTGGTCCCTGATTCAGAATACCATGGAGGTAAAAGAAATAGATGATATGGAATGGAGGAATTTTAAGGGAATATTCTTCGAAAAATATTTCCCTAGTGAGAAAAAAACTGATATGAAGAGGATGTTCCTTAGCTTAAAATAAAGGGAAGAAGACAGCGTTGCGGAGTATGAGGCTACTTTTACAAGGCATTCCAGGTATGCTGTAGATTACGTATGTGACTCGGCAGACAAGATTGATCATTTGTTTGAAGGTATTAAGCCAAGTCTTCATAGGGCATTGGCTTCTCAATCATTTTCATCATATGATGGTATTATATCAAGTTCCATCAAAATTGAGAAGGAATTTTCTAGATCAAATATTTTCAAATGAAGCCAAGATAAGAAGAGGTATCCAGATAACAAGGGAAAATGAGAAGAACCAAAGAAGAGCAAGGGAAAGAATAGTTTCCCATAATGTGAGAACTGTGGAAGAATCATCTCGGAAAATGTTTGAATGGAATGAGAGTCTGCTATAACTACGGAGAAAAGGGTCATTGGTCTGATGAATGCATGGGGAAGAAAAAATTCATTGATGTTCAATGCTACAATTGTAGAGAGATGGGACACTATGCAAATGAGTGTCCTAAGCATCAAGTAAACATGCCTCAGAAAAATCCAAGAGAACAAGGGAGAGCCTATGAAATTATAACCGTGGAGGTTGATGTTCCTAGTGACATGGTGGCAGGTACATTAATTGTTTCCTCAAATGTATCCAACACTTTAATTGATTCTGGATCATCGCATTCATTTATATCTTCACAGTTTTCCAAGAAAATTATATATGTCCAATTTGATTTAATAAAGGATTTGTCAGTTAAAAATCCTGGGGGATGTATCATGGCAACAAAGGCATGTAAACTAGTCCCCCTCCAGTCACCAAATAGTGCTTTAGTTCCTAAACTTGTCATCATAACAATGACTGAATATGATATAATTCTTGGTATGAATTGGTTGTCAAATTATGATGCAAATATTTTTTGGAAGGAGAAAGAAGATATATTTTTGAAAATGGTGTATAATCCCTTGTCATTAGGGCATAAAATTCACCACCTAATTCTTATCTAGAACCACCCTCATTAGCTCTACTGAATTCAATACATGGAAAGGAAGATAAACCTATATTTATCAGCGAGGAACGAAATCTTCAAATTGAAGATGTGCACATAGTGAAAGAGTACATTGATGCATTTCTATAGGACTTACCTAGACATCCTCCAGAGCGGGAAGTTGATTTCTCCCTTGATTTAATTCCTGGTTCAAGAACTATATCAAAGACTCCCTATAGAATGGCCACTATGGAATTAGTAGAGCTAAAGAAACAACTAGAGGAATTGAGTGAGAAAGGATTTATTCGACCTAGTGTCTCTCTATGGGGAGCCCATATCCTCTTTGTCAAGAAGAATGATAAATCAATGAGACAATGCGTTGATTATAGGGAAATAAATTCTATTACAATAATGAATAAGTATCCTCTTCCCCGAATTGATGATTTATTTGATCAACTTTATGGAGCTCAGTATTTTTCGAAGATTGATCTTCGGTCCGGATATCATCTGCTGCTTGTGAGGAAGGAGGATATTCCTAAGACAACATTTCAATCCAAGTAAGGGAATTACGAGTTTATAGTGATGCCTTTTGGACTATGTAATGCACCCTCTGTTTTCATGGATTTAATGAACATAGTTTTCAATGAATATCTTTATAACTTTTTTGTGGTGTTCATCAATGATATCCTGGTATACTCAAAAAGATATGAAGACCATGGGAATCACTTACTGAATATTCTGGAAACTCTTCGAAGAAATGAATTATATGGGAAGTTTAGTATGTTCAAATTATGGCTTCAATTAGTTTTTTTCTAGGCCATATTGTCTCTAAGGATGGAATCCTAGTTGATCCTGCAAAGACAATGGAAATCCAAGATTGGCCCATTCCAACAAACATAACTGAGGTACGCAGTTTTATTGGCTTATCAAGTTACTGTTGGCGTTTTGTTCAGAACTTTGCCCGACTGGATAACCTTCT
The DNA here is from genome assembly GCA_963277665.1 of Viscum album. NCBI lineage: Eukaryota > Viridiplantae > Streptophyta > Magnoliopsida > Santalales > Viscaceae > Viscum > Viscum album. Next base: position 669,419,373 of record OY728167.1, on the reverse strand, counting down.
AACCAAGCCCACACCTAAACGAGTTAAGTTTGTGTGGACAAAGGAATGTATAGAATGCTTCGAAGAATTGAAAAGAATATTGTTCAATGACCCAATTTTGACTCTTTTATATGGAAGTGGTGGATTTCTAATATACAATGATGCATCAAAGGATGGGCTGGGTTGCATCCTTATGAAAAACTATAATGTTATTGGTTATGCATCAAGATAGTTGAAGGCTCATGAGAAGAATTATCCAACTCATGATCTTGAGTTATTAGTTGTAATCATTGCTATGAAAATACGTAGGCATTATCTCTAAAGAGAGAGACGTGAGATTTATACAGACCACAAGAGTTTGAAATAAATTTTTACACAAAAATAACTCAATATGAGGCATAGGATATGGCTTGAGTTACTCAAAGATTACGACTGTTCAATACACTACCACCCGAGAAAGGAGAATAAGGTGGCATATGCATTAAGTGGGAAAGATCATGGACTTCTGACTCAAATGAGGATTAAGGGAGATACTATATTTTTGGATCTACTAAATATGGATATGTGAATTGTTAAGGAAATGGAACCATCTTTTCTATTTCAAATGATTGCTAAAACATCTTTATTAGAGAAGATAAAAAGTACTAAATATGATGATGAGAACCTACACAAGAAAATTAATGCTGTCAAGGATGGGAGACTGGCTGACCTTGTGTATGAAGAAGGAGTTATGATGTTTCCGAAGAGGTTATGCGTTCCATGGGTACCTGAGCTAAAAAGGGAACTGTTAGACGATGCTCATATCTCAAATTTCTCTATACACATAGGTATCACCAAGATGTATAGAGATCTAAAGGAATATTCTTGGGGGATAATATGAAGCGGGAAATTGCTGACTACGTGTCAAGGTGTCTAGTTTGTCAACAAGTGAAGGCAGAGACAAAATATCCCAAAGGAGTGATGAAACCTCCACCTATTCCGATGTGGAAGTGGTAAAACATTAAAATCGATTTTGTCACTGGACTACCGAGGATACATAGAAGGAACGATGCAATATGGTTAATTTTTGATAGAAATATAATCTTCAGCCTTTGTGTGGATCTCGGATTCATACATCAGTAAGGTTCTGATCATTTCCTTCATATTTAAATCATTAAAAGGTATTTATTTTCAAATATCATTAGAAATTACATTCCACATAGATTGTAAATATCTAAGTTCATTTAATTCATGACCATATTCTGGAATTGGAGTCCTGTGGTAGAAACGTCATTGAATTTTTTAGTCAATCTCCCATTCATATGAGTAATTCTTTAATCTTTCAACATTTAAAATGTATCAAATTTAGTTTCAGCAGTTTTTTAAATTAGTTATTAAACATTATTGGTTCCTTCATAAGGATATTTACTGGTTTTCCCCATTCATTTTCAATAGTACATTGGGAGACTAAATTAAATTCAGTAGTTTGTAAAATATAAATATTAATATTAATAGCCCTGGAATTTTTTCTATAATCAGCCACTTGACAAGAACAAAACTTTTCAGTTTTAACTTTAGGAATCTTATATGGTTTTATTTCATTAAAATACATATTAAATCCATATTATTTCAATAGATTATCATGTGATATTTCTAGAAACCATAATTATCACTTTTGAAATAAGGAGCACGAATCATGGAAAATTCTTCACATTAATTTACCATTGAAAACTATATTCTTTTTTTGGATATTTATCATGATATTGCAAAAGATAAAATAAATATTCAATATTATCTAATAGATCCCACAATTTGATACCAATTTTTTGGTCACGATGATGATGATAAAGACATAAGATGTGGTGTGAATTGTGTCCTTTCAGAAACATGAAACAATTGAATCACCCCTTGAAATTAAGTGATAATATCTCTATCTATATTATTAATTAATTTAGAGAAAAAATACAAATTAAATAGATATAAATCCTGATGTATAGTTTTTTGGGGTATACAAATCCCTAATTCCACTCCACCACCATTGTCTCTACGAGTCTAGCGATGTTCACTATGAAGGTCCATTTATCAGAGGGGCCATGACAATTAATTTCAGGTAGTTGACCCTCAAATCAATGATTTTACTGGGAATTTAATTTATTTTATAAGGATACATGATAAAAAAATCTATATGAATCTGACACACTAGAAGAACATATAACATTTTTTTCTAAATTTTAACACTGATTCAACTCACAGTTTCCTCCACAACTGACAAATGGTTTCAATCTTCAATGAAGTATACACTAGAAACCAGTAAATCAACAATTTAATGTATTATTATTTTTTGTTTAAACAAAAAAATTAATGAAAATATGTTAATAAAATCATTATTCTTCTTTATAGATTAATGATATAAAATGATTTATTTTTTTCATTTATTTAAATGTGGAACACCAATATGAATTCCAGATGCACTTTTTATTTTCATATGAGAACGTGTTTCTTACACAATTATTTTGATTCTTCTTGAGAAATATTTATTCAGACAATAAGAATATCTAATTATTTCAAAAACACCACTTCATGAAAAAAACAAAATAAATATTTCAAATAATTTCCATAAAATTATTAGAGAAACTTTTAGCATAATTTTATTCTTTTATTTTAAAAATATATTCAAAATAAAATTAGACTAATAAATTCAAACACTTATCATATTTCACAACTATCATTGAAGAAACCTTATTCTAAATAGATCTAAATTCCCAACCACATTCCAGTGTTTCTAATTCACAAAGTATTGGAATTATACTAACCAAGCATCAAATATAAGGGTAGGTGTTGAAGATCATCAACAAAAACCTCTTAAGCCCTGAGATACAAGGAAATATCATGGTATCTCTATTTTTTGTGCGGGGTATGATAATAAGTGGTGAATGTAACACATACCATCCACTCTAGTAGAACTAATATTGTTTTTGATTTTGGATCTACACACTCTTTTATATCTAAATAATTTTCTTAGGATATCACATTACCAATACAACCATTAGATGTTGAATTAGTTGTTAAGACTCCTAATGGTATTATTATAACATATCAAGTCTATGATTCTTCTATAATTAATTTTTGCGGTAATTTTCTTCAATTTTTTTTTGTTATTCTTCCTATAGTTGAATTTGATGTTATTTTGGGAATGGAATAGATTTATTTATATATTCTCATATCAACTTCCAAGGAAAGGAAGTCACATTTGATATTCCAAACCAACCTATGATTGTATAGTAGTGTGAGGATAAATATAAAATTTCAATGGAAATTACATACCATGTAACTATCTAGATTCCCATTCAATGGGGGTATTTATCTTCGATGGAGAATTAGAATCTCAACGTTGAAGATATGCATATTTTATGAGAGTTTATTAATGAATTTATAAAAGAGTTTTATTATCTTCCTCTGATTCATGATGTTTTTTTTTCAATATAACTCACACATGGTGAAATTATAACTTCAAATAATCCATATATAATGGCCCCAATTGAGTTTCAGGAATTGATGAAGCAACTTTCAGAGACTCTTATAAGGGATTTATTCAGCCATGTACTTCATCATGGGGTGAACCCATTATTTTTGTTAAGAATAAATATATATCAATGTTTCTATTCACTTAATATAAAAAACTATAAAAATAAAAATCAATAATATCTATCCTCTTCCCCATATTGATAATTTTTTCGATCAATTTTGAGTATCTTATCACTTCTCAAAAGTTGACCTTCATTTTGGATATAATTAATTGAGATTCAAATGTGAATACACATACAAAAAAATCATTCTATAAGGCATAGAAACTATGGATGTATATTAATTATATTTATTCTTACTAATATCCTTTGTATCTTCATGTATTTAATGAAGAGAGTCTTTAAATATTTTCTTGATCAGTTTGTGGTAGACGTTATAGATGATATTATTATATTTTATAAGAGAACATAAAAGCATGAAGATAACACGAGTATTGTACTAAAGTCACTAAGTAAGGATAATTTGTTTTAAATATTTAAAAATTGGGATTTTTGGATATATACAGTTTCATTTTTGGGTCATATAATCTCAAGATATCCTATATTGATGGATCCATCAAAGTTAAAATTTATTGGACATTTGACCAGACCAACCACTATGAGTAAGATCTATAGTTTTCCTGGTTTGGATTAACATTATCTACACTTTGTGAATATTTTCTTATGGATATATAATCCACCCACTAAGTTAATTTGGAAAGGAGTCATGTTACTTTTAACTAATGAATCTCAATAAAATTCTGAGGAACTAAAGTGAAAGTTGGTCAATGCACTTAAGATAATAGTACCATACAGTGGACAAGGTTTTTTTATTTATAATGATGCCTAAAAGAAGGTTTTGGGTTTTATTATTATGTAGAATGATATGGTGATAGATTTTCCTCTTTCTAATTAATGGTTCATGATAAGAATTACATGACTCATGATTTGGAGTCAGCAGTGGTAATCTTTACATTAATGATATGGAGTAATTACCTTTATGAAATGGTGTGACATATATAATGAGCATAAAATTTTACATTATATTTATACCCACAAATAGTTGAATATAAACAAGAGAATATGGTTGGAATTGATACCATATTACGATTGATCAATGTATTACCACCCAGGGAAAATGAACAAGGTGGGTGATGCTTTGCGTCAAAAAGATAATGTTATATTATATATGAAAAGGATACAAAAGGATTCAATAGTTCTATATTTTCAAATATAGATACTTATGTCTTGAAGGAATGGGAGAAATAATATCTTACACAAATGAGTGCTCAACCATCTATCGATGTGATGATTAAAGAGGTTAGAAAGAATGAAATGGAGCTAAAAAAGAAGGTGTGGAATGTTGTTGAGTTTAAAATGTTTTTTATAAAATCATATGTTTCAGTTTTTAGTATATCTGCTCTAAATAACAAATTTGAATAAATATCTACTGTAATCAGCTCACAACTCATCATTCTCAATTCATCACGGAATTATGCAGTTGTATAGAGTTATAAAAGAGTATTTCCAGTGAGAAAACATGAAGAGGGATATTATAGATGATGTACTTTGGTTATTGGTATGTAAGTATGTTAATTATGGGATAAATAATTATAATTTCATGTATTAACAATTACTCATACCATAATGGAAATCTGAAAACACCACCATAGATCTTGTCATCAGACTCCCCAAAACATATAACAACTGTAATGTAATTTGCATTATAGTTGACCACTTAACAAATCTGACACACATAATTTATATCATAGAAGATAGATATCTTTTTAAAATTTGAAATTTATAAATAAAGGAATTGGTATGTTTTCATGGGGTTATACATTCTATTGTATCTGATCAAGATTTATGGTTTACCTCAAATTTCATGTGAAGTATTCATCACACTCAGGATATAGAGTTTCAATTTATAACATCCTATCTTCCTCAGATAGAAGGTAAGTCCAAGATAACCATTAGAACCCTATATTATATTTTAAGATCATATTATATAGACATAATAGGTGTTTGGGATCAACACTTTCCTCTTGTAATATTTTATTACAATAAACTATTTCACTTGAGCATTCAGATGGATCCATATTGGGTCCTCTATTAAAGGATGTGAAAAACTAAAAAGTTTCAAGATGATGTTTGATAAATAAAGATATTGGTACTTGAGATAGATATGTAAATGGAAGATAAGTTAATATTCATTAAATGAAACATTAAGGAAGTTCCAAACTGATAGAAGAGTTATGATGAAAATCGTTAAAGAGATCTATAATTCAAAGTTGGTTAGAAGGTATTCTTATGAGTCTATCTATGGATGAAGGTTATGATATTTAGAAATAAGGTAAAACTATGTCATAGGTATACAGGTCCTTTATATATTCTGGACCAAATATGGATTGTAGATTATTTCTTGTCTCTTCCACCAATCCTCTATAAAGATCACAATGTGTTCCATGCATATCGATCGTGGAAGTACATAACTGATCTATCATGGGAACAAAAATAAAAGGTTTTAAAAATGGCTCAGGATATTTTAAATGATGTAGAACCTTTAGAAATCTTGTATCTTAGATATATACTGAAATAGAACAATAGTACTCAACTTTTATAGGTTCTCTTGTGGAATCATAAATTTGAGGAAGTTACATGGGATCTAGAGGTTGTGATGAAGAAGAGATATATTATTTTATTATCATAGTGATTGAATTTCAAGGTTTGAATTCATTTTAAGAGGGGAATAATGTAACACCACAACATTTAATATGTATTCCTTAGAAATAAATTTGAATTATTCAATAGATTTCTTTACACGTAACCCTAGTCTAAATAGATTCATAATATCATTTACATTTATAACATATCCATTGGATTGGAAGGTATGAATAAAGTTAACCATATTATAATATATATATATATATAACTGTTTTCATAAATTCAAATGTACAAATTAATGACTAAAAAATTGTCATTAGTTTATTTAACAAAATCATTTATTGATTAAATGAGTTATTTTTGAAGAAATGCATTTTAATACCAGTTGTGTATTATTATCAAAAAAAGTATACTGATCACCATTAGACATTTATTTTAATGGAATTTATTTTTAATTTATGAATAAAAATCCATAAATTCATTATCTAAAGGTTATGAATGAAGAAAATGTCATTTAAAAATAGTTATTTTGTTTTTCATAAAACTGTTTTATATGTGAAATTTGTATTTTAATAATAAATTAAATAAGTAACTATTTATTAATGATTATAATGAAATTTATAGACTATATATTCTATAAAAAAATTATATTAATTTTATTGTATTTTTTGGAATGTAATAAAACTAAATTTTATTTTATGCCTTAAAATAGATTTATAAAAAAACAGTTTTTCACGGAGTATTATTGTTTATTTTGAAATAATTTTCTTCCATTTATAAAAATTAAATTTGATAAAATGATTTATTTATTTTTAATAATCATATAAATTTTTTTAATGAGGAAAATTTTATTTTTGGTCAAAATGAATAGTAAAAATAGTAATAAATCATTACAAAAGTTAATGTGAAATTGGGTTTACAGGGGGGGTTAAACCAAGATATAAGTGTAAATTTCCCACATAAACTTCAAAAATTATTTGTGGTCAAAGATATTTCAGTAATATATTATCTTATATTCTAATTATTTTCTATTTATATCATCTTTTATAAGAAAGTGAAATTATATTATTTAAATATTTTAAGTAATTCCACATGTGTCCTGTCATGCACTTATAAAAGAGACATCATATCCAACCTTATTCATGAATTTTGAGACTTCTATTTTAGTAAATCCGTAACTAAAAACATTCCAAGATTACATACTTTTATCTCAAATCCCATGGTCTTCTCATAGAACCAGTATTTGAAGAATTGAGGTGTAAGCCAAAGTAGGTCATTCAAAGGAGATGTAGAAATCCTAACCAAGCCATTTCAATTTTATTTCTTCCTACATTTCCTATAAAACAAGTATATTCATAATTATATAACTAATATAGTATCATAAATATAATAACCTTTAATTATGATGATATTACAACCTTTTCCACCTATTTCCCATCAAATGGGAAATTAATGTATCACTCATGCATATGCGTAGAATGCTGCCTCCACATAGTGATATGATTAATTATCCATCATATCCCTACATTGATGGATACAATGATGGATTTAACAAATATATATGATAATTATTATAAAATCATGATTCTATTATTATGAAATATTATTTATTAATATTTTTTTAATCTTTTCGTTAGAAAGTGAAAAAAACAATCATGACCACGTATGGACTACCATCTCCAAGAACGATGTAATTCATTTTTATATATATAACATATATGGATGGTTATAAATATGTGTATAATGATTATATATTATATTTATATCCGGATTGATATTCTATAGGTGATATAACCATGATCAATTTTTAAGGACCATAATAGATTAATCGAATCAGACATGAAATGAAAAATAGTTATCACTCAAAATAATTACTTTAATAAAGAATTATCGATGAATGGGTGATAATATGTTATAATTAAACCATAAATGGTATTATAATTATCAATATATTTATTTTATATAATTATAAAAAATGAAAATATATTATTCAGGATTTTATAGTGGTTATAAAGAAAATAAATCTTTAGGTAATGGTTTTATGTTACATTCTCATTTTTACTGGAATTGTTTTTCTTAAATTTATGATGATGAAATTATTTTATATATATCTCAAAATTATTATGTATTTTATCTCCTCAGTTTATTTCAACAAATTATTGTTTTATTTATTTTCCTCTCTCTAAATACTCAGAAGTTAGAAATAATTTTTAAGGAAAAATTTTTTTTCTATTCGGTTGAGAGTGTCTCTCTTATATGTCCATATTTTATTTAAAATATTTTGAATACTTTTTAAATAATAAATAATTATTTTTTAAATTCATTTTTATCCATGTTTTAATTTATATAATAAGGATTATAAATAATCCTCCTATCAATTTTAGAATGAATTAATTTTTACGAAATGCATGAAAGAAATATTTTTTTAACATACATCACAGAAATGAATTTTACAACTGTAAAGACTACTATTTTTTGAATTATACAGTACTATTTTAAATGTTTATATTAAAAGAAAATTTCTTAATGAATATGTTTAAATTTTGACATCTAAAATAATTGATCTCAAAATAAAAATGGTATTTCCCTCAAGAAAAATTCTTGTGATATATTAAAATATTTTTTTCATTGATGATACCATTATATGTTGTTACATATGGTTCAATGAAGATATGATACATTTATACCATACTTATTCATTCCATGTATGGTTATTTATTTTGATAATGATATTTTGATGATATTTTTTTTCTTTTCCATGGTTTAAACTATGATGAAATTATAATGTTTTTCATATTCTTATGGCATACGTATGAATGGATTATGATTATGTTACATGTGGTTACTTCAAAAATATATAATTAATTAAATAAATTTTAATGTTTTATGATCATAAAGGGTACTTTGGAGGTTATCCCACTACCAAAATATGGTATATGAGATTTAATCCCAAGCCCAAAATATGGTACACGAGAGGCTATCCCATTCCCAATACAGGTGCTTGGGTGGTTTCCCAATCCTAACATATGATGAATTCCTTAGTAGTAAGTGTTGAGACCTGATGCTTGAAGTACATGGACATTACATTACTTTTTCGGAATACTTAATAAATAACAAAAATAGACACACAAGGATTGTAATAGTTTAGTGTCTTTGGAAACTCAGAATAAAATCTTCTAATCGTGGTGAAAGATCTTCAACATCTCTTAATAAAGATCATCCCTTTTTTTCATACCTAAAACATTTCTTTATATCCTAGGGAAAAGAAAACATAAAAGGGGTGAGCTCAAATTCCCAGTAAGGGTAAACATAGAGAACATAAAACAATCCATAAACATTTGAATGCAAAAACTTGAACATAAAATCTAAACATCAAAATCTTTAGCAAAGACATGAATCTTGGAAGTTCATAAGGAAAATATCATAAGGGAACATAAATCATGATAAAATATAATGGGAATAAAACATGTAATTGTGGAAACCATTAAGCACATGATATGATTTCTATAGTATCCAAGGCATTGCTGCCAAGACCATCTTAGTGGACAAAGTCCCTTTATGAATCGAGTTCACTCCTCGTTCCAGTCCTGTATTACTGAACTGGTTTAACTTGTCGTTCCATCCATGTCTATCTCATGAGATATAAATCATTACCCAATTAATTAGAGGTAGATATAGGTCCCACCCATCTCATAATGATACCATTTTTATTTGTGCCACAAAATCATAAACCATACATCATAGCATACCCCATGTAATAAAAATGGGATTATTAAACATCGTGACATCATAAAACAATTCATATAAGATAAATGAATTCATAAAAATAATTCCATAACAACATAATCAAATCAATGTAATAATATCTATAGAAACAAAACCCTATATTATCTTAGATGGAAAACAATTTTGATAAAACACTTGTACTCCATTCTTGAGGAAAATATCCTTTCTACATCAAAAACATTTTTCCTTTCTTAACATGTCATACCATTTTAAACTAAAAGAATTTGATTAAAAAAAACTTCAAAACGTGTAAAGGAAGCTTCTTGGAAATGATATTTCAAAAATCTATTCATGCCATATAAGTTAAAAAAATATTCTTCCCGTACTTTGGCCGGAAAAGTCAAAAAGTACCTCGTACGAAAAACGACAAAAGATTCCTTTATTATATTTTACTGAAAACTAACCGAAGGGTAAAATTGGATTTAAAAATGTTTATGTGGATGTAAATAATAATAAATATTGAGTAAACATGGATGTGGATGAAAAATATTCCCCAATAAATTCTTAAGTATAAACAATCTCGGATAAAAATGAGATTGTGTGATTTTCCCTTACTTTAGGTCTGATATGCTTCGTACGTATCCGAACGTCCTGTATAATGATTTAAATAATGTCATTTACTTATTAAATAATCCTATTAATTGTTATGATATCATATATGTTTCACTTATGACTTTATATTACCGTTTCTTTTGTAAATTCCATGTTAAAGCAGCGTTTTGGGTAAAATCATTTCATTTATCATATGTGTTTCGTCTTGTCGTTCTTGATATTAATACTTATATCATGATTTGCATAATTCCAGAATGTAAAACATGATTTATATATAATATATATTTATCATATAGATATATATATTATAAATCGATAAAAGGAATGAAATACGCCGTTCATGGAGACTGTAGGCCGTACGTACGCATGAACGCTGTTTTCGTTTCCTTATTGAATTGAATGAAAATAAATAGATGAAATATATATATATACATAAATCCAGTAGAATTAATATATTTCCTTATTATTCATTAAATAAACTTTATGATCATTCATGTATGGTTAACATGGAGAATGAATCTCATCGCGTCGTGGAGACGGTAGTCCGTACGTACGCACGAGCAATGATATCGTTCCCATAATTATTGAATAGAATTGGAGTGGATGGTATAATATATCATAATTAGTATGATGTTATAATAACCATATATATTTATTATTTACACCATTATACCCATACATGTAAGGTGTTGGTGGAAAAATAGATTTCACCACGGAGTGGAGACGGTATTCCGTACGTATGCACGTGTGGTGATTTAGTTTTCCATAGGATGGATAGATGGTGAAATAGGGTTGTTTCATACTTATAATAACATATCAGTATATGAATTATACTAGTGTTATTACTTAATAATGAAACAACTAAAGAAAAATAAGTGAAAGAAGAAATAAATTTGAAAGAATCGGTAACAGACATTACCTCTTCTTTGAAGCGCCTCTTTGAGACCTCCTCTGAGGGCACTAAAATTGGTCTTTGAAGAAGACCAGAACCTCTAGTATGTTTCTATGGAAGTGGAGAAGAGAATTTGGAAGGGGTTGGCCGATCTTTAAGGCTCAAAGTTGTGTGAGGAAGAGAGGGAGGAGGTGCCCTTTTATAAGGGAGGAGAGGGGAACCTTTGGAAAAACAAAAAACATTTATTTTATTATAAAGTCATATTCGGTTTTTAATAGCTCCAAATTGAGTTATTTCAAAGCTAAGGTGGGTATGGGTCTAAACCCTCCCATATAATAGAATTTAGAAAAAATTTAGGTTTCTATTTTAACCTTATCATTTAGATTTATCCTTAAGTTAAATAATTTTACTTTTACCGTGTCTTCTTGTTTTCTTACACTATAAGGTTAATAAACTTACTATAACAAGCCAAAAGAACCCCAAGTTTTTTATAATTAATATATATAACATTATCTAAGTAATTTGTACTAACCTTAGATTTTTAGGAATAAAATAACAATTAATAATATAATATTTGTTTTAAAAACTATTTTATGTCAATTTTGACACTATTTGGTAATTGATTTTTGTGAAAATCATAACATAATGATTAGTTCTAAAAACGTTAACTTACTCAATAATAACATGTCATATTATCCTATAAAATTAGTGTAATTCATAAAAAGTCTCCAATTACATTTATTTGGGTATTTATAACATCAATTATTTCAATATTTCATTAATAAGATAATTACTGCATCATCTTTGTGTCATAAATGAATTCAATTATTTAATGTCTAAAAATTTGAAATACAATATAAATTTGTAGGAAATAATTTTAGCTTTATAATGAATATTTATAGTCGAATTTATCATATGTATAACCCTATATGAAAAATGATTTACTTATTAAACTTTGATTTTAACTATTTTAACCCTTCTTTAAATAAATTAATATTAAATATCCTAATCTAATCCAAGTGGGCCTAAATGGTCATATTTTATACCTAAGGTTGTTTTTGGACGAATTAAACTTATAAAATAGAATTATTACATGTGTTAGGGTAATAATAATAACATTTTTACCATTAATTATCCTATTTACTTTTAACCGTGGTAAATAAAAGTAAAAAGTTACTATTCACCAAAAAATATTGTCACCTCATTGAACCACATTTTAGTCCTTGATATTAACCGCGTCTCTCGTATTTTCGAAATTCCACTCCCAGAAGCGGTAAAATTATGTTTTATGAAAAAATCTGTTTTTTAACAACCACTTAGTGGTTTCACTATTCATCAAAAAAATGACAGTTTCCAGAAAAATACCAAAAATTAGGCCTAAGATATATTTGATATTAGGAATTAAAAAATGATGTATATTTTACCAAATTCAAAACATATCATTTGCATTAATTAATTTAAAAAATTAATTCTCGTCGTGAAAACAAATAGCGTGTTTTTAAGAGATAATAACTATCAAAAGATTGACACTTGTTTATGTCTTGTTTAAATGTGAAATTACATCCAATGACCAAAATTGAATTAAAATATAAACATATATTCAAAATATACTTTAAAACCACTCAAATTAATTATTTATCACTATTAATTATTTCGATTAAAAAAAATTAATTAAAATTTAATAATTATCACTATTCATCAGAATATGAAAGTTACCCAAAAAGTACCAAAATTTCACCCTAAGATAATTTCGATATTCCAAATCCAAAAATGAAGTCCATTTTGAATGATAAAATTTATAAAATTTCAAATAGTGGGTATTACTATTCATAACGGCTAGTCCATAAAAATATTATAATAATATCTCGTTTAGTGAAACTCGGTATTGCGTACTACACACGCTATCGAGGAAGGTCTTTATTGTGTTTAATGCAAGCCAAGTCAGGTTTGCATGTAGTGAAAGCTCTGTTTGGTGTTTCGTATATTCAATCTTATTTCATTTATTCATTAAACAAAATCTATACATAATGTTGCATAGAATAGTTTCTACAAAACGAATTTGAAATTGAGTGTAACGCGAGCCAAGAATAGCGGTGCGTATACTGAAAGCAAATATGGTGTTGCGTATATCACAAGCTAATTTTGGTGCGGCATACAACACAAGACATTAAAAAGAATATTTTTCATAAAATCTCGGGGTGTTACATTCTACCCCCCTTAAAATGAATTTCGCCCTCGAAATTCATCGGAGTTATAAATGGTTTATTACACCAGAGTTTCTTTCATAGAAACCCAAATCGTAAAAAGTAATACTAAAACTTCATTTAAAAAAGAAATGTTAGAAACATAACAGATACCCAAATAACTCATCACTGGGTTTCCACATAGGAGAACATAGGTGAAAATATTGATATGGAGGAGAAATCTGACCATCATGTTCTGATGGAGAGTGGTAGAGAACATGGCTATGAAAAAGACATCAATCACAAAGCCATACATTTGTGATGATGTAAGGTACCATCTGATTCATCGGATATAAGGGCACTAGGACAACATTTTTGGTTTTCATGATCGTTTCCCTAAAGTGGATGAAATTGGAATTAGAAGAAATACTTTCTTGATTTTGGTACAGTCTCACTGTTGGTCATTCTTTGGACAATTTCCACTTCATATCTTAAAGAAATGAAGTTGAATTTGTCATTCATGAAGTGTTAGCAGATCATGTGATAGAATGATGGGTCATTCCATCTCTCTCAAACAAAAGGTTATAAAAGTTATCAAAAATACATAAGTCCATATATAGTGATATTAATCATATATGGTTCCTAAAATGGACTTATACTTCATATATCATACTGCGTAATATAATAAAACTAGTTTCTACTAAACAGGGACTTCTTTTTGGCCAGTGGTAGGTGATAAAGGCCAATCGCACTTCAGTTGTGGGTTCGATTCCCATAGCCGTGTCCGACGCGATGGGATGTCGCCCATCCTGTAGGTTGTCCTCTTTCTAAAACTACATTACTATAAGATCCCATCAATAATATCGAAAAAACTTCTATCCTTAAACAATACTAACTTATGTCCAATATAATCCATTCCAATTTTTAGGCTTATCCATAATACTGCAGTCCACTCTCATATTATAGTGAAAATGATTACTAGAGATTTCATATAACAAACATGTTAATAGCATCGTTGATCCCCATATATCATAAGATATATCTTGTTGGTCACATTCCAATCATTCGAAGGCCTTAATCATGTATTCTCTTGAAAAATAAATACCCATTGAATCTTAGTGAAAACATGAGTGTTGTCAAAAGTTAACTCGTTCCACATACCAAAACCCCAAAATTCTATATACTCAAACCATGATATAACTATTTACTTATATCAGTCATGAGCTCATGAATACTGTCAAACATTTCATTTTCTCTTTACCCCTTCATTATGTGCATATCATATTTTTTCCAAAAATATCTCAATCACTTTCTATGGTTACTGGTACCATAAAATTATTGAAAACCCCAATAGAACAATACATAAATATCCCAATATTCCACGATACTATATACAACATTATTTTGGAATCCCATTACATAAACACTTAATCATTCAACCACATCATTGTCATATTCAACATCGTCAATAGTGATCGCATGTGACTTCCCTCTATCCTTTGCCTTATGTGGTTGCTGATGTCGATCATCACTAACCATTGGATTAGGGCATTTATTATCATAATTCCCCATTTCCTTGAACTTGAAGCATTAAAGTGTTGGTGGTGCGTTCTCTGCAATATTTTCTTTATTCACATCATTAGAAACCCTTTTTCTATTACATCGACACTCAGCTGCTCGATGACCTTTTTTTCCACACTTAAAACATTTTCTAGTCCCTTTAAGACAATCTCCACCATGCTTCTTTCCACACTTTGAGCATAAGGAAACATTCAGCTTCCTTTCACCATTATTCTGAGATTTCTCCGTGAACTCCATCTTTCCTTTCTTGTCAAAACCATGAGATGGATAAGTAACACCAACTTCCATTTCTACCTTGATAGAACAACACAATATTTCTTCATAGATACTGAAGTCTCTTATAGCTAATTCCCTTCAAAGATTTGGTTTTAATCCACTGAAGAATCGATCCACTTTACTTTCAGGTTGGATGATAAAGCTAGATGCATACCTTGAAAGCCTTGTAAAATTCGCTTCGTATATACCAACAGATTCATCATCCTTTTAATTTAGTTCATGAAACTCCTTCTCCATCTTTGTTCGAAGAATAAAAAGGAAGTACTTATTGAAAAATAAGTTCTTGAACTCGTCCCATTCCATGGACTCAATTTCATCTCTTGGCCTCATATTCTTGATACGATTCCACCATTGATCAGCTTCACCTTCCAAATGATATACTTCTAAGATGACTTTATCATGTTTAGAACATTGAAGAACTGAAAATATCTTTTCAGTGGTACTGATCCATTGTTCAGCAACAAGTGGATCAGAAGACCCACTGAAAGAAGGTGGGCGTTGCCTCATGAAGGACTCAATAGAATATTGTTCCCTTCTCTGCTCATTTGGAAGTCCAGAATGATTCATAGATTGTGTAAGTATAGCAATTTTATTTTTCACTCATCTCCCATAACATTTGTTTGTTCAGAAGGAAAATCATTGCATTGTCCATTGCATTGATCAACATGGTTCCTTCGAGTTCCATCCATTGTCTAAACCCCAAAAAGAATAGTGTGAGAGGCAAAAATCATGCTAGGAAAAGCAACATAATAAAGGGGGAGTACCTTCAATATCTAACATATTAGGATTAAATATAATATCATTACCGTAATTCTAGGACTATAACCTATACTTACACATATCCTTAGGGACATCCCTAGACATACCTTAGAAATATCTCTAGGGATCTCACTAAAGTTATCGCATCCTAGTTTCCAAAGGTAGACTAAACCTTTTCTCTAATACCAATTTTAGAGACCCGAAGCTTGACGTACATGGACATTACATTAATTTTGCAGAATACGTAATACATAACAAAAACAGACACACAAGGATCGTAATAGTTTAGTGTCTTTGGAAACTCAGAATAAAATCTTCTAATCATGGTGAAAGATCTTCAACATATCCCAATAAAGATCTTCCCTATTTTTTCTTACCTAAAACCTTTCTTTATATCCTGGGGAATAGAAAACATAAAAGGGGTGAGCGCAAATTCCCAGTAAGGGTAAACATAGAGAACATAAAACAATCTATAAACATTTGAATGCAAAAACATGAACATAAAATCTAAACATAAAAATCTTGAGCAAACACATGAATCTTGGAAGTACGTAAGGCATATATCATAAGGGAACATCAATAATGATAAAATATCATGGGAATAAAACATGTAATTTTGGAAACCATTAAGCACATGATATGATTTCCATAGTAGCCAAGGAATTGCTGCCAAGACCATCTTAGTGGACAAAGTCCGTTTCTGAATCGAGTTCACTCCTCGTTCCAGTCCTGTATTACAGAACCGGATTTACTTTCCGTTCCATCCATGTCTATCTCATGATATATAAATCTTTACCCAATGCATTTGAGGGAGATATAGGTCCCACCATCTCATAATGATACCATTCTTATGTGTGCCACAAAATCATAAACCATGCATCATAGCATAACCCATGTAATAAAAATGGGATTCTTAAACATAGTGATATCATAAAACAATTCATATAAGATAAATGAATTCATTAAAATAATTCCATCACAACATAATCAAATAAATATAATAATAGGTATAGAAACAGAGCCCTATATTATCATATATTGAAAATAATTTTGATAAAACACTTGACCTCAATTCTTGAGGAAAATATCCTTTCTACTTCAATTTTTTTTCCTTTCTCAACATGTCGTGAAATTTTAAACTAAAAGAAGTTGATTAAAAATAAACATGAAAACGTGTAAATAAAGCTTCTTGGAAATGATATTTTAAAAATCCATTCATGCCGTATAAGTTAAAAAAACATTCTTCCCGTACTTTGGATGGAAAAGTCAAAAAGTACCTCGTACGAAAAACGAAAAAATATTCCTTTCATATCTTTTACTAAAAACTCACCGAAGGGTAAAATTGGATTCAAAAAACTATATGTGGATGGAAATAATATTACATATTGAGGAAACATGGATGTGGGTGATAAATATTCCCCAGTAAATTCTGAGGTATAAACAATCTCGGATAAAAATGAGATTTTGAGATTATCCCTTACCTTAGGTATGATATGATTTGTACGTATCTGAAACTTCTGTATAATGATTTAAATAATGTCATTGACTTATTAAAGAATCATATTCACTGTTATGATATTATATATGTTTCACTTATGACTTTATATTACCCGTTGTTTTGTAAATTCCATGTTAAAGCAGCGTTTTGGGTAAAATCATTTAATTTATCATATGTGTTTCGACTTGTCGTTCATGATATTAATACTTATATCCTGATTTAAATAATTACAGAATGTAAAACATGATTTATATATAATATCAATTCATCATATACATATATATATTATAGATCGATAAAAGGAATGAAATACACAGTTCATGGAGACGGTAGGTCGTACGTACGCATGAACGCTGTTTTCGTTTCCTTATTGAATTGAATGAAACTAAATAGATGACATAAATATATATATACATAAATCCAGTAGCATTAATATATTTAAGTATTAATCATTATATAAAATTTATGATCATTCATGTATGGTTAACATGGAGAATGAATCTCATCGCGTCGTGGAGACGGTAGTCCGTACGTAGGCACGAGCGATGATATCATTCCCATAATTATTGAATAGAATTAGAGTAGATGGTATAATATATCATAATCAGTATGATGTTATAATAACCATATATTGTTATTATTTACACCATTATACCCATCCATGTAAGGTGTTGGTGGAAAAATAGATTTCACCACGGTGTGGAGACGGTATTCTGTACCTACGCACACGTGGTGATTTAGTTTTCTGTAGGATGGATAGATGGTGAAATAGGGTTGTTTAATACTTATAATAACATATAATTATATGAGTTATACTGAAGTTATTACTTCATAATGAAACAACTAATGAAAAATAAGTGGAAGAAGAAATAAAGTTGATAGAATCGGCAACAGACATTACCTCTTCTTTGAAGCGCCTCTTTGAGACCTCCTCTTAGGGCACTAAAATTGGTCTTTGAAGAAGGCCAGAAACTCTAGGATGTTTCTATGGAAGTGGAGAAGATAATTTGTTAGGGTTTGGATGAGTGTGAAGGCTCAAAGTGGTGTGAGGAAGAGAGGGAGGATGTGCCCTTTTATAAGGGAGGAGAGGGGCACCTTTGGAAAAACTAAAACATTATTTTATTATAAAGTCATATTCAATTTTTAATAGCTCCAAATTTAGTTATTTAGAATCTAAGGTGGGTATAGGTCGAAATAATCTCATCCAATAGAATTTATACAAGTTTATGTTTCTATTTTAACCTTATCATTTAGATTTAACCTTAAGATAAATAATTGTTCTTTTACCATGGCTTCTTATTTTCATACACTATAAGGTTAATAAACATACTATAACAAGCCAAAAGAACCCCAAGATTTTTATTATTAATATATATAACATTATCTAAGTCATTTGGCCGAACCTTATATTTTTTGGAATAAAATAACAATTAATAATATAATATTTGTTTTAAAAACTATTTTATGTCAATTTTGACACTATTGGGCAATTGATTTTTGTGAAAATCATAACAGAATTATTAGTTCGAACAACGTTACCTAAATCAATACTAACATGTAATATTAACCTATATTTTAGTTTAATTCATAAAAAGTTTCAAATTACATTTATTTGGGTATTTATAACATCAATTATGTCAATATTTCATTAATAAGATAATTACTGCATCATCATTTTGTCATAAATAAATTAAGTTATTTAATGTATAAAAATTATAAATATAATACCATTATGTAGGAAATAGTTTTAGATTTATAATTAATATTTATAGTCTAATTTATCTTATGTATAACCCTATATTAAAAAAGATTTACTTATTAAACTTTGATTTTAACTATTTTAACCCTTCTTTAAATAAATTAATATTAAATTTCCTAATTTAATCCAAGTGGGCCTAAATGGTCATATATTATTCCTAAGGTTGTTTTTGGACAAATTACACTTATAAAATATAATTAGGCCATGTGTTAGGGTAATAATAATATCATTTTTACACTTAATTATCCTATTTACTTTAAACCGTGGTAAATAAAAGTAAAAAGTTATTATTCACCCAAAAATATTTTCACCTCATTGAACCACATTTTAGTCCTTGATATTAACCGTGTCTCTTGAATTTTTGAAATTCCACTCACAAAAGCGGTAAAATTATGTTTTATGAAAAATTCAGTTTTTTTAACTACCACTTAGTGGTTTCACTATTCATCAAAAAATGAAAGTTTCTAGAAAAATACAAAAAATTAGGCCAAAGCTATATTTGATATTATGAATTCAAAAATGATGTTTATTTTACCAAATCCAAAACATATCAGTTGCATTAATTAATTTAAAAAAATTAATTTCCGTCGTCAAAACAAATATCGTGTTTTTAAGAGATAATAACTATCAAAAGATTGACACTTGTTTATGTCTGGTTTAAATGTGAAATTACATCCAATGTCCAACATTGTATTAAATGGTAAAAATATATTCTAAATATACTTTAAAAACACTCAAATTAATTATTTATCACTATTAATTATTTTTATTAAAAAATTTGTTTTAATTAAAATTTAGTAATTTTCACTATTCATCAGAATATGAAAGTTATCCGAAAAGTACCAAAATTTCACCCTAAGATAATTTCGATATTCCAAATCCAAAAATGAAGTCCATTTTGAAAGATAAAATTTATAAAATTTCAAAAAGTGGGTATTACTATTCATAACGGCTAGTTCATAATAATATTATAATAATATCTCGTTTAGTGAAACTCGGTATTGTGTACTACACACGCTATCGAGGAAGGTTTTTATTGTGTGTAATGAAAGCCATGTTAGGGCTGCGCGTAGTGAAAGCTCTGTTTGGTGTTGCGTATAATCAAAAATCATTTCATTTATACGTTAAAGAAAATCTATACATAATGTTGCGTAGAATAGTTTCTACAAAACGAACTTGAATTTTTTTGTAACGCGAGCCAAGAATAGTGTTGCGTATACTGCAAGAAAATACGGTGTTGCGTATATCACAATCTAATTTTGGTGTAGAGTAAACACAAGACATTAAAAACAATATTTTTAATAAAATATCAGGGTGTTACAGTAAGGCTTGATATAATATTTTTATGATTATGGTTACCTGAGAATTTATGAAACTAATTTTTGACATTATCTTATGCCAATGTTATACTTTCATAACTCATGTTCTTTAATACCTTTATGATTCTTATCTTATGAATTATCAAGAGTTATGTAGTGACTCTTGATTATGATATATGGATTGATGGGTATTATTTTTAAATATTAATCTCATGTCCTCATACAGTTATGTTCATGGCACTATAGAAAAATGACCATTTCATGGTGTTTTTTTGGAAATGAAGGCGATTTAAATAGCCTCTATATGATTCTATGGTAGTTTCCAAATACCGCCGCTAAATTGTACGTCGGGATACAACACACAGAGGTTTCCTCGATTTAGTGGCAATTTTTTGTAACCATCATAGTGGGTGCCTTCCACAGCAGTTTTTATGGATTTAGCGGCTTTTCTTCCCGGGGAAACATATATTTTTTTATGGGTGGTTATAACTGCCGCTAAACAAATATCAGTTTGGCCAGAAAAAACAGCCGCTATATCCATAAAAACCACCACAAAATAATAAAGGAATATGAAACTGTGTAGGAGCTATTAAAACTTCCACTAAATTATTGTCTGTAGTGGTGGTTTTAAGCGCTGCAGATATCAACAAATATTAATTTTAGTGGCAGTTAAAACCGCTATTAAATCTAGATTTACAAAAAATAATGCAGCTGATACTGCAGGCCCATTACCAATGCACTGAAAAAAAACCATTCCAATTGATATAACATATAACACATCATAACCACAACACATCACAACCACCCCGCATCACAACCACCCCATATCAGCACCACCACACATCATAACCCCTAAACATCACAACCACCAAAAATAATTTAGTTTCAATAAGGGTTTTTATCATAATTACTAAATTATTATGAAGGGTATTCACACAAAAATACAATAATGCATGGGAAAAAATTTAATAGTTTGATATATATTCATTTGTAATTGTTATATGTTGGGAGGTTATACAAACATACATAGAATGTTTTATAAAAACCAAAACAACACACAATCTCAAAATAAGTCATAATTGGAAAATCTAGTAACTGTGGCCATATAAGAATAAATAACAAGAATAATTAAAAATCATATGATTTCTCCCTTCCCCTTAAAATTCAATTACGATTGTTCATTATCATTATTAATATGATATGTACCACTTAACTAAAGAAATAAAAAAGCATGACATTTCCAAATCTTAGAACATGGAGTGGTCTAAGCCATAATGGTTCCTATATATTCATTCATGTATAGAATCCATGACCTACTTCCCATTTCCAAACCATTTTACCCTCACCATGCCCAAGGCTACAATGTGGTGAGATTATGTTTCCTATTTTGGATAGGTGGTCCTCTAATATTCCATGCCCACCTAAGTTCATTTCATGATTCTCATGGTGCATAGGACAACCACTTGGACAACATGCACAGAACCATGTCATCCCTAAGTCATGATTATATATCCCATTTTACACAAGATCTCGCCCAACAAAAAATTACCTCCTTCATATCCAGAGAATTCATTGCACAAGCTGTGGTGTCCATAAAAAGTCTAAAACACCACCTCAAACCTCAAAATCACCACAAAAATCTCCCTAAATATCCCCAAGACTTGATAACGCATAAAGGGATGTTCATAAAGGGTATTTACCATTACACTCAATCTATTTATTTTGGTTTCCCTATTATTTCTCAATTCTAAGTCAAAGTGATAGTATTTTCCCCAAAATTATAAGAACTATGTGTGGATTGATTCCTATTTTCATAAGATTCATAGTCATTCCTTGATCTCCTATCTGAAACCCAAACAAAAAACCGATATCAAATCCCACACTTTATCTTAGTGACTGTGTTTCTTCATTCAAATTGGTTTTCTATCCAAAGGGTTGGCATTAAGACAAGTTTATCTCATTTTAAACATCAGTTTATACTACATTAATCCTCAGAGAATAAGGTATTTTTCATATGATCTTAAACTATATATTATTTTAGTCATTTTCACAAGATGATAAACTATGTGATTCATGGTCCATCTTGTATGACTTGAAACTTCTTAGAGTAGTCTACCTAGTAAGACCTGTCTTCCTTTATATATTATCCAAATCTACATAAGGATTATTTGAATTTGGTTTTTTATCCATAGACCTATGTTATGAAAAAAATGAAACTTACCCTAGGAAATATCCTAATATTCATTAGGGTATTATATAAAAACTATATGTGGATTGATACATAATGTTTTAATATATGTAATGATGTTGGGATCTACTATAATAGGTCTTGGTGAAAATTATAATCATGCTGGTTATACCCTAAAGGCAAGACCCATCCTCAATCACATAAATTTTTTTATTTCCTTCTCACATAATGGTTCCCATAAATCTCATCCTTCTCCTCCTATACACGGGAATTTCTTCTACAGAGGACCTTTTCGAAGAACTATAAACGGATTGATTCTTGTTACTACAGGATATGTTTTTGGTCATTTATCCTTAGGTGAAAAACCTAATAAATTTAGGAAAAATGAATAATAAAAAACATATCATGAAAAAATAGTCGACATATGTGTTGCATAACACACTCGAGAAATAAATACCTAAAAGGAAACATCAGAAATCAATAAAATACATAAAAGGAAACATGAGAAATCAAGAAAATGTTAAGTCATGAAAATGTTTGGTGGAAACTATGTGCCAAACATGATACATATACAAACTGACTGTTACCTTATTTTTCCAACATATCAACAAAACAAATAATCACGGTCCAATGATGAACAAAGCTCGTCACCATCTACACCTCCATCGCAACTTCCTGCTACCACATGAAAGAACATTATATTGAAAATTAAATACTATTGTATATTTATATTTAATGTTATAACCAATAAATGTTTACAAACTAAATGATTTTGAATTTTTGTGATTTACCTTCTCACCACCAGTCGATGCAATACCAATGTGGGAAGATTTGGTCATCCTCTGATATAAATCAATCAACGCTTTCTGCAAAGAGCATATCAAAGACCCCTGGCCGTGAACTGTGTTTCATAGAGAAACAATATCTCTCTGAGTATCTCAGGGTATGGAATGACTACAACTAGAAGTAGATTTAGCAATAATCCCTGGTGTCCTGCCAATGACCTCATATGGTACGGGTCCCAAACCCATCCCGAACACTCTACCAGGATGATCCTTCCATGGAAATTATCAACTGGGTCATCCTGGGATACTATATAGGACTGCGCAGGATTGGAATCCCACATTTTGTTAATTTTTACCTATAAATCAAATACCAGTCATATTATAAGAAATATATATTAACATAGTAACAACTTATAATAAGTTATTATAATGAAAAATGAGTTCATACCATGACTTCTTTAATAGACTCACTAACAAAACTTCAATCAGATTTTTGGTGAACATTCAACCACACTTCTATTCGAGATGCATCGTTCCCTAAACTCTGTAACTACATTAAAAAAACATAAATCAACAATTTAATATAATAAAAAATAATATTGTCTTATAAATATTTAAACTAATGAAAATATTACCAGAGCATATCTTCTTCTAGAAAAACTCTTTGACCCCGCAGTGTGAGGGATGCCTTTCTTAGCTCATCTTGATGAAATGTTTCTTTAATGATCCTAAAATAAATAAAATTTATTTTAATACTATTTTATTCAATGTGATTTCCTCTTAACATACATGTATAAATGTAAACTGAGATTATTATAGTAATATATATTTAAATACAATTTTCTTCACATCACGATGTGTCTCAACAAAAACATTCCATTGCTCTTTGGGTACCCCATTAGGTAACTTGTCATACATCTATTGTTTGGTCAACGAAGTATCGTTGAGATTGACGCACAATATCCATTTAATGCCTTTCCAATTTTTTCCATGATTTTTCAATGTCCACTTTCGTGCTATCACATTAGCAACCGTAAAGTGGAAAAACATATGTACACAGAAATTAATGTTCAAAAAACTAATAACATTACATTCAATTACACCATAATGTATTAATATTACCATTATTTTGGAATCAAAATCATCATTTTTCTAAATTTCAAGAATATGTCTCCAATAATCATATGAAATAGGAAGGGAAACATGATCCACGACTTGATGGCATAAAATCTGGCCAAGTAAACATGTGGTGTCATCCGTAGGGACCCCATATTAATCAAATGGGACAATTATCTTCTCTACGGTCAGATTCCATACATCTGAATTTTTTATATTTTTCTCCACATTTGCATTGTTTCCAACTTTAAAGAACAAAAAGTTATCATAAAAAAGTTCAATAAATTTATTCGTATTAAAATTTATACCTACAACAATCAACCTCCAGTATCCCCACGAAGAACTAGAAGTGGCGCACTGCTCCCCCACAACAGAGGCTCTTGAACCGGGAGATGATGACTGATCTGTTGAAGGGATGTTCACATAGGGTGTGAGAGATGGGGAAGGGGGAGATGGTGCAGGGGGGTAGGCAGATGTTGGCTCAGATGTTGTAGCGAGGGAGACAGATGGATCGTCATCTGTCGCAGTGGTCGATGAAATAGTATATAGCTTCCTCCTTGGCATTACTATCATTTAATCAAATAAAATTAAGTTAAAAACATATATTTCAAAAAAAATATGTAAAAAAAATTAAAAAAGATAACATATGCACTATATGAACTAACAAAATATGCATAACAATGATAATGAATTATTGCACAAATGAAATAAGTAGTTTCTAAATGAATGCATAACTATACATACAATAATTTTCTCCTTCAATCATGTTGGTTTCCTGATCCAATACTTTATCCACTTCATTCATTATTTCTAGACTAATATTTTCAATATCATGGTTGAAAAATAATTCTGATTCTTATTGTTGATGATATTCAATGTCAGAGGTCAAATCATCCACTTCATCACCCATATCATACAAATCTCTTTCTTTTACATGAGCAACTACACTCCACCCTTCATCCACAACATCATTCACATAATATAGCATTTTTTTCTTACAATGATAAGATATATGGATCATGCAGTTCACAATCACCAAAATCTATAAAGAGAGAGAACATAATAGAATTAAATTGAAAGGAATCTCTTTTAACACCTCTTATAATATCGACCAAATTTCATTTGAGTAAAACAATTGAAGAATGCATGTGGTAGTTTAATTCAATAATTTCGGTCAGATTTACAAATTATCCCACCTCATAAAATGTAAATATACCATTATTCTGTGTTTTTAAACCCTCTTCTTGATCAACTATATGAAATCAAAATCCATTCATGTTGTAATCGCCAAATGTTCTAACTTGATTTAGAGGACCTAGAGCAATAAACATCAAATATTTTGACAACTTTGCTCGAGTATCAGTATTCATGATTTGAAAAAAGAAATATACTTTATTAGAATTAAAAAATATATGTGTCAACCTAATATTCATATTTATTGCAATATTTATGAACTTACATGTCGTGAAAACCATAATACAAGATCTTTATTAACATCTTTCGTTATTTCTTTCTCATTTCTTGTTCGGCCTCTCATTATTATCTTTGTTTGAATCCTCAACTCTTCAATAAATGGATCTTTAATTTCACTATTCAGCAGCACATATCTATGTCCCTGTAATAATTCCATTTCTTCCAGTGTAACATTTGAGGTCCTCTAAACTGATCGGCCAATAACATGTAATATTTGTGATTTCCCATGTATTTGAGATTGAGTCTATGTGAATCGTTACTTTTCAATCAATGTAACATACGATTATTTAAGTCAACACACCTTGAGATGTTAATTTAATACCCATCAGATACTTTCACATGCTTTAAAATTTGAAGGAATGTATCTTTATCTCTATTTTTCATTGCAAAAATTTCCAAAGCATTCTTTTCATTCTCATCTAGCCATAGAGCACGTTTTATGTTCGTTACTGGTAAGTATTTCCGATCATTAAGATGATCCTTAGAATTTCCATTCTCATTAATTAATTTGATGATCAAATTTTCATATACATTCTTCTCAATATTCATCACATCAATATTATTCCGCAATAAGTTAAATTCCCAATATGAAAGTTTGAAGAATATACTTTTTTTCTTCTATTGTTGCATTCTGATTTCACATGACGAAGCACTTCAAACCTGTTTTCCACTATCATTCAAATGATAAACCTTCCCAAATTCTATTTCAACTTTTGCAATTTGTGTCAATATTTTAGAACCAGCTAAAACCTTTAGAGGTGGTCTACGATCAATGAAACTGTTAAATTTTGATATGTTCAGCCGAAATCTATGAGATGCATCGAGAAATCCTTGATGGAACAAGAAGCACAATTTTCTACTGTGAGGTAGCTATTTGGGATCAAAATCAAAGTTACAAACATGATAAGATAAACCCATGTAATTGTTCCAACCAGATAAATTCCTAGGACCAGGGAATCCAATAATGGTCCACATTAAATCTTCATGCATTTTGAACATTGTTTTAGAAGAAGCATCAAATGTCTCAACACATTTTCTCCATAAATCCTATAATTATTCAATTAAAGGCTGCATGTATAAATCAATATCATTTACAAAAATTTGTTTTCTATGAATAATCATTGAAATGATAAATTAATTTTTTTTCATACACATCCACAGAGGAAGATAGTAACAGATCAAAACAACTGGCCAAATGCTGTAACTGGTACTCAAAGTCCCAAATGGGTTGAATCCATTAGTATCCAATTCGAATCAAATATTCCGAGGATCGGATGAGAAATATGGATTTAATGATTCAAATGTCTTCTATGATTGTGAATCACATGGATGTCGTATTGACCCATCATTGTTATTATCTACAGAATTCCAATTCATGTGTTCAACGGTTTTCGATGACATGAATAATCATTGCAATTGAGGATTTAAAGGAATGTAACACAAAAACAATGAATGTGTGTTCCTTTTCTTATTCTTCATGGAAGTATGTTGATTTGGACTTCCAACATCACCCATTGACTACCATCTATAAGAAGAACATTTTTTAATCCTGTCTACTTGAATCCTCTTGAAAATAAATCATACAATCATTGGGAAACTCATGTATTTTTGTATACTTCAAACCAAGCCTATTAACAGCTTTTTTCATATCATAAAAATACACGGGGATGTTTGCTTCCGGAAATGCATCGTGCCACAATTACAATATCATGGACATTGCCTTATATTTAATTCCACATAGACATTTGATATGGTACCACTTCAGCAAAAAATGTTTTGAATATTTCAAACAACCACTATACAAATATTGATTGTCATTGTCAACTAAATCATGAAATGTATTTTACTCAGTAAATTTTTCCCTTACATTAGTCTCCACATAATCAAGAGGAGGATATATTGATATGTTAAAATCTTCATTTGATTGTCCTAAATTCTCAAAAACATCACTTATCAAGTTGCTATTTTTAGCACCCTCATCTGGTTGTTCTGATATGTTTTGATGTTGATGCTGGTGTCTTGTAGTGAAAAACGCATCATTTATATGGGTTTTCATTTCATTTCCCATTGTCGAAGAAGTTGGGAGCTCATTATGTGGATTGAAATCAGTTCTCAACCTTTATGAAATGTTCGATTCTCCATGCCAAATCCAACACTAATATTTACCAGGGAATTTCTTCAATATTAAATGTTCATAAACATCATATCTATTTATCCATCTTCTAAATTTACATTTAGGACATGAAAATATTATTCTCCCTTCAACGGATTTATTGGAAATTTCAAAATCTAAAAACTCCTCCAAACCCTTAACATACTATCATTCTGAGGTGTGTTCCCCAGTAATGTGATCCGTATTTTATCAATGTATATAAAAATACACCTACACAATTTTAAAAAAAATTAAAACACATAACTATTAAAAAATAGGAATATAGAATCATATATTCTAGTAGAAAAAAATATATAAACATGTTAAAGATTTTGAAATATTCTAGGATTGTATCAAAATAAATCCTCAGAGACAATTTTTACCAATAGCCCATAGTGAGTTAAGGCACTTTAAGATAATATCTAGCCAAGAAATTTCTCATAATTATCCTATCAAGTCTCAAAAATACTATCTCAGGTCTACCAAGACATACCAAGTTATATAGAAATTTCAAAGAAGAAGCATGAATGCCTCTGACACCAATTTGTCACAAAAAAACCCAGATAACCTGTCTAAGCAGTATATTATAGGGTTTATATATAGATCACAGATTTCATGGACGAATAGATATATAAAAAGAAATAATAATTAGGTGGATAAAATAGAGGAATATTATGTTTTTGATGATATGCATGTGTGATGAAGGATACATATGAAGGAAATCTTGAATCTATGGGTCTCAGCTTCTTCTACTTCGCTGGCATTGGCCTCTGACCTTCCCGATCTTCTGACGCATTGGTACTCCTCTCTCTCCCTGGCTAATGTTGGTTCACTCTGCACTCTGGTCTGGATTATTTGGGTCTGGCGCAACGATGCTATTTTTCATCATGCCCACAGACCCCCCAAATTCTTGATTGATCGTGCTACCTCTTAGATTGAAGGTTGGAAAGGCCACAACGGATGTTAAATGTTGGGTGTCTCCCCCTCTCCTCTTGTTCCCTGGAATCCCCCAATAGAAGGGACTCTCATGATCAATGTGGACACGTCGCTTCCAAAAGCTGGGTTTGTTTCCCTCAGCCTCCTTGCCCGAAATCATCTGGGGAAAATCCTTGCTGCTAAGTATGAACCACATCAGACATTCTGGGAACCGGTAGTTGCTGAAGACAAGTCCATCCTTTCTGGTATGATGCTCGCTATTGAATGTGGTTGGGGCGACATCATCATTGAGTCTGACTGTCATTCCATTATCGACGCTATCAATCACAATGACGGCGGAATCCAGTCGTTTGGCGCCATTTTCAGGATAATTATCTCACTCAGCCAACGTTTCTCATTGTGCACCTTCTCATTCACCAAAAGGGAAGGGAATAATGTCGCCCATCAGCTAGCGTCCTCAGGCCCATTCGGCACTAACCAGCTCCGGCTAGACAATTTTCCCTCATGGCTTCGTGCATGTACTTATGCTGAGCTTTGTCATTAATGCTATATGCTTTTTCAAAAAAAAAGGATACAGATGGAAGAATCATGAAGGAAGGGAAATAGATGTTGGGATGATGGGAAAGTGTCAGAGGTGGAGCTAGAGGAATGGACATATGGAGAAACATATTGATTTTTTTTTCATACGTTAGAAAAATAACCCAAATAAAATTATACATCTGTAAATGCACCTTGTATTAGTTATGTAATAATGAAACCAGAACCAAATGTATTGATCCATCACTAGTAAAGATAATTTATTTTATCATGGGGTTCTAAAGAAAATTTTAGGTTAACATAACTGTTTTATTAACTAGAGTAATATCCATCAAAATACATGGTTCAATATAGACGTGCACATAGTTTATTTATACGTATACGACATCCATTTTGAGTAGTAAACATAGTAGGCCAATTTTTTTCTATTTAATGCAGTTTGTATAAAATGCCTACCAAAATACCATCAAATGATTTGATGGTTATATTTTCTATGTTATTTGAGTGGAAAAATATATCCATTAAATAAAAATCCCCAAGCTAATTGAAATTATGTTAATGAGGATCAAACAACAAAATCTCAAATATCAATTCATAAAAAATAATCATAATATAATCAAATTCTTGAAAACCCTAGGTCACTTAAGACTTGTGGAGAGAAAGTGCTCACGAGGCCCTCCCTGCACTTACCTATTGATTTCTGATAGATCCATTTTCCTTTATAACAATCTACCCAAAATAATTGTTTAGAATTATAGAACCTAGGATCGTGTGGTATATATAGATCTAATAACATTTGTAACAAACCATCCTCAAATACTACCAAAACCGACACATACCCAATCCGCCACTATCGTGAAGGTTGTTTCTGATCTACATATGATAGGAAAAAGTTCTTGGGAATCATGAAACACTAAATTGGTAATGATTTATCCATTGAATAATAAATTAACATTAATAAGAAGGAAATAATAAGTAAACCTCTAAATTATCAAACAAGTAATAAATATATATATAGTGCACAATATTTAAATGAATAGAAGGAGAAAAGGGTAAATTAATACAATAACAACCAAAATGTAAAACCAAACCTGAATCACATTGTGATACATTCTCTATGAACCCATGATTTATTACCATATCCCACTCATCATCATGGTCCCAAGATAAATAGTCATTCGATAACATTAATAAAAACCTATAATATTTATGTAAGCATCACAACCCACTGAATCAATGAAATAAATTTCATTAATTAGTTCATGTTTTCATGTTTGGAATATAAATTCTATAGGGTTTCAAATTCACGATGATTGAGTAAAATGAAATACTGTATTTGATCCATTTAATGAGATGGGTCATTCAAATAAAAACTTATTTGATATCCTGAGAAAGTCAAAAACATTTATTTTTCCATAAAATAAATCTAAACAATTTCACTAAAACATTTTTAAAACATATTTCAAATACAATTAAAAAACATTCCAAACACCAAGGTTAAAGAAAAATATATTTTGGGCATAAAAAGTTTATTGAAATCAATGAACATAAAAATTAAAATGGTGTCACAAACAATACAATTGTAGGGAAAAACAATCATTACATGATGAGAATCCCTAACAGTGACTATTGATAGTTAATTAATAATCATGGTATCAACCCTAGTATTTTGAGATTATATTATAAATTAAAAATGTATTGAGTTTATTCATTCAAAAACTTAAATAATATAGAGAATAATAATGGTTTAATTTTATGAGTCAAACATTCGTGATGACAAAAAATATCCAATATAAACCCAGTGGATGAGAATCATTGAGAAAACAATTTTAATATCTCATGTAAACTGATATCTTTACAAAAGGGATGAACCATAGGCTAAATCCATGAATTAATAACTATATCAAATTGAAAATGACAAGAAATAAGTGCTTATATAGAGGTCATATGATCAAAAAAGGAATTGAAATAAAATAGGCGTTCAATAAAAAACATGATGAACATTGAAATGTGATATGGGATAAGGCAAGACAAACATGTAATGGATATTACCATGTGGATGTAACTGATACTGAAGAAAAATTCACACTATTTTCATGAATTTAATCATTTAGATGGTTATTATCGGTGGAAATACAATAGATATTCCAGATCTACCAAAAGGATAAAAAGGTAACATTTTTTAATGGAATGAGAAAGTAAGAGGTCTATATTAAACAAATGATTGGATTTTAATTTGATGATGATTAAAAAAATGTATGGAATCTGATGAAGTATCTATATATATTGAAACAAAAACCTCTAGATTTTTATGATCAATTGAAAACATACTTGAAGAATTTTGAATTGAAGAGAGATGGTGTTGACTGTAATCTTTATATGAACGTATCCAATGAGTAATAATTCAAGGTGCTCATATTTTAAAATGATGTCATATTCAGAAGAGATAAGAAGGAACTGATTGAGAAATTTAATTACTTGATGAGTCTATAGTTTCAAATATCTATGATTAGAGAAGTCACATAATTTCTTAGGCTACAAGTGAATCCAAAAATTGAATACATATTTTTCTCTCAAGTTAAATATACTGATAAGCAGATAAATAAGTTTTATATATAGTATTTTAAGATAGTTTAAACTCCAATAATGGTTAGAAGAAAACCTATAGAATATGAGAATAAAAATTATATCAATCCAACACTATTAAAGAGAATGTTATGGAATTTTATTTACATAGAGTAAAATTATATGAATATAGTTTATGCAATATAATTGGTGGATCTGTTTCAAATAAATTTGAAGGAGAAAATAATACCTAAGATAAACATAGGAATAATCGATGAGGCGGAGAGGCAGCGAGGCGGTGAGGTGGCGAGGTAGCGAGGCGGTGAGGGGCTAGGTATCCAGGGGTCACTGGGGGGGTCTCGCAGGGGTCAGGGGGAGACGGGGGGTATCAGGGGGTGGGGGGGGGGGGGGATTTTTGAGATTGAAAAAAAAAATTAGCAGTGGTTTTTTATAAACCGATGCTAAATAATTAATAAAAAATATAGCGGTGGTTTAGCAAACCACCTCTAAAAACTACGACAAAAATCTATTAATATAGTAGTGTGTTATGCATAAATCATCATAAAAATATCCCTTGTTTACCCTTACTGAGAATTTTAGACCACATTTTATTATGTTTCATTTTCCACAAGATATAAAGAATGGTTTTATGTATAATATACATAATAACGGTTCTAGTTTTCAAGATACAAGTGGGAAATGATATAGATATTTTATGTACCACTATTTTATATATCCATATTTATAAAGAAACAAAACCTTTTTAGTTATGAAATTAATCATAATGTCATGTGATGGATTTCATCTAATAAGAAGTAATATTTATTTATGAAATGCCTCGGTTGCCTCAGTTGGTATAAAAAAAATTATTTTATTTTGTGAAAGTAGTTTGAGAAAAAATTAGTGATATCCCATTGGATAAGACTATGTTTATGAGGCCAACCTATGTTATGTTAAAAAAATAAGCATGATTTTCTTAGAAAATAAAAAAATGTCTATATACTGGCATGTTGATGTGGTTGTGTAATAGATTCACCTCGGGGTAAAAACTGTAAAAGTGGTTGATAGGGTATTAACTCGATCATCACTTGTGTATGATGATTATGATGATTACCTTACACCTGGATAGAAACTTCATGTGGATAAGCTTGTCTTAACCCAAATTTTCTTTATGAACCATTATAAGGTATCTGAATAAATGAAACCATTGATGGCCTAGGTTAAAACTAATGTTTCATTGATTGAGAAGAATGTGTCCTAATTTAAATATCATATAAATTATTTTCATTATTATTTTTATTCTAATTAAGATTCTTTTCTCAAAATATGTTTTTTGGTTTTATTTAATTGTTTTAACTCGATAAAATCATGATAAAAATTAATGTGATGGAAAATAAAATTATTTTCCTCCTGAGAAACACAATGTTATGGTAGTTGGAATGAGAGATATCATTTTTATGATTACACACCTATCTCAAACCAGGAATCATAATGAGATTCCAAATGATTGAATGAGAAAACAATGTTTTTTGAGTCCATCATGAGGAAACATCCACCTTAATTCCAAAGATCGAATAATTACTGAGAAATAGATAAAAACCATAAAAAATATATTTCATATTCTCCAGTGTTTTGGGAATGAAAAAATGTTTTCTATATTTATTATTTGTAGGAAAAACATATTAATGGCATACTCTTATTAAAAAATATAAGTTATATAACAAAATTTACTCCATAGTGTGGGATGAGTTTAGAAGGTTATTTTTTCAAAATTTCATTCCTAATATTTTTCATTTGAAAATCAAGAAGTAATTCTTTTAGATAAATCATAAGTATGATGAATCAATTAGTGACAATGAGGAAATGTTTACAAGGATTATGAGGTACACTTTGGTACTATCATCCAACCAAAAAGTAATATTAATCAATTATTTAGTGGCATAAAACCAAGTCTCCAATGGTAATTATCCGTAAGAGACATCATTAGATATAAAGAAACCAATAAATGTGTTCTCATGGTAGAAATTGTTATTTATGTTACCCATTAATCTCTTGGTTTTGATAAGAAAATAAAGACATAATTTAAAGGAAATTATAACAATAAAAAACCCTATAGGGATGCCAATGAGTCTTCCTTTATCATATATTTGTAGAAAAAGCATAGAAATTATTTTATGGGACTCGTAAAATATTAAAAGTATAGAATGGAAGGTAATTAGGCAATAAAACACTGATGTGATGGATAAAAGTTAGCTTATGATGTAAATAGAGTGAAATATCCATTGAATAAACCACACACATTCAAGTTTTTTAAATAAATGGGTTTTGGGTATTATGCAAACCAGTACATAAATCTGAGGGTTAATAATGCTGATCAACATAAGTAAAATATTAATCCTAGAGACAAAAAAAATCTCATGAGATCTATATTTCTTATGTCATTACAAAAAATAGTGGTGAAAGGTAAACGCACCATCCGCTCTAGAACTGCTATTATCTTATTTTATTTTGGATCTACACACAATTTTATATTTGAAGAATTTAGTAAGGGTATCACATTAAAAACTCTACAATTTGATGTTTATGTAATAGTGAATGATCTTTATGGTATTATGATCGTATCTCAAGTATATGATTCTTCTCCAATTGATGTTTGTGGGAATGTGCTTCCTAAAACTTATATTATTCTCCCACTAGTTGAATTTGATGTTATAATATCAATGGATTGGATTTATTTATATAAAATCTATATCAATCTCCAAGGATGGGAAGTCACATTTGAAATTCCAAACCAACCTATGATTTTATATCAGTATGAGGATAATTTTGAAATTACAAAGGAAATTTAATCCCGTGTATGTGTCATGGTTCCAATTTGAAGGGGTTATTTATCAAATATGGATGGGGTTAAACTCAACATTAAATATATTCTTATTGTACTAGAGTTTATTGATTCATTTATAGAATATTTTCCATGTTTCCTTTGTATCGTGATGTTGATTTTTCAATAGAACTCAAAACTAGTGATACCCTAATTTGAAATACCCCATATAGAATGACCCTAATTAAGTTGATGTAATTTAAGAAGAAAATTGTTGAGAATCTTGATAAGTGATCCATTTGGTCAATTGTGTTACTATAGGGTGCACCTTTATTTTTTGTTAAGAAGAAAGATGGATCAATGTTAAATTGAATTTATTATCATGAACATAACAAGATAAAAATAATGAATAGGTATCCTCTTCCCAATAATGATAATTTTTTTAATAATTTCAAGGATCTCAATACGTATCAAATATTGAACATTCTTTTGGATACTATCATTTGAGAATCAAAAGTGAGTAAATTTACAAGACAACCTTCCACATGATGTATAAACACTTTTAATTTATAATGATTCCATTTTATTATACTAATACCCCCACTATCTTCATGGATTTAATGAAAAGAGTCTTTTGAGATTACTTGGATCAGTTTGTGGTAGTTTTTAAAGACAACATTATTATATATTACCCAAGAAAGAAAGATAACGAAGATCACTTAAGTGTTATAATGGTGCCTCTAAGGAAGTATAATTTGTAAAAAAAATTACCTCATGTGAATTTTGGCTATAGAAGGTTTAATTTATGGGTTATATAATCATAAATGATAGTATATTAGTAGATCAATCAATGAAAACTATTATAAATCATTGGACTGAACCAAGAACTATGGCTAAGATATGTTTTTTTATTTGATTAGATGGATATTATCATTGATTTGTTAATAATTTATCGTGGATATCTAATCCCTTCTCTAAGTTAACTCAAAAGTAATTCAAGTTCCTTTGGACAAATGAGTGTTAAGAAAACTTCAAGGAACTGAAGAGAAGGCTGGTCAGTGCACCTGTACTCAGACTACCCTATAGTAGAGAATATTTTTTGATTTATAGTTATACGACAAAGATGGTACTAATATGTGTTCTTATGTATAATGATATGGTGATAGATTATAACTCATAATAATGAAATGATCGTAATTATAATTATTAGACAAATTTTTTTGGAGTCAGTAGTGTAAAACGTTTCATTAATGATTTGGAGGCATTATCTTTGTAGGAAAATATTTGACATATATACTAATTATAAAAGTTTAAAGTATATTTTCACCTAAAAAGATTGGGATATGTACTATATAATATGTTTGGAGTTCATTAAATATTATTTATTATCAATACCATACCACTATAATAAAGTGAGCATGGTGGATGATGTTGTTATTTGAAAGGATCATTATAGCTTGTCTATGAAGAGGATTATAAAAGATACAACATTTGTGGATTCTCAAAGTATGTACCACGAAATATTTAATGATGGGGATAAATCTTATCTCACTCAAATGAGTGTTCAATGATATACCCATGTGAAGGTTAAAAAGGTGAGAAAGGTAGATATTGAGCAGGAAAAGAAGGTGTAAAATTTTTCTAGGTTCAAAAATGACTATGATAGAATGATAATGTTTAGGTTTTAGAATATATTTCTCTTCAATACCTAACATAATGAAATATCTATTATAATAATATCATATCTCATTCTTCTCTATTTATACTAGAGGTATTAAGATGAATAAAGATTTGAATGAGTATTTC
Source organism: Viscum album (assembly GCA_963277665.1). NCBI lineage: Eukaryota > Viridiplantae > Streptophyta > Magnoliopsida > Santalales > Viscaceae > Viscum > Viscum album. The sequence continues at coordinate 669,382,204 of OY728167.1, read as the reverse complement.
TAGTATGAACAACTGAAGAGATATATTTAAGGGTGTATATATTTATTATTATTATGTTAGAATGTTAAGGTCATGAGATTGAAGTATAAGGGGATCTTATACAATTACCTAAACTAGAAATGAAATGGGAAAACATCATCATCTATTTCACTATCATACTCCTCAACATATCTAGAGTCCATAATGCTATTTCAGTTGTAGTCGATGAACTTATAAAGTAATCACACTTAATTACTATCATAGAAGACTTTTCTCTTGATATAATTTCAAGGATATATATTAAGGAAGTGGTAAAGTTTCATGGGGTTCCACATTATATTATATCTAACCAAGATTGGAGGTTTTCTTCAATGTTCTTGAGAAGTATTTAGCCATCACTAGTGCAGAAAACATTTTTTATGTCGGTTATTTTTCATTATTTACGTCGGTTTTTAGGCGACGTTAATATGGACGACGTTATAAATAACGTTTTTTACGTCGGTTATTTAAAACCCGACGTAACATCCCTAACATCACGGTGGTTATCACGTCAGTTCATATAATAACCGACGTGATAAATATGTGCGGGGGGGGGGTTTATCACGTCGGTTATTTCCTAAACCGACATGATAAAACGCCTGGGATATCATTTATCACGTCGGTTATGACATAACCAACGTGATTAACCCTTCCCCTGGCCTATTATCACGTCGGTTTCTTAAATAACCGACGTGATAAAAAGGCCTGGGAAACGTTTTAGCGCGTCGGTTATCCAATAACTGACGTGGTAAATTGATTCCCAGGCCTTTTAGCACGTCGGTTATATTAAGAACCGACGTGATAAAAGGCCCGGGAACGGTTTATCACGTCGGTTCTCGAAAAAACCGACGTGATAAACCCCTACCGATTATTTACCACGTCGGTTATAAAATAACGACGTGATAGAGATATATTTTTTTAAAAAAATAATTGCACTGCTCTCACCAAAAAGCAACCAGAAACCAAACAACAAAAATAACCATGCCAGCCCTCCCCCAAGCCCCAACTGAACCCCACCCTCATCTATACCCACCTAACAACCTGGCTAGCCCTCCCCCACCACATTGGAGCCCCACCACAACCCTTGGACACCCCCCACCCCTGGGACAGCCCCCCCCCCCCCACCCTCATTTACACCCCCACGACCCCTAGTACAGCCTCAAACACACATTGGACACCCCTCCCATATCCCTTGGACACCCCCCACCCCTTGGACACCCCCCACCCCTTGGACAGCCCCCCCCCCACCCTCATTTACACCCCCAAGACCCCTAGTACAGCCTCAAACAGCCATTGGACACCCCCCCACACCTTGACAGCCCTCCCAGACCCCTTGGACACCCCCCGACCCCTGGACACCCCCCCCCCCCCCGAGCCCTTGGACAGCCCCAAACACCCCTTGGACACCCCTCCCATATCCCTTGGACACCCCCCACCCCTTGGAAACCCCCCACCCCTTGGACAGCCCCCCCAACCTCATTTACACCCAACCGGCCCCTTGGACAGAACTCCCAGACACCTTGGACACCACTCCCATATCCCTTGGACACCCCCCACCCCTTGGACACCCCCCACCCCTTCGACAGCCCCCCACCCTCATTTACACCCCCCGAACACTAGGACAGCCCCAAACACCCCTTGGACACCCCTCCCATATCCCTTGGACACCCCCACCCCTTGGACACCCCCCCACCCCTTGGAAACCCCCCCCCCCCGACCCCTTGGAAACCCCCCCCCCCCATCCCCTTGGACAGCCCCAAACACCCCTTGGACACCCCTCCTATATCCCTTGGACACCCCCCCACCACTTGGACACCCCCCCCCACCCCTTGGACAGCCCCCCCACCCTCATTTACACCCAACCGACCCCTTGGATAGCCCCAAACACACCTTGGACACCCCTCCCATATCCCTTGGACACCCCCACCCCTTGGACACCCCCTCACCCTCATTTACACCCCCCCGACCCCTAGTACAACCCCAAACACACCTTGGACACCCCTCCCATATCCCTTGGACACCCCCCAAACACCCACCCACCCCCTTGGAACCTCTCCCCCCATACCAAAATCCCGACCAGAAAAACCATCAACAGTAGACCAAAACAAGAAGTAGAGAAAAATTAAACATTCACTTATATAACATTCAAAACTTACACTGTCAACTTCAAAAAAAACTAAATCCTACCTAAACGACTACGAAATACACAATTACATTGACAATATTCAAAATTACATTTTACATTACAAACAACTAAAAGTCAATCAAACCTGTAAAATAATTTGACCACTCCACTTGTAAGTGTTTGATATCTTCAGCAGTAAAGGGTTGAGGGTCATCAAAAAGCTACAAAGGAAAAGGATAGTAGTCAACGTGTATAATGAATAAATGAAATTGAAATATTATGAGAAAGAGGAAATCTTACTAGGTCAAAACTCAGAACTGTCCCAGTTGTTATTATTTCATACATAAATCTTAACATGTAATATCCGCATTCGATGATGCCTTGTTTCTCATGACATTTCTGTTTGAATGACTGTAAATTCAATATATTATTTTTATGTAATAAATCAAAATGTACAAATTAGAAATGGATATTTACCTTCGCATGTACATATTTGATCTTGAAATTCCTTTTCTTTGCGCTTTTTCGAAAGTGGACCCATGCCCTGTTAGAAAATAATACGAATGGGGTAAATTTAAAATTCATTATAATATATAAAACTATTGTGAAATTGAAACTTACATTTCCAATATATTCTTAAAACTTTCTCGCACATCATCATGGAGAGAGCATATCCAATAAAGTGCTTTCTCCCTAGGGAAAAAAACCCATAACATCCAATGATCCCTGATAAAAGGAAATTTAACGTTAGTGATTTTTTATGTTAAAAGATAATTAACTCTTTGAGAGGGATGTGTTTCATACCTCTCACAAAAATGCATCATCCAACACTGTGTGATTACATTCTTTTCAAATCTATCAGCAATATAAATCATTCTTTGTTCCTCATCCAATGCACATGCTTCAGGGGAAATCAATTGTGGGTCTACGAATCCATATACATCTGTCAGCTCATTCCTCTCACAAATTTTATACAGATACCTAATACAAAGCAGACATAAGTATACATTTTTAATAAATATAACGCAAGGAAAAGGTTTTAAGACTTACATGATAAAAATTTGCACCACGTTGATGCCCAAATTATCTCCAGTGACAAACTCCATGATATCAGTTTTCATAATCCCCACACTTAGTTCACGTCCACAGACATGAGCTTCCATTGTAATGTCATAATGATCCACCAAAAAATTTGAATATCTTGACAATTTGTCAAGACTGCTAGTATCTGCATCTGATGTCGTAGCTATCTGTCTTTGTTGTTGTCTATACAGTATTTCTTTACCTTTGAAGTATTCCTGTAAAAATAAATTGAAAAATATATTAGTTTTCAAATGATAAAACATTAATAAAAATATAAAATAAAAGATATAACATACATACCTCTATGGTAATGAGTCGAAGAAGTCTGGATGGCCAAAGTAAAAAATGGCCGATACGATGTCCAACTGTCGTCACCTCATCTGTAGGTAATGGTATCCGAGCTGATCTATCTATAATATCCTGTACAGTGACCCTCTGATTCTCTACCTCTAACTGTTGATGATGAACTGTATCTCCTATACAATATACCATCCCATATGCAACTATATGATGTTGAGGATCATCAACATACAACTCACAATAAGTAGGTAGCTGCGGCGGAGGAGGAGGATCAAAAATGGGGTCCGCAGGCTGAGGTGGGGGAGTGGGAGCTACTGGGAGAGGTGGAGTGGGAGCTGCACCCTGAAATTGTCTTTGCAAGTCTGCAAACATAAACTGCACCGATGCTCTAATCTTGTCCTCCATTGTCGCATTAATATTATGGACTTCAGCCTCCAAGGATTCTATTTTTTTTATAAACTCCCTCAATGTTAGAAGTTGAGGAACGTGGCAACACTTTTCCTACCGATACACCTACCGGATATCCTCTTACACGGCCAAGATGTTCGGGCTTTCCCAATGCCACAGATAAAATATCTTCCCTCCCAGATGGTGTAAATGTCCCCTGTGAACTCTTCTCCTCAAGAGAGTCCTGTAATAATTAATTGAACATTTCTATAATGATTGGAAATATATGACGAAAATAGTAAACTTAAATAAATAAAATAGATATCTTACAATCCTCTCAACTACGAGTCTCAATTCTTCTGAAAGATATTGTCCTTTTTTGCCCTTCCGAGCTCTTTTCCATTTCTCATGTCTAGATGGAGGGGATGGAGGGGCCACCTCTCCAGAGCTTGAAGACTCCGCTCTTAGTTGTTGAAATTTTTCTGCCATCATTTGTTCTTCCAATAATGCATACCCTCCCCGAGATAAACTATGAGGGTATACATTTTTAGATTGGATCTCTTGATGAGCTTTCCTTGTTTACTGTAAATTAAGAATAAGTAATCATTAACAAAACAATAATAAGATCATTTATATAAGAAATCTTATAAAAGTTTACATTGCCCTTACCAAAAATGATTCTTTTCTTCTACTTTCAAAAAATTTTCTCCATGTGTCTTCATCTATAAAATGATATATACGACATGGATTCTCACGACTCCTATGACCATAAATGAAATCAGATGAGAGGGTTGATTTGAAATCCCTCCATCTCCTAGCAGCCAACGATAAGCATTTCTTCCTGACTCCTCCAGTGTCAGGAATATCAAATGTCATCTGATAAAAAAGAGGTTAAAAATATTATATATACTAGAAACATTTATAGAACAGTCAAACAATAGCAAAAGATCTTACCAAAATGGTCTCCCACAGCTGAGAAATTATCGCCTTATCCACACTTCTCCAATCATCATAGAGAATTCTTACTTTTCTCTTAGCCTGAGTTGCTACAATACCCTTAAAATCTTTTGCATTTGGACCTCTAGGAAGATCATCATCATCAAACTCCACGACTATCCTCTCCTCCTTCGTACGAGCAAGTGATAATTTTGGTAAACGTGTGCACCCACGCTTACCAACCTTTGAACTCTTTTTCGTAATAGGAGCATGTGAATGTTCCTCCCCAGATGTATGACCAATATGCTCATCTCCAGAATCATGTGGCTGATCAACTGATTGATCTGTCATTTTCCTTCAAATCAAAAAAACAAACATTAGTTCACAAATATACAAATTCAAATATTGTAATATTACTTAATCAGAAAATAGAAAAGTGTACTAAATTACATAATAGTAAACATTGGTAATATGGTAAGCATGTTAAACAATGATAAACATGGAAAACACAGTCTGTTGTACCCCTCTCTCTTGGATTTTAATGATCACAATCACTCTTATTATGTTCTAAGTTGTTTTCAAGTGTTTTTGTTGATAGGCAAAAGGTTTCCAAGGAGTTGGCCCAACAAAGCTGAAAAGTGGACTCACTGAGTCCACCTGTCAGCCGGTGTGAGCTCACCGGCCAGCCGGAGGACCCAGGCAGTAGACTTGCCCACTGCCTGGTGTCACCGGCCGGCCGGTGGCTCACCACCAGCCCGCCGGTGGACTAGAGCCTTGCACTGTCTGGGCCACCGGCCGGCCGCTGGCTCACCACCGGCTGGCCGGTGGACCAGACAGCCTTGCTCTCTCTGGACCACCGGTCGGCCGCTGGATCACCACCGGCCGGCCGGTGGACCAGACAGAGAGCCTTCCTCTCTGTCTGGACCACCGGCCGGCCGGTGCGCCCAGGACTTCTCCTCTTTACGGTTTTTATTGTTTTATCATTTTGGTTTGATACATGTTTTAATAAGTAAAAAATTTACAATATCTAACATTATATGAAAAAACTAAATGTAAACAAGAAATAAACATGTGTTACCTGTAATTTTAGGAATGTACAGTTGGATTGTTTTCCCAAATTCCTTCGTCGTGATCGTTCCTTATGGCACAAACCATGTCTTCAACATACTCATCATTATGTTCTGTTAATCTTTCCATGGAAGTAGGGATCTCACATAAATCAGCATCTTCATCAAATTCATCCTCACCAACATATTGTTTTTTCCCTTGTAAAACAATAGCCCACTGCATATCTGATTGATCTACTACATAGAAAATTTGTTTGGCATGTGTTGCCATTATAAAAAAATCAGCTGTGTCTTCCAATCTATTCAGATTAACAAGTGTCATTCCAAATTCATCGTGTCTGACACTGTTGTTACCGATAAACCATTTACAGTTAAAAACAGGAACATTAATTTTAAAGTAATCAGCCTCCCATATGTCTTCAATCACTCCATAATATGCACTTGATGCCGAAATTGGGTTTCTGTCCTTAGCACTCGAAAAATGCATTGCTTCTGCAAACACCAATACACCACTATTCTGAACTGCACTTCTGTTGTCCTGAGCTTTCGTATGAAATGTATAGCCATTAATGTCATAAGCGGACCATGTTATCACATTTAAAGATGGACCACCCACTATCCATTTTAATGTCTCCGATACATCTGATCTACCAAGCAAGGTCTTTTTAAACCATGGCAAAAAAGTTTTGTTGTGCTCATTCAAAATCCACATTTCTTTCTTCTTTGGATGACATTGTTTCAACTCATTAATATGCAATGTGATATACGGTTGAACGTCAGCTATGTTATTCAAGATGTATGATTCTAACTTCTTCATCTGTTCAGCTGATAGTGATTTGACTTTCAAGCCACGAATCCCCTTTCCCTCATTATTAACTCGTTCATGGCGAGATGGAGGCAAACCTATGTGTTGCGCCGTAGCCAAGTATCTCGTACAAAACTCTGCTACCTCCTCAGAAATATACTTTTCAATAATGGAGGCTTCAGGTCGATATGGATTTTTAACATATCCCTTTAATATTTTCATATACCTTTCAAAAGGATACATCCAACGAAGATATACAGGTCCACAAAGCTTTATTTCTTGAACCAGATGAATCATTAAATGCACCATCATATCAAAAAAAGTTGGAGGAAAATACATTTCCAAATGACAAAGTATAAAAATTGCATCCTTTTCCAAAATGTTCAAAGCATTCACATCAAACGCCTTGTTACAAATTGAATTGAAAAAATAACACAACCTCATTATAGTCTTTCTGACACGGATGGGAAATATTCCACGCAGTGCAACTGTTAGAATTTGTTGCATCATGACGTGACAATCATGTGATTTCATACCTATCAACTTCAAGTCTTTCAATGAGACAAAATTTTTTACATTTGAAGAATAACCTTGAGGCACTTTGATATCATGAAGACACTGACAGAAGCTACTTTTCTCCCTCTTCGATAATGTATGACAAGCCAGGGGAAGAAATGTTCGTCTTCCTTTAGGAGTGGGAGCTAACTCCAAACGTATTCCCATTGATAGTAGGTCTAACCTTGCATTCAACCCATCTTTTGTCATTCCTTTAATATCTAGCAATGTTCCGATCAAAGAATCACAGATATTCTTCTCCACGTGCATGACATCAATATTATGTTTGACTTCATGATACCTCCAATATGGTAGCTCAAAAAATATTGACCTTTTCTTCCAAATATGTCTATCATTACCAGATTTCTGTGTCTTTCCCAATGTCAAATGAAGGTTTTTCACCCTCTCAAAATACAATTCTGGGGATAAAGGTTTTGGAGCAGTATCAAATTCTTGTGAGCCATTGAATGCCTTTTTTAGTCTTCTATAAGGGTGATCCATAGGCAAAAACTTTCGATGACCCATGTACAATGTTTTCCTCCCATGATGCAATTGACAATATGACGTCTTTTGTTCGCAAATTGGACATGCTTTATGCCCTTTAACACTGTATCCAAAAAAATTTCCATATGATGGGAAGTCATTTATAGCGAATAGAAGCACTGCATGCAGTTGAAAATATTCCATTTTATAAGAATCATACACCCTAATACCATCAGCCCATAACAGTTTCAAATCATCAATCAGCGGTGACAAGTATACATCAATATCATTGTCGGGTTGCTTTGGACCAGAGATCATGATACTCAACATGACATATTTGCACTTCATACAAACATCAGGAGAGATGTTGTAGATTACCAATAAAACAGGCCATGAACTATGTGTGCTACTGAGGGTTCGGTATGGATTCATTCCATCTGTGCACAAGCCTAGTCTCAGATTTCAAATTTCATTTCCAAATGTAGGGTACTGGGCATAAATTTTCTTCCATTGTGGACAATCAGCTGGATGATGTATTTTTCCATCACATACCCGCTCATCAGCATGCCATCTTAACCTTTTTGCATCATGTGAATTAGCAAATAAACGTTTGAAACGAGGAATTATAGAGAGATACCAAAATACCTTTGAAGGGAGCTTTGTAATCTCTACATCAGCTTGTGATTTTTCTTTCACCTTATACCGTGATGTCCCACATTTAGGACACTCTTTCAGAAATTCATATTCCTTCCTATATATAATGCAGTCATTCGGACAGGCATGTATTTTCCTGTATCCCAATCCCATCGGGCATAATATTTTTTTGGCCTTATAATGTGAATCTGGAAGATCGTTATCTTTTGGAAGAATGTCTTTCATCAATTGTAGCAGCTCTGTAAAACTTCTGTCACTCCATCCATGTTTCGCCTTCAGGTTAATCAATCTTAACACCGCCGACAAAACCGTAAAATCTGTACAACCAGGATATAATGGTTTTTCGGCATCACCATATAGACGTGCAACTTTCGGTTCTATCTCAATTTGTTCTGCTACAATATCGTGAATCATTTCTTCAATTCCAACGGAGTTACCATCTTACGATTCATTATCATCAGTGACATTCTATCCAGTTTCTCCATGCCAAATCCAAGGGTTGTAACTCGGATTGAAACCATGACAAATCAGATGATCTTTTATCTCTCTACTTTTCAACTTCTTCATATTCAGACATTTCAGGCATGGACAGAAAAAAATGTCACTACTTGGAATATTTCGTTTAGCAAATTCCAAAAAGGCATCAACACCTTCCTCATATTCATTGCTCATTCGATGTGCTGTAATCCAACTTCGACTCATTATTACCTATAACAAATAGTAAAAATATATATATTTTTTAGATAAGACAAATATATGTTTATATGAAATAAATCATAATTTGAATGTAAACAATTTTGAAATATAAAACAAATCGATGTGTAAACCCCCCTGGACACCCCCCGACCCCTCTGGACAGCCCCCCACCCCTCCTGGACACAACCCCCCACCCCCGACCTGCTTGGACACCCCCCTGGACACCCCCCAACCCTATGGACATCCCCCCACCCCTCCTAAACACCACCCCCACCCCCTACCCCCTTGGACACCCCCTGGACACCCACCCACACCCTTGGACAGCCCCCCACACCCACCCACCCCCTTGTAAACCCCCCTGGACACCCCCCGACCCCTCTGGACAGCCCCCCACCCCTCCTGGACACCACCCCCCACCCCCTACCCCCTGGGACACCCCCTGGACATCCCCCAACCCTCTGGGCAGCCCCCCACCCACCCGGACAACCCCAAATACCCTCTGGAGAGGCCGCCACCCACTTGGACAGCCCCCCACACCCATCCACCCCCTTGGACAGCCCCCCACACCCATCCACCCCCTTGGACACCCCCCTGGACACCCCACCGACCCCTCTGGATAGGCCGCCACCCCCTTGGACAGCCCCCCACACCCACCCATCCCCTTGGACACCACCCTGGACACCCCCCGGCCCCTCTGGACAGCCCCCGACCCCTCTAGAAAGCACCCCCACCCCTCCTGGACACAACCCCCCACCCCCGACCTGCTTGGACACCCCCCAACTCTCTGGACAGCCCCCCCCCCCACCCCTCCTAAACACCACCACCCACCCCCTACCCCCTTGGACACCCTCCTGGACACCCCCCAACACCCACCCACACCCTTGGACAGCCCCCCACACCCACCCACCCCCTTGTAAACCCCCCTGGACACCCCTCGACCCCTCTGGACAGCCCCCCGCCCCTCCTGGACACCACCCCCACCCCCACCCCCTTGGACACCCCCTGGACATCCCCCAACCCTCTGGACAGCCCCCCCCCCCCCCCCCACCCACCCGGACAACCCCAAATACCCTCTGGAGAGGCCGCCACCCACTTGGACAGCCCCCCACACCCATCCACCCCCTTGGACACCACCCTGGACACCCCCACCGACCCCTCTGGACAGGGCGCCACCCCCTTGGACAGCCCCCCACACCCACCCATCCCCTTGGACACCACCCTGGACACCCCCCGACCCCTCTGGACAGCCCCCGACCCCTCTAAAAAGCACCCCCACCCCTCCTGGACACAACCTCCCACCCCCGACCTACTTGGACACCCCCCTGGACACCCCCCAACCCTCTGGACAGCCCCCCCACCCCTCCTAAACACCACCACCCACCCCCTACCCCCTTGGACACCCCCCTGGACACCCCCCAACACCCACCCACACCATTGGACAGCCCCCCACACCCACCCACCCCCTTATAAACCCCCCCGGACACCCCCCGACCCCTCTGGACAGCCCCCCGCCCCTCCTGGACACCACCCCCACCCCCTACCCCTTGGACACCCCCCTGGACATCCCCCAACCCTCTGGACAGCCCCCCCACCCACCCGGACAACCCCAAATACCCTCTGGAGAGGCCGCCACCCACTTGGACAGCCCCCCACACCCATCCACCCCCTTGGACACCCCCCTGGACACCCCACCGACCCCTCTGGACAGGCCGCCACCCCCTTGGACAGCCCCCCACACCCACACATCCCCTTGGACACCACCCTGGACACCCCCCGACCCCTCTGGACAGCCCCCGACCCCTCTAGAAAGCACCCCCACCCCTCCTGGACACAACCCCCCACCCCCGACCTGCTTGGACACCCCCCTGGACACCCCCCAACCCTCTGGACAGCCCCCCCACCCCTCCTAAACACCACCCCCACCGCCTACCCCCTTGGACACCCCCCTGGACACCCCCCAACACCCACCCACACCCTTGGACAGCCCCCCACACCCACCCACCCCCTTGTAAACCCCCCTGGACACCCCCCGACCCCAAATCCATGCACTTATGCCATGGTTGTGTGTGAATAAAGTAGTAACAACTGTAAAAGGGCAACCCATCCAAATGGACACGCCCCAACCCTCTCGGGGATTTATAGAAAACGATGAAAAATTAGTGAAATCATAAAATTACTCAATATTGCAAGTCGAACAAATAGATCTAGGGATGATAAATAAGATTATGGTGCCAAAACGAGTTAAAAGGGTTCTCAATCGAAGAATCTTAGCTAGTTTCAACAAAAAAATCACAACACATATATATATATACTATCCGCGAAAAAAAACGAACGAGTGGGAGGATTACCTGAGTGCTGCGAGTTTAGATGATTGATCCGAGGAGATTAAATATGAGAAACGATGATCGCAAAACGAATCTAAACCAACGAAATGGACGAGACGATTCGGGTTTACGCGCGAGAGAGACGAGTCGCGACTGTCGAAGGTAAACTCGCGAATGACAATCCACGGGTCTGGGTAAATGTTTAAATGAGTTATCACGTCGGTTATTCAATAACCGACGTGATAATTTTTTTAAAAACATTTATAACGTCGGTTATTTCAATAACCGACGTAAAAACCTTCCTCCGATTCTTTTTTTACGTCGGTTATAAAATAACCGACGTAAAAAGGCCTTTGAAAACCGAGTTTTTTACGTCGGTTATAAAGATAACCGACGTAAAAAACGAAGCCGCGCGATTAATAACGTCAGTTATAAAAATAACCGACGTTAAAGGTGTACCGAACACAGGTTTTTACGTCGGTTATTAAATAACCGACGTAAAAAACCTCGTTTTACATATTATGACGTCGGTTTTATATAACCGACGTAAAAAATGGTGACGTAAAAAACGTTTTCTGCACTAGTGCATATTTATATACAGAGTTGTGTTTTAGTACTAACAATCATCCTTAGAAGGATAGTTAGTCTGAGATAACCATTCAACCCATAAATGATATTATAAGATAACATTTTCTATATTTAAAATATTTTTGGGATCAATACATTTTTCTATTCAAATTTTTTCAATAATAATATATTTCTCTCAAGCATTCAGATGGATCCTTATAAAGAACACCATGGAAGGAAGCGTATAAATCTAATGTAATGGGATAAATTTGGAGAAATAATGAAAATTTAATTCAAACTAGCAGAGGAAATGGATGGGAATGTTTTATCCATTCAACAACAAATCAATGTACATAATATACAATATAATAGTTATGATGAAAATCATTAATGAGTTCTAGAATTTGAATATGGTAAGAAGGTATTCCTATGATTTTATCCATGGAAGAAGGGTATGAGATTTAGAAAAATGAAAGATGATCCTTGGGTATATTGGTTCCTCTTGATTATGGTCTAAATAGAGATTGTATCTTATCACTTGGCGCTAACACTAAACCTATTTAATGGTCATGATGTGTTTGATGTATCTATCCCAAGGAACTACAGAGTTGATAATTTACAGTTACTAAACTCAGAGGTTTTTCTAATATATAATGATGTTTCCTAAAAATAATAATTTCTATAAATCTTGGATTAATGAGATACAAGGATAAAGAACAAGAATACTCAACTTATTAAATTTCACTAGAGGAATCATAAACGCGAGGAAGATACATGGGAGATAAAGGAAGAGATAGATAAAATGTATCCTCATTTTTTATTATAATGAAGGAATTTCATGGGTGAAATTAATTTTAATGGTGGTATAATGTAACACACTATGATTTTATATGTATTTCATTTAAACAATTACTCAGTAGTTGATATCTTGTTTTACACACAACCCCACATGTAAATAGAAATGTGATATAGTATACCTTTTTAAGCTTGTCAATATATTAGCATGTATGAATTAGATTATCCACATTATAAAAAACATATAAATATTTTTTCTTAAATTGAAATTTATTAATTGATTCCTAATAAATAATCATTAAATTTATAATGAAATAGTTTAATGAATAAAAGGGATATTTTTTTAAGAAATATATTTTTAGACATATTATGTATGATTATATAAAAAATAGTATGCTGATCAATATTAAAAAAAATATTTTAATGAAATATAATTTTAATTTATGAATAAATATATATACATTAGTTATCTAAAGGTTTGGAACAAAGATAAATTCATTTAAAATGAGAAATTTTGCTAAAATTATTTTTATGTGTGAAAAACATTTTTATAATAATAAATTAAATAAAAAATAATTTATTAAGGGTTTAAATTAAATTTATATATTATATATTCAATGAAATATTTTTACATACATTTTATAGTTTTTACTAGTAAATAAATGAAAGTAAATTTAGTTTTATTCTTAAAAATGCATTTATCAAAGAATTGTTTTTAATTATGTTTTGAGTGTTTATTTTAAAACTAATTTTTTCCATTTATAGGAATTGAATTTGATTAAATTTTATACATATTTATAATTTTTGTATCAAAATTTTCTAATTATTATACTTTTATTTTTGTTTGTAATGGATAGTTAAAATAATAAAAAAAATTACAATGGTTAAGGTTAAAATTGGTTTACCATAGGGATAAACCAATAGATGAGAGTAATATGTCCACATAAACTAGTATAATTTTTATTAATTGGAGATATTTGGACCCTATATTATCTTAAATTATAATTATTTCCCATTTTTATCCACTTTCACAAGTGACATTAGATTATTTAAACCATTTATGGAACTCTATGTGCATCATCTCTGTCACATATAAAAGGGAACTTCTTCCTAATTCTTACTGAAACATTTTGAGCCCTAAATATCATCCAATACCTAAAATAAAACCATATTATATTCATTATATTTTCCATATATCCCCTAGAATACTCATAATACCAATATTTCAGGGGTTAATGTGTAAGCCAAAGGAGGTCTCTCAAAGAAGAGGTATAAATCTTAACCGATCACTTTCAATTTTATTTCTTATTATATCCCTTATAAGCCTATTTGATCCTTAATAAGGTATAAAATCATGTATAATAAAGATAATAAGATTTTATTATAATTATGAAATAAAAAATTTCGACCTTTTTTCAATCAAATGGGAAATAAAATTACCGCTCGTGCATAAGTGTGGACTACCACCTCCACATAGAGATATGATTAATTTTCCATCATAACCTCATATTGATGGATATAATGATGTATTTAATAAATATATAATATATTTTTAACTTAATTATGATTTTATAATTATAAAATATTATTTATCTTTATTTATTTTGTTTCATTAGAAAATGAATATAATGTTCATGTGTATGCACGGACTACCGTCTTCATGAGCAATACAATCAATTTTTATATCACTAAATGTTATATATGGATATAAATTTTTATAAAATGAATATATTTGAAATTTATATCATTATTAATATCCTTTGTATTATACAACCATGATAAAATTACATGTATCGAAACATCTGAATCAAAACATTCAGGAAAAACATAACAATTATCACATTGAATAGTGATATTATAAATAAGTGTCACTGAATAAATTACAAGATATTATAATACAAACATATATGGAATTATAAGTATGAATATGGTTCTTTTATATAATTATAATAAATTTAAATTTATTATATTTCAAGTTATACCACTTATGATGAAATTTGAACTTGAGATAAGGTTTCTACATTATAATCTCATTTTTTAAGGGATTATTTATGCTTAAATTTCAAAATATGAAATTATATGATCCATATATCAAAAAATATTATGAATTTTATTATCGTATATTTATTTCTGGAAATTATAATTTTTTATTTCATTTCCCTCCCCTTAAGAAATCCAAATTATGTAAGTATATTTTCATAGAACACACACTTTTTTTTATTCGGTTGAGAATCATTTTATTCTAGGACTATATTTTATTTAAAAAAATTCAAGAATATTTTTTATTCTCATATATTTGTTTAAAATCATTTTTATCCATTTTTAATTTCTATAAAAATCCTTAAATGAAATTTTCTTTTTTCATTTCCAAATGTGATACTTTCTACCAAAGGTGTGGACATTATATTTGGTTCAACATACACCACACTAATATCTTTTCCTTACATCATGAATAATAATTTATTCTAATATCACATAAAAAGTATCAATTTTTATTTAAAATAAAATTTTTACCTAATAATTATTAAATTTTTATATTTTAAATAAGTGATTTTAAAATGAAAATGGTTTTTCCTCATGAAATATTTTAGTAATCATTTAAATGAATTTTTGTTTAGGATAACATCCTTTAATTTTACTTATGCATCCATACAGATATGATAATATGATTCCATTATTATTATATCTATATATTGATATATATTATTATGATGCAATCATTATTAAACCATTTTTATTTTCCATATTTTAAGTTATGATGAAATGATAAATGTTTTCATGTTTTTGTTACATAAATTTTAATGAATTATGATTATGTGATGGGTGGGTTAGTTATAGTCGTCCAATGTTTTGGGTAATTATTAAGCTTTTATGTGGAGAAAGAGTACATGGTATGTCATCCCAAACCTAAATTAGGGTACACGAGAGGTTATCCAAAGACCAAAATTGGGTATATGGGAGGTTATACCAAGCCCAAATTAGGTATAAGGGTGGTTAACCCAACTATAACAAGTTATGAATGTCTTGGTGGCTATCCTTGATATAATAATTATATTAATATTATTATAACACAATTTGTTCTACTATTTTATGATAGGATCTTATGATAATGTTATGCTCTCATGAATCAAGTTCTTTAATTCCTTTATGTTTCATATCTTATTAAATATTTTTCTTTATATAATGACTCATGATTATGATCTATGAATTTATCGGCATGGATAATTTTCTCACAACCGTATGCTCAAATTATGCTTAAATGATCATTGATATCTCCCTTTTTACCATTACTTAGAATTGGAGGTCACAATTTATTATATTTTACTTTCCCTAAGTTATGAAGAAATGTTTAAAGTACGATATTTATAAGAATAGTTCTAGTTGTGAAGTAAATAATGGGATAATATATATATATATATATATATATATTATTTTTAGGTTTTTTATTTATCTATGTTTCAAAAGAAACTAAAACATTATTGTTTTTTCATGGATCATAATGTTTTTTATGAATATTCATATAATAATATGTAATATTAATGTATGAAGTTATTATGTAACCTGATACCGGGTATCTCAAACTTCATCCATCCAACACATGTTTAACTAGACCATTGATATCCATACCTCCCATGCCTCAACCCAACACGATAGAATATATTTCACACATAAAAAATCATAAATAATCCATAAAAACCCCATTTTCCCAACAAAAATCACTTCCCCACTGTAATAAGAAAAACAAAACCCCATAATCATCATGAATCGCACAAACAAACCAACCAAAAACAACAAACACATTCAATATAAGTGATCGATACATTAAAAAATTTAAATTTTCTTTCTTTCTTTTATATTCACTTAATATCACTTACATAGGAAGACAAAAAAAATTATTCATCCCACTTCTAATTCAATTTCCATATTTTTATGGTATGTCATTTTATAAAATTTCATTACAAAAGATCCATTTTATAAAAAAACAGGTTTAACATAATAAAAATAAAAATTTCTCAAGAAAAAAACAAACAATTTAGCATCATCAAATAAATAAAAATAACTCAATAAATCATATATTAATACTCCTCTTCCCTTCAATTTTTTTCTGGTCTATTATCATTCATTAATTAAATCCTTATCACCCCAAAAATGAAACCATTGGCACGAAACTTCCAAAATATACCCTGTTGAGGAATAGTTGTGGAATCCCCAACATCGATATGAAGCTTTAAAGGAATCACCACACAAGAATAATGGAATCTAGGATCAAACACCAAAAAACAAAAAGTAAACTTATAAAATACCTATCAATTGATGCCCATTAACAATAAATTATCAAATTTCAACCCAAAACTATATACACTTTCTATAGTGAACATTATGAAAGAAGAAAATGTCAATATAGGGGATAAGAAGAGAAGGTTATATACCTCGACCCAATAGAGTTTCAACACAATAAATAATGATGTTTAAAACCTCAGGATTGACGACTAGAGATCAAGGAGAGTTCCAAGGATCAACTATGATTTGATGGAATATAGTGTAAAAATAAATCAAGGAATTCGATACCCTTTATTTATATAGGATGTCAGAATGTCCTCTACAAAAATGTAGTGGCTCCCACTACACCCATATAATTCCTAATCAAACATAGATCCAATTTTCCTGGAATTATTATAACCTTACCCTCCAAACATTTTGAATCTTTTAAAACAATATTTAAAACATTTTTCCAACAGAATTTCCTAAACCTTTATGTAGAGAATTTAATTTAAACTACAAATAAGGCCACATTGATATTCGCATGGATAGACGAAAAATCCCTTAACCATTTCACTTCTCTATGCCCAAGGCTGTGGCGTGGTGAGTTGCAGCTCCCAATTTCCTTCCTCCTTCTGGTGCTTGAACTTAAATGATTGTCCTCACCTAAACCTCTCATGGAACAACATCTTCACCCTATTCATTTTACACATCCCCATTTCCCTATAGAGAGAATGTTACCAGCCTTCGCAACACCACTCCCTTAACCATGACATGTAGCTCATCCTTGTTTCCCATAGGGATATTTTTCAAACAGAATTCCCTCCACCAAGGGCGTTTTAGACCTCATGGGGATCCATAATAGAAAATGTTTGTCATATTTTGTCATAACCCGAAAATCCTAGTCACCATGATTGATATCTCAAAATGAGTATTACAAAATCCACCACCAAAACTAGATCCATGATGTTGTGACCCTCTAGATGAGAAAAAAAATTCTCACCACCAGAAAACTTCCAAAATAACAATTGACACCTCGAATACAAAAAATAAACAATATAATGAATTTAGATGGTCTAAACAATTAAAAATTAATTTATATCCAACATAGTAACCCAATTTAGACTGAAATATTATTTAATTAAAAGGAAATGTGATGAATTTATAATAAAATATAAAATGACCGATATTTAATAAATTCCCTTAGATGTAATATGTAACCTAGTGATGAAATCTATAGTAATATTATCCCATTTTTATTTTTGTGTAGGTAATGGTTTCATACATCATTTGGGATTTTTTTATTGCAATATAATTCAAAGTCTCTTACTTCATATTTTTTCACTAGAAATGATATATAATACCTCTATACATATTGGTCCTACCATGATGTAAATGTATTTTTCATCTATGAAACTCATCCAGTATATATCTCATCACCTATGGTATTTATGGAATACAAAACCTCTAACAAAAGATTATAGCTCTATCATCACTAATGTTAAACACTGGAAATTTTCCATTCCATACATCTTACATACTCATTTTTAGTAATTTTAATCATGTTAAGTTTTATTTATCCTCTAAAATAAATAAGTATGGGTAATTATATCAAAAAATAATGATATTTAACCTTCCATTATAATACCTAAGTATATTCTTACTAAATATTTTAGAAATAGTTATTTCTCTACACTCATCATGGGTAAGATACCATGTAATTTTCTTCTCAATGCATTAAATACCTTTGTTGTTTTCATAGGATACTAATATATAGAAAAATCAAAATCCTTAGGTCTATTTATTCATCTCCTTTACCAATATTATGATCTTTTTGAGTAAAGTTAAATGTAAAAATCTTATGGTTGACGTATATAACTTCTATCTATATAGAGATAACTTCTCTACATATTTAGTGCAAAAATCACTACTAAAAAATTGAAAACCTGAGTTGGGTATTAAATCCCATTGTGTTTAAATTATTTTGACGAATAATATACTACTCAATAATTTATACATATAACGCATCTGAGATCTAACCTTTATATGTCATTGTAAATAAAAAACCCTTATTTACGAGATGGAATAGTCAATACAAGTGTATTTATCAATATCCTATTCAATTCCTCTATTTCAACCTCATATTATTTTTTTCTATGTTAATTTAAACCCATACATGTTTACTTGGTTAATGGATTATCTACTTTATAATTTTATTTAAAAAACTAATTATAGAATCTTAGTAAGACAAGGAAAAAACATATTTCAGTTTTATTGGTGGGAAATAGACATTACATTTCAATGTTTTCATTATAAGGGTTGAAATATATATCATACCATGAAATAATATGGCCACAAAAGGAAATATGTTGAAGAAAAAAAGAACATTTACTGAATTTACTATATAAATGTTTTCCCTCCGAACCTTAAGAATGAATTGAAAATGAATTTTATACTCCTCTTAAATATTATATTATACATGAATATCATCAATAAATACCACCATATACTTAGAAAGATAATCCTTGAATACTCTATTCATCAAATCTAAAAACATAAATGGTGATTTTTAAATCAAAAGGATTTATTGTGAACTCATAATTATTATTCCTCAAATTTAATGCCTTTTTGGGGATATCAACCTTCTTAACATTTATATATTGATAACTAAGTTGTAGATAAATATTTGAGAAGTATTTACCACTTTAGGGATGATAAAAGAGGGCATAAAGACATGGAAATTGATAATTTTTATTTACATTAATCCCATTGATTTCCCCATAATCAATGAAAAACCTCATTGGAATATAATTCTTATTCACAAATAAAATTGGTGATCCCCATGGTGAAACACTTCCAAAAAGTATATGTTTTTACATAAGTATTCTAATTGATTATTTAAATAACCTAAATCTGATGGAACCATTCAACATAGAGGCTTAGATATTGGATTTACATTACAGATAAAATCAATTGAGTTTTATACTTCTTGATCAAGAGGTAATCCATGTAAGTTATTAGGAAATACATCCTTACATTATTGAACAACAACAATGTATTATATTCTCAAAACCTTCACCGCCTAAATATAAGTAATTCCATCCATTTATTCCCAAAGGAATTAATTAATATGAGTTATTTAGGTTAGTTCTAGATATAATTAATGTAATGTAATTTCCCATGTAAAAAATAAGAAATTCTATACTATTCTAGCCAATCATATGTTTTTTACACTATAATATATTATTTGTTTAAAATTTTAGAGCCAATAAATCCTGAAGCTAATATAAAATCCCACTATATATAGGATGATTATATTTTAATGTAGGATATATTCATGAATTATAAATTAAACTAACTGATATATATTTGTTTTAATCTAAATATCACTTGGTGATATAAATAATAAATCATTCTTTAATACATAAATTGGTTTTTGAATATTATTTTAAAATATTCATGGTACAAAAGAGTGAATAGATTAATAATTAAATAATATTTTAAGTAACATTGAGTATATAATCAAAGTACTTACTATCACATCATTTGGTGATTTAACTTCAACATTTTCTATTACAAAATTTTACCCCAATATATAAACCTCTAAAAGGTTATATTGACTTTGAATTTGGGGAATTGATTAGAGTAATATCATATATCCTTATAATTTAAAAGACACACATTGATTTATTCTCTATAACCTTTACACTCATCAGATTAATGACCTTTCTATATACATATAAATCATACAATCTATCCTATTATGTAGGCCCCTAGGGTATTCTTACCATATTTATTACATATACAATACCCCTATCTTCCCTTATTTTCTTTTCAGGTAGTTCCTTACTTATAAAGATCATACATGATATTCAAGTTAGGGTTCTATTTATAAATGATTGTTTTAGAAAAATCATTAAAAACATTCAAATAACTTGTTTTTAGTTTTCATATAATGAACATGTTCAAGAGACTAATAAACTTCGAAGACATGGATTGAACCATCAAAAAAGTGAAAAATATTTCTTTTTGAGTTATATAAAAAATACATTATATACCATGAAAAACTTGCGAAATTATCATTATACTCATACACAATATCTTCTTCTATTCATTTTAAATAAATAATTGTATTTCCATCTTAACATGTTATCCTAAGGAAAATATTTTTCCAAAAAAGTCACTTTAAATTATTTCCACTCCATGTTTCTACCTCCACTACCTTATTAGTATTTTGAATCAAGGTCCACCATTTTTCATCATATCCCCTTAAAAGATACACATCAATGCGAAAATTATCTTTCTTAGTATACCTCAATTCCATAATGATCATTTCCATAGAATTTATCCATTTCTATGAAACCACGTGATTAGTAGACCCATTAAATTATAGATGTTTTTACCTCAAAAAAAATATAAAGTGGTTGTCATTATTGATGGAAAATTGGTTTCTCTATATGGGAAGGGTTACTTTTTATAACCTTATTCAATTTACATATGGAAAATTTAATTTTTTTCACCACCAACATTTACTCCATTATCTTGGATTTCTAGACAATCCCCACATTATCCTCGGTTCTTGGCTTAGTCTCCATTCCTTCGAGCATGATCCATTATCTAATAAGAGGGATAATATCATTAGTAGTATTATAAAATACCAATGTATAAAACCTGAATCATATATAACATTTTTTCCTAAAATATGATCCTATTTATAACATACCATTCAAAAATAATTTTATAATAATATCTATAATAATCTATTTGTGAAATAAAATTTCTCCTCATAAGTTATTTTAAATGTAGTTCGTATGGTTTCTGCAAAACCATAAATTGATACAAAATTTAATGCCCCAAAACCTAATAATGTTGAGTCAGTGGTATATTTAATATATGTTAATTACCTTACATGAGATTATATTCCCAAGAACATGGTTTATTATACCTTAGGAGACCAGATACATAAAAAATACATTACAACATGAAATATTACATTATATGAGAAAAACATTTTATAACTAAGTGATATCCATTGAAATGATCACACATAGTATTACAGTTAATTACATGGATAAATTAGAAAAAAAAGTAAAGGATGAGATCAGATTTTTGGTAATGGATTGTGTATAAAGGAAGGAAACATGGAATTATAATTTCTGAAACAATATATCGATAGTAAATAAAAAATGATTCAATATCAATGGATAAAAAATCACAAAATAATCATATGAACAAAATTAAATGAACTCATAATGATTTAAATGATTGGAAAACCTAATATCTAACAGTATAAACCTACCATGCAATCCTTGTTCTAATACATTATATATAACATGTAAAGACACTCATATTAACATATCTTCATTGTCTTATGTTATATAACATTCCAATGATGAAATATATAATTTCATTCCCACCCATCACATAAAATTGAAATAAATTCCATAATATAAAATGATTGTAAATATATGGAATAATGATCCGTAATGAGAAACGTAGAAATATAGAACATAATTTCATATTGTATATTATCTTAGATGATTTTCCAGTATAGAAAAATGGATTTTACTTTTATGAAAACAACTTTACCCACTAAATGAATTAACAATGATATATATGTGAATTACATTAAATAATATTACGGATAAAAATAAATTTATAATATAAAAATATGTGTGCTTTTTAAATGAAGAATATGTATAAGGCCCCAGCCTTAAACCTTACTTAATATTGAATTAAATGAATAATTCACACTGAGGATCTTTTCAGGTTTAGAGTTTTAGAGAACTAGAACATAACTATTACATCTCAAAATATTACAAAGTAGACACTTCTACTAAGTTTCCATAATAAAAAAAACTTTTAAAAAGAAACATGTCTAGTTCCATGTTTTATATAGCATGACATTCCCTGGATCCCATCCTTGACCATATTCCACATTAATTCCTGTGAAAAACATTTCAAAAAAACTTGGGGTGAGCATAAAAATCACAGTAAGGGTTATAAAAAATATGGAAAGGAAACATGAGTTCATATATACATAATAATGAAATCATACTTTACCCATAAAACATAGGCACTTTAACATACCTTATCAAACCATGAATAAATCATAGAAATAATAAGACATAAAGGTAACTTGAGTCATTCATAACATTCTTACATATGGAGTAACCCTCTTGGTTACGTTTGGAATACCCATCACAGTATATTCCCTAAATCTCTTCGGAGAAACTTTAACGTTTCACTCCTTCATGTTACCCAATGCATTGGAGAGCTATATCGGGCTCACCCGCCCTTAGTTTATCACGGAACCACCCGTTTTCATAACAATGCCCAAGAACCATAACATAAACGTATCACATAAAACATGAATAAAGGAAAAATAACATTTCCACATTGCAATCACAATATAACATTTTAGTATATTGAAATAATGAATCCATTCAAAAAGAAACCATTTCCAAAACCATTTAAAACATTTAATAAAGAGATTTTTGAATCAAAGTTTCCAATGCCACCTTGAAGATTTTAAAATTTTAAACCATTAATATCCATATAAATAAATCCTTAAAACCATTTTGAAAACATGGATATTAATAAGAACAAATAATTAAAACATTTAAAGCGGTATTTTGGTTAAAGGGGTTCTACCAAAATTAGAGATGCTTGAATACAATAATTGAGGAATAACATTTAGTCATAACTTTATAATATCATGAGAATAAATGGATTCATGATATAATATTCCAAAGGACAGTATATACACCATATAAGAGTGAATTGGTGCATAACAACAACGAAGTCTCAATAGAAATGTCAAATGTGATGAATTCCCTTATAAAGAAGGTATCCTTAAATTAAGGATAATTCAATCTCAAAATTATGTGTGACAAACATAAGTACACCCAATATAATTGGATATTAAGTGTAAAACAATAGATGGTCATTCACAAATATTCAAAAGATGACATATTCAATAACTACATGTTGATCCCAAAGAGATCGAAATTGGGTTAAAAAGTTCCCTTGGTAAAATTCGACAGTCTAACGGCATCACTTCAAAATTTAGAAAATGAGTTGATGAGAGATAAGAAGGTCATCTCATCACTTGGACATAAAATTTACATCAATAAGAATATAAAAGAACATATCCCAACATTACAATATGTAAATTAAAAGACCCAACAAAATAAGTCTTTCAAAAAGAGGAGGGTGAAAGGTTCCCTTATCGACTTGGGTATCTTTCGAAACATACACCCCATGAAAGAAAGACAATACTTAATTGATGTAAATACTCATAAACAGAATTATATTTCACAAAGAGTAGAATAATGGGCAGTACATACACCAATTAAAGGAAATTGTGGCAAATGTAGCATAAATATCACGGGAATAAAAGTGAGATGAAAAATCCCTTACGAAAACTCGCCAGCCTAACGGCGCCACTCAAAACTTCCAAAATGAATTGATGAGAGGGAATAGGGTCTCTCAACACATGAACATAAAAATTAAAGTCATAGTAATATAAAATAACATCTCAATAACAAGAAATATGATCTTTAAAAGGAATGACATAAAAGAGTGTACTTAAAAAGAAAGAGAGGAGTAGGATCCCTTACCTCGGGTCCGACTTAACTCGATCGTTCTTTAACATCCTGAATAATAAACTTGAGTTAATTTCTACTTGATTAAGAACATTTTTAAAGCTTATTATTCCTTTTATATCACTTATATCCATGTTATAAACACTATGTAATCATTAAGTTAATAATGTTTGTTTTGTCGATATTTGGTTCTTAAGTCGAAAATGGACTTCTTACAATTACATGTTGTTCGTGTGGTCAAAGACTAGTTATATCCAGAATGAAATTCCTGATTTGGATATCAAATATATATCATATATATCCATAATATACATGTATTTATAATATCACATAATCATTTAGAGGAAAGAAATGAAATGCACCGTTCATGGAGACGGTAAGCCGTACGTACGCATGAACGCTACTTTCATTTCTATGTCATATTAATGGAATTGAAACTATATGAGAGGTATTTATATTTTAATTCCATAATTATATTAATCATTTTTATGTAACATACATCATATATATCCATTATATATATGTACTCATTATAATACATTACATGTGGGGATAAGAAATGAAATGCACCGTTCATGGAGACGGTAAGCCGTACGTACGCATGAACGCTACTTTCATTTCTATCTCATACTTTAATGGGAAGAAAATAATAATGATATAAAGTTATATTATAATTCCAGTATAACATCATATATAATAACTTCAAATCCATCCTTTATACGTCCCACATATGGCATTAACGAATCACATCACTTTGAGGGGGCGGTAGTCTGCACTTCCTTAAATAAAGATATCGCGTATATCCATAATGGAAGCCATAAAGGTAAGCAAAAAATGAAAAATACAGAATCTTAAGTAAACAAAACATATTATATATCATATATAAATATAGTGACATCCTAATGTCCACCTTTGAAGGTGTTATATGAGTGTTGAACAATCATCGTTTCGGGAGGCAGAAATTCGCCATCCACGGAAACAGTATGTTCTTTAACCATTAGATGTAGGTGTGTGTAAGTGTAGCTCGAATCCTTATTATAAAAAAATACTAGTATATTTAAGATACTGGATTTGTTACAAAAGAAATGAATAAAAAGAGTTTAGGGGGTTGGAGAAGAAAAATAAAACAAAAGGACTCAAGTGAAGACATTACCTTAAAATCGGGTAACTCCCCTTGGTTTGAGCTCAAAGGATTCCTTGGGAAGACTTCTGCCCAAAGTGAGGCTTCAAGGAGTAATAGAGGGATGTCGAGAGACAAAATGGGCAGCTTTTGGCCGAGCCAAAGGCTTTGAGAATGTGGGTAAGGAGGTAGAGGTGGGGGCCTTTTATAAGAGGAGAGGAGGGGCACTCTTGGAAGGTAAAGAAAAGTCACTTTATTTTAAAATGGTATTCGGATTTAAGAGGTCCCACATTGATGTGTTTCTAGGATATGGTGATAAGGGTTCGAAATCCACTCATCCAATAGGTTTTGGACATGTGTAGGTCTTAGATATTACATTATCTGTCCATTTTATTTAAATCGTTAAATAATGAGGTCATCGCTGCATCATCATGATGTCATCAATAATTTAATTTATTTAATGTATAAAAATTATAAAAAAAATACTATGATTTAATACATCGTTTTAGCTTTCCAATTAATATTTATAGACAAAAATCTGGCTTATATAACCCCAGGTAAAAATTGTTTTAGTAAAACATCTCATGTGTGTGTCATTTTTACTTTAACATTAAATAAAAAGTTATTTATGTCATTTCCCAACCAAAGTGGCTCCATGGGGTCCCCAATTTGACCCATGGCTTTTCTTGGTCGGCCATGACACATCCAATAAGGGTAGGACATGTGTCAAGGTATTTTCATTTTATTATAGTATCATTTTTGCCTTAAATTGCACTAATTACCTCTAATCGTGATTAAAAACTTAATAAGTTACTATTCACCAAAAAATTGTTTTTATCTCATTGAACCACATTTTACTTCTTAATGAAAACCATGTATATCGGATTTTTGAAATTCAAAACACAGAAGTGTTAAAATTTCATTTAAACGAAAAATCAGTTTTTATAAGTACCACTTAATGGTTTCACTATTCATCAAAAATTGATGTTTTTCAGAAAAATACCAAAAAATCACCCTAAGATATATTTGATATTCTGAATTCAAAAATGAAGTCAATTTTAAAAAATTCACAACATATAAGTTGCATTAATTAATTTAATAATTAATTCCCGTTGTCAGAGCAAAAAGCGTGTTTTTATGAAATAATAAGTATCAAAAGATTGACACTAGTTTAAGTCCAATTTCAAAGTGAAATTAATTCCAACGACAACTATTGGATTTATTGGTAAAAATATATTCTAATTTCACTTTAAAACAAATTAAAAAGATAATCTAATCATATAATTAAATTAGATTAAAAATATGTTTTGAATTAAAATACAACATTTTACACTATTCATTAAAAAATGAACTTTATCGGAAAGATACCAAAAATTTACACAAAGTAAATTTTGATGTCCCAATTATTAAGAAGAGTTTTATTTGGTCCAATATAATGTATAATAGTTAACAAAAATATATTTAATGACGGTTCACCATCAAAAGGCGATAAGTGAACCTTTAGTGAAAACTAGGGCATATACGCCTAAAATTGAATCCTTTCCGTATTTTAAGACTTTATATTTTATTGGATAAAAGTAAAAACATTTAAAAACATATATAATCATATTTTAGTTATTTCTATCCATCCCCACCAATACAACGACTACATGTTAACTACCATTTAAAATAATATTATTTTATTATTAAAGTGCAACGTAAGATTCCCAAGAAACTCGTTGTTGCGTGTTGGGTACGCCATCGAGCATAACGTCCCCTTTAAAGTCATATTAATATTTTATTCACAAATATGGATAAATATAAAGATTTCATATTCTTTATTTACTGGGGTGTTATATCCTTCCCCCCTTTTGGGAATTGCGTCCTCGCAATTTTAAAATTGGGCTTGGAAACATCCTTGAAAGTCCCACATCGGAACAAGAGTCGGTAAAACAATCACTTTAAAATAATGAAAGATAAGTACAAAGGTTACCCGAGTTAACCCATACTAGGATTAAAATTATGAAAATATAGACATGGAGGAAAAAAACAAAGGGTCATGTTCTGATGGAGAGTGATAGAAAACATGTTTAGGAGAAAGTTAACCACAAGAAAATCACAAACTTGTGATGGGTTAAACGGTATTTGGTTCCCCAATAAGAAAAGTTAATAGACAACATTTTTGTTTTAAGTTACTTTTTATTGAGGAATTTATTCATAAGAAAACATAATCACTTATCATGTTGACTTTCAACTTTTATTAGATTCCTTACACGAACTCATATTTTCTCCAAAAGAAGAGTATTTAGGAAGACTTGTTCACATTAAGAGTACTATAATCAACTTCTAGAGAATCACCTAATCCACAAAAGAGAACTATATACTTCCCATGTATTTAGACATTAACCAAAACCAAAACCAAAAAGGTTAGTACAAGATCAGATAATCCAGAAAGGGATAACCCTTTATAAAAAGAAAATCTATGCTTAATCTCCAAAATTTGTCCAACAAAACCCAAAGTTCAACTAGGACCATTCGATAAACAATTTGTCCATAAAATTCATCAAAGTAAACCAAACTAAGGTTTAAACCCAAATATTTTAAGGATTTACTCACATATTCTTCCAAGATAAATCGTAACATTTATCTCCAAACAACATCAGTTGCTCTTAATGTCTCGTATTGAAAATTAATTAACCTAATCACATATCCTCCATGATAGGTTAATAAATTTCCATAGATAAACCAAAATCAACTTACTCTTAATTCATAAAATCATCTAAGTAAAAAGAATCAATAAAACTATTAAGGGACTTCACGTAGTCCAGTGGTAGGTGATAAATACCAGTCGCACTTTGGTTGTGGGTTCGATTGTCGCAGCTTTGTCCGACGCGATGGGTTGTCACACAGTCTGCGTGTTTTCCTTTTTCCAAAACTATATAATTCTTAAAAAATTCCCCAAAATGAGATAAAATCTTCAAAAATAATCATAACATATTTTAACCTCAAGTTTATCTCATGCCTTTAATTTTCCATCATATCATATAATAACCCATAATTACCTCAAAAGTAAGGATCATATAAACTCTAATGGTTACCTTTATAATTATTACCTGAACTTCCACATCGATTGGTCATCTCATACATTGTGCATTACAGAACATACCAAGGTTCAAGTGGTTGATCATGACTCCTTGATATTTGGTTTAGAACAACCATGAGTTTCCTCATTGAATCCTCCATTTTATCTAGTATCTTAATCAGAGAACCACCACAGTTTCCTTCAAACCTATTGTCTCTTTGGTGCCTGCTAGATCCATCCAATCACTAAAAACAGAAATGTTAGTGTGAGTATATCAACAAAACCATCATGTACTAATGAGGAAGGTAAACACTAAGATATACTTACTCATTCACTTTATTTAAAACTAGGACTCTTTCTGAAATCCTAACCATTATGGTAATGTCACTTATGCTTAAAGAATACCCTAATCTCTAAAGTTATCTAAACCGACCTTTAATACCAACTATAAGGCCCCGGCCTTAAACCTTACTTAATATTGAATTAAATGAATAATTCACATTGAGGATATTTTCAGGTTTAGATTTTTAGAGAATTACAACAGAACTATTACATCTCAAAAGATTATAAAGTAGACACTTCTACTAAGTTTCCATAATAAAAAACTCTTAAAAAGAAACATGTCTAGTTCCATGTTTTATATAGCATGACATTCCCTGGATCCCATCCTTGACCTTATTCCACATTAAGTCCTATGAAAAACATTTCAAAAAAACTTGGGGTGAGCATAAAAATCTCAGTAAGGGTTATAAAAAATATGGAAAGGAAACATGAGTTCATATATACATAATAATGAAATCATACTTTACCCATAAAACATAGGCACTTTAACATACCTTATCAAACCATGAATAAATCATAGAAATCATAAGACATAAAGGTAACTTGAGGCATTCATAACATTCTTGCGTAGGGAGTAACCCTCTTGGTTACATTTGGAATACCCATCACAGTATATTCCCTAAATCTCTTCAGAGAAACCTTAACGTTTCACTCCTTCGCGTTTCCCAATGCATTGGAGAGCTATATCGGGCTCACCCGCCCTTAGTTTATCACGGAATCACCCATTTTCATAACAATGCCCAAGAACCATAACATAAATTTATCACATAAAACATGCATAAAGGAAACATACCATTTCCACATTTCAATCACAATATAACATTTTAGTATATTGAAATAATGAATCCATTCAAAAAGAAACCATTTCCAAAACCATTTAAAACATTTAATAAAGATATTTTTGAATCAAAGTGTCCAATACCACCTTGAAGATTTTAAAAATTTAAACCATTAATATCCATATAACTAAATCCTTAAAACCATTTTGAAAACGTGGATATTAATAAGAACAAATAATTAAAACATTTAAAGCGATATTTTGGTTAAAGGGGTTCTACCAAAATTAGAGACGCTTGAATACAATAATTGAGGAATAAAATTTAGTCAGAACATTATAATATCATGAGAAAAAATGGATTCATGATATAATATTCCAAATGACAGTATATACACCATATAAGAGTGAATTGGTGCATAACAACAATGAAGTCTCAATAGAAATGACAAATGTGATGAAATACCTTATAAAGAAGGTATCCTTAAATTAAGGATAATTCAATCTCAAAATTATGTGTGAAAAACATAAATACACCCAATATAAGTGGATATTAATTGTAAAACAATAGAAGGTCATTCAAACATATTCAAAAGATGACATATTCAATGACTAGATGTTGAACCCAAAGAGATCGAAATTGGGTTAAAAAGTTCCCTTGGTAAAATTCGACAGCCTAACGACATCACTTCAAAATTCAGAAAATGAGTTGATGAGAGATAAGAAGGTCATCTCATCACTTGGACATAAAATTTACATCAACAAGGATATATAAGAACATATCCCAACATTACAATATGTAAATTAAAAGACCCAACAAAATAAGTCTTTCAAAAACAGGAGGGTGAAAGGTTCCCTTACCGACTTGGGTATCTTTCGAAACATACAACCCATGAAAGAAAGACAATAATTAATTGATGTAAATACTCATAAACAGAAGTATATTACACAAAGAGTAGAATAATGGGCAGTACATACACCACTCAAAGGAAATTGTGGCAAATGTAGCATAAATCTCACGGGAATAAAAGTGAGATGAAAAATCTCTTACGAAAACTCGGCAGCCTAACGGCGCCACTCAAAACTTCCAAAATGGATTGATGAGAGGGAATAGGTTCTCTCATCACATGAACATAAAAATTACGGTCACATTAATATAGAAGAACATATCAATAACAATAAAGATGATCTTTAAAAGGAATGACATAAAAGAGTGTACTTAAAAAGAAAGAGAGGAGTAGGATCCCTTACCTTGGGTCCGACTTGACTCAATCATTCTTTAACGTTCTGAATAATAAACTTGAGTTAATTTATACTTGATTAATAACCTTTTTAAAGCTTATTATTCCTTTTATATCACTTATTTCCATGTTATAAACATTATGTAATCATTAAGATAATAATGTTTGTTTTGTCAATATTTGGTTCTTAAGTCGAAAATGGACTTCTTACAATTACATGTTGTTCGTGTGGTGAAAGATTCTTTATATCCAGAATGAAATTCCTGATTTGGATATCATATATATCATATATATCCAGCATATACATGTATTTATAATATCACATAATCATTTAGAGGAAATAAATGAAACGCACCGTTCATGGAGACGGTAAGCCGTACGTACGCATGAACGCTACTTTCATTTCTATGTCATATTAATGGAATTAAAACTATATGAGAGGTATGTATATTTTAATTCTAGAATTATATTAATCATTTATATTCAACATACATCATATATATCCATTATATATATGTACTCATTATAATACATTACATGTGGGGATAAGAAATGAAATGCACCGTTCATGGAGACGGTAAGCCGTACGTACGCATTAACGCTACTTTCATTTCTATCTCATACTTTAATGGAAAGAAAATAATAATGATATAAAGTTATATTATAATTTAAGTATAACATCATATATAATAACTTTAAATCCATCCTTTATACATCCCACATATGGCATTAACGAATCACATCACTTTGAGGGGGCGGTAGTCCGCACTTCCTTAAATGAAGATATCGCATATACCCATAATGGAATCCATAAAGGTAATCCACAAATGAAAAATACAGAAGCTTAAGTAAAACATAAACATATTATATATCATATATAAATATAGTGACATCTTAATGGCCACCTTTTAAGGTGTTATATGAGTGTTGAACAATCATCGTTTCGGGAGGCATAAATTCGTCATCCACAGAAACAGTATGTTCTTTAGCCATTATATGTAGGTGTGTGTAAGTGTAGCTCGAATACTTTTTATAACAAAATCCTAGTATATTTAAGATACTGGATTTGTTACAAAATAAATGAATAAAAAGAGTTTAGGGGGTTGGAGAATCAAAATAAAACAAAAGGACTCAAGTGAATACATTACCTTAAAATCGGGTAACTCCCCTTGGTTTGAGCTCAAAGGCTTCCTTGGGAAGACTTCTGCCCAAATTGAGGCTTCAAGGAGTAATATAGGGATGTGGAGAGACAAAATGGGCAGAGTGTGGCCGAGCCAAAGGCTTTGGGAGTGTGGGTAAGGAGGTATAGGTGGGGGCCTTTTATAAGAGGAGAGGAGGGGCACTCTTGGAAGGTAAAGAAAAGTCACTTTATTTTAAAATGGTATTCAGATTTAAGAGGTCCCACATTGATGTGTTTCGAGTATAAGGTGATAAGCGTTCGAAATCCACTCATCCAATAGGTTTTGGACATGTGTAGGTCTTAGATATTACATTATATTTCCATTTTATTTAAATCGTTAAATAATGAGGTCATCGCTGCATCATCATGATGACATAAATAATTTAATTTATTTAATGTCTAAAAATTATAAAAAAAATACTATGATGTAGGAAATCGTTTTATATTTCCAATTAATATTTAAAGTCAAAAATATGACTTGTATAACCCCATGTAAAAATTGTTTTAGTAAAACATCTCATGTGTGTGTCATTTTTACTTTAACATTAAATAAAAAGTTATTTATGTCATTTCCCAACCAATGTGGCTCCATGGGGTCCCCAAGTTGACACATGGCTTCTCTCGGTCGGCCATGACACATCCAATAAGGGTAGGACATGTGTCAAGGTATTTTCATTTTATTATAATATCATTTTTGCCTTAAATTGCACTAATTACCTCTAATCGCGATTAAA
Source organism: Viscum album (assembly GCA_963277665.1). NCBI lineage: Eukaryota > Viridiplantae > Streptophyta > Magnoliopsida > Santalales > Viscaceae > Viscum > Viscum album. The sequence continues at coordinate 669,349,089 of OY728167.1, read as the reverse complement.
AACTTAATAAGTTACTATTCACCAAAAATTTATTTTTATCTCATTGAACCACATTTTTCTTCCTAATTACAACCATGTATGTCGGATTTTTGAAATTCAAAACACAGAAGTGGTAAAATTTCATTTAAACGAAAAATCAGTTTTTATAAGTACCACTTAGTGGTTTCACTATTCATCAAAAATTGATGTTTTTCAGAAAAATACCAAAAATTCACCCTAAGCTATATTTGATATTCCGAATTCAAAAATGAAGTCCATTTTACAAAATTCACAAAATATAAGTTTCATTAATTATTTTAATAATTAATTCCCGCTGTCAGAGCAAATAGCGTGTTTTTATAAAACAATAAGTATCAAAAGATTGACACTAGTTTAAATCCGATTTCAAAGTGAAGTTAATTCCAACGACCACTATTGGATTTAATGGTAAAAATATATTCTAATTTCACTTTAAAACCAATTAAAAAGATAATATAATCATATAAATAAATTAGATTAAAAAGAGGGTTTGAATTAAAATACAACATTTTACACTATTCATTAAAAAATGAACTTTATCGGAAAGATACCAAAAATTTACACAACGTAAATTTTGATGTCCCAATTCTTAAGAAGATTTTTATTTGGTCCAATATAATGTATAAGAGTGAAAAAAATATATTTAATGACGGTTCTCCATCAAAATGCGATAAGTGAACCTTTAGTGAAAACTAGGGCAAATACGCCTAAAATTGAATTCTTTCCATATTTTAAGCCTTTATCTTTTATTGGATAAAAGTTAAAACATTTAAAAACATATATAATCATATTTTAGTTATTTCTATCCATCCCCGCCAATACAACGACTACATGTTAACTACCATTTAAAATAATATTATTTTATTATTAGAGTGCAACGTAAGATTCCCAAGAAACTCGTTGTTGCGTGTCTGGTACGCCATCGAGCATAACGTCCCCTTTAAAGTCATATTAATATTTTATTCACAAATATGGATAAATATTAAGATGTCATATTCTTTATTTACCTGGGGTGTTACAATATGGATTTGTGGTTATTGAATACCAAGAAATATAAATATAATTAATGTAGTTGGAAAATCAAATACATGTATTTGGAATGGTATAATACAAAAGAAATTATATATAAATCCCATATAAATAAAGGGTATGTAATTACTAATTTTTTATATTCATTAGGGATATTCAATATACATGGGGAAAAAATTAAAATAGGCATTCCTTGATGATAAAGGTGTGCATTTGATAAAATCAAGTTTAATCCACTAGAGACCTAATAGTGGCTCCACCAGATACATCACCTTAACCATTATTTTGGATAATATAAAAACATAGAATTTATAAACAAATAATACTAAAAATGTATTGCATACATAGTGATATTTTATAATGGGACAATATTGAGTTTTATACAACCTGGAAGAATCTTGACACAACAACTGCTTATTAAAGGAGTTTAATTCTATTGAAATGGGGTCTCACATGTATAAGATTTCATAAATTTTAAATAGACATTAATATTTAAAAAAATATTGGAATATTAACTTAGAAAATTTAATAGGGTAAAAACATTGAAATGCAAATAGGAATTGAATAGAGACATAAAAATAATCTTTTCCAATCTTCATATTCATAGCCTAGAGAAAAATCATAGAACCAAATAGACACTTCCTGATTTAAGAGAGAGATATGAGAGAGACTCCTTGAGAGACATGTGAAGAGACATCTTTAATGTTTGTTCATGATAAATAATAAGAGTGGTGGTTATTTATAGGAATTTTGAATGTAATTTAATGGAATAAATTATTGAATATTTTATGTTTTCCATTATCATAAGGGATTTAATACCTCCCACAATACCGTGTTACCTATCATAATTATCTATTACAATGGTTTTTTTTCCAAAATTAGGAAGAGGGAATTACATTGGACGAGTTGAATCACTTCTAATAATATATTATGTCATATTTAATATATTTCACCTTATTTAAAAAAATTACAATATTTTACTGTTTTGAAATTTTTTTAATAAATTTCACCCATTTTCTAATTTTGATATTTTAATTACAAATATATTATTCATTTTATCTAATTCATGATTAAATTTTTTACAACATTACTTTTATAAATAGATTATCCATTTAATAAAAGTATGGTATCAAAGTAAATACAATTTCATTTATAAAATAGTTTACACATTAATATTTCCTAACCACTATATACATAACCCCTTATAATAACATCATAATACAGAAGTCTAGGGTTTGAAATGGGGGTCCTTTAATGGTGTCGTTAAGAAAATATTGATCTAGTAGTGATTTCCACCAACTTTAACTCTTACCATAAAATATTCCTCTAAATCCTTTATTCTCGATGTTATACTTGGGTTTGGTCAAGGAGGAACCCCAATGATGCATCCTAATTATAAATTTCTAATAAATGAGTTTCACATGGGATGTTTATAGTGGTTTTGGAATTGGATTATTCATTCTATATCAATTATATCTCTTCATTTTTTTAATATAAACTAATTCTAAATCTCAATTTATGACTTCTATAATAACAATGGTAATTATTACCAATGGTCACAATGCCTAACATGTGGAATTCCCAATAATCTTGAAATGAATATATTTCCTCTTAATTTAAATAAATTCATTAAAACTAGTCTTCAAAATAATACTTCAATTTTTTTCATTCAATATGTCTATTCCATGGATTTTTTTAATTTTGTTTTATATTGATCGTCTTATAACTATGATGTTTATTGAATAATATCATCTATGAGAAATCTACAATCCACATATTTTTTTCTATTTTCCAAATTAGTGATAGATATCTTAATAAATATATATCTTTTATTTATAATTCATAAAATTCTAAGAAAATATGTTCATTTATTACCATAATTTTCTCAAGTATTATGATAAGGGTGGGGTGGGACCACTTGTACCATTGTTGTTCTGAATAATGATCTAATTAGAATTTTCCCAATTATGATTGTAATATTCTTATATTTTATGAAGGGAAAGGGAAAAATGTTATCTTTTATATATGTAGGAATAATTTTTTTGAAGAGGTCCCTTGATCCCCTTTTTATTTATGTTTTTATAATTAATATATATTTATTACATAATTTTAATTTCTGATAGATTTTATTCCAATCCTTTATTCCATCTAACATGAATTATGAAAAATATTTAATCTTACATTTATAATTAATCACTATTAGAATGTTCATGCTTATTTTGGGAAATTACATTACTATATGTGTTGCATTAAATATATATTGAGTATATAGAAAATTATGGAACTGATGATGATGTAAAAATTTAGAAAATTTTGGGACCAACTGCAAGAACAAAAGGCATGTTATCCGAAAAGATAATTGACTGAAAATTCCATGTGACCAAATGGAAAAATCCATATAAATGTATAGAAAAAATTAGGGTGACCGCATGAAAAAAATTCAAGTGACAAGAGACATGGATTAAAATAATTTCTAACTGTTTAATCAACTATAAGAGTAGATTCATTAATTGCATGAAGAAAAGTAAAATAACCACAATTAGAGAGTAGAAATTTTTATAACTTTTGAATCAACCACATGACCCAATGAATTGAAAACATAGAAAAAATTCATGTGTCCATACAACAGGGATTCAAAAAAATTTCAATCTATTGAAGCGAACATATGATGAAAATAAATCTACCACATGAAAATGGATTCACCATAGGATAGACACCCATATTTTTAATATTTTTGGATCAACCAGAAATTGTAAAATTGATTAATGAGCTATTGAAACTGATCATCCTTATGGGAAAAATAGCAACCTATTGCAGGGTATGACTTACTGTAAGGACTAAACTAATATAGAAAATTGACCAATTTTTAAGGGAATTATTTACTATGATACTATAAATTCATATTTAAAACATATTGATTTAACTCTAGTTAGTATTAAGGGTTTTCATTAATATAATTATTTTTTAATAATTTTTAATTATTTATAGAACATTTATTTTTGGGGGGAGAATTATATGTAGTATAAAATTATTATCATGTGTGAAACATTTTCATGTTGGTTCTAGGAAAAAATTCAGTATCAAATTAAAATTATATATAATTTCAATAGATTTCATCACATGCTTTATAGGAGTGTGGCAATAAATATTAATGCTATTTATTTTTTATTTTAAGTATTATATTAATTATCCTAATGGATTCCATCGTACAAGCAATTTTAGTTTTATATATTATCGAAGTAATACAAAATGGAAATAATTTTCATATACATTCAACAAATATGTCATATAATGATTTAGGAAGGATGAAACAAAAGGTGAACCATGATTTTAATCAATTATTCATAAAAGAAAAATGAATATTTATTTTCAAAAAACTAGTAAAAAAACTAGGTTGAGTATTTTCTTGAAGTTTACTATGTGATGCACATTGGTGATAAATTATTTCTCTTATATATACTTCAATAATTTAATCCATTACTACTAGAAAGAATTGTACTACCTCGAAACTCAAATAATTTCTTCTTCATATGATTTATGTATTTCTTACATCTTTCTATTCAATTTTTTTTGTAATCATGTTGAGTTATAAAATCCATAAAATGTAAAAGTTGGTTTATACTACCCCTTAAATAAGGTATGTGTTCAACTATAACTGGTAAAAGGCAAGGAGATTAGTTATGCATTAGTCTTGGTAAAAGGTAGGGTTTATTTCTTCCTTCACATCAAATGGTTTATTTTGGATCATGTTTTCAGGTGTGGAAAAGGTAGGGTAATTAAGTTAATCATGTAAGTGTGTAAAAATATTTTCTTGGGTTGTTCTTCTATGGTTTAAAATTATTGTTATAGATGTTGTGACTCCCATGAAAATTAATATACATCATTATAATGGGTTCAATACCTCTCTTTGTTTTAGAGGGGTGAAGATTAGAATATTATAATTTAGATTAGAACTACTATAAAGATCACTATATTTATTTATAATTATATTTATTCTATATTTACATATCTTTTATAGTTGTTTTAAAAATATTAAAAATGGATGAATTCGCCCCTATGACCATTTAACCATTCTCATATGTACCAAAAATTAGTATCAACGGAGGTATCCTAGATTTAGTATATTTTTATATTATTTGTGATAAAAAAATATATAATTAAAAAATATAGGGGAAAATATATATTTTGAGATGGCTGGAATGATTGAAAATGATGGATTTACCCCTTATAGACCTCCCCTATTTGATGTAATAGATTATGGACACATGTAGTATTGCATGGATGTGTTTCTTAAACACATAATCAATGAAAGTTGAACAATCATGGTGAAATAATAATAATTTATTGGAGTTAATCCTGAATCATTAGTTGGAAATGATGTAGTAAACTATGTGGTAAATTACAATGTGATAAATATTTGGTACTGTGAATGTAATTTTTATAGTCATATTTCTTGATGAAAAATAACACATTAAATTTGGAAAATACTACTAGTTACTTATATAGGTTCAAATAATTTGATAAGAACTATGTTATCCAAGTTAATAGAAGAGTAAAAGAAATAAAAAACTAGATAGTAAGTGATATTTAGTCAAATGTTTCATTGATTCATAAGTATTGTAAATGGAATGAGTGATTTAGGAAAAATCATAGACTATTTTATTCTGGTTTAAAGTGTTTTAAGGGATTTAATGAATAAATGGAATGATAAAATATAAGTATTGATAAAATTAAAAATTTAATGGAATTTATATTTTATAATATTATCAAATATTTACTACAATATAAATTATAATTGAAAAATATTACTCAAGAGGATACTTTTAAAAGTACATATATTTAATTTAAATCAAAAAATACATGTTACCACTGACTCTTCTAATTCAAATTGTAAAGAATTGAAAGAGACCCTAGTCTACATATTTTATAAGTAATATGAAATAAATGATATTCAATAATAAGGAAAAGGAATTACCCACGAAGAAAATATTATAAAAGGTTAATGAAGATAATGAGTTCATTTTCTATGAATGAAAAGAAAGAGGGAATGTCAAACCTAACTGACCATGACTAAATAATGATAAGATTAAGAGTGAACAATATAGAGAGAAAATGAAAGAAGTGAAAACTGGTTGGAGTTACACATCATATTCAAATTAAAATTATGGATCTCATGGAGGAAAAGAATTAGAAAATATTTTCTTAATAGAATAATAAAAATAAGTAAGTTTATATTATTATTCTATATATTTTGATTCCATCATTCTACAGATGGTTTATATTAAAATATTAATAGAATAAATCATAAATTTGAAAATATTACCTAATTATTCAAAAATATTAAGAGTAAACAATATGATCTTCTTACTAAAATTGAAAAATTAAAAAAATCTATTCCCATCTCGAATGATAAATTATTTTCTATTCTATAAATTTATTCACATGAAAATATTATACATGAATATTATTAGTCCAAATATATAAAATATTAAATAATTTTATTTGATTTTATTTTTTAATAATGTGATAAGATTATAAATGATATTAAAAGGTTAAAAAAATATCTATTAACTTTTTATATAGGAATAATACAATATGACAAAATAAATTTTTTGAATAAAATGAACAAAAATAAAAATAATATTGGAAATCAGAATCTTTAACCAAATATGTACAAAACCCTATTTGTTAAGGTTTATTATGGAAATGTTTCTAGTGTTACATTAGTCAGATGCCACATGAAGGAACGTTATAAAAATGAGTATTCTTCAAGATTTACATAGACTATTAGTCATAAAAACACTTTTATTTATAAATTATTTTCTTCTAGATTACCTGTAAACACATGTTTGAAATCTATATGGGTACCCAAAAATTACTATATTAATCCTATTGGATGCAAATTTGTATGAGTACCAAATAATTTTATAATATTTTTTTATATGAAATTTTTCTTGGAAGTATCAAAAAAGGGGGCTTGGTGAACATATGGTGGTTGTTCACAACATATGACTGATGATATTTCTAGATGTATATCTTTTAATAAGATTTGTAATTGTATTTTCACATTCAATGATAATTAAAATGGAAAATTAATTTTTTTTGAGATGTTAGAATTTTAATTTTAGTTGTTATCTAAAAGATTTTGTTTGTTACAGTTGTAATGTCCCCGAGCTAGGTGCCACTAAATCGGTGCTTCGAGCTGGGTCGTCACATGACCTCAAGCATGACTCATTATACGCTAGAGGATACCGACTAGTAGTGAGAGTCTAATAGGTAATGTGGGGATACTATACCATCTTAACTAGAGTAATCTATACAAGATCAAAATATAAATAGCAGAATCAATAAGAATGTACAAATAACATGAATAGACAAACATCTCTTGAACTGGGTACAAACCACTAGAAATAGTAAATATGCACTGTCATGTAAAATACCTAGTGAAAAAACCAAAAAAAAATCCAAACAATGAAATAACGCAAATGGTCATGAATCCAAGTCTTGATCCTCATCCATTCATGTCCCATGTCAAACTCAAATCTCTACCATAGGGCCCCTGCCCTTGTCCGGACCTGCAAGCACAAAATCTGCTCAGGAACCCCACAGAATCCCAAGTTGGGTGTGAGTACAACATAGTAGGAAACCACAAATGATGTCTAAAAATATCTATTATAATGGATGTTTCATTCTATAATAAATAAATACCAATAAAATGAATGATAATTCAGGGGTCACTAGTCAAAAATCTCTACTTTTCTATTACTAAACATGATTTTAAATCATTATGCCTCGTTTATTACTAGTTCATCATTAATCATAAATTTCATAAGTTAGGAATTCACATCATTCACACAAGTTTAATGGAATTTATCATTTTTTATATGGAAATAAATAAGTCCCTAACTCAATATGGATATCATATCACAAAATCAAAATATCCTCAACTCGAAGCCTTAGTCCGGGTGGAATGCAACCGTTAGGGGAATAGATCTCCTTACCCTTCTCTAACACGTGCATTGTGGGTGAAGTTTGAGCTTCAGTCCAACTTGACCCATGGGAGGAACCTCAGTCTTTTATCCTACACCTCAAACCATGTTCACATGATTATCAATCCATTCACTACACACACAAAATAACACAACCGAACACAACTAATACATACAACAATCATAATCCATAACAATCAACACGGTAAATCATATTGTTCCATAACACACTAACACATTTTCCATTTACATCACTTAGTCCATTTATCCCAATTCCCATTATCATGCCTAGATCACTAAGTCTATTAAATAATTACCTTATTTCAACCCATTATACATATTCATAAATCCCCTTATGAAATCCCCTTAAATATATTTCCCATTTCACATACCATTATCAATATATCATATTCATTGTTTCGTATGCACTAACTCGATTAGGCATATCAAACATATTTCATAAGCCTCTTACCCCAAAAACAAATAAAAAATACCTTTTTGGAATTATATTAAGAATATCAACATACACAATAAGGGCTCTTCATGATCACACAACAACCGAAAACTTACTTAGCTAATTCTAGGTCCGGAAAGTATTGGTGCACCCCATGGGTGACCTTAAATGGGTCAAATAATCCTTGATGCATCCTTCAGGGACCATGAGGGTTCCTACTTATCATTTAGACACCCCATATTTCCTAAACCTACAAATGGAGTCAAAATAATGACAATAGGTGACAAAGAAGAAGGTCACACATGCACAAATCCACAACAAACCTATAGGATATTACTTGTAGACCACCTACCTAAAATCATTTGGCGAACGCACTCCCAAACATGGATTTAGATCTGTATGCAACCACATATTAAATATTTAACCATGATTTCCCATGAAAATAAGTGTTTAAGAGATTTAGATGGAGAGGATAAAATGTTACAAACCCTATTCTAGACAAGGAAACAAGGAGTAGATTAGACTCACTTGGGGATTTGATCTACAACCAAAAATGCTCAAAATGGACTAGAATTGAAGGATAATCACATATTGGAATCTTGGTTCATCTAATTTCATCCAAAGGGTTACAAGAAAAAGAGAAGAGGAAAATACTGAGTTGGGGATAAAAATCCCGTAATGGCATTTCTGTAATTTTTTCAGCTTTACTAGGCTGCACGGTTTACCCACACAGTTTTCTAAACCATACACTAACTATTTGTGAGAAATTGTCCCAAAATCCCCCAATCAAATGGTATACCTGCAAGGTTTTCCAAACCATGAAAAGGCCACTATCCAAAAAATCATCCCCTTGTACATTTTCATGGGATGATCTACACAATTTGAGCTAACCATGCGCAAACGGTGAAACATGGAATGAAACTCATTTTTGTTCTTTTTCATTTTTCAAACCCTAAGAACACCCCTAGGTCTGCTCATAAACGTTGGGAACACTTTTTTAACCAAAATTAGGTCCTTAAACTAAATCATAAAAAAATACCTTAAGAAAAATACAATTTCTTACAACCTCCCCACCGTATGATGAATCGTCCATGAGCCACTCTTCCCGAGCATCATTGGGTTTATGAAGAAAATATATAAGGCCAATGAGACCATATATCTGATTCTCACTCCCAAATTTCTTCCTAAACATTTTCATTCTTCTATATAACACAAACCAAAGGCACAACCTTTCCCCGCATGGCCTTCTCAATATGATCCACAATTTGAAATGGCTTCTCCCGAAAGGAAACATCTGGCTCAAGCTCAATATAATCAATTTTTATCACATGAGATGGATCAGGTAGATACTACTACAGATTTGAAATATGAAAAACATTGTGCATCCGACCATACCATTATAAAAGAGACAATCGGTAAGCCACCAGTCCAATCCTCTCCACAATCTCAAATGTCTCCATATACCTAGGTGCCAACTTTCCATGTTTCTAGATTTGATGGCAACCCAACATTGGAGACACCTAATGAAACACACTATTGCCTACCATGAACTCATGAGGTCTACGGTGCCGATCTTCATATGATTTCTGCCTACTCTATGTTTTGTCCATCCACTTCTGAATTAATCAAACCATCTAGACGTCTCCTACACGAGACATAGTCCTAACAACTACGACTCCACATCTTCTAACCAAAATAATGAAGATAGACATAGTCTCTCATAGAGTGCCTTAAAAGGAACCATCTGAATTTCATACTGAAAACTATTATTGCAATAAAACCCAACAAGTGGAAAGTTATTTTCCCATGGACCACCAAAATACAGAACACTTTCTGTCAGTGTTTCCTCTAATACATGAATTGTACACTCCATCTACCCATCTATCTAAAGGTGATGAGTCGTACTCAAAACAGTTGTCTACCATGTTCCTTCTGTTGCCCTATATTGAAGTGTGATGTGAAACAAAAATAACGATCTGAAACTATGGTTATCATCAAACCATGAAGTCACACTATCTCTCAAAAATATAACGCACCTAACTGATCAAATTTATATGTTTCTTGGATCAGTAATAATGAGATAATTTTTCCAACCGATCTACAACCACCCAGATTGCATCATTCTTTCAAGGCATCCTTGGATGAACAACTAAGAAATACATCATTACATCATTACAATTCCACTCCAAAATGGGCAATGACTGTAACAACCCACCTATATGATTCTGGTCTTCCTTCACCTATTGACAGGTAAGGCATCCCTTCACAAAACCCACAACCTCTTTATTCATTCTTAGCCACCAACACTACTGATAAAGATCACTATACATTTTTTTGAATCCAGGATGTACTACCCACTTTGAGGCATGAATCTCATGCATAAACTCTTCTTGGAAACCTTTCAACACTACAATATAACCCTAACCATAGAAAAATCAATCAGTAAAAAAGGCCCAACTAGAATGTGACTCCCCACCTTTAAGACATTCCTTTATTTTCAAACACTCAAAATCCTCCAGAGAACTCTACCTGACTCATCTAAAAAGTATAGATTGAACATTTATAGATACAAGGGTAATTTTCTCATGCCCGTCCTACACCTCTAGGTGAATCCTAGAAATAAAATCAATCAGTCTCTAATCATATTTGGTTTCCTGAACCACCTGATTCTATGTCTTCCATCTTAGATCATACACAAAACTATTATATTTTACTAGTGTGTAATCCAACTCAAAATTGATGGATTGAAATTACGTGACCCACATTAACTTCTGAATATTCAAATCCCACTGAGAGAAGATATAATTTAACATTAATGAACAATAAACACCGTGAACCTCTTTCCTAATAAGTAGTTCCTCGAACACTTTAAAGAATAAACTATAGCAGGTAGCTAAAGATCATGGGTGGGGTAATTTATTTCATGATGCCTGATATATCTTGACCCATAAGCTACAACAGGATCATCCTGCATCAAAACTACCTCGAGTCCCACACCGAATTCATCAAAAAACTAGGTTCACTACTTACCTAGTACTGGTGAAATCAAAATTAGTTTGGTAGTCAATCGCTTCTTCCATTCTTGAAAATAAGTTTCACATGACACCAACCACTCAATATTAACACCCTTATTGGTTAGTCATGTGAGTGGTGCTTCCAAATTGGAGAAATCTATAATGAACATTCGGTAATAACTGGCCAAAACCAAAAAACTCCAAACATCAGAAACATTGTTGGGCTGATCCTAAGACACCACATCCTGCACCTTCTCTGAATCTACTAACACACCTAACTCATAAATGATATTTATCAAGAAATGAACATTATCAATCCATAAATGACATTTTTATCGATTGGTATAAATAATATTTTCTCTTAGTGTACTGAAGACTATGAAATGATGTTTAGAATGACCGTCAAGTTCTTGTGAGTAAAAAAATATTTCATCAACCAAGAAAAATTCAAAATGATCTTGATAGGGGTGAAATATCTAGTTTATTAGCGATATAAACACAGTTAATGCATTGGTGAAACCAAACAACATCACCATAAATTCATACAACCCATAACTACTCTGGAACATTTGTTTTCACACATCATAAGGTTTCGCCCTCAAGTGATTGTACCCCGATATCAAATTGATCTTAGAGAACACTGAGGCACCCCTTAGTTGGTCAAACATGTCATCAATTCTGGGAAGCGGGTATCAGTTCTTAACCATCATTTGATTCAACTTTCAATAATTGACACATAACCTCAATGAACTGTCATCCTTATTATCAACTATCATGGGTGATCCACATGATTATGTACTAGGTAAAATGATTCCCTTTTTCTCCTGACATTATAGTTGAAACTTCAGTTCCAGGAGTTCTTTTGGAACCATTCAATATAGTGGAATGGTTATTGGTTTTTCCCAGACCGCAACTCGATAGTGAACTCCACATCTCACTTCGGTGATGGTCCTGATAAATCCTCAAGAAACACATCGTGAAACTGATCCACCACATAAGGAAAGAGATGTTTCTCCACTTCTCCATCATTAAGAATAAGTCAATCCACTAGGGCTATGAGTTCACCACAACTGCTGCCAAATTTTCCCTATTCAGCCTATTTGAGCATCCCACCCACCATGAAAGAGATAAGTGTCTCCATCGGGTGATGTGAATCTTACCCTATGACGGTAATAATATACAAGGTCATGATACAATAGTATCCAGTCCATATCCAAAATCCGGTCAAACAAAACATGTCGAGGAAAAATAGCTTCCATAAGAAATGATAACCACCAACCTCCATGGAACAACCCCTACACTATCTGATATCCTCAACTCACAGTCCCAATAGAGTATCAATTTACATAACCACACACACTTTTTCAACATCTACACCCAACATAGTGATGAACTGTGTAGAGATAAAAGTGTGTGTGGAACCTATGTCAAATTGAGAATTTGAAGGTGTGGGAGCTATAAGAATTGTACCTTAAACAGTAAAAAGTCCAGCCTTTCCACCTCTAGGTGTAGACTGAACTATTTGAAGATAGACTAACCCTCAACCCCATGGTCCAGCCTAACTACCATGCACTGCACTACCCTACTGGTATGGATGGTCTCATCATAGAGTTCCATGTCTACCACCCCTTCTGGTACGACCATTGGAGCTCCAACTAACTACCTGAGGTTGATTCAATAAGGTTTTCCTTATGACTTTTCTATTCCTTCATACTTTTGGGAGATTGTTGAGTCACTATGGTTTCCTTATGACATGACTATCCCTTATTGTTTTGAAAATCACTAACACCTTATCTTAAGGAAAATCTAGTTTTACCTTCTATTTTAGTTCTATAAGGAAAAATTTCCTTTCCCAAGGAAATTTATCCTTACCGTGTTTTACTTTGTTCATTATCTAGTTAAAGTTTAAAATTCGGTGTCATATCTAAACCCTTGGAATTGTATGATAATTAGATATGAAACATTCTATATTAGGATATGAATTAGGGATATAAACTTTTATAATGTTTCACTCCGAATTTTGGTTACAAACATTAATGATGTTCTATCATGAATTCTGAGTACAAACTTTTATAAAGATCCCTTATGAGTTCTGATATGGAATTATGATGATGAATTCTGATTATGAATTATCATTACAAATTCTGATGATGAATTCAGATTAAGAATTCTCATTACGAATTATGATGATGAATTCTGATTACGAATTCTCGTTACGAATTCTGATGATGAATTCTGATTACGAATTCTCATTAAGAATTATGATGATGAATTTTGATTACAAATTTTCATTATGACTTCTGATGATGAATTATGATTACGAATTCTCATTATGAATTCTGATGATGAATTCTGATTACGAATTATCATTAAGAATTCTGATGATGAATTCGGATTACGAATTCTCATTATAGATTCTGATGATGAATTCTGATTACGAATTCTCATTACGAATTCTGATGATTAATTCCGATTACGAATTATCATTACAACTTTTGATGATTAATTCTAATTATGAATTCTCATTGAGAATTCCAATGATGAATCCCTATTATGAATTCTGACTCCAAATTCAGACTACAAATTCCCTAATAAACAGAATCTGAATATCCTTGTATTATAGACTCCAAAAATAATTATACTCTGAATTTTTACATACACTCTAAATGTTTACATACACTCCGAATTGAAGAGTTGGTTATAAAATGATGTTGTGATTTCAGTTACACATGTTTTTTTATAAAACAATGTCATCTATTCGGTTTTTATCTAACCGTCGGTTAAGTGACACGTGTACAAGTCCCTCTGAGATTTCAGGGAAAATATGACTATTGGAGGAGGAAGCCGACTGTTGGAGCCACACCTATAAATAGGAGATCATTTGAAAGAGCTCAAAACATTTGGAAAACTGATGATCTGAAGTGATTTCTAGAGAGAGTTTCTTGCATGCTTTGTGCGTAAAGAACTGATTGTTAAAATTTTCTTTGTAAAACTCCAAATGTTGGTGATTAAATTCGAGGACTTCTAGGGATAGGAAGATAGAGGTTCCAACTACCTTGAAGTTCGAGGGCTTCCTTTCTGAGGAAGACATAGGTGCCAACTACCATGAAGTTGACGGCTTGCGGGGATATCAAGACAGATACTTCGATCATCGTATCGAGGTATTTCCCTGGTGTGGGTAAGATACACTTTCTTGAAAGTATAAATCAAGTGACCCTTATCCAAGGTTGTTGGATACCCTTATCTTTGGGTTAAAATATTTAAAGCTTGTTACTTGTTCTTGTTATAAGTTTTATTTCCACTGCATTTGTATTTTAAGGAAAGTATAACTATCATATACTTTCTTATACTTATACTCTGACTTAGTTAGATTCTATATGCTTTATGGTAGAATCTTTATTATTGAAAACCTTTATTAAGTTTCAATTTCCAAAACCATATTTCTAGATTCACATTGTTCAGAGGTTTTGTGAATTACCTTTTTTAACTTTGTTGAACATAACCATCTTTAAAAGTTCCAAAGGAAATTTTTAAAGTATACAATTCACCCCCCTCTTGTATTCTAAGCATCATAAGATAATTTTTAAAGTATCTCTGTTATTTTGATCTACATTTGGTATTATAGAGTATATCATACTCACCATACCATCTCATAATTGGTATCAGAGCATTGGATCAATCTGAATTGATCTCATGATTAGATTAAGAAGATAATCTATCTCATTCTTATTTGTTTGATTCAACTTTTCGGACTCATAAGTTCGGATTGGTTTTTTCATAGAGTTAATCTTGTTATATTTTCCTTGTTTACAAACTCTTATTACTGAAAAGTTTTGGTTGAAAGATTTTTCTTAAAGATGAAAGGAATGAATGTTGGTTCTATTGAAAATTTTAATCCTACAAGACCACCCATTTTCGATGGAAATGATTATTAATATTCGAGAGACCACATGAAGAAATTTATTATAAATACTGGAGTTGAAAATTTTTATATACTTACTGGTGGATATAAAATTCCTGACAAGGAATTCAGTACCTTCACAAACCAAGAGAAGCGTGATTATCAACAAAACTATAAGGAACGAAATACTTTTCTTTGTTCAATGACATGAAATATATATAGCCAAATTTCATCTTGTGAATCAACAAATTGTATTTGGATGAAACTTGAAGTTACTCACATTGAAACATCAATAGTCATTGAAACAAGAAGAGTCATGCTTCGAGATGAATATCATGGTTTCAGTTTTCTTTATGGTGAACCCATTTGTATGGTGCAACAAATATTAATGACTATTGTAAATAGTTTACAATCAATGGGAGAAAATGGTTTGGATGATGAAGCTCTTGTTGATAAAATCATAGACATTATGGCCAATTAGTGGGAATCCAAGAGAACTACTATTGATTTGAATAGGAAGGTTACTCAAATTTCCTTAGATGAGCTGTTTGCAACCCTTACTCAACATGAGACAAGAATGAAGAGAGATGCTGACAACATCAAAAAGAAGAATGGTAATGGTAATGTTCCTTTTACTACAACATCAAATCATATGAAAGCTAAGACCTCTAAGAGAGTTTCTAGATCTAAATCTAAGAAGGTTGTCATACAATCTGAATCCAGTGGAAGTGAATCTTTAGAAAATGAGTTAGAAAATATTTCTCGTAGGATGAACAAGATAGCTGGACAGAGGAACATTCAAACCATGTACAAGAATAAAGAAAGGAAAGATAATAATGATTCTGAAGTTACATGTTATGAATGTAAGTGTAAAGACCCGAAAAATTCAAGGAAATTTTTTTTTCTTAATTTTCATGGTAATTTTACAAGCACGCAGTTTCTAACGGTACCTGATTCCGAGGCCCGGTGTGCCCAGAATAATTTTATGAAGATTAGCTCGGGTACGATCAGTGAACGAACAAGCGGGTTTTTCTAACTTTTAAACCGGTGTTTGGAATCGAATTCCCAGGGCACCAATGGAATCATAGTGCTGGTAATTGCTTAGAAACACCTTTTTCGGATTTGCGTTTTCTCAGGTGTGGTTTTTAATTTTTTTTTGGGGTTAAGTTAGGAATAAAATAAAGTGGTACGACAATTTATTTTATTTTACTTAAAAAGGCTTAACCTAAGTTAAGCAGACAAGGTGGAACCCACAATATCCTACCACATGGTAGGATATTTCTGAGGTGGGGCCTGCACGAGCCCCACCGTTTCTTTCCTTCTAAGTAACACACCCACACCACCCCCTATTAATGAAGTCAACCGTGCATTTATTCTGGTTAAGAAACGCCTCATTAATTTGGGCGGTTTAATCATTACAATTAATTCTTTGAATTAATTGTTCGTTTCGTTTCTTTTGAAATTCGAACGTTGGCATGTACGTTAATAAAATAAGATGACTCTTATTTTATTTTTGGTGAAATTCTGGTTGTGAGAGCCTTTGGGAGAAAAAGAGAAGCCTTGAGGAACTTCTTCATTCTTCAACGAAGAACGCGAAGAACGCACCACCACCGACGGAGAATGCCGACCTCCGACGGCAGACGACGGCGAGAGATGCCTTCCTCGAAGACCACCTAATGCCAACCACGTTCCTTCTGTGACACTTCTTCCACAGTGATCCTTTTCTTCTATGACGGTTAATTTCGCGACGCACGCTCGTTCGACGACAACGTTGAGGCAGGGGTTATTTTTTTTAATTTTTGAAATCTTCCGTCATCTAACCCCGTTCTTTTGGACCACTTGATATCATTTAATGGGAGGTGGCCGGACCTCACAAACACGGCCGACCCTCCTCCCTTATTATAATTTGTTGTTGCGGTTCGAGGGAAAGTAACATGGTGCCGTCACACCGCACGAGAATGGGTGGTAAGGAATGCGTGGCGTCGTCGCGCCACGCATTTGAGAAATGAACCATGCTGCGGTGCCGTCGCGCCGCGTCGGAAATAAACCGAAGACACCGCGGCCGGAGTGGGGCCGCGACGGAGGGGTGCGGCACCGTCGTGCTGTGCCAGACGGACCAAGGTCGTCGTTTAAGCCGTGGCGGAGCAGCGGAACCCGTGTCCGGAATTGGGCCGCCGGCGTCAGAGCAGGGGACCGGCCTTTCCGGTCCTGTGGCGGCAGAATCTGGCCGGCCGGAGTGGGCCGGTCGGACGTTGGAAGAACCGGGGGTTCGAAACCCCAGGCCGGCCGGACGTGAGGTGCCCCATTGAGGGGTCTCAGTTTCTTCAGGTGGGGGTAGTGCCCCCCGCATCCGAACGGCTTGGTCGTTCGGCCGAGCCTCTGGCCAGCGCGCCGCGTACCGGGCCGGCTGCCCTAGCCGGTTCGCCAGACCGGGCCGCCAGGACGGGCTGCGCCCAGGTCGGGCCATGCCGCGCCAGCAGGGCCGGGCCACGCCAACTAGGCCGGGCCGCGCCCAAGCGAGCCGGACCCAGACCCGGTTCAGGTCGACCCGGTTCAGGCCGACCCTGGGGGTATCGGGCCGGGTCGGACCGGGCGCAAACCCCATAATACCGAACCTCTTTTGGTCCGTTGCCCATAACATGTGGTGCGGACCTTCGATCGACACACCGTCAGTTGCGTAGCGATCTTTGGATCGAGATGGGTGTTTCGGTATATTACACTCAAGGTTTCGGAGTACTTTGTGTTCGGCCGGGTTGGTTCGTACACGAAACCAACCGGGCTCTCAGAGTGGAAACGCCTATAACTCTAGCTCCGGACGTCCGGTTGACATGCCGTCGACTTTGATGGATTCCTCTAAGTGATAAGGACCTTTGGGATTACTCCGCTCGAGGTTTGGATGTAGTTGGAGTACGGTCGGGTTGGTTTTGACTTAAAAACCAACCGGGCCCCTGGAATGAAAAAGCCAATAACTCTCAGACCGGGCGTCCGATTGACGCGTCGTCTATGACGTCGAGTTCCTATTGACGATACTGAACTTTTGGGTACACCAACTCTGGACTACGTGTCACTTGATGTATCAGTCCATCGGCTCATTGAGCGGACCCTCCCGAACGAGCTTGCTGTGTATGGGAACCCTAGAGCTGGCTGCGACTGCGATGACGATGACGACTGTACAGGGATCCTCAGTGGATTCGACAGCGAAGATGACAACACTCAGTGATCCTACGTGGATCAGTGCTACTGGTCCTGTGTGGGTCAGATCCTGTGTGGGTCAGCGCTCAGGGGTCCTGTATGGGCCAGCGCCTACAGATCCTGTGTGGGTCCGATCCTGTGTGGGTCATTGCGGGGGTTAGTTACCTATTGATCATGTGTGGGTCAGATCCTTTGTGGGTCATTGCGGAGGTTAGTTACCTATCGATCCTGTGTGGGTCAGATCTTTTGTGGGTCATTGCGGGGGTTATTTACCTATCGATCCTGTGTGGGTCAGATCCTTTGTGGGTCATTGCGGGGGTTAGTACCTATCGATCATTTGTGGGTATGACGACTTAGATGAATCAGTGAAAATATCTGATCATCTCTATCGTCATATGAAAAAGTATACCTGTGTGAGCTGAATCTTGACTTGCATTCCTATGTGGATTACGTTATGCTTTCCTGTGTGGATTGGGTTGTGGTTTCCTGTGTGGACTGGGTTGTACATGGGTTCAGATGTTGGAGCCGAGTGAGAATTGATGTCTTAGGTATATGTATGGGCATATACCAAAGTAGTACCGGATGTTACTTCGTGATTGTATCTTCCCTTTTTGGATTATCCTTTTTGAATTCTGGGAGACCTTCGGGGGTCTCGGGGTCCCTACTAAGTAGCTTATACTCATCCCTACACGGGTTATTCCAGCACTACGTTGTGTTGGTTGGAGACGACGGACAACGCTGATCGTGGTTGAGGCATGCGGATCAGGACAGTACGTGGAGGTGGACCACTAGGCGGGACGTACTCGGAGCGGATGGCTGGACCCGAGGAGCTGTGGAGGCTGTCTGTACTCACCCTTCAGGTGGGGATTCCAGTGGACGGCTCGACGTTGCAGCTTTACTTTTAGTTGATTTTTTCCATTTCCAGTTGTACTTTACTTTCAGTTTGGGTTTGTATTCTGCCCCACTTACTTTTCCGCACTTACTGTTGTACCCAGTTTTTACTTAGTGTTTACTTATACAACTTTCTTTCTCTGTGGTGTTTGTTTACTTTACAAAGGCAATGCCTTCCCTTTTTACCGGAAATTAGGCCTTGGTGCTAGTCACCATCCCCTGGCCTATGGAAGGCGTGCTTGGGGTAGTCACGACACGGGCCCCGAGGACGGGTCGTGAAAAATTGGTACCAGAGTAGTTCTGTTCTACCGCAGATCATTAGACTCTGATCTTTTTCTATGTGAAGCAATAGTGTTATGCGTATTGGGTGTGGTTATCAGTCCAGGGTGTCCAGTTTTGGTGTGGAGGTCGATGTATCCGTACATCAGGACCCTGACTTCTGATTTCCAACATAATGCACGAAAACATTCATTGCAAGTGAGTTTCAAGTTTTCTTTGTGATTACTTTGTGTCAGCCCACTAGGTATACTATTCTGACCGTGGTGCACCTATCTCTTTTCAGGATGGCCCCACAATGGCATCCATCTAGGGTTCTGAGAGTTGTGCGTGACGACATCCCACTGAGTGACAAGGCCTCGGTACAAGGCCCTTTGACAGCAGAGGCACCAGCGGTACCTCTACCCGCCGAGCCACCAATGATACCAGCCACAGCCACTGACGATGCACGTCGCCTTAGTGCACTTCATGAGTTTCAGCACCAGTGACCACCCAGGTTCCGCAGGGAGATTGACCCCCAGGCAGCTGAGGATTGGCTGGAGGCAGTGGTAGGAGTTTTCAGGTTATTGAGGACACCAGCAGACCTCATGGTGATCCTCGTAGCGAGCCTACTGCACGCAGCAACAGGCAGATGGTGGAGCTTGATGCTCCAGGTATAGGATGAGGCATCTCTCCTCTAGACGGACTTTGAGAGCCTCTTCCGCTCAGAGTTCTTCCCAGCTACCCTCCGTGCGGTGCACATCCAGGAGCTTCTACAACTGCGATAGGGCAGTTTGACGGTCGCCCAGTACTCGGCGAGATTTACCGATCTCTCGCGCTACTCGAGAGACATGGTATGGGACCCATTCATCCGGGCCCGGACCATTGAGTAGGGATTGAGGCATGAGATCAGGGCATAGCTGATATCCCTTGGCATTCTAACTCAGGAAGGAGTACTGGAGCGAGCTCTTCTGATCGAGAGCTTTCTTGCTGAGTCTACATCAGCAGCAAGACCTACCGTGGGGCGGCACGTAGCAGAGTCTTCTGTAGCAGGTAGTTGACGGATGAATCATGGGTCCAGGTAGACCAGACCCTCAGGAAGACGACCTCAAGACACTGGCTCAGCAGTACGGGGCACACAGCGCGGAGCCAGTATTTTGATAGGCAGACAATGCTACACATGCGGCGGGCAGGGCCACATGGCTCGTGACTGCCTGACCCGCCGTGCCGAGGAGCAGCAGACGGTTGAGGGGCCACCCAGGCAGAGGCAGAGGGTCGACCGTGGTGGCCCGTAGGGAGCAAGTGGATGAGGCAGAGGAGCTGGCCGAGCAGCAGGTGGTGGGCGATGCTTTGAGGCTCTACCACCACCACCAGGAGGTCCACCCTGACCACAGGGAGCTGGCGGGTAGAGACAAGCTCAGCTCTAGGCGGCGGAGGCCTATAACCACGGTGCGCCCGAGATGATTCGAGGTACTATCTGTGTCTATTCCTCCCTTGCTTCAGTTCTTATAGACACAAGAGCAAGTCATTCTTTCATAGCCGCTGCCCTTGTTCGGATATCGGGGATTCTGACAGAGTCGTTGGCTCGATCCTTACGGCTAGAGACTCCTACGGGAGCGGACTCGACAATTACGCACTGGTGCCGGCAGTGTGAGCTTACTCTAGGAGGTGAGAGAATCGGCTGGGATCTTCTTGTAGCAGCGTCGAGGCCTTATGATGTCATCTTGGGTGTGGATTGGTTATCCACAGTCCATGCTCAGATTGACTGTATTAGGCGCAAGGTGCGATGTGTATGCACCGATGGGAGCAGGTTCACCTTCACCGCTAAGAAGGGAGCCTTCACAACACAGGATGGACTTCCTCATAGGAGAGGACAACCCATCACTCACCAGTTGGCTAGCCTTATCCTAGGAGCAGTTGACGTGCGGAGTCCTAGTTTTCCTGCAGTGGTGGATGAGTATGCAGACGTTTTCCCGATGACGTTCCAGGACTACCTCCTCGCAGAGAGGTAGACTTTTATATTGATCTGTAATCCGAGACAACCCCGATATCCACTCCAGCATATCGGATGGCCCCCTCTGATCTTTGAGAGCTACGGGTATAGTTGGAGGACTTGCAGGGAAAGGGATTCATCCGACCCAGTCTTTCACCATGGGCTTCCCCGATATTGTTCGCCAAGAAGGCGGATGGGAGCTTGCAACTTTTTGTCGACTATCATCACCTGAACTAGGGTACAGTGAGGAACAAGTATCCGCTACAAAGGATTGATGACATCTTCGATCAGCTCAAGGGAGCATGGTGGTTCTCAAAGATAGACCTCATGTTAGGATATCATCAGCTTAGAGGCCAGGATGAGGATGTACAGAAGACAGCCTTCAGATGTCGGTATGGCCACTATGAGTTATTGGTTACTCCCTTTGGCGTAACCAATGCTCCTGCAGTGTTCATGGGCCTCATGAACAGGATCTTTCATCCATACCTCGATCGATTTTTCGTGGTCTTCATCGACGACATTTTGATATACTTGACGACTGAGGTGGAGCACGACTACCACTTGCGGGTTGTACTATACACACTCTGAGAGCACCAGATTTATGGCAAGCTCTCGAAGTGTCAGTTCTGGATACACAAGGTCCACTTCTTGGGACATGTCATCTCTCAGGCGGGAGTTGCGGTGGCACCTGCGATGATCGAGGCAGTGCTATCTTGGGAGACACCCAGGAGCGTGACGGAGGTGCGGAATTTCTTGGGACTAGTTGGATACTACCGGAGATTTGTGCCAGAATTCTCCAGAGTTGTGGAACCACTCTCTACTTTGAAGATGAAGTGGAAACCTTTTGTGTGGTCAGATAGATGTCAGCAGAGCATACAAGAGCTGAGACAGAGATTGACCAGCGCGCCTATCTTGAGGTTTCTGGAGGAGGGAGTAGGGTACGTAGTTTACTGTGATGCATCAGGGATCGGACTCGGATGTGTCCTGATGTAGGAGCGGCCCGTGATTGCCTATGGATCATGTCAATTGAGGCATCATGAGTAGAACTACGCTACCCATGACCTAGAATTAACAGTAGTGGTCTTCGCTCTGAATATGTGGCGATACAATCTGATGGGCGAGCGCTTTATAGTCTTTTCTGACCATCAGAGTCTCAGGTACATCTTCTCTCAGAAGGACCTGAACCTGATACAATGACGATGGCTCGAGTTCCTCCAGGACTATGACTTTGAGATAGTCTATACTCCTGGGAAGGGGAATGTGGAAGCCGATGCTCTCAGCAGGAGGACGAGCATTCAGCTACTTGGGGAGGTGACAGAGCAGCTAGCCGCTTTGCTGATATCCTTCATGGATAGAGATAGAGTCAGCACTTGTGGGACCGGAGATGGTCCAGGCTAGACAGAGAAGGTCCTGATCATCCAGGAGCAGATGAGGACATCTCAGAGCCGGCAGAAGTCTTATGATAACATGAGGCAGAGGCCACTAGAGTTCGAGGATGGCGACCACGTCTTCTTGCGGGTCTCACCTCGACGTGGATTACGGAGATTTGTACATGGCAGAAAGTTGTCTCCACACTTCATCGAATCATTCCAGGTCCTCATCAGGATTGGCGAGGTGGCTTATTGCCTGTCTCTACCACCTCAATTGCACCTGATACACAACGTCTTCCACGCATCTCAGCTGAGGAGATACGTGCACGACCCGACACATATCATTGACCATGGGGAGCTGGACGTTGATGATGGGGAGACTTTTTCGGAGGTCCAAGTGCAAATTGAGGATCGACAGGAGCGGGTCCTACGTGGACGGTCGATTCCTCTAGTGCGCATCAGATGACAGCACGGGAACCTCTAGGAGAGCACTTGGGAGTGGGAGGCTTAGATGCATGCTCAGTATCCACTTTTGATTCCCTAATTTATGATGTATCTTTACGGTGACGTAAAGCCCTGAGGTGGGAGTGATGTAAAGACCCGATAAATTCAAGGAAATATTTTTTTCTTATTTTTCATGGGAATTTTACAACCACGCAATTTCTGACGACACCAGATTCCGAGGCCCGGTGTGCCTAGAATAATTTTCCGAAGTTTAGCTCGGGTACAGTCAGTGAACTGACGAGCATGTTTTTCTAACTTTTAAACTGGTGCTTGGAATCAAATTCTAAGGGAATCAATGGAATCTCAGTGCTAGTAATTGCTTAGAAACACCTTTTTCGGAGTTGCGTTTTCTCGGGTGTGGTTTTAATTTTTTTTGGGGGTTAAGTTTAGGAAGAAAATAAAGTGGTGCGGCAATTTATTTTATTTTACTTAAAGAGGCTTAAACTAAGTTAAGCGGATAAGGTGGAACCCACAATATCCTACCCACTTGGTAGGATATTTTTGAGGTGGGGCCCACATTAGCCCCACCGTTTCTTTCCTTCTATGTAACGTACCCACACCCCCCTTTTAATGAAGTCAACCATGCGTTTATTCTGGTTAAGAAACGCCGCATTAATTTGGGCGGATTAATAGTTACAATTAATTCTTTGAATTAATTATTCGTTTTGTTTCTTTTGAAATTCAAACTTTGGCATGTGCGTTAATAAAATAAGGTGAATCTTATATTATTTTTGTTGAAATTATTGTTGTGCGAGCCTTTGGGAGAAAAAGAGAAGCCTTGAGGAACTTCTTCGTTCTTCAAAGAAGAACGCGAAGAACGGACCACCGCCGATGAAGAACGTCGACCTCTGACGGCGGACGACGGCGAGGGACGCCTTCCTCAGAGTCCACCTAACGCCAATGACGTTCCTTCAGTAACACTTATTCCGCGGTGATCCTCTTCTTCCGCGACGATCCTTTTCTTCCGCGACGGTTAATTCTGCGACGCACGCTAGTTCGACGACAACGTTGAGGTAGGGGTTATGTGTTTTAATTTTTGAAATCATCTGTCATCTAACCCCGTTCTTTTGGACCACTTGATAGCGTTTAACGGGAGGGGTCCGGACCACACAAACACGGCTGACCCTCCTCCGTTATTATTATTTGTTGTTGTGGTTTGAGGGAAAGTAGCGCGGTGTTGTCGCACCACGCGGGAACGAGTGGCATGGAATGCGTGGCGCTGTCGTGCCGTGCATTTGAGAATTGAACCAAGCCGCGGCGCCGTCGCGCCGCACTGGAAAGAAACCGAAGACACCGTGGCACCGCGCCGGACAGACCAAGGCCGCGGCTTAAGCCGTGGTAGAGTAGCAGAACCGGCGGTCGGAATCGGTCCGCCGGCATCGGAGCAGGGGGACCAGCCATGCCGGTCCCGTGGTGGCAGAAGCCGGCCGGCCAGAGCGGGCCGGCCGGACCGTGGAAGAACCGGGGGTTCGAAACCCATAGCTGGACAGACGTGAGCGGCCCAATTAAGGGGTTGTGGTTTCTTTACGTGGGGGAAGCGCCCCCCGTATCCGAACGGCTCGGCCATTCGGCCGAGCCCCTGGCCAGCGCGCCGCGCGCCGGGCCGGCTGCCCTGGCCGGTCTGCCAGACCGGGCTACCAGGCCGGGCCGCGCCGGCCGGGCTGGGCTACTCCCACGCTTTCCGGACCCGGACCCGGTTCGGGCCGACCCTGGGGGTATCGGGCCGGGTCGGACCGGGCCCGAACCCCCTAATACTAAACCTCTTTCGGTCTGTTGCCCATAACATGAGGTGCTGACCTCCGATCGACGCACCGTCAGTTGCGTAGCGATCCTCGTATCTAGATGTTCATTTCGGTATATTACAGTCAAGGTTTCAGAGTACTTTGTGTTTGGCCGGGTTGGTTCGTACACGAAACCAACCGGGCCCTCGGAGCGGAAACGCTTATAACTTGAGCTCCAGACATCCAATTAACGTGCCATCGACTTTGATGGATTCCTCTAAGTGAGACAGACCTTTTGGCTTACTCCGCTCGAGGTTTGGACACATTTGAAGTATGGTCGGGTTGGTTTTGAATTAAAAACCAACCGGGCCCCTGGAACGAAAAAGACAATAACTCTCAGACCGGGCGTCTGATTGGCGTGTCGTCTGTGACGTTGAGTTCCTATTGACGATACAGAACTATTGGATACATCAACTCTGGACTATGTGACATTTGATGTATCAGCCCCTCGGCTCGTGGAGTGGACCCTCCCGAACGAGCTTTCTATGTGCGGGAACCCTAGAGCTGGCTGCGACTGCGATGACGACGACGACTGTACAGAGATCCTCAGTTGATTCGACAACGACGACTACAACATTCAACGATCCTACGTGGATCAGTACTACCGATCCGGTGTGGGTCAGATCCTATGTGGGTCAGCACTCAGTGGTCCTGTGTGGGACAATGCCTACAGATCCTGTGTGGGTCCGATCCTGTGTGGGTCATTGCGGGGGTTAGTTACCTATCGATCCTGTGTGGGTCAGATACTTTGTGGGTCATTGCGGGGGTTAGTTACCTATCGATCCTGTGTGGGTTAGATCCTTTATGGGTCATTGCGGGGGTTAGTTTCCTATCAGTCCTGTGTGGGTCAGATCCTTTGTGGGCCATTGCGGGGGTTAGTACCTATTGATCCTTTGTGGGTCCGACGACTTAGATTAATCAGTGGAAATATCTGATCATCTCTATTGTCATACGAAGAAGTATACCTGTGTGAGCTAAATCTTCACTTGCTTTCCTATGTAGATTACATTATTCTTTCCTGTGTGTATTGGGTTTTGGTTTCCTTTGTGGAATAGGTTGTACATGGGTTCGGATGTTGGAGCCGAGCGAGAATTGATGTCTTAGGTATATGTTTGGGCATATACCTACGTAGTACCAGGTGTTACTTCGTGATTGTATCTTTCCTTTGTGGATAATCCTTTTTGGATTCTGGGAGACCTTCGGGGGTCTCGGGGTCCCTACTAAGTAGCTTATACTCATCCCTGCATGGGCTATGCCAGCACTACGTTGTGTTGGTTGTAGACGACGGACAACGATGATCGTGGTTGAGGCTTGCGGAGCAGGATAGTACCTGGAGGTGGACCACTTGGCGGGACGTAATCAAAGCGGACAGCTGGACCCGAGGAGCTTTGGAGGATATCTGTACTCACCATTTAGGTGGGGCTTCCAGTGGACGGCTCGACGTTGCGGCTTTACTTTTCCTTTCTTTTTTTACTTTCCAGTTGTACTTTACTTTCAGTTTGGGTGTGTATTCTGGCCCACTTACTTTTCCGCACTTACTGTTGTACCCAGTTTTTACTTAGTGTTTAATTCTACTGGTTTCTTGCTCTGTGGTGTTTGTTTTCTTTACAAAGTCAATGCCTTCCCTTTTTATCGGGAATTACGCCTTGGTGCTAGTCGCCAGCCCCTGGAATATGGAAGGAGGGCTTGGGGTAGTCACGGCACGGGCCCCGAGGATAGGTCATGACAGTAAGAGAGTTGGACATATAAGACATGATTGTCCCTTGCTTAAGAGAAATTAAAGGAAGGAAAACATTCTGAAAGAAATAGGAATAAGTATTACAAAGCCAAATCCAAGAATGTTTTGAAAGATAACTACACCTGGAGTTCTAGTAGTGGTGACTCTTCAGATGAATCTTCAGATTATGTATCTTCTGGATAGAAGAATCATGGTCTAATAGCCAGAATACCTATTGACAATCTTTGTATTATGGCTAAGGTACATAATGCTGAGTCATTGACCAATATTTCATTTAATTCTAATGATAGTAAATATTATAACTCTTCAGATGAAGAATCTACTTCTGATGAAGATAATATTTTACCTGCCTATGAATAAGTTTCTAGGTTTTCCAAAAATCCTGAGATTGAGAATTCAAAACTCATGAAAAAACATGACAATGAAAATTATAGGAATACTATTCTCACTGAGGAGATATCAGATCTTTCTAAAGATCCTGATAAGAAAAATGCAGATTTTGTAAGTATTTCAAAAAATATTGAGGAAGTAAATTATGAAAAGAATAAACTTTCTAAAGATCTAGAAAAGGTAATTTCTAGGAAAAGTGTTTTAGATCCTAGATCTAGTTTCAAATATAATTATTTTGAATATTAAAACATGGTTATCAAACTCAAGTCCAAAATATTTTCCTTAAAGAAGTGTTTGTCAAACTTTACCTTAGGTAATGAAAATTTTGAAAAGATGTATTCGAAAATATGACCTTTAGGAAACAAATATAGATTTGGTTATACCCATGCTAAACCAACGTTCATCAACAATTATTTTGTTCCTCAAAGTGCCCGATTTTGTACCAAGTGTCAATGTGGTGGGCATTAGGCAAAGAGTTGTTCCTTCAAAAAAACCCAGTCTTTAGATTTTCATAAGTCTTACTTTTCTAAAAAGTTGTGGGTGCCTAAAATAATACTTTCTAAGATTTCTAGAACCAAGCATATCTGGATTTCGAAAACCTAAAATTTTCACATTTTCAGGAAAATAGAGAAAATACCAATAGCAATACATGGTACATGGATAGTGGATGTTCACGGCATATGACTGGTAACAAAATCTATTTTGAAATGATTATCAAGACAATGGGTGGAAAGTTAACTTTCGAAGACAATGCTCAGGGAGAAATTTTTGGTATAGGTAATATTGTTTTTCTCAGAAAAACATTAATTTAAAATGTCTTATTTGTTAAGGGTATTAAGCACAACCTCATTAGCATAAGTCAGTAAAGTGATGAAGGATACCTTGTAAATTTTAGGAATGATAAATGTTTAGTTCACAATTACAAGGAAGAGTTTATTCTCTCCGCCCGTAGGCAAGTGAATTTATACACTTTGAACTTAGATGACTTTAGGAGCCAAGACTTACCTTGTCTTAGTGCAATTGAAGATCATTATTGGTTATGGCATATAAGGTTAGGACATTATAACCTTAGTAACTTATGTAAACTCTCTATAAAGAAACTAGTTAAGGATCTACCGGAGCTTAGATTTGATTCTTCTAAAGTTTGTGATCTTTGTCAGTATGGAAAGCAACATAAATCAAGTTTTAAATCAATCTGTGAATTCTCAAAAACTAATGCATTCCAGTTAGTGCATATGGACCTCTTTGGACCAACACAAACTAAAAGCATTAGAGGCCAGTGTTATGTATTTGTTCTAGTTAATGATTACACTAGATTTATATGGGTCTATTTTCTAGCAAATAAGTCTGAAGATTTTTCTTATTTCAAAAGTTTTAGAGCCCATGTTAAAAATGAGAAAGACCTTCCATTGAAAACTATTCATAGTGATCATGGAGGAGAATTTCAAAATTATTATTTTGAAACTTTTTGTAGTAGAAAATGTAACACTCAAAACTTTTCAGCACCTAGAACTCCAAAAAAAAATGGTGTAGTTGAAATAATAAATAGGATTCTTCATGAGATAACTAGAACCATGTTGAGTGAATATTCTATAGCTAGACATTTCTGGGCTGAAGTTGTAAGTACTACTTCTTATAATATAAATTGTGTTTTGATTATACCTTTTTTTAATAAAACTCTTTATGAGTTATGGAATGGTAGAAAACCTAGAATTTCATACTTCAAGGTTTTTGGTTGCAAAGTATTCATTTTGAATACTAAAGATAATTTGCACAATGTCGCACCAAAATCTAATGAAGGAATTTTCTTAGGCTACTCCATAACTTCTAAGGCCTATAGAGTTTTCAACAAAAACACTTGTACTGTTGATGAAACTGTACATGTCAAATTTGATGAATCTGATCCTTTTATTTTTAAACAATCCCAACCTACATCTTAGGATGTGTTTTAAAAAACTGATTATCATCTTTTGTTAGAATATCCTTCTGATAAGGAAAATTTTCATGAAAATAGTTATGAATCATTTACCCCTGAATATTTTCTACCTCATGTTGATGAACATGTTTTACAAAACCCTAATTAGTCATTTCTAAAGAATCATCCCAGTGATAGTATCATTGGTGATTTTATCAACCTGTAAAGACTAGAAGTTACTTAAGGAATGAAGTAGAACATCTAGCATTTCTTTCCCAATTAGAACCAAAAATAACTGTTGAAGCTTTAGGTGAAGATGATTGGATAAAAGCTATACAAGATAAGCTAAATGAATTTGAAAGGAATAATGTCTGGACCTTAGTTGAAAGACCTAAGGAAACTACTATTATTTTAGTAAAGTGGGTCTTCAGAAATAAGTGTCATGAAAATAGAGTCATAGTAAAAAATAAAGATAGATTAGTTTCTAAAGGCTATAACCAACATGAAGGAATAGACTATGAAGAAACCTATGGTCCAGTAGCTAGACTTGAATCTATTTGTATCTTACTTTCCTTTGAAGCATTATTCAATATTAAACTTTTTCAAATGGATGTAAAATTTGCTTTTATTAACAGTTATGTCCAAGAGGAAGTTTATGTAGAACAACCTCCTGGATTTGAAGATACAAAATATCCTAATCAAGTTTTTAAACTTACCAATGCTTTGTATGGACTTAAACAAGCCCCTTTAGCATGGTATGATAGACTTACAAGATTTTTGATTCAAAATAAATATGTTAAGGGAAATGAAGATCCAACCCTTTTATAAAGAAAGATAAGAATAATGTTTTGATTGTTCAAATATATGTTGATGAAAATATTTTTGGTTCAACTCAACAATCTTTAACTGATTCCATTGCGAATTTAATGAAATCTGAGTTTGAAATGAGTATGATGGATGAGTTAAAATTCTTACTTGGTTTTCAAATTTCACCAAAACTAGAAGGAACCTATATATATCAACATAAGTATATTAAATATCATTATAAAAAGTATAGATATGAAAATAATAAGAATATTGGTACTCCTATTTGTACCTCAAACACACTTGATCTTGATGAAGCTGGGAAACTAGTGGATCAAACATCTTTTAGAGGTATGATAGGAAGCTTATTATACATGACTGCTAGTCATCCAGACATGATGTTTTCAGTATGCTTATGTGATAGATATCAATCCAATCATAAGGAATCTCATTTAAAGGTAGTGAAAATAATTTTTCGCTACTTAAAGGGAACCATGGATTTAGGACTATTTTATACTTCTGGAAATTATTTTATCCTAAAAATCTTTTCATATGATGACTTTGGTGGGTGTAGAATGGATAGAAAGATTACATTCATAACTTTTCATTTTTTAGGGGATTCATTAGTTTCTTGATCATGCAAGAAGCAACACTCTGTAGCTCTATCCACTGCTGAAGCTGAATATGTAGCAGTTGGAAGTTGTTGTGCTCAACTGTTGTGGATGCAACACACTCACAGATTATGGTATGAGTTTTACCAAAACACACATTTTTTGTGATAATACAAGTGCCATTTCCCATAGTAAAAACCATGCACATCACTCTCGTGAAAAACACATAGATATTAGGCATCACTTTCTTAGGGATCACACACAAAAAGGAGATATAATTCTACAGTTTATCGGAATGCAAGATCATCTAGCTGAAATTTTCAAAAAATCATTACCTTCTGATAGATTTTAATATATTAAACAGAAGATAGGAATGATTACTATAAAGTAGTTTTCCTTTATTAAATATCTATTAAACCAATCTCCTAACAGTAACAAACTCATTTTCATAGGGGGAGTACATTTGTTTGTTAGTTTTTCAAAAAAATTCGTACTATGTTTTTCAAAATTTTTATCTTCAGTTTTTCAAAATTTCTCGTATTGGGTCTTTTATAAATTTTCTTACTAATAAATTTTCGTAATGAAATTTTCGTACTAGAAATTTTAGTAATGAAATTTTCATACTGGAAATTTTAGTAATGAAATTTTCGTACTAGAAATTTTTGTAATGAAATTTTCGTATTAGAAATTTTAGTAATCAAATTTTATTACTGGAAATTTTTGTAATGAAATTTTCATATTGGAAATTTTAGTAATAAAATTTTGGTACTGGAAATTTTAGTTATGAAATTTTCGTACTGGGAATTTTAGTAGTGAAATTTTCGTACTGGAAATTTTCGTAATGAAAATTTTCATAAAGGAAACTTTCGTAATGAGATTTTCATAAAGAAAATTTTCACAACGAAAATTTTCGTACTCAAATTTTTTTTCTCTTACTGGAAGTTTTCGTAGTCATTTTTTTAAAATTTTCATAGAATAACATGACCTATTACGAATAATCTTCCTAGAAAACCGAAAGGTATTTGTTTTCTTTCTTCAGTTTTCATAATAATTATTTCATTGATGGTATTTTTTTTGTATTTCTCGGATTCTAATTTTCTTAAATCTAGTTTTCTTCATAAACCTCAAAACATCGGACCGAACGTAATTTTTCTTTCGGTTATTATATCAACCATCAGATCAGATCATATGGTTTCTTGACCATTGTATTAGTTTTGAAAGATGAGCGGTCTCCTCCTTCGCCTATATAAAGGACCCTGAAGGGTTGTCCCACATCGTTTCCAAGCCTCTTGCGACTTGAAACTCTACCTCTATTTTTAAGCCCATTCTGAAATCTTCATAACTTTTCTATTCCGAATGTCTAAAGAATCTCCCTCTCAAGAAATGTCTTCAGTCAGGCCAATTGCAGAGTGGAAAGTATACAGGGAAAGGTTACTTCATCCAAACTTCTACAAGTATGATTCCATAATTTCTAAGAACATCTGGCTTAATGGTTGGGAGAATGTTTGCGTGTCAAAGACAGTGAATCAAAATCTAGTGTATTCGGACTTGATTGTTGAGTTTTATGAATTTGTATGTTTCTTTGAGGAAGAAGGTAGGAAAAAGTTTTCTTTTAAGTCTTATGGAATGACTTATAAGATGACCTACACTAAGGCATACAACTTGGCTGAGGTACCTTATGAAGTATAATCGATTTCTTGTTCTCACAAGCTTCCAGAGAGCATTGGAAGTTTCACTGAAGTGAAATATCTATAATTTCTTAGAATCTCAAATGCCAAGACTCTGATGGTTTCTCATATTTCTCCATGAAATAGAGTTTTACAATTGTTTGTTCAGGGTTTTCTCAATCCGAGAAGAGGAGACAAAGATAATTTTAAGAAATGTGATATCTACATCTTAGATTTTTTGGAAAATCTGAGAAATATAAATCTGATGGAAAATATTCTTATTTCAATTGAAAATATTAAGAATGCAAATTTAATATCTCATATTATTATGTACCCAGCTATCCTCTCGAAGCTTATTTTTCTTTGTCTTGAATCTTTCAAGATTGCTTGTTCCTCTCAACCTAAGAATTTTAAGATTATGTTAGTCACTGATAACACTCTCAAGAGGATGTTTATTATCTTTTCTAAGGAAACAGAAGAATTTTATGAGATTCCAGCTGAGGAAGCAGTGGCTGTTCCGAAAATTGTTGAATCGTCTAAGAAAGCTGGGAAGAAGAGGAAAGTGAAGGAAGTTGATGTTGAGGTTAAAACCCCCAAGTCCAAGGATGTTCAATATGAACCTCATAAACATAAGAAACAGAAATCTTATCTTGATAAAGTTGTATCCAAATAGATAGAGGATAAGAAAACCATGAAAAAAGGGGATCCACAGTTCATTTTGGATCCTACTGAGGCTAAGGCCTTGAAATAATCTGCTACTGGGGAGCTTGAGAAAGAAGCCAAGGAGAAAAATTTGATGAAGAAAATTTATGAAGCTGATGTCGCACAATCCTTGTTGAAGGCTAATGAGAAAGCCTCGGAAGCTATTCTTGTTCCGAAATCCTTCAAGGTAGAAGGATTATCTGAGACTCCAGGGAAGAAGTTTTTCGCTCAGGAAAAACTCAATGAAAAAGCTACTGAAAAAGAAGAAGTTGTTGAAGAAGAAGAAGAAATTCATGTAGAAGAAGAAGTTGAGATAGAAGAAGAAGTATAAGTGGAAGATGAAGTGGAAGTAGAAGTGGAACAAAATGAATAAGAGGGAAGTGGTGATATAGATGACCTCATAAAACAAGTTGATGAAAATGAGGACAAGGTAACCCAATCCAAGAATTTATCACTCTGAACATCCCAATCCGAATCCTAAAAATTAGTTAATCTAGTGAAAGATGAAGATAAAGTAGAAGAATCAAATAATGGTTATGAGGAAGAAAGTTCAAATCAAGATTTCATTCATCCTGAGGATGTTGAAGCTAAGAATCAATAAGAAATAGATGAGGAAAAAGTTTTACAGGTGTCTAATAGTGAGCATCAATCTCTTGATGAGGAAGGTGTACCAAAAATTGATAAGGGAATGAAGATTTTTTTTGATACTCCCACAAAATAAATAGTAAAGAAGAAGAAATCCGGTGAATCTTCAAAGAGAAATATTTTTGAGCTCCAGGAAGAACCTTCTCCTGATAAAATCCCAAATTCAGAATCATATTCTTTAGGGAATTATTTTGTTGTTGAATCGTTGAAGAAGTTGTTTGATACCATTCTGATACTTCCTAATGTTGATTCTCGATGCCAGATGATTCAACATACTCGGAATCAGAAGTCATATTCTGTGTCCTTGGGGATGGAAAAGTGTTTCCTGATTGAGGCTGATTTCAATAACTTCCTGATCATCTATAATGTCCACAAGAGGTCTTGCAAAAGGATGGAATCTTGGTCCAAGAAAACAGTTCATGATTTGCAGTTTCTTGATGAATTTCAATAAAATGTTAAGGATGCCTTTGATATAGAAGAGAATAAGATCAACGATCTCTCAATAAGTTTTGAAGAGAAGTTGTCTCTGGAAAAGAATGTTCAGACTCAAGACGTAAAATATCTGAATGGGAAGTTAAGTTCGCTTGTTTAGTACTACAAGGATGAAAGGGATCTTCAGACTCAGTTTGAAGAAAAGTTAGCAAAGCAGGAAGTGATTCTAAAGGCTCAGACAGAGGCTCTGAAGGCTCAAGATGAAAAGATCAAATCATTGGAAAAGAAAACTGAAGAAGATCATAAAGAGCTGAAGAAGTTAAAGACTATTATCAATAAGATGTTTCCGAAGAAAAAAGAAGATTAATTTTGTGTCAATCCGATCTTTTATTGTATCCCTTGTGCAACTTTTTTCAATTCTAATGAAAATTTTGGTTGCTAATTTTTTGTTTGTTTTCTTTGTATTAATATTTCAGGTACCATATGTTTGTTTTCCATTCCCTCAAATTCATTTTGAAAATCACAAAGGGGGAGAAAGGAAAATAACATTAATTCTAAAGGAAAAAACTCTAAGAAAATATGGAACATCCCTAAGTAAGGGGGAGTTTATCTAAGGGGGAGTTTATCAAAGGGGGAGTTCTCATTACAAAGATTTCCATTTTCATAACAATGAAATTTCTCACTCTGGAAATCTAGAATACGATCCTTAGTGTTATAAAGCCTAAGGGAGAGTTAGTCATATTCATCCTTGTCAATGAAAAAGGGAGATAAGTTTTATTTTCAAAGCATTGAAATTGTATTAAGTCCTTTTGGTCTTTTTTGTAAGTTGTTTCTGCTTTCCAAAAAGGGGGAGATTGTTGAGTCAATAAGGTTTTCCTTATGAATTTTCCATTCCTTCATACATTGGGGATATTTTTGAGTCACTAAGGTTTCTTTATGACTTGACTATCCCTTCTTGTTTTGAAAATCACAAACACATTATCTTAATAGAAATCTCGTTTTACTTTGTGTTTTAGTTCTGTAAGAAAAAATTTCCTTTCCCAAGGAAAATTATCCTTAACATGTTTTCCTTTGTTCATTATCTTGTTAAAGTTTAAAATTTGGTGTCATATTTAAAACCTTGGAATCGTATGATACTTAGATATGAAACATTATGTTTTAGGATCCGAATTCTGGATATGAACTTTTATAAAGTTTCACTCCAAATTTTGGTTACGAAATTTAATGAAGTTCTATCATGAATTCTGAGTACAAACTTTTATAAAGTTACATTATGAGTTCTGATGTGGAAGTCTGATGATGAATTCTGATTACGAATTCTCATTACAAATTCTGATGATGAATTCTGATTACGAATTCCCATTACAAATTCTGATGATGAATTATGATTACGAATCTTGATGATGAATTTTGATTACGAATTCTCATTACGAATTCTGATGATGAATTCTGATTATGAATTCTAATTACGAATTCTGATGATGAATTATGATTATAATTCTCATTAAAAATTCTGATTATGATTTCTCATTATGAATTCTGATGATGAATTCTAATTACGAATTCTCATTACGAATTCTGATGATGAATTCTGATTACGAATTCTCATTATGAATTATGATGATGAACTCTGATTACAAATTCTCATTACGAATTCTGATGATGAATTATGATTACGAATTCTCATTACGAATTTTGATGATTAATTCTTATTACAAATTCTCATTGAAAATTCTGATGATGAATCCCCATTATGAATTCTAACTCTGAATTTAGACTACGAATTCCCTAATAAACAGAATCTGAATATCCTTGAATTATAGACTCCGAATATATTTAGACTCCAAATTTTTACTTACACTCTGAATATTTACTTACACTCTGAATAGCAGAGTTTGTTATAAAATGATGTCTTTCTTTCAGTTACACATGTTTTGTTATAAAACTATGTCTCTTATTCTGTTTCTATCTAACCGTTGGTTATGTGGCACATGTACAGTTCCCTCCGAGATTTCAGGGAAAATATGCCCATTGGAGGAGGGAGCCGACCATTGGAGCCACACCTATAAATAAGATCTCATTTGAAAGTGCTCAAAACTTTTGGACAACTGATGATCTGAAGTGATTTCAAGAGAGTGATTCTCTCATGCTTTGTGAATACTGAACTGCTTGTTCAGATTTTCTTTGTGTGACTCAGAATGTTTGTTATTTCATTGGAGGAATTCTGGGGATAGGAAGACAGAGGTGCCGACTACCTTGAAGTTCGAGGGCTTCCTTGCTGAGGAAAAAAGAGGTGCCTACTACCATGAATTTGAGTGCTTGTGGGGATAGCAAGACAGAGACATTGATCTTCATTTCAAGGGCTTACCCTGGTGTGGGTAAGAGAGACTTTCTTGAAATTATAAATCAAGGGACCTTTATCCATGGTTGTTTGATACCCTTCTCTTTGGGTTAAAATATTTACATCTTGTTACTTGTTCTTGTTACAAGTTTATTTTTTCGCTGCATTTTTATTGTAAGGAAAGTATAACTATCATATACTTTCTTATACTTATACTCTAACTTAGTTAGATTCTATACTCTTTATGGTAGAATCTTTGTTATTGAAAACTTTTATTAAGTTTCAATTTCCGAAACCATATTTCCAGATTCACATTGTTTAGTGGTTTTGTGAATTACCTTATTTAACTTTGTTAAACATAAAAATCTTTAAAAGTTCCAAAGGAATTTTTTTAAAGTATACAATTCACCCCCTCTTGTATTCTAAGAATCATAATATACTTTTTATAGTATCTCTATTATTTCGATCCTACATTTGGTATTGTAGAGTATATCATACTTACCATACCATCTCACACCTGATACGGGGTGATCAATCCCCTTCCTGCACTCAACATATTCCTATAACTCCCATCCATACCCAGCTTCCAAGGGTTCTTGAATAACCTCTCCATATGTCCCAACCTTATATAGGATATACACTCGACTAGTGGTTGGGGACACTGTCCCCACATATGCCCCAACCTGCAAAATGGGTAGCAGAACACCTGATCACCACCCTACGAAGCTGACCCTCTCTCCTGACTATTATGTCCACTTTCACCATGTTGGAAACTTCAAAAATGACACTTCCTTCCCTCTAAGGCTGTACAATATATCCACCCAATTGACACCACAAAACCAGCTCATGAAGCTCACATCATGTTCCCTTCTGAGATATGGGGCTTTTCCACTCCCTCTACAACCCACTTTAGATGTAATATTTTCACTTGGGACATAATCTCATGCATAATACCGTCTTGGAAGTGTTTTTCTATAGTCTCCTAATCTACATCCATCATAGGGACGAATCAATGCATGTTAGTGAAATGACTATCATAATCCATCACTAACACAGACCCTTGAGTCAAACACCTAATCTCTACAGTCTTCTCTTGCCTCAAGGTTCCGGGTTATTAATGTTCCAGAAACATTTCCTGGAAATCCTTCCATGCCATTCTTTCAACCTACTCCATCTGAACCATAATATCCCACAATCTCTAGGGCTTCCCACTTAACATGAAGGCTTCTAATTTGGATCCCTTCTCCAGAGGAGTCTCCCGATGATCAACAATATTCTGGATAGAATCTATTCAAAACTCCGCTTTCTATGGACCACCCGCTTTGGTAATGGTCGGAGGGTGCTGTAACTAAATCTCCCTGGTCAGTTCAAACATACTCTACACAACCCACCCTGGTTATCATTCTATCATCTGCATAAAATGAGAAATATTATCAAAAAATTGTTCTGCCCTAATATCATGAACCACCGTATCCTCTTACACCACTACGGGGTAGAATCTCCACCAACATCCTCCAATTTCCAAATCGACACATATATTCATGGAGTAATTTCTCTAAAATTCCAAACATGATCTTTAGAACACAACTATAATTCTTAAAAAATATAAATGATGGATCTTCAATATCCACTAAAAACCCATTTCACATACACAACGTAAATAGGTTTGATCATACTTAGCACACTACCGTCAACCATCCCTACAATGTCATGGATAATATGAGGTAACTAACTCACACAACCATAATAAATACCTTCTAAACCTTTTCAAAACTATTATGGCATCACAACATACTCAAATAACATTACATTTCACAAACCACCATTTATCAAGAAGAATTCCATAATTATTGTTTGATAATTTCTCACCCTTTTCCCATTATAATCATTTAATTATACCCATTTTTCATCATTTCCAAGAGAATAAAATCCATTCTACCATCTATGTCCCACACACCCGTCATGTACATGTGTTCCTACTATGATGCATACCACGTATATACATTGGTTCCTAAAATGATGAATTAATGCACAACCTTATACCATTATAGACACGAGGAAATTATCATAAAACTGTCACATCACAACACATGTGAATCACCCAAGAGTGAAATATCATCAAATGTTACAACACACAACAACAACAACAATTCACACCCAGGGTGACTTGGGGTTTCCCCCGTAATTTGGTTAGCTACTCCTAGGAACGGGCTCATTACCAAGGCTCAACACATTCTTAACCTCCTGTCTATAATTACCAAATAATAATTCAAATAAAAATACCTCCTTTGATATCGCTTTGTAACTTCCTCGACTCAGGTGCCACTAAATCAGTTCCCCATGTCGGGTCTTCACATGACCTCAAGCATGCCTCTCCATATGCCAGAGGTTACTGAGTAGCAGTGAGAGTGTAATAGGTCATGTGAGGAGACTATACCCTCTTTAATAGAGTAATACACAACATATCACAATATAAATAGAAAAAAAGAAACAATCAATAAGATGCATAACCAAACATCTCTCGAACAGGGTACAACCACTAGCAACGGTAAATATATCTTGTTAGACTATAATGCCAAGTGAAAAAAATTGAAAAAAAAATGGAATACTCCAAAATGGTATTGACTCCAAGTCTTTAACCTCATCCATTCACGTACCATGTTCATCTCAACTTCCTAGGATAGGGCCCTTTCCCTTGTCTGGACCTGTAGGTATGAAATCTTCTTAGGTACCCAACAACGGCCCGAGTAGCGTGTGAGTACAACTCAGTAGGCCACTGCCAACGATGTCTATATATATCTAGTCTAACGAATGGTGAATACAAGTATTAATGAATAAAAAGAAAAGGAAATACAATTCAGTGGCTAGTAGTCAACATTATCTACTTAGATATTACTATCCAATGTTCCAATTCATTATGTCTCTATTATTAATAGTTCATCAACAATCACAAAGTTCCTAAGATAGAAATTCATATAATTCATGAATGTTTGATGAAATTTATCATTTTTCATATGGGAATAAATAATTACCTAACTCACTAGGGATAAAATATCACAACAACACAATATCCTCACCTCAAAGCCTTGGTCCGGGTGGAATGAACCCATTAGGGGAATAAAGATTTGTCCCCTTCCCTAACATGTATATTGTGGGTGGAGTTAGGGAATCCATCCAAATCAACCCATGGGAGGTTCCTCTATCCTTTATCCACACCTCAAACCTTGTGTAAATTCGTATCCATCCATTCACCAAACACAAGCCATATCATAACCAAACACAAAAAATTCATACAACAATCGTAATCCATAACAGTCAATATGGTAAATCATATTTTTCCACAACCCATTAACACATTTTAAATTTATATAACTTAGTGAATTTATCACAATTTCCATTCTCAATCCTACATCACTAATTATATTCAACAATTCTCATATGTCAACCCATTAAAAATATTCAGAAATCCCATTATGAAATCCCCTTCAACTTATTACTCATTTCACATACCATTATAAATTCAGCGTATTCACCATTTCACATGCACTAACTCATTTAAGAATATCTAACATATTTCATTATCCTATTACCCCAACCAAAAAAAACTAATACCAAATTAATAATTCAATTAAGAATATAAACATACTCAAAAGGGCTATACATTATCACGCCAAAACCAAAAACTTACTTAGTTAATTATAGGTTCGGAAATTATCGACACACCCCATGGGTGGCCTTAAATTGGTCAAATAATCCTCGATGCATCCCTTGGGAACTATGAGGGTTCATACATATCATTTAGACTCCCCAAATTTCAAAACCTCACTATAGGACTCAAAGTCATATTAAGGGGTGACAAATAACAAGGTCAGACATTCACAAATCCATAGCGAAACTATGGGATATAACTTTTAGACCACCTAACTCAGATCTGTTGGCGAAAAAACTCCCAAATGTGGCCTTAGATCTAGATTCAACCACCTATTAATGCATTAACAATTATTTCCATAGAAAATAAGGGTTTTAGAGATTTTTATGGAGAGGATAGAAAGATAAAAAATCTAGTCTAGAAAGTGAAGTGAGTAGTAGATTAGACTAGCTTGGGGCTTGGATCTGTAACCAAATACGCTCCAAACAACCCATGATCAAAGAATAATAACCTATGGGAAGATTGTTTCATCCAAGTTTATCCCTAGGGTTTTTAGAGGAATAGAGGAGTAAAATCCTGAGGTGGGGGTTAAAAATCATGTGATGGAATTTTGGTAAATTTTTCAACTTTACTGGGCTACATGGGTT
Source organism: Viscum album (assembly GCA_963277665.1). Classification (NCBI taxonomy): domain Eukaryota; kingdom Viridiplantae; phylum Streptophyta; class Magnoliopsida; order Santalales; family Viscaceae; genus Viscum; species Viscum album. The sequence continues at coordinate 669,308,157 of OY728167.1, read as the reverse complement.
ACCCGCACATTTTCCCAAACCATGCAAAAAATGTGCTAGAGCCCCTATACCAAAATCATCACCTTGAATAGTTTCGGGGGATGATCTACACAGTTTGAACTTATCATGGGCAAACCGTGAAGGATGAAAAGAAACACCTTTTTCCTCCTTTTTCATTTCCTGAACCCTCGGAACACCCGTGGGTCTTCTCATGAACATGGGGTACACTTATTTAAAAAAAACAAGGGAATTAAACTGAATAAAAAACAAATTAATATCTTATGAAAAATACAAGATCTTACAACCTCCCCACTATAGGATGGTTTATCCTTGACCCTCTCTTCTTGAGCATCATTAGGTTTCCAAATCCATGAGATCTGGCCACTAGGATCGTATAACTGATTCTCACTCCCATGTTTCACCTTAAACCTTTCAATTTATCTATATAACATGATCCAAAGTTAAAACCTTTCCCAGAAAGACCTTATCACTAGGATCCACAAGATGAACCTGATTCTCCTCAAAGGACTCATCTGGCCCAAGCTCAACATCATCAATGTTTATCAATTAACATTGATCAGGTTGATACTACCATAGTATTGAAACATGAAAAACATCATGTATCCCACCATACCATTTTGTAAGATCCCATCAACAAGACACCATTCCAATCCTATCTATAATCTCAAATGACCCCACATACCCAGGCGCCTACTTTCCCTATTTCTGGATTCAACGGTGAAACAACCTTGGTGACATCCAATGAAACGCACTATCTCCTACCATGAACTTGAGAGGTCTACGATGTGGAAAATGATATGATTTCTGCCTACTCTATTCTGTTGAAAATTGCTTTTGAATCCACCGACCCTTCTTAGAAATATCTTGCACAAGACTCGGTCCTATCAACTTAGACTCCCCACCTTCAAACCAATACAACAGATATCTACATTGTCTCCCATAGAGTACCTTAAAAGAAGCCATCCAAATCTTATCCTGAAAACTATTGTTTTAATTCAACTCAACTAGTGGTATGTTTTTTCCCACGAACCACCAAAATCCTAAACATGGGATTTCAACTTGTCCTCTAATACCTAAAATTGTACTCTCTGACTGCACATCTGTCTGTGGGTGATAATCCATACTAAAAAACACTAGGGTACCAAGGACCTTCTATAGCCCCTTCCAGAAGCACGATGTGAAATGCAGATCTTGATTTAAAACTATGGGTCTTAGCACACCATGCAGTCACACTATCTCTCGAACATATAAATCACACAAAAAATCAACTATAAATTTTTTTTTGGATTGGTAAAAAGTGAGAAACTTTAGTCAGCCAATCTAAAACCACCAATATTGCATCATTCTTTCAAGGAATACATGGATGGCCCACTACGAAATCCATCATTACATCATTACCCTTCCACACCAGAATGGTAAATGTCTGTAAAAACCCACATGGATGCTGATGCTAGACCTTCACATATTGTCAGGTAAGGCATCACTCCACAAAAACCACAACATATTTCTTCATTCATGGCCACCAATAATGCCGATCAATATCACGATATATTTGTTTCAAGCCAGGATGTAATGCCGACATTGAGTCATGGAAATCAAGCATCAACCCTTCTCAAACAACTATTATCCCATCATCACAACCCTAAAAATAAAAAAATCCATCTGCACCAATATCCCAATTATAAGGAGACTCCCCACATTTAAGACATTACTTCAAAGAGAAATACTCTAGATCTTCTAGATAACTCTCCTAGACTCATCTCAAAAGTACAAATTAAACTTCTATATATACAGGGGTCATTTGACGGTGCCAATCCAGTAGCTCTAGGTACATCTTGGAAAATAAATCTATCACACTCTAAGTAGAGTTGGATTCCTAAACCACCTGACTTTGATTCTTTTGGCATAGAGAATCTGAAACAATATTAACTTTTCATGAACTATAAAACAACCCAAAATCAATGGATTCCAAGTACTCGACCCTCCTTCATTTCCAAAGATTCAAATATTGCTGAGAGAAGATATATGTTAAACTTTTATAACCATTAATCACCATGAACCACTCTCCCAACAAGTAGTTCTTCCAACAATTTAAGGCAAGAAATACAAAAGCTATCTCAATATCATGGGTAGGGTAATTTATTTCATGATGCCTCAACTATCTTGGACAATAAGCTACAACCCGATAATCCTACATCAACACTACCCCAAGTCCCACACCAGATGCATCACAGAACAAGGTGTACAACATACATGCTTCAAGTAAAATCAAAATTGGTGTGTTTATCAACCGCTTCTTAAACTCTTGAAAATAAATTTCACATTCCATTGAACACTCAAACTTGACACCATTCATGGATAATATAGAGTGTGGTGCTACTAAATGAGAGAAATCCCAAACGAACCTCTGGTAATAACCTTCCAAACCCAAAAAATCTAAACATCAGAAACATTCTTGGGTTGCTCCCAAGATACCATAGCCTGCACCTTTTCTTGATCTACCCGCACACCAAAATCAGAAATGATATATCCCAAGAAATGAACATTACCAACCCAAAACTGAAATTTTGATAGCTTGGCGTAAATCCTATGCCCTTTTAGTATACTCAAGATGATGTCAAGATGTTTGGTATGATCGTCAAGAGTTTGTGAGTGCACCAATATGTCATCAACAAAGAAAACCATGAATTGATCCTGATAGGGGTGACATATACGATTCATTAGCACCATAAACACACCTAGTGTATTAGTCAACATGAACCACATCACCAGAAATTCATACAACCCGTACCTGCTCTGGAAAGCTGTTTGTGGTATGTCAGAAGTTCCCACCCTCAACTAATGGTATCCCGATATCAAATCTATCTTAGAGAACACTATAGAACCCCTCAAATGGTCATGAATTTCATCAATTCTAGGATGCATATATCAGTTGTTAACTTTCATCATATTAAACTTCCTATAATCGACACATAACCTCGAAAACCCATCATCCTTATTAGAAAATAGCATGGGTGATCGCCATGGTGACATGCTAGGTTGAATGAATCCCTTTTAACCCAGCTCTTCTATCAGAACCTTGAGTCATTGGATTTCTATCAACGACATTTGATATGGTAGAATGGAAACATGTTCTTCCCCTGGAAGTAACTCAATCATGAACTCGACATATCTCTCAGGTGGTAGTCCTGAGAAATCCTTAAGATACACATCCTAAAACTAATCCACCATAGGAGGAAATACATGTTTCTCTACTTCTTCATTATCAAGAATAAGGACTTCCAATTGGGATGTATGTTCCCCAAACTATAGACAAATTAGACCTATGCAGCCTACTCGAACATCCCACTCACCAAGAAAGACATAAGTGTCCCCATCAGGTGATGTGAATGTTACCCCATGATAGTATCAATCGATATGGGATTGATATAAAACTATCTAGTTTATACTCAACATAAATTCAAAACATTACACCTTAATGGAAAACAAGTCCCATAGAAAATCATAACTACAAACCTCTAAGGCACAACATCTACATTGTCTGATATCCCCAACTTGCACCCCCAATGAATCATCAATTTACATAACCCCACACAATTGTTTCAATAATAGGCCCAAAAAAACAAATAACAATGAAGAGATAAAAGACTGAGTGGAACCTATTTTCAATAGATCATTTTCAAGTGTTGATTCTATAAGAATCATACCTCGAATAATATAAGTTCATACATCTCCAACACCTAGTCTAGACTAAACTGCGTGAAGATAGCTTATCACTCTACCATAGGGTCCAACCTATGTACCCTACACTGCATTGTCTTTCTGGTATGGATGGTCTCATCATGGAGTTCCACATCCACTACCCCTACTGGTAAGGCTAGTGTAGCTCCAATTTCCTATTTGATACATAGTGATCAATCCCATTCCCACACTCATCATCTACCTCTAACTCCCATCCACACATGGATGCTGAGGGGTCTTAAAGAACCTCAATATATGTCCCAACCTACCATAGGATCATAACATGACTTGTGGTTAAGGAAACTAACCCCTCACGTGCCCGGACCTTCCACACTTGTAGCAGAACACCTGATCACCACCCTGAGAAAATGACCCTCTCTTCTAACTATTGTGTTCACTTTTTCCTTGTTGGAAGCTTCAAAAATGACTCTTCCTTCTCTAGATGGTTGTACCATATATAATCCAAATTAACACCAAAATTCCACCTCCTGAACCTTCATTTATGTTCCCTTATAAGATAATGTCCTAGTCCACTAGATCTTCAATCCTCTTCAGATGGAAGATGTTCACTTGGGAACTAATCTCATGCCTAATCCCATCCTGGAAGAATTTTTCCATAGGCGCCTCATCTCCAGGAATCATCGGGATGAATCAGTGAATGTCAGTGAAATTACTAGAATACTACATCATTTAAACATCTCCCAGAGTCAAACTGATATAATCTATAGCCTTCTCCTACCTCAAAGTTTATGTGTAGTAATTTTCTGGAAACATTTCCTAGAAATTCATCCATGCCATTACATCAACCAGCTCCATTTGAACCATAATATCCAACCAATGCTTGGTATTACCTCTTAAAATGTGGGCCTCTAACTTGACTCGCTTATCAAGTGCATTCTTAAGATGATATAGAATATTCTGGATAAAATCTACTCAAAACTCTGCTACCTCTTTCCCACCCTCTTCAGTAATGGTCATAGTGTGTTGTAGTTGAAACTCCCCGATCAGATCGAACATACTTTGCACAACTTACCCTGGGTCTCATTCCATTATTTATATAAAATGAGAAATATTATCATGGAACTGCTCTTCCCTATTATCATTAACTACTGGATATTATTTCTCAACTATTGTGGGAGAATTATTAGCAATGTCCTCCTATCACACAACCGAAACACATTTTTGGGTAGGAATTTCTCTACAGTTCAAAACATGAGCTTTATTACACACAATAAATATTTCACAAATATAAATGATGGATCTTTATTAGCCACCAACAATCAATTTCATATACTCCACCCAAAAAGGTCTGATCATACCCAACACGGTACCCTCAATCATCCCTACCAAGGTCATTGCTAACATGAGGAAACTAAATCACACCACCACACACCATACCTTCTTCTCCATTTGAAAACTATTCTCAAATCACAACTTACTCCAATAACATTTCATTTCACATACCACACTTTATCATGATGAATTACTCAATTATTTTTCAACGATTTTATCCACCTTTTCCCATTCATATCATTATATTAGACCTAATCTTCATCATTTTCAAGAAAATAAAATTCATTCTACCATCTATGTCCCACACACATGTCCCTTGCATGTGCTCCAACTATGATGCATTCTACTTATATACATAGTTTATTAGAATGATTCAAGCATGGAAAACCTTGAGAAATTCCATCTAGAAGAAATATATAAAAAAATAATCACATAACACCAAATGTGCATCAACCAATGATGAAATATCATCAAATGTACCAACACACAACAAGAAAAAAAATTCCCACCTTGGGTGACTTGTGGTTTCCCCCATACATGGGTTAGCTACTTCTAGGAACGAGCTCATTACCAAGGCCCAACACCTTCTTAACATCTTTTCTACCCTTCTCAAATAGTATGTCATAGAAAAAGATCTCATTTTATACAACTTTTAACATCCCCAATCAGGGTGATAATAAATTAGTTCCCCAATATGGGTCATCACATGACCTCAGGCTCGCCTCCCCATATGCCATAGGTTGCTGGCTAGGAGTGAGGGTCTCATAGATCACATGGGGAGACTATAAACTCTTTATCAGTGTAATAAAAAGTATATCACAATATAAATAACGGAAATAATAAAAAATAACCAAAACATGCATAGATAAACATCTCCAAAACTAGGTACAATCCATTATTAACCGTAAATATGTCATGTCATTCTACAATGCTAAGTGAACAGAACCCAAAACAAAGAAAAATAATGGAATCCCCCAAAATGGTCTCGAATCCATGTCTGGAACCTCATCCATTCATGTCCCAGGTCTAACTCTACTACCTAGGATAGGTCCCTTGCCCATTTCTAGAAATGAAAGCATGAAATCTGCTCAGGTACCCAATGGCGGCATGATCAGGGTGTGATTACAACTTAGTAGGACAACACCAAAGGTGTCTAAAAATATCCAGTCTAACAGATGGTGCATCAAAGTATAAATAAATAACATTAAAAGGAATGAGAATCCAAGGGACACTAGTCGATAATCTCTACTTAGCTATTACTAACAAAAGATCTAATTTATTATGTCTCGTTTATTACTAGTTCATCATCAATATAGAAGTTAATATCTTATGCACTCACATAATTAACTCAATGTTCATGGAATTTATCATTTTTCATAATGGAATAAATAATCCCTTAACTCACAAGGGATAAAATATCACAACATCACAATATCCCCACCTTGAAGCCTTTATTCAGATGGAATGAAACTGTTGGGGGAATAGAGCTCGGTCTCCTTCTCTAACCCGTGCATTATGGGTGTAGTTAGAGCATCAGTCAAACCCTGCCCATGGGAGGAGGGCTAATCTTTTATACCACACCACTAACCATGTGCACATGCTTATCCATACATTCACCACACAACATCCATACAACAAAAAAACACAACTAATATATACACCAATCATAATCAATAACAATCTACTTGGTAAATCATACTATGCCATACCCATTATCACATTTTCCATTAATAATCCTATTAACCAAAAAACATAACCAATATCTCATTTATAATTCCATTAATAATATAAACACACTCAGAAATGGCTCAACCTGATCACACAACAACCTAAAACATAGAAAATTCTAGGTTTGGAATGTATTAGAGCACCACATTCGTGGTCTTAAATGGGTGAAATCATCCTCGATGCATCAGTTGGGGATCATGAAGCTTCCTAATTATCATTTAGACACCCCAAATTTGAAAACCTCACCGATTGATTCAAAATCATAACAAAAGTTGATAATGAACAAGGTCGTACATTCACAAATCCACAACGAAACTATGGGATATAACTTATAGACAACCTACCTCAAATCCATTAGAGAACTCACTCCCAAACATGGACATAGATTCGAATTCAACCACCTCATATATATTTATCCTTGATTTCCATCTAAAATAATGGTTTTAGATATTTGGATGGAGATGAGAGAAAGATATAAACCCTAATCGGGAAAAGGAAGAATGTTGTATATTGGACTTACCCGTGGATTTGACCCACAACCAAAAAAATCATTAAATAACTTAGGATCAAAGGATAATCACCTCTTGGATGCTTAGCTTGTCCAATTTCATCCATATGATTTCAAGAGGAAGAGAGGAAAAAAATCCTGAGTTGGGGTTTAAAATCCCATAAGGAATTTTTTTTAAATTTTTTCAACTTTACTGGGATACAATATTTTCATGCATGGTTTTCCAAACCATAAAAAAACCGTGCAGAAACCATGTGAGAAAAACTATCCCAAATCATCCCCTTACATGGTTTCCTGGGATTATCTTTACATTTTGAACTAACCATGGAAAAACCATGCAACATGATCAGAAACTTATTTTTCCTTCTTTTTCATGTCCCGAACGCTAGGAACACCCTTGGGTCTTCTCATGAACTCAGGGAACACTTATTTATCCAAAATAAGGGACTTAAACTAAATCCTAAAAAATCCATTCCTTAAGAAAAATCTCGAATCGTACAATGTTTTTAAAACATAATTTAATAATTATCTCAATACATTCTTATAATAATTTTATTATTAAATTTGAAAATGAAAATTTCATTGTTTTCAAATAATTACGTGTCTTATTTTATGAAAAAATAATGGATAATACTTATTAAATTAATTTTTATGAGTTGGATGAAAAAAAAGTAAAAAGTTTAAATTTTTTGAAATATGATAATGTTTTGTGGAATAGAATGCTAGTCAATATAAATTTTAGGTTTTTATTAAATCATTAAAAAAAGAAAAAGATTTTATATTTTCCTGAGTTAAATGTATAAATCACATATGTATGTGATTAATGATTAAAAATTTGGAAACATAAATATTCATTCATGTTTTTAAAGGTTGTAAAAAATTTCAGACTACATAAACTTTTAAATTTGGATTTTATTCGCCCCGTGAAAACTATTAGTATTGGTGTAAGAATGTATGTGTATGTTATTTTTAATTACAATAATATATTTAAATGGAATTATTTTATTTCACATAAATTTGATACTTTGTCTAAATTTATATTATACTGTAAAATGGTTTAAAACGAAGAAGGCTATCTAATTTTTTCAATTAGAAGCGACAAAGGAGGTCAGTTTTCAAACTCGGAATTTGATTTTTTTAGGATAATCAGTATAATAAAAATAATTCAGCAACTTTTATTCCAAAATAAAATTGTACGATTGAAAGGAAAAAATTAATTTATAAGAAATTTCTAAGATAATGCTATACTAGTACTCTACACCAAAATATTATTGGATGAAATCTATTTACTCAACTGATTATGTTTCATGTAAAATTATTGATACCCATTTTTAAAAGACACACCTTAGGAAATAAATATTTTAAGGAAGTCTATAATTGGTTATTTCATACTATTTGGTTACTATGTTTATATTATCATAACCAAATATTCAATAGAAATTTTTAATTCAAAATTATATGAAGGTATTTTTTAGGTTATTCTAATTCAATTATGTCATAATGATTTTATAATAAAATACCAATATTAGTTGTTTAATATGTGGATGTTAAATTTGATGAAAACAATTTAAAGTAATAAAAATATGATTTAAGAATGGTTGATGAATAGTTTATAGATATTAACTTTGGAAAACCTAAAAACATATATTCATATGCATCTATTGAGGTGAATATTATCTCTCATGGACAGAAATTAAAATTTCATAAAGATCATATGCTTGAAAAATTAATTAGTGATCTAAGTACTAGTGTTAAAATCATAAATTCCATAATGATTTTTTTCCTATTAAGATATTTTTTCTTTTTTTTCTTTAAAGTATTGATTAAGCTTTATATAATTTAATCTTAGATTATGAAAATGTACGAATAATTAAATCATAATATCATAAATAAACCCTATAACATACTTGAACCCATACGGGAGAAACTATAAATGGAACCAAAGGGGTATTTAGAGAAAAATTAGATTAATTTGGTCAAATAATTATAAAAAAATCTACTTTAGTGGATCAAGGTTAAAATAAATAATAAGGAATTGATTTTAAAAGATCATTTTCACAATTTTTTATTAGAATCTATAATAATATTTTTGGATTATTCATCTCATTTTGGAATTAATTTTTATCAAATGGATGTCAAAATATCATTTTTGAATGGATATATTTTAGAAAATGTTTTTTGTAAAACAAGGTATTAAAGCTTGGTATGAGTGGTTGTTACAATTTATTTTGAATAATGGGTTTGAAAAATGAAAAGATGATACAAATTTATTTGTTACAAGGGATTAAAAATAATCTTTAATTATTCCAATTTGTTTTGATGATATAATATTTTGGATACTTAAGTGATTTAAACTTTAATTAATTTTAAAATTTAATGTCTTTAGAGATTCATGGGGGTCTTATTAGTGATCCTATATTGTTTTTGGGTTTTCAAATAGTTCAAATAAATTATAACATTGTTTTAAATCAATCAAAATACTCTAAATAATTGGTTAAATGTTTGTGTCTTAATGGCCGTAAAATCTCAAGTATCCAAATGAATACTTCTTATAAGTTATATAATGATGAATCTCAAAAACCTATTGATAAGAAGATATCTATAGAACTGATTGTAAGGTTAATTTATTTGATATCATCTTTATTAGACTAGATTTTTATTGTGTATATGTGCTATATTCCAATATAATCCTATATAAGTTAATTTAAAGGAACCCAAAAGTGTATTTAAGTATGTTAAAGGATATGTGATTCTTATATTATTTTATATTAGACATACCTTTTTTAACTAACTAGTTTTCAAAATCAATTTTGTGTAGCAGGAAAGTAGATAAAAAATTACAATAGGTATATGTAACTTTCTTGTTAAATTTTTAATTTCATAGATTTATAAGAAACAAAATTTTGTGGTTCTATCATCTGTTGAAAGTTATCATGTTGTTTTTGCTCCTTGTTTTTTATAGTATTTATGGATTAGATAAACACTTTATGATTTTGTATTTTTTATTTAGAATATCTTGATTTATTGGGACAATATTCCTACAATTCCTATCGCTTAGAATACTTTTCATCACTCTATGACAAAATAAATTGATGTTATGTATTACTTTAATAGCGATCGTGTTAAAAAATAAAATATTATTTGAGAATATATTTTGTTAGAATATTAATATATTGACATTTCTACAGATCCCCTAGATATAAACAAGTCTGATAAAATTCAATTTCACCTTGGTATGATGGAAATCTAATTTTGTATTATTTTATAATTGGAATTAAACTTTTATTTGAATAATTTATTAAATTTTTTATTATTTATGATAATGATTTAATTTTATCACTATCCTGTACCATAACGGTTGGCTACCATAAACCATTGCTACCTTTATGAAATGGACATTTGTTTAATCAATTTTATAAACATCAAAAAGAAGGAGAAATTTTGATCTTGTTTTCTAATTATCAAATAGGGGGGAAGTTTAAATTGTCTCCTTGGTCCAACTTGTTTATTTATGTTTTGGAAATTAAAATATTTTTAATTCATAATTATAATTTATCATATCATTTATTCCAATTTTATATCCCTTCTAACATGAATTATGATATTTATTTTATGCTTAAGTTAATAAGTAATTACTATTAGGATTTTTGGGTTTCTTTTGGAGAAAAATCCATCACCATAGGGGTTAAAATTACATATAAAAATAAAAGAGGCCATATAAAAAAATTTAAAGAGGCCACCTAAACAAAATCGAAGAAACCACATTCCTGGAGTTGAAATTATTAAAACTATTAAATCAAACAAATGGAAAAATTCATCAGCCACATGAACAATAGTAAACAAACTACAGATAGAGATTCAAATTTTTTTAACTATTGAATCAATCACATGAGTAGATGCATTGCTCGCATTAAAAAATTCAAGAAATCATAAAAGAGGGAGTCATAATTTTTTTTACTATTGAAACAAACTCATTGAGAAACAAGATTTAATACATGATAATGGATCAATTGTAATAAATACAAACCAAAATTTTATGACCTTTAGATCAATGACATGTTGAAACAAATAAGGCACATATTCAAACTGTTGTACCCCGGGACACCCTGAGAGGGGAGGGGTGAATCTGGGTGACCAATTTTTCTTTTAATGTAAAGGATCTTGTTCCCACAATGGTAGGAACTTGTTAAACTTGTATGATAGATATGATCAGAAAGTAAACACTCACAAGCAAAGAGATGGCACAGAACTTTTTACTTGGTTCACCACTAAGGGATACGTCCATGGAGCATATGCCGACAGGTTGTAGGTCATACCAAATTCCACTAAACTTCACTAGCTATGGATAAAAGGGTTCGGGAATAGTCACTATGTCCTAGGCTCACTGACTTTAAAAAAGATCAGGGATTGCTCACTGCGTCCCTCGGGTCACTCCCGTTGACTCCCCCTGGCTCACTTCCTTTCGGTGAAGTCCCACTCAGTTTATAGAATTGAATGTCTTTTAAAAATAAAACTAATACATCCTATGTTGTACTTAGATTCTCTGTTGAAGTCCAACTTCCACCCGTAGATGAGTCTCACTTTGCACCGGGGGTACCAGGCAATCTCCCAACTTTTACGTAGCACAAAAAGGTTTGTCGCGCTTCTTCACTTCCTAGCGCACAAGTCACTTGCGTGACACAAATCCGGCACAAAAGTTCATCTCAAACACTTGCGTGATACCCCCTTCTTGAACTCCAAACTTGCGCGACTCACTTCCTTTCTCACCCAAATCTCTTTGGATGCACTGCAAACAACTGTCACACAACATCAACTTGCGCAACCACACCACCACTTGCGTGACTACAACACCTGCGCGATGGGAGCTCTAAAAATCACTATGTCTTGAACTTCTTCTTGAATGAGGAGGGGTGGTCCTGTATTTATAGGCATTCTGGACACCCTTCGCGACAGCGCACATGTCTCCCCTCAGAACGCAAGTTATGGCATGCAAGTCTCTGTCTCCCTAGTCACTTGCACGACCAAACTCAAAATTTGCGCAACCCTTCTTCCTTTTCCATAATATGATGCTCTGATCTTGAAAAACATATGGTGAGCAAGTTTCCTTACGTCCAAGCCTTCGGTGCGCAAGTCTCTTTTCCAAATACCACATTTCTCCATTTGTCGATTTTCAGGCCCAACAATTTGACAAACACTGGGAAATGACGCCACCATCAATACTGTTATCTTCTCGAACTGTATGATTACTTTGCTGGCACACATTCTGAACTTCCACTGAGGATTGACAACAAACACAAACCATACTCCAATTTATGAATAGACTGACCATGGTTCCAACAAAAACTGACCGACCATATGAGGAAAACAACTACCTACAAAACCTTATGTATTAATTTAATGATCAACCTACATTAAAAATGGACCATATAAAAATCCCAAAATAACACTACCATATTTAATGCTAAAAACATAATGTTTACATTTTTCTCTATTATACAAATATACATGACCTAATTTTATCTATTCAAAAAATATAAAATAAAATTATACTATTGTATCACTTACATAACCAAATAAATGTTTGGTTTAGAGTTTCCAAAAATGAGTAGAAAATAATACCTATTAAACCACATGTATTCAAGTGACCATTTTACCTATTATTCCCATATTTTATTATTTACTAATAATTTTTAAATATCTCCCATAAAATTATTCACACATGAAACCTTTCTAGATATAATTCATTTTATATCATTGTTCATAACATGAGGAAATGGAAAAAATAACAATGGAAAGCTCAAACACTGAATAATGTTTTATAAAAGTATTAATAATCGAATTTCATCAATGATAATTTGATGTGAATAAGGGTTTTATGACATAATCAAAATGCATGAAAATAACATAATATAATAAAAGCACATTAAAAAATGGATCATAAACAATGATACTAGAATTAATAATTATCATATAATAAGAGGCGTATAAGTAAAAAACCTTGATCCATTTGAAAAAAATTATTGACAAAAATATCTACTTAAACTTATATCAATATTTTAAACAATATTTAGGTATATTGGAACATTAAAAATTCATCATGGAATAATTTAAATAGATAATTGAAACATCTCTTATGAGTAACCTATAACTGGTAAACTATATAATCTATTAGTTGTAACATATAATAAATTATCTATGTCACTTTACCAAATTAATTAGATACATAAAAGCGACCCACTTGTCCTTGGTTTTTAATGTAACAACTTTTTCATAGTTTATAATGTAACCAGTCATCTTTGGTTTATAAAGTAACTACCATCACCCATATATACATATGTCTAAGTACCATAAAATTATCAAAATGTTTATAATGTTTTGATTCTAAACATTAATCTTTTGAGAAAAAACCATTATTATTTTTTTTCTTGATTATCCAGTGGAAACGAAATGGGTTACATGAAATTATCTTTAAAACATTCATAATCTATCAATAAAAAGAATAAGGATAGTCTCATTTTAAAAAATACCCATTGGATTAGAGGAAATTAATAAATAATGTTTCCATAGATTAAAAAAAAATTAAAAGTACATTTAAGACATTTCTGTGAAAATAGAGAAAATATACTTTTCCATTGATAAAATTTTATATAAAAATTACAAAAATATTGATAAATATAATTTCCTCAAAAAATGAAGATGGAAACTTATAATGAATCTTAAAATAAAATAATATTGATGATGGTGGGAAAATCCATTTATTTGGTAAATGATAAAACAAATATCTCTTTAACAATTTCCATAAGAACCAAAAGTACCCTATTTATAAAAATAAAAAAAATATTGTTAAATTGTTCTAAATAAATTCAAATATAGGTGAAAATGAATTTAATGAATCATTTATTCATTGAAAAATAAATCATTGAATGAATCTTAATGATCATGGATATAGAAGAGAAAATATTCCAGAATAAAAAGAGAAATAGCAACATTTTTTCATAAAAATGTTATTTTGATATTTTTAAGTACCAAATAGAGTAAAAATAATTGAAATTACATATAATTAATAAATAACCATAGTATAATAACATATATGTTGTAAAATTAATTCAGATAATATAATTTCCACTAGAAGGAACCTTGGAAACAAACAAGCCTCAAAATAAATGAGATTGTGACATAAATACCTTTCCACTTTAGTAACCATAAAATATAATGTATTTGAAAGAAGTAATATGTCATAGATCTATATATCACATGAATTATTAATTAATAAGTCTATATAAATTCTTGGATATGTAAGTACACCATAAAAATAAATCACGGTGCATGAGGAAATTGATTTCAGACTCCCCTTGTATCATGTACAGACTTTTTATACATATCCTTTCACTAATTTGAAATCAAATTATATTAATTATTTTATTATTTAATGAAAATTTATAGGTTTTTTAACTTATCATTAAAATATGTATTTCATTTATCTCACTAATTTATTTAATTAATTAATTGGTTGTGTCCACATCAATTGTTTTTAGAACGTTCGATTCATATTTGAAAAATGAAATTTGTAGGTTGATCATGGACAATGGGGAAATTATTTAATAATATATAGAATAATAATAATAAAATAATTATCATTTTTATTAATAAAATTCAATTTCAGATTAATCCATGAAAAGAGGTTATAAAAAATAAATTACATTGTCCAGCGATACGATAGTCCGCATGTACAGACATGCGATGTTTTTTAATTTATGTTGGATAAAAAATAATGAAAAATAAAATATTATATTATATTTTTAGAAAAACTATCATGTTAGTAATATAAATTTACTTCATTTAATCCATCCCTATAGCTGATCCTGAGTGGCCGTGTTTGAAAAATGAAGTACATCGATATGTAGAGACGGTAGTCTGCACGTACACACATGTGATGATTACATTTTTTACAACTATAATGGTATTAGGATGGTTATATATTATAATAATATAATTATTATCTTGTCATGAATAAAATATATATAAATTAAATCTATTATAATAATTAAGCATTAAATAAGGTGATGAGAAAATAAATTCATAGGTTCGTGAGGTAGTAGTATGAATGTATAGATGAATGATTATTTCATTTTCTAGTTGATGAAAAAGGAGATGAATAAGGTTTTTAAATTAACATTAAAAAATAATAGTATATGAGAGATACTGATTATATTATATTCAAATTGTTAAGATAAAATTAAAATAGGAAGTAAAAATAAAACACTTGGTTGATAGTATTACCTCCTCTTTGAAGAACCGCCATTAGATATATCTTTAAGGTCCCAATGGATGGTATTTTAAGAATAAAAAACTCGATAATGTATATAAGTAATATAAGAAGATGTTATTAGGGTTTTTTCATTATAGGTGGATCAAGATGAATGATGAAGAAAGGAGAGGTGGTGTCCTTATATAATAAAGGAGAGGAGCATACTTGGAATTACATAAAGTATTAAATTAATATAAATAAAATTTTCAAGTTCAATTGAAACAAAAATTAAATATTTAGAAACTAGAGAAAGTATTAATCTAAATAATTTCATTTAATAACATTTATATAATGTTAGGAGGTTTTTAACCATTATCTCTTAGTTGTAACCTCCTCTTATCTCTTTTAATGATTACCATGATAACAATGTTGTTTACTCCTTAGGAGTCAAGAATGTTTCAATAAAATGAAATGTGAAGAATAAGTAAATTTAATTTGATATTATAGACCATATCACTTTAACATAGACAAATATAATATTTTTAGTAATTTGAAATCATTTAATAAATATCATTTAACATAAAATACCATTGAAGTCATTTTTAGGGATATTCACATAATTGAATTTAAGAAATTAATAAGACAGTAATTTAGTGTGAATATAAAAATTAATAAATAATACATTATATTTATATATAAAATTCATATAACACCATAATTCAAAGAAAAATACTACTTTGTATGTTTTTTGGAACATTTACTTGATTTTTATACTACTTACACAAGCACAACGTCGACATTGCATAATCATTTAAGGTAAATAATTCATCCCAAAAAATTAAAAATAAATTACCATAATAATATTTTAATTAATATAAAAAATTACCTTTTCTAACAATTTATAACTTATTTTTATCCATGTCAAAAAATATTATAGATATTAGATTAATGAAGAGACATTTTGGAATTTTTCTTTACATAAAATAATATAATAGTATTTATCAAAGAAAAATAAAAAATATATATAGTTTCAAATATTCGATGAAGGTGGTAAAAATAAAATCATCTAATGAAATATAAGAATGTTTATGGATAATTTCAAAGATTTTTTTCATATTTTAAACTTTGTTAATCCTATTTTACCCTTACCCTGATAACGATATTTTTAACAAGGGTAGTATTCATTTTGAACAAAAATAATGTTAATATATTTATAAAATTTGGAAATGATAATTATAAATATGGATTCCATTTTATCAAATTAAATTTATATATGTGGATGAATTTACTTTTAAAATAAACCTATCAAACATCATTAAAAATGGTTTTCTATAAAAAATAATTTTATGTACAAAGATGTTTTTTTACCAAATTAAGCATAATGTTGATTATAATGAAAATAATTGGATTATGTTTAATATAAAGGTTTTTATCAAATAAAAACGAAAAATATGATATAGTTTCAAATATTTTAATATTTTGGTCAAATTAAACTCATCTAATGAAATATACAAATTGTTATGGGTAATTTTGAATCTTTATTTCATAGTTTTAACTTTGTTCTACTAGATTTACCCTTACTTCGATGAAAACATTTTTTCTAGGGATACTATGAATTATGATGAAAAAAAGGTTATAGTATTTATAAAATTTGAAAATTATAATTCAAAATATGGAATCCATTTTATCAAATTCACAATATATAAGTGGAAGAAATTAAATTTAAAATAAACCTATAAGACATCACGAAAAATAGTTTTCCATAATAATTAATTTTAAGTAATTTTTTTTATTCCAAATTAAGAATGATCTTGATTATAAATAAATTGATTGGATTATGTTTAATAAATATGATATAATTAAATTTTTAAACCAATTCAATAAAAATTAGGAATTTTTAAATACTTTAAAACAAAAGACCGTATTCTCGAAAATCAGTATTTTTCACTATTCAATGAAAAATCAATATTTTCAAAAAAAATATAAAAATTTAATTCTATGATAATTTTTTTTATAATTTAAAAAAAGTTATACTTTTTATCTAATAAAATTTATAATTATGACATAAATTAATTATAATATTCTCTCATAAAAAGCGATAGAAACAATTTATGATGGAAATATTTTTTTGAAGCATAAAATGACTTTACTGAAAATTGTGTTCTTATTTCCTAAGACTTAAATAGTAAATTTTTATTTATTATGATATATATATATTTAATTTATAATTAAGTTAGTCTTATTCATGTACTCTAATTCAACTACTAGGTTGTAATGGTAACATATATAGAATAAAATTTCACAGTGGATAAATCTTGGTGTTGAGAGTCATGCATGCTATCGAACATAGTATTATTTTAAAATCATGAGTTATTAAAAACTTTTCATTTGCAGAAGTATTTTAAATTATATTATATTTTTGATATACTATACATTTTTATTTTCTCTAAGTTGGTATTATAGGGTTTATTGATCTAATTATTTTTTAAATACATGTTAACTATTTTGATACTAATATATTTTATTTGGAAGAATTATAGGTAGTATTAAATGGTCATCACATGGGTTAGAGTCAAAAAATACCAAATAAATATAGGATTCGGTCAAATATGGTCCTAGAATAAATATATACAAAAAAGCGATGAACAGAGTCAAGGGTTACAAGTGAATATTACATAAGATAGAATGAACCACACCATGAATATTTGTATCCACCATTGAATCAAAGTAGTTTGGGGTCATGAAATAGCACATAATAACCATTTCCATAACTGCATTATTGAAAAAAACCTCCACCACTTGATTTTCTTCCCTGCATGTGTGAGATATCGTCAAGTTGTGATAGGTAACCTTGTTGAGGCATTCCATCCAGAGGGGTAAAATTATCTACGGAACATCTCGTGTTCTTGTTTTTTGGACATTCATAACAATTTGAGAATTAGATTCAATACATAGTGACGTACAATTATATTGAACAACATACCCAATTTCATACCCTATAGCGAGTAGGTCAACTTCATAGGCCATTCCAATTCAAGTGAAATGATAGAACCATCGTCAAAAAACTGAATGATTTGTATAGAAGAAATCCCCCAATCCTGAAGTCCCAAGCTTCCCAGAATTTTCTCTATCTACATTAGCATTAATCCATGGTGTGATTTATGGAATCCACTAGATGAATTTTATAATTTTAGGGTTCTTTGGTAAATCTTCTACACCAACAAACCTGAAGAATATTCATATCATTCACTGAATTATACAAACCTTCTATTTGGATCATTACTATCACATAATCTGACTTGTGAGGTGACATAATTCCCATATACATAGAGGGTGTTTTTCCATAAAATAATTTATCATTCGGAGTAATCCTTATGGAATAAATGACAAAACCAACCACTACAAATATGGGGTTCAAAATATATTCAATAAAATCATCGGTACAGATTTCTTCCAGGAGAGCCTCAAACTGCATGTGTGAGTCAGAATTTAGGCTAAAAACATATATACGCAGTCCCATAAAGTATGTGAAAAGTCATAGCCAATGAATAGATTGTATGTATCCTCTTCAAAACAAAATAAGAGGAAGAAAAAATATACTAGGTGATTTCAACAATTTTGGTGTTGATCTTGAGCGGGTAAATGTTGTTTCCAAAGCCTCCACAACAAGATAAACCTGGATAGACAAATATTTTTTTAATTTTATTAACCATGATGGTGGCCTGTTACCACCACCAAATTCCATCCTTTAAAACTTTTTACTAGTGAAATTCCCATGTAAATTGTGCTTCCATACTATAGTGTCACAATCCATTAAATTGTGTCGCGGAATTTTCATGTTGAAATTACTAGGAAGAAGACCCGAAGATCTATAGAGGTGAGACATTAGGTACTCAACCAATATATGATTATCCTCTCACGGAATACTGATAATGTCATGAAGTGGAATGTTAAGCCAGTTGCTAGTCTAATAGTTGAGTTGGGAATCTCTTCTCACAATCCATTTAATACCAGAACTTTTTTTTAAGGAATGTTTGATGGATTCCAAAATAGAGGATCTGAGGTAACGTTTATAACCATTTAAAAGCTTCCCTCTGAACCTATTTGATAAGAAATCAGACTCCAAGTGGACATCCCAAGTATCCCATCATTTATGATCTTAATATCTTAAATTACAAGACCTCCCATTTCAAGTGGTTTGACAAACTCCATCCCTGAAACAATGATGATCTTTATTTCATGAAATGAACTAGTCCATATGAAGTTTCTAACCATCCCTTGAAGTTACTTTATAAGGATTTTGTGACATTCATAAAGAGAGAATGAATGAAAAACTTATATGTGAAAAAATATACTACAATGTACACTCATGTTGCATCAGTCACGTCTTTTCCTTTCCACCGAGTGATTTGATTAAAAATTCCCAATATTATGTCCTCAACATATTGCCTCTTCACCGTGCCCCAAAATGAAGGATCTCTAAGATAATTAAATGTTAGATATCCTCTCATAACACAAAGAGGCATAATTATTTTGATTTTATTATAGTTTAGAAAACCATCACATAATACAATGGAATATTTATCCCCAATGATGGCATGTCCACCAACCTTTTCCTAATACACAAACAGGCCTTTAATAGAAAATATAATCTTTCTTGAATCCTCGATGAACAAAAAAATATCATCTACATACAAAATATGTGAAGGGACATGATTATGTATACTAGATCATTTTATGACCCATCCCATGGGGCCCGTGCCGTGAGTACCCCAATCCTGCCTCCCAATGGATAGGGGATTAAGACTCGTGCAGAAGGAATTATTCCACAAGTGAGAGGAATTTTCCTGACAACCTGTGCACACACACACAACTCACAGTGAAAGGTTATAGAATGTAAAATCCAAGGAAACCATACATGAAATCCACTATGTTAAACATAACTACAGTACAATAGAAAGAAATGTACAGGGTGGAAACCCATGCCAGTATACAAGCCCACAAAAAGGAAAATATGACAAAGGTAAAACTCAAAGTACCTAAAGATCGCCCACCAGGAAGCCTACCTAAAGGGTAGGTGAAGGGTAGCTACGTGAAGCTGTAGAGGTACACCTCGTATGTCTGATCTCACTAAACACCACCAAGCCCCAGTCCTCCCTAGACTCCTTCAAAGCGTCAGATGTCTGCACAAGATACGACACAAGTAGGAAAAGCTCGTGCAGGGTTGAGTAAAACAATACTCAGTAGGGGACCCTGGAACCACAAAGTTAAAACACAAGAGAAATCCCACAAAGGAATGGTCAGTCAGCTCTACTCGAGTATATTCCAATACATATTCCATGAAAATATAGATATACTCATCTCAACCACAAAGAAAACATGTGCTCTCAACTAGACATCCAGTTTCAGGATTCTCATCGAAGGATCAAGTCATAACACAAAACTAGGAGATCACTACACGAGCTCAACCATCCCTGATGACACTCGTCCAAGAGATGCACCCCATCAGGTACAATCCTAAAATTCTTAATGTTATATCTAAGAGAACATACTCCATTAGGAACATTATACTAGTTCCAAATATAGTGCCTGAAACTAGAGATTTAGTCATCAGAGTCATGCACCCCATGCAAGACTACAAACACATAAGTGAAGAGGCCTTCTCCTCGTCACTATGCTCAGTTGAGGGAGAACTTATACAGACTAACCTGCGATACCTCAATCACCCCTGTAAGGAGTGGCCCTCACCTCAACCCATCGAGGGAGCACTAACTCCTATCTAGGTATTGTTTTCATCAAGTGGATGGTCCCGCTCCTCTCTAATTTTTTTGATAGTAGAGGGAGATCCATCTCCAATAGATGACCCTCACCCTACCTGGTAGGGGAGTACTACTTAGTGACTAGAGGACCCGCGCCCTTGTGTGACAGGGGAGTACTAATCATGAATGACCCACACCTTGTATCGGTAGGGGAGTACAACTTCGTATAACAAATACCCGCACCCTACCTGGTAGGGGAGTACCACTCAGTGACTACAGGACCTGCACCTTGGTAATATAGGGGAGTACCAAATCTGTCGGTCTATTCTCTATGGGGGACCCGCACCCTAGTACGTTAAGGGAGTACCAACCCCATGCTAGAGGACCCGCTCCCTGGCACGATAGGGGGGTAACGACTCTGTCATCTTGTTCACTACAGGGGACCCATACCCTGGTACAATAGGGGAGTATCCACCCCAGGCTAGAGGACGTTTTCCCTGGAACGGAAGGAAATTAATGACTATTCATTAGCACTGCCTAAGGAGGACCCACACCCTTAAATGACATGGGTGTGATCACTCATACAATAGAGGACCTAATCCCTACCCGGTAGGGGTGTACCGACTCTATATGCACTAGATATGGAGGACACACACCCAAGTACAATAAGGGAGTACCAAATCCAAGGATAGAGGATCCACTCCCTAGAACGATGGGGTAGAACCGAATCTTTCTTTATAAACATCTCTGAGAACCTGCACCCTAAAATTTGGGGAGTCCTGTCTCTACCAAAGTTGAGGGATAAGGAGTACTCCTTCCTTGAGTCATCAAGGGAGTAACCATCCTAACATATAATCATATGAATCGCCCCGATTCTACCCAACGTCTGCTTGAATCAATAGATCGTGCCCTTAAAACAAAATATTATATCCTCTAACTTTCTCAAAAACTCCCATAGAGTATCTCAAAAGGACCGGTAGGTCCCAAGGGCTCCAACACCACAGACCGGTCATCAAAATGATGCCTCATTTGGGTGTTACAACAATTTTAACAAAACGGGGGCCAATAGAGTCTGGGTCTTGTCTGACCTGGTCGGACATACTTTACCATGTCAGATTGACCTAACCCGACCTCAGTCAGACATGGCCCGACCCACTGAGCCAGGGGTCTGGCCTAGCCCGCTTAGCTAGGCGTGGCCCACCAAAACGATCTTGACCCACATTTGGGGGTCCAACTCCCACATCCAAGATGTGACTCTTTCGCATCCATCCAGTAGCACGCGGTGCAAGCTCGTTCCACTCTTCGGGTCATCCGGTCTGCTCAGGGGGACCAGACCTCTTGCACGACCAGTGTCTTTCCATGGGTCCGGGTCACACCACGGTTGGAGCCACAATTTTCTTCACGTGACAGCTGAATGACTGTCATAATCACCCCCTCCGTAGCGCGCCTCCCCGCCATGTTCCTCTACTAGAAGCCTCCTCTCCGGACCCCTGACGGTGCTCTGGTGGACCGTTCTTTGATTTGGAGGGAGTTGTGGAGCCCTCGGCCCACGTTCTTTATCTTTTGGGATTCAAAATCATGTTGTCATTTATTCTTTCAGAAAGCGCTCAACTAGCTGTATGTACCACACCTCCCCATCCTGGTCATCACTGTCATCATTATTGTTCCAATAATGGTTGTTCCATGACCGACCATTCATCTCCCCATGAACAATGCGAAGAACGTGCATCAAAGGGGAGAGGATAACCTAATATCAAAGTGAGGAACGAACCTCCGCCATCATTCTTCATGGTGTTAATCTTCTAATGGAAGAAGGATCAACATTCCAAATCAAATGAAATTAATTTATGAAATTATTTAATCCCCAAAGACAATCGTGAAAGAAACATCCCTCCTGTATGTATGATTGAACTGCAGGTCCACCTATTCATGGGTTGATATGCATTCGTTGTTTAAAACCAAGAATGGGGAAATGAAATAAATTAAATAACAACTCCTACTTGGGTCGGATTGTTCATTGGTGATGAACTGTATGACTGAATTCATCATTCTGTGATCCTCTATTTACAACTATTGGTCGATCTTTGTTGGTGATGATCCATCCGAAGGGGGGTTGTGTTCATCGTCATCACCCGCCAGAGATTCGGAGCAGAATGAGCATTGTTCCAACAATCCTACATTGTCTTGTTGGCCATTAAAGTACAAAATTTGGATCAACATTTTGGTTAAAAATTCATTATGTTGTTTCATTTAATGAAACAACGTATTCAGTTTCTCTTGGTTGGGAAACCACTGGGAATAAATGATTTGAAAAGCTCAAAAAATAAAATAAAACATCAACATTATTTTATTTTCATTTTTTCTTGAAATGTTCGAAAACAATATTTTTTGGTTGACCCACACTGGTCGATGTTAAGTCTATTCTAAGGCAATGTCTCCATTTCGGATGCAATTATTCCCTCTGATTTTCAATTCGGGCACCCATTTATATGTTTCCAAAACCATGAACCCACACAATTTTAATTCACTTAAAAAAATCAAAAACATACATTCACCCTCAACCCGTGTCTATTGAGGTTAACCTCTACCTAAGTGAAACACACCCTCACAATCTCAATAGTACTCTTAGATTTCCAATCCGAGTTATCTTTTATGAGTTATAAGGATTTGAAAATAAAATAATTATTACTTAATTATTTTATTTACTTCCAAAAACTAACTTCCACTATTGGCCCGTGCTAGTAAACATTAGAACCATTCTAGGTGAATCCCAACATTCTAAGTTCAACGATGCCCTCATTTTATTGATCTGATCACTAGTTAAAATGATATAAAAACCCTCTCACATGTTTAATTAATAAACTTTAAAAATATTGAAAATCCATTCCATCCACTCTGGGTTTCGGAATTACATGCTATCTCAGAGTTTGGTCCCATAAAAATCCCATTTAATTTTAAAAAATTATTCCCCTGGAATTAAAGTCCATGAAATCTCTTATTTGTTTGTAAATTACAATATGATCCAATTCATTAATGGATCTACACAAATAGTCTTCTACAGTATAAAAAGAATACTTAAAAGTGGATCACCTTGTCTCACACATCTAGGGCACTGAATGTCTCCTCATGATGCTCCATTAATAAGATTTGAAAGCCCGGAAGAGTAGATAATTTCACTTCCCAAATTAATGAGGGAATTTTAAAAACCATACCTTTTGAGAACATCATAGGGGAATATCTGTATCAACGTATCAAAGGCCGTGGATATTTAAATTTTGTGAGTTAAATTACCATCCTTAGCTTTAATCCAAATTAAATTAATAACTTCTGATGTTGTGAATAAATAGTGTTGAATGTTCATTTTAGGGGAAAATCGATATTGATTCATAGAGATATGTTCTTTCAAAAGACCTCCAATCCTATTCATAATAATTTTACAATAGATTTTGGAATAGTATTTCCAAGAGATACTAGCCGAAAGTCCTTGATATCAAGTGAATTCTATTTTTTGGGCATCAAGATAATGAAGCTTGCATTTCCCCATATAGAATTGAGGGGTGGGTGAAAAATTCCCAAATTTCCTAAGTGACATCATCATGTAATATGTCCCAGTAAAACATAAATATTTTTTTGTGTGAATTAATTAGTAGATTCTCATTCAGATTAATGATCTGTCAGTGTTCAAGGAGTTCCTCAGCATTTTTAATGTCCCAATACATCTTGGAAAAAAAATTCTCCATTATTTTAACATTCCCTTGGAATGCTTATGTTTTCCAGCAAGATTTTAAAAAGGTCCACCAAGAGGTTCAAAATTCCATGTTTTCAAAAAAATTCTCCCTACATCCTTGAACTGCAATCCATCCTTTATTCAACCAAAATGGAAGAGGTGGTGACCATGCAATATGATTAGATACATCCAAAATTATAGGATTGCGGGCAGATTGGTGCTTCAGAAATTCAAACCATGAGACTCCATTTGCAACACTTCTATCATCCATTTTAAAGAATAATCTATCAATATTACTTTCTTTTATTACTTTCATAGTGTATATAATAAATGTAAAAGCATCACTTATAATACGAACCTCAACATGATTTCAATGATCAATACAAGAACAATATTCCAAAGAATCAATGTGATTGAATAAAAATACAGTTTTTTGATCACGTTTCATAATGGTGTTGAAATCTCCAATAATCACCCATTTTAATCCATATTTATCGAGATGAATTTATTCACATTTCATAATTCCCTTCTCTTGACATATGATGTGGATGAATTTATAAATGATACCAATAATTAAAATCATTAAATGATTTAAGTAATTTAAATGCTCTGTGTAATCTTACTTAATGATTCAGTAAGAATGGATCCATGCCATAGAACCCATAAATTATCATTGATAGATTCTTGAGAGTTCGGAGATTCTATTCTATATCCAATGAATTTCCACTTGAAACACTTCTATATATGAAATATATTCTTAGGTTCTATAATTCTAATGATCATAGACTTGTATTCCATGATAATGTTTTAAGGGGCTTTGGCCATTAGGGAGTTCCATATCCCTAGATAGTTCCATGAAAATATCCTCATTTTTAAGGGCCTTTCCCTTTTTGGGGGCCTACCAACTATGCCATGATAATAAGGATTTTTCCTCATTTTCTTTTATTCTTTTATACTTCCCCTTATAATTACTATCCATTATATGATTTTATCTAGAGTCTATGTTTACCTCCCCTATAACATCAATTTAAGGATCAAAATTCTACTCATTAATTTTAGTTTCTTTGGTGACATCGGACCAAAAAACCACTAAGAGGTGTGAATTTAACCACCGATTATTTAGGTCTATAATACCATTCTAGTGGTGTTCTATTACTTAAAAATCTAGATGAAGCAACGTATTAGAATCCCTACTATACCTCACCATGCTCGAACTGCTCATAACATTTTCCAATATCCTCCGTGAACCATGATGAGTTTTCCAATAAATTCCCATCATGGGGTGGAGTAGTGGGTTGAGTTCCAGCCAATACATGGTGGCTCTTAGATAAAATCTACCCAAGAGGGATGACCTGTGGGATGCCTGCATCCTTTTCCATATTCTGCTCAGGCACATGTTGAGTAGTTGAGAGAATTGTAGGAAGCAAGGAGTTTTTGCCAACCCCATCAATACGGGTATCCTTAGATACAGTCTTTGTATATTCTGTCACAAGAAATGGAACATAATCATATTACTCCATTTTGATTTCAATTTTTCACTTTAAGGGAGATGATTCAAAATCCACATCTTTTTACGGCAAAACCGATGTGCACTGCACCAATGTTATTTGAGTCCCTCTATCATAGAACCTTCACCCCTTACTGGCCATATCATTCCCGTAGATACTGCGAATATTATCCTGAATAATATCAGCAAGAATAATAGCTTCTCAAGAAGGCTTCATATGATCTGTAGTTGTATTAACATCAACTCCCGACATATTGGAACTTCTCAGAATAGACACTTGATATTCAAACACTATTTTCTCAGGCTCGCATGTGTGATATAAATTTCTAGTGCCCATGGTGGCGACACCTGAGGGACCAACCCCATTTGATTGAGGCTCATAAGGTGGGGCCTTCTCATTCCCCTTTCTATAGACACCCACATCATGCCACTAAAATTTTCAAAATCTTCATTCAATATACCTTTTTCATTCAATAATAACATTACCAAAGAACCTAAAATTAGTGAAAAATTTTGGTTTCCTTGTATACAAAATGTCATGTTTAATTCTATCATCCCTCATTGTGAGAACCACCTCCTCATCTAAGGTATATAAAATATTGACTTACACTAAAATTCTAGCATAATGCCCAAATTGTGGATTTTGGATTTCATTATCCATCCGGATGGGATTTCCAGCC
This sequence comes from Viscum album, assembly GCA_963277665.1. Taxonomy (NCBI): domain Eukaryota; kingdom Viridiplantae; phylum Streptophyta; class Magnoliopsida; order Santalales; family Viscaceae; genus Viscum; species Viscum album. The sequence goes on along the minus strand of OY728167.1, from coordinate 669,280,966 downwards.
AAGGATGTTATGTTCCATAGAATCCCTAGTTTCCAGAAATTCCAATTGAGATTATATATGCAAATCTAAAATAGAGAAAAATATTTCTTAACATTATCAGGATCAAAATTTCTATCCCAATCATGGATTCTATGAAACCTAGGCTTCAAGGAAATTGAACCCATGATCCACGAACACCTATTACAATAATAAGAAGGGAACATAATGTGGGAATAACCACATCCCATGATAGTCATCCTACAGTCATCAAATCCCCATACATTCATAATTCTTCAGGTGATATCATAAAATTTCCACGTTTTTTATCCTTTCAAGAATAAGGCCCATGCGATAATGGTGTATTTTCAAATGTTGAATCTATCCTAAACAGCACTCTAATTGGACAAGAACTGAGAAATCCCCCCTTTCATAATTATTCTTATAGGTAGAGGTATATCAAAGTCCGCAAAGGATTGAGAGGCATCAGATTTAACCACATTAGAAAAGTTCTTTTTTGGGACTGTGACCTAATAAGAATATTCCTTCCTCAAGATTCATTATATCACAAGTTAAAAGATCTCATTATGTATGAAATGATCATATTGTTTCCAATAACCTGAGTTCACAGTGATATTAACCCATTAAATTTCCTCTTCGTCACCCGATCTAGGGTTCCCCTTTTCTCCCCATGCTACCCTAGCTCCACCATTCTCATAAGTGAACATCAAAAGTCTCACACTAGTTTCATGAAAAAACATGAGTTTTTAATTAATTTGTTTGAATTTATGAAATTGACTTCCATGATTTAAGAGAGAATTCCAATGAATATTAGTGCTATTTATTTTTTATTTTTAGTGTTGTGCTTATTAGTATAATTAATTTCATTCTAAAATATATTATAGATATACATATCATCAAAGTAAATCCATGTGGGAATAATTTTATTGCACATTTAATAAATAAATCTCATGTCTTAATGGGGTGGTTGAAATTCAATGGGATTCATGTTATAAATCAGTTATACACATATTTGTTTCTGAGATAAATAGTTAAAATGAAGGGTGATCAGGTTCAACCACATGGTGTGCAAACATATTGTCATGGCCATTGGTTCTATGGGTTAAAATTGAAGTTTTAAAGGGTTCAAACTCTATTAAAAAGATATATAGTCAATTACAGTGGGTGACATCTCTCTATATGTTTTAGAGGCATGAAGTGTTGATGTGATGTACTATGGGTCATAGGTATGCATTAATTTGATCTTAGTTTATTCATATTGAGATTCTGTAGGTTTTCAAATGTTGACGGCTAAAAACAAGTATTAAAAAAATAGGCCAAGAATATGGTTTTGGCATACATTTATTACTAACCGCGAGGTAACTATGTGACATAGTATTATGAGTTCCGATGGAGTTTTCAGGGTTTGATCATGGGTTTTCAAACCATACATGTCCTTATAAAAAAATGCATGGGATTTTAGAATTTAATCTTGTGTCTATCACACTTCATGAGCATGGTTTATGAAACCATGCGTCTAGCCTTAGGAAAACTTTCACCTTGATTTTAAAAGGGAAAATCCAACCATATGGTTAGTGGAATGTTTGTTAAACTGTGTATCCTAACCATTATCCCAGATGTAAATTTATTAAAATTGTAAATTTACTCCAATTAAATTGGTTTTTAAGCCCAATCATATCCTAATATCTATGTTTCCCAACCCAAACTCTCCCCAATACTCTAGATAGATCTCTAATTGGATCTTTGTTAATTTCTCTTTTTCATTATTAGATCTATTCAAGGTAAATTTCATTTTTTATTTGATCGTCACTACTATTCAGTGATCCCACCTTGATCTATTCCCTCTTGTTCAGTTGGAACCCAATTTTTTTATTATTGTCATATCTAGAGTTCTCGATCAGTAATTTGTTATTTTTCTTATGGATCAATGTATTTGTGGACCAAATCTCTTCATTCCAATCTTCATTCACAAAGGTGACTAGTTTTCCTACAATGGTGATGTAGGTGACTATATAAGATGGATGAATTGGTTAATGTTCTGGTAAATTCCTTTGGTTTTATTTTGGAAATTGATTGATTTGATATCAAAGGTGATTTATTCTATGAAATCAATCTTAGGTGGTATGAAATAGATAATTAAATGGGTTTTACTATAAAAACAATTTATTAATTTTATGTGTTCAATTAAATTCCTCATAGATTATTTTGAGTCTAAAATGGATTCTCAAGCATAAAATTAGTGATTCCTTTCGGTGTTTTTCCCTAAAATTGTGACAATGGTTTACTTAAATGTTTTTATAGACTTAAAAAATTTGGATCATTGGGTGTGTTAGGTTTAAAAAAAATTCAACTTTTGTGTGTGTGTCACAACTAGGGCTTATTCCTGTGATGTTGATACTGTGGCCTAACTCAATAGTGGCAAGATTCATGGTATTCCCAACTTAGTGTTCCTTTATGGGCCTGAGTACATATTCCCATAAGCGAGATCCCACTTGTGCTTAATTTTTTACATGGGGGTATTGTTTCATTTTCAATTACTCACATGTGTATCATATGGAATTTACATGGATAATTTTATATATTTAATTTTTTACTATATTTCATGTAGATTTCATATCATTAGTTTATGTCTATTTGGAATTATTGAATGGAAACCAAAGGATGTTATAAATTATGGTTTTAAATCGAAATTGATTTATAAAATTATTTTGTTTTAAAGATAAAAAATGGATCCATGGTGATAGAAATTATATAAATTCATGATTTTACCCTACTGGGATTTTATTTCACACCCTGCATATGTCTTTGAGCATATGCTGATTAGTTATTATAGGACACATGAAAAGGGAAGGGAATCAAGTAGCTTAATGAATTATATTAGTTTATGTTGTCTTCATAATGGTTTGGGATGATGGTGATATATGGTCACATAGAGACATGGATTTGATCCTGTCCTATTTTGTATTTGGGTTTACCTTTTTTGGATTGATCTTTTAGGTATCATGGTTTTTTATCCTATATTCCATGATATACACTAGTTTTTTTGTCATTTGAGATATGTTTTGGTTATATAATGATTCACACATTGTGGTGGGTCATTTTAGGTGACGTTTAAAATCGATCTGGGGTGATTTGTTACAAAATGGAATTAAGCCAATACCAAACCAGAAGTGTAACATCTCGGCTTAGGTAACACTAAACCAATTCCCCAAGCCAGTTCGCCACATGACCTAAGGAATAAATCCGCATAGGGTGGGGGATTTTTACTTGTATTAATGGTCTAATTTGGTAAATGTGGAGACTATACCCTCTTTACCATATTAATAAAAAAAAGAAATCAAAATATGAAATAAACAATGAAATAAAAGTCAATAACTAGAAATTATGTAATCAATTCACAAGACATGGTAAATTCCCACAACTAAATATAGCAGACTTGTATGATCATGATAGTGTCATGTTTAAAGGAACCCAAAATGAAACCAAAATAAAATTCACTAAAATGGGTCCCATTATCATTATGGCTCCCTCATCCATGGTCCATCACCATATCCAAACTTAGCCATCCCCCACAAGACCTTTTCCATTATCCTGAGCTATAACCATGAATTCTACTCTGGGACTACTTGTGTCTCGAAAGTGTTTGATTAAAACTCTATAGGCCACCACTAGTTGAGGAATAAGATGTATCCAGTATGATAATAGTGCATTCAAAAGTATAAATGAATGATATATAAGAAGTTTAAAAAACAATTTTCATAATTTAATATCTCAGCTAGACACATAGGCCCCTAGTTTCCACAATAATGACCATCTCACAAAACCTGATTTCGCCACCAATGAATGTCTATACCATGTACCATAAGGGGTTAAACACATTAATCAGAGTGAAATTAATTAATTAATACTATATAAATATTATTCCTTGAATCATCAGTCTATGTACCCACACCATAAATGTCACCATACATTGGTTGATCATCTTATGTACCCAAACCATATAATCCCCGTACCTTATATCATCAATCTCATTACCCTTACCATCAATGTTTGGATCATAATTCTAGCCTCCCAAATGATTAAATGAATTAATGGTTCCTAGATCGTCATTTCTATATAGACCATGAAATGCATTGGTGGTGCCTATAGCATCCGTCTAGACAACCTCAAGGATTAGGAGCCTTATTTTAACATTCAACAATACTATTTACTCACATTTTCCATGTTTCATCATCATTAACCCTTTTAATGAACAATAAAAACAATTGTACACTATTTATTTCTTTAACAATCCTATGGTTCATTTAATTTTAAAACATTAACAAAACACCTTAACCAATTATTTTCACCATTTATTCATAACCACAACAATTAAATAAGCATCAAACTATTTAACAATATGGACTTACCTATTTTAACCATTTAACATATTTACCCTCAACCATATCATAACCCATTGATCCTTTCTATGTAAATCCAAACAACCCATGCACTATAAATATTCCAAACAAAAGTAAAAAAATTTTAATATCATAAAACCACTAATTTTCCATTTTAAATATCATTTAATAGTTTCCAAGGGGTGAAACAACTCATGGGTGACTATCGATCACGTATTGTAATAAAAAATAGGCACGAAGAGGTCTTTGAATGGTCTCACACACCAATTTAAGGCTAACATCAATTTCCAACATCATTAACATGAATGTGCGAAAAAATAATGTAATGACCCAACCATATACACATAAATAAACTCACAATAATGGGAGAAAACATGTAGACCACATACATCAAGCATGTAGACAAGAAGTCTCCCAACCATGGACTTTGTGTATATCTTCAATATCCAATAACACAAAAGTTAAGTATTCCTTGGAAAATTTTGGGGTTAGGAAATTTATAATAAGTGGAATGGCCACACAAAGATTCTTTTATAAAACAGAAGAAAGTGGGCTCACACACCTACCCTGAGCTTTTATTCACACTAAAAGATGATCCAAAAACCTGTTAATCAAGGGAGAATCACCCTTTATTGAAGAGGGGGATCTATGTTCATAAAACCTACTAGTATAGAAGAAATTAAGATGAAATTTGGTGAATATAATATAAATGTTTGGATGAAAAAATCATCAATTCCTCACTTTTAAAGAGGTGCATGTTTTGGAAACATGGTTTCCCAAACCATGCGCCAACTGTGTGGTTACCTCTATCGAAGAGGACATCAAGACACACAATAAATCTATTAGCTCACAGAGTTAGGAAAATCATGTGGTAGCATTGTGTTTGTTTCTTTTTTGAGGGGATCAGGCCGCATGGTCTCCTAGACCCTCTTCTAATGGTTTCCTAACTATGCACCTTCCTCAACCAAGTTACACGGTTATGGTACAGAGTTGTCCCAAACCATGCACTAATTATTAAAAATGTTTTGGATGAACACTTTCACAGGATTTTTGGTTACAGAACCAAATGACACTCCAATGGCCTCCCCCATTATTGGGAGGCCTTTAATAAAAAAATTAAATTGTTTTAAACCAAAATTAAAGTCAAAATCTTACAATCTTCCTACATTATGAAAACTTGTCCTTGATATTCTCTCAAAAGCATCATTGATTTTCCACGGTAAAGTGTTCGGGCCACTATTCCCCCTTATATGATTCTCTATCCTATGTTTTTTCCTAACCTTTTCAATAATTCCACAAAACTCAGACCAAGGACACTTTCTTTACCTAAAGAATTTTATCATTGTGACCCACAATAAAAATTGGATGCTCATCAAAGGATGAATGAGCCTCCAGATCAGCATGAAAAATATCAATCACATGAGAAGGGTCAGGGTAATACTTATGATGTTATGATATATGAAAAAATCATGCATAACACTCTACCTCTTTAAAGTTTCCATGCTATATTCAATTGGTCTGATCCTATCCACAATATTAAAAGGCCCCATATACTTGGGTGCCAACTTTCCCTATTACAGAATCTAATGGTGAACCATCCTTTGTGACACCGAATCAAACACCTAGTCTCCCACTACAAACTCAATTGGTTGAATATAACTATAATAATATAGATTTTATCTACTTTGGTCCATCTCTATGAATATCCATATCAACTGAACATTCTCTAATGTTTCCCACTCAAGACTCATTCCCAAAAAAAATTATTATCCTATTTCTGACAAACATAATGGTCATGTACATATAATACTATAAAGAACCCCATATGGTTACATCTAAATTGTCACATGATAAAAAAATATCAGGTTAACTAAAAAAGATCTAAGTGCTTCCCACGTGTTACACCAAAACCAAGGAATCATTCCCTTAGCATTCCCTCTAACACCTAAATAGTACACTCTGATTTCCTTCCCATCTATGAGTGATAATATATACTAAATACATGATTACCAAGATCCATATACAACCCTTTATAAAAGGGTGAAGTAAAAAATGGATATCGATATGAAACAATGATTCAAAGAACATCTTGAAAAATCACTATATCTTAATTATACAATTCACACAAATGATCAACGTTATGAGTCTCCCAAATCAGCAAGAAGTGAACTATATTTTTCAACTGATCCACAATAACAAAAATCATGTCATTATTCTGAGGTTTCCTCATCAATACCACCAAAAATTCCATGGTTTCATCATCCCACTTCCACTCTGCAATGGGAAATATCTATAAATGACTAGTGGAACACTGATGCCCAGCCTTCACCTACTAACATCTGTAGAATTTCATAACAATACGTGAGATATGTTTTTTTCATACTTGGCCACCAATACTTTCTATGAAGGTCACAATACATTTTGATCAAACCTGAATAGTCCACCTACTTTTAAGTGTGAAAATATCACATCAACTCTTTCTATATACAACTCGGTACTATAACATGGTCATGAATGTGGATAATATCATCATCATCAATGGTCTAGTTGGGAGGTATCTCCCCACTATTAAGGTTTTCCCTCAAATACATAAATTCTAGGTCCTCATATTACCTCTTATAGACCCATATCAGAAGAGAGGGATCGAGGGATAATGATCTGAGGGTAATATGTTCCTTCTCATCTTGGACATTGATGTGTATCTCAGAAATCAATGAGACCCTCTTCTATTCAGAACTTCCCTAGTCTAAATCATCAAAATTGATGTATCAATATGACTATTCCCATTTCTTGATGTGTGTGCTAGTTGAAAACCGAACCCTTATATGTACTCAACTAATATCTACTGTCAAATATTTATATCACAATTGGAAAAGGTATATTTGAGGCTGTTATAGTTGTTAAAAACAATAATTATTTCACCCATAAGTAAATTCCACCAACAATTTAATTCATATACCACTAAAGATAAATCAAGATCAAGTATAGGATAGTTCATATCATGAATCCTCAACTATTGTGATCTATACGCCAAGACTCGATATCTTTTAACACCCCAACCCTAGTTACCCATAGTCGGTGAATTATTACATAACATTGGCATGATCAAAATGGATCAAATCCGGAAATACCGATCAATTTAGTATCCCTGGAAGTACTAGATACAAACATTAGTTTTAAATTACATTATGAAATGAAAAATAACAACATTGTGTCTACTTTTAACACATCATCAACCTTAGACTATCCCTAAAGGTCAGTCATAATATACTTCTTCCCATCCTTGGAAAAATAGAATATAGAAATGGGTGAGATCAGTTTCTCATTAAGGATAACAATATAGAGGAAAATTTCATAAATAAGCATAAATATTTAAGGAAATGTATAAAAATAAAACACAATCCTTTTAATCTTAAACATGAGCATAATATGGAAAAGATAAATAAAATAATTCCATTTACATATTAACATGGATAATCTACCAGTCGAATAATCACACGTAATATCAATAGCCAGTTTCATAATGATGGAATTCATAATTCCAGACATCATATCCACATAGTCAAGGCCTCGTTCCTAGACTACAAAAAATATTTTTTCAAGGCCTTGTGCCAATACACTAGTTTGTCTCATGAGATCTACCGATGCATCAAGGAGCTACAACAAGCTCCACTCATTACTTACTAAGTCCAAGGCATTCCTCATATGAAAAGGTTGAAACATAACACAAACATTCATATTAAAACTAGCATACAAAAGGTCAATAATTTATCCATAAACCATGAATGGTATAAAAATAACACATACACAATAAAAATTATCAAAAACCCTTCAATAAAATATGGTAGATTTGTATCATAATAAATCAACTTCCAATAAGTGTAAAATTAATCGAATGATGTTGACATACATGAAATCAAAACTATTTGAGAGAAATATATCTTTCTATTTTGAAATAATTTAAAAGTCACATAATTATAAATTCAAAAATTTATTTTGAAAATATTCATATAATCTTGTAAGGAATCTTTGAAAATGTTATAACGGCGGAAAATAACTGCACTTTCTGTATAAGTTAAAAAAACATTCTTTCCTTAATTCTGTTGAAAAGGTCATAAGGGACCTTATTTGGAAAATGACTGAAAGATTCATTTATAAACATTTTATAAAAATTAAAACAAGGTTATAAATTAATTTAACCCATAGTCTAGTAAATAGTAAAAATGTTTTTAAATACATTTTTATGAAACACGGATGTGGATGAAAAAGTGGTCCCAATATATACGTATAAACAACCTCAGATAATGAAGAGAATGTAGAATTAACTCTTACCATGTACTTTTTCCTTGATCGAGGGTATGATAACCACATATATAATAGTTAAATAATTTTTATTAAATTATAAAAGAACCACATACATAAATATGATATCATATATGATCCTCTAATATTGCTTTGTTAATAATATTTAAGTAGTATCATCATTTTGGGTGTTAATTGATTCATTTTCCTTTATAAGCTTGGTTATATAAGTCATTTTTCTAATGGATAAGATTTATTTCATTCATATAAATAATTATATTATGTTCTTAAACATTAATTTTAATAATAAAAAGAAAATTATTCTTGAATGGTTATGATGGAAAATGAATTTCACAGCGTTCGTGGAGACGGTAATCCGTATGTACGCACGAGCGAAAATATCATTATATTTATGGTGAAATAATTTTTAATTGGATGGTATATCATATATAAATAATAATTAACATGTTATATTTTTTATTAAATCAGTTTTACTCATTATTATAACCATCCAAATAATGACGTGTTTGAATAACAAACAACACCACGACGTGGAGATGGTAAGCCGCACATACGAACGTATGGTGACTTTTCATTCATAGGATGGATAGAATAATGAATATTATTGTAGCATATTTATAATAACATCACAATATGTATAAGGTACTGGATTTATTATTTTGGTATGGAAACAACAAAGAAAGAGAAAGTGGAAGAAGAAAACAACTTTGAAAGAGGTGGTGAAATTATTACTTCTTCTTCTGGTGTATCCTATTGAGTTGATCAAAATGGCTCATTAGTTTGGATTTATGATCATTTTAAGGCCTCTAGGTCTATGTGAGGGTTTATTGGAGGATATTATAGTAGGTATTGGCGGAGACAAATGGATTTGGAGGTGTGATTTTGATTGAAGTGGAAGTACCCTTTTATTAGAGAGATGAGGGTCACTTTAGGAAAAGCTTGAATTATTATTTTATTATACAATCATATTATGTTTATAATGGTTCGAAAATGATTTATTTTGAGGGTAAAGTGTGGATGGGTTGAAAACATCTCAACCAATAGGTTTTAGACAGGTTAGGGTACCTAATTATCCTTATATTTTTGATTTAACTCTTAGTAAAATAGTTTAAATTTTACCATGTATTCTTGTATTATTATAATAACTGGTTAATAAGCTTACTATAAAAACCAAGAGAACCTAAAATGGTTCATTATTGATATATCTAACCTTATATATGTCCTTTTTACAATCCTTATATTTTTAGGAATATTATATCAATTTATAATATTGTATTTGTTTTAAAAACTCATTTATGTCAATTTTGACACTATTTGGTATTTTGTTTTTTTGAAAGTCATAAAAACTTTATAAATTCAATAACAAATTATTTAATAAACCCTAACAAGTAATATTAACTTATAAAATTAGTGTAATTCATCATAAGTATCAATTTACATTTATTTGGATATATATAATATTAATTATTTTAATCTTTCATTAATTAGGTAATTACTACATCATCATTGTATCATAAATAAATTTAATTATTTAATGTCTAAAAAATATAAATAAAATACTATTATGTATTAAATATTTTTAGTTTACAATTAATACTTAAATTCGAATTTATCTTATGTATAAAAATATATTAAAAATGGTTTATTTATTGAATATTGAATTAAACACTTTAACCTCTTCTTTAAATAAAATAATAATAAATTTCCTAATCTAATTGAAGTAGACCAAAAGATCACATTTCATTCATAAGGTTGTTTTTGGTTGAAATAAACTTTTCAAATAGAATTAATAAGTGTGTTAGGGTAATTATAATATACTTTTTTACCATTAATTGCCCTATTTACTTTTAATCGTGGTAAATAAAAGTCAAAAGTCTCTATTCACCAAAAATTATTGTAATCTTATTGAACCAAATTTTACTTAATGATGTAAAATGTGTCTCTATTATTTTTTAAATTCAATTCATATAAGCGGTAAAATTATATTTTATGCAAATTTGCAAATGCGCCAAGAAGGTGGGTAAAAGACGGTGAAAATTTCAACCAAATTTTATATATCTTATATTATTATAAAATGACATCAATGAATTAAATTTAACATATATTGGTATTATGTTACTAGTTTTACCAAATATAAATTTAAATAAAAAACTAATTATTTAAATAAAAAGGCATTTTAAACAGTAACGCGGTGTTTTTCAGTATTCATCAAAAATTGAACGTTTTCAAAAAAATACCAAAAATTCACCCTAAGCTAATTTTGATATTCCAAATCAAAAAATGAAGTCCATATTGAAAATTAAAATTTATAAAATTTCAAAAAGTGGGTATTACTATTCATAACGGCTAGTTTGATTGGTCGTGCTGTGTTTGAACTCAACGTTGCATACAACACAAGCTATTGTATTATTCAAAGAGAAGTGTACCGTGGAAGCTTGGGGTGTTACATTATTCCCTCATTCAAATATTTTTTCATCGAAATTTCTAGAATATTACTGCATAAAAATATTCGGGATTTTCTTCAGCATATGTTCCTCTGGTTCCCATGTTTCCACTTCCATCTTATGGTTTCTCCACAGAACATTCACCAGACGAGTCGTCCATTTTCTCATCACTTATTCTCTGGTATCAAGAATTCTGGTACGCTCTTCGCAATAAGACTTTTTGAGTTCTAGTTCTATTTCTTCATAGTTGAGTACATGTGTTGTGTCAGGAATGTATTTTCTCAACAGTGATATGTGGAACACATCATGATCCTTAGAGAGACTTGGTGGAATTTCCAAATGATAAGCTAAAACTCCAATTCGTTGTATAATTTTGAAAGGTCTGATGTACCTGGGACTTAATTTTCTCCTCTTACCAAATCATATAACAGCATTCCATGGAGATACCTTCCAAAAAACATATCTCCTACTTGAAATCCCAAATCATTCCTTTGGATATCGACATAGATCTTGTGCCTACATTGACCTAAATTGATGTGGGTTTGGATAACCTTCACGTTTTTCATTGTTTCCTCAAAAATTTCTAGGACAACAATTTTTGTTTCACCAACATCATCCCAACAAGTTGGTACGAGACATCTCTTCCCATATAACGCTTTATATAGTGTCATCTGAATACTTGAATGGAAGCTATGGTTATAGGAAACTTCTACCAGAGGTAAATATTGATCCCACATACTTTGAATGTCAAGTGAGAAAGATCTCAACATGTCATATATGGTTTCAATAGTCCATTATGATTGTCCATCTGTTTGAGGGTGGTAGGCAGTGCTCAAACACAGTTCAGTATCCAATGCCTTCTGAAGACATTTCCAGAATCATGATGTAAAAAGGGTATCACAATCAGAAACAGTCGATAGTGGCACTCTATAAAGTCTTAAAACTTCATTAATATATAGTCTTGCTAAACATAAAAGTTTTAAATCTTCTCTTATAGAATGAAAATGTGATGACATGTTAAGACGATCAACAATGACACATATTTCATCATTCCTTATATGATTATTTGGTAGTCCCATGAAAAATTCCATCATAATATCATCACATTTCAACTCAGGTATGAGAAGAGGTTTCATGAATCCACTAGGAAGATGTCTTCCAGCATCCACCTATTTAAAACCCATACATCTTGACACATAATCAGCAATCCCCCTCTTCATTTTGTCCCACAAAAAACATTTCTTCAAATAAATATACATCTTAGTTCTATCAGGGTTTTCAGAGAAATTGGATCTATGAGAATCATCCAACAATTAGATTTTTAGTTCAGGTTTGTCAGGAACATATAGTCTCTTCCCAAATTTCAAAATCCCATCTTCATATATGAAGTCGATCAATCTAACATCATTAACATCATTAATTTTCTTTTAAAACTTCTCATCATCAGTCTAAGAACTTTTTATCCGTTCTGGTAAAGTTGGATTGGAAATAATTTGAAAAAGTATTGATGTTTCACCTTCCATGATTATTCCCATATCCATATTTACTAGGTCCATGAACATATGATTACTTTAAACTCTCATCTTGGTCAAAACATCATGATAAATTCTACTCAAAGAATCTCCCACCTTATTTTCCTTCCCCAGGTGGTAGTGTATAGTGAAATCATAATCCTTGAGTAGTTCGATCCATCTTCTTTCCCTCATGTTGAGTTCTTTTTGTGAGATAATATACTTCAAACTCTTCTGATCAGTATATATCTCACATTTTTCACCATAGAGATTGTTTGTTCATATATGCAAAGAAAATATTACAACTGCTAACTCAAGATCATGAGTGTGATAGTTTTGTTCATGAATTTTTACCATTAGGGATGCATAGGAAATAACTTTATCATTTTTCATAAGGACACAACCAATTCATTTCATTGAAGCATCACTATAAATAACAAACCCATCATTCCCAGATGGTAGAGTCATGATAGAAGCGTTGAATAATATTATCTATAGTTCTTCAAAACATTATTCACACTCTTTTGTCCAAAAAATTTTAATCCCTTTACGTGTGATCTTGGTTAATGGGGTTTCCAATCGGGAAACATTATAAAAAAATGCCGATGATAAAATGCTAAACCAATAAAACAGCGTACCTCAGTTATACTTGTCAGTGTTGGCAATTCATCTATTTATCTTTTCTTATAAGTATCAACATAGACTCCATCCTTATAGAAAATATGGACAAGAAAGGAAATTTCTTAAATCTAGAATTCACACTTGCTAAACATACCATATAATTCATTTTTTCTGAGGGTTTTCAGAATAGTGCGCAAATGATTTTTATGATCTTCGTAGCTTTTTGATTATACCAAGATATCATCAATAAATACCACTATAATGTCACCAAGATATTCCTTGGAAAATCTATTCATTAGGTCCATGAAAACAGAGAGTGCATTAGTCAGTCCAAAAGGCATTACTATAAACTTTCAATGCCCATACCTGGTACAAAATGTTGTCTTCAGAATGTCTTCATTATTCACACACAACAAATGATATCCTGGTTGAAGTTCAATCATTGAAAAATATTGAGCTCCATGAATTTGATAAAATAAATCATCAATGCGGGGTAGGGGATACTTATTCTTTATTGATATAGAATTGATCTCCCTGTAACTAATGCACAACCTCATAGATCCAGCTTTCTCATAATAAAAAGAAAGCGGCTCCCCATGGAGAAACACTAGGGAGAATTAATCATTTATTACTAAATTCATATAGTTGTTTATTTAGTTTCAATAATCCCACAGTGGCCATTCTGTAAGGGGTCTTCGATATGGGCCTTAAACCAATAATTAAATCAATGGAAAACTCAATTTCTCTTTCTAGAGGATGTCCAAGTAAATCCTCTGGAAACACATCAACCTATTATTGTACAATAGGTACATCCTCTATTTGAACATTCATTTCCCCACCCGTAGTTATTTCATTCACTTCCTCCACAATAATTGAGTATAGTAGAGCTATTTGGGGATGGAACAAGATAAGAATCAGATGGTGAGGTTTCTAATCTAAAGATAAGGAATTCATTATCATTATCAAAAATTGTAAGCTCCTTCTTCTTACAATAAATTTTTGCATCCTGGTATGAATGTCAATACATAATGAGGATTATATCAAATTAAATAATGGGGATGATGATGAGATCAGAAGATAATGAACATATATATGCCCTAATGGGATCTAATTCACAAAAAATTATTGAAATGATACTTCCCATAAGATTTTTGACTGAAAAATCTCTTGTTAAATCAAATTTTAAGTATCTAATTTTCTTAGAAAAATGGGAAGATATGAAACAATGCGATGATGCAGAATAAAATAAATCATTGACTAAACTTAAGGAAACAATTAAATTACCAGCCACCATGTCTTTCAGAGCTTCAACCTCAGCAGTAGTGATTGCATATGATTGGACATGCTCCCTAAGCCTTTTATGAGGTATGTTTACTTGGCGTTTAGAACATTCATTTTCGTAATGCCCTATTTCTCAACAATTGTAGCATTCAATATTGATAGATGCTTTCTTTCCCTTGAAATCATGAGCTTTGTGGACCTTTTCACCAAACTTATAAGAAACTCTCATTCCCTTCAAGAAAGTACCAGGGTGTTTCTTCCCACATTTACCACAGGATGGAAATTCAACTTTTCCCTTCTCCCCCTTATTTCCATTTCCAGAGTGTTGAGAAGATCTCTTCTTCTCTTGCATTTCTTTAAACTTGTAAGACTTAGATAATTCATTTTCTGTCTTGATAGCACATGAGTCAATATATCTGTACGATGATAAGGATTGTGATACTAATGCTTGATAGATAAATGGTTTTAACCCATCAAAGAATTGATCAATATTACTCATTGGGTTACATATATAATCTAATTTATGCCTTGATAACTTTTTAAAGTTAGCCTCATAATTTGCGACATTATCATCCTCATTTTTCCTCGAACTCAGAAATTGTTTTTTCATGTCTTGTTGATGGTAATGAGGAATTTAATTTTCTATGAGAAGCTATTTAAACACCCTCCATTCCATATTTGATATTTCTTCATCTTACTTTGTTTTTTGAATTAATGACCACCATTGTTCTACATCTCCTGTGAGATGATAAATTTTTATGACAGCTTTTTCCTTTTCGCTACTCCCCAATGAATGAAATATTTTCTCTAAGGAACATATTCATTGCTCAGATAAAAATGGATAGTGGTCTAACATTGATCCTCCGCATTGTGGATCAGGGAGCTTCATACGGGTAAGGTTATTATTCTTAACCTAAGTGAGTTGTCCCAGTATAGTGATAAGATGATCAGAACCAGTATCATCACCATTTCCAGTATAATTATCTTGAGTAGGAGGTAAATCCTTACATGGATTATGTGCATTGATAATGTTTCCATTCCTTCCACTAGGGGCCATTTCTAAATAATGGCACACTCAAGATTAGTTTATGAATCGTAATACACAATAATAAACTTTTAAAACACTAAACATAAATTGAATAGTTTATGGATATAATCCATAATCTTAAAAAAATTTCTTTGGGGAGGTATATACTCATAGATCGTTCATAATGGTTTTTAAAGAAAATGTGAATTATCATAAGTATATCCCCTAGAGTGTCGTGACCAAGAGTGCAGAAAGGCCTGTTTTCATGTACATGGATACCCTAAGTCAAGACCAAAACTCCTTATCAGAGTTTTAATTCCCAGATACATCTTTTACAGAGCCGCCTCTACCTAATCATATCTAGACAGGGATGTATTTCATGGAAAATACACAAATTCTCTACATTACCAAATCTCTAGGAAGTTCTTCTATACTAATCCTCAAAGTCTATCTTAGGGTAATGTTCTCTAATAAGAGTTTTTCTAAATCTATCTTCCAAGGATTTTAATAAACTTCATCTGATACCAAATATAATGCCCTGAACCTAGTTACCTATAGTCAGTGCATTATTACATAACATTATCATGATCACAAATGATGAAATCCCAAAAGACCGATAAGTTTAGACGACTTGGATGTACTAGATACAAACATAAGTTTTACATTACATTATGAAATAAAAAAAAAGAACATTGTGTCTCCTTTTAACACATCCTCTCCCTTAGACTATCCCTATAGGTCAGTCATAATATACATCTTCGCATCCTGGGAAATATAAAATATAGAAAGGAATGAGCTCAGGTGCTCAGTATGGATAAAAATATAACAGAAACATTTCTAAATGAGCATAAACATTAAAGGAAATGTATAAGACCAAAAAAATATTTTAAACTTAAACATGAGCATAATATAGCAAAGTTAAATCATATAATAACATTTACCTATTCACATAGATGTTCTACTATTCAAATAATCACATGTAATACCAATAGACAATTTCATAATGATGGAATGCATAATGCTGGACATCATAACCACATAGTCAAGGACCCTTGCAAGACTACAAATAATATTTTTTCAACACCTTTTTCCAAGACACTAGTTTTTCTCATTAGACCTACTGATTCATCGAGGAGCTATAGCGGGATCCACCCGTCACTTAATAAGTCCAATGCATTCCTCATGTGAAAAGGTTGAAACATAACATAAACATTCATATTAAAAATAACAAACAAAATTTCAATAATTTATCCATAAACCATGAATGGTATATAAATAACACATCTATAGTCAAACATATCACAAAAACATCAATACAATAGGGACGATTTGTATCATAACAAATATACTTCAAACAAGTGTAAAATCCATCGAATGATGTTGACATAGATGAAATAAAAACTATTTAAGAGAAATATCGCTATCTATTTTGAAATTATTTAAAATTATCATAATTATAAAAGAAAACATTTATTTTGAAAATATTCTTATAAGCTTGTAAGGCATTCTTCGAAGATGTTATAATGATGGAAAATAGCCGCACTTTCCGTATAAGTTTAAAAAACATTCTTTCCTTAATTATGTCGAAATGGTCATAAAGGACCTTATTTGGAAAAAAAATGGAAAGATTCCTTTATAAAATTTTTATAAAAATTCAAACAACGGTATAAATGACTTTAACCCACAGTTTAGTAAAAATTAAAAATATTTTTTATAACATTTTATAGAAACATAGATGGGGATGATTGAGAGGTCCCAGTAGATACTCACGTATAAACAGCCTTAGACAATGAAGATATTGTAGAATTAACCCTCACCTAGTACTTTGTCCTTGAAAAAGGGTACGTTAACCTCCATTTTAATAGTTAAATCATTGTTATTCTATTATACAAGAACCGCATACATAAATATGATATCATATATGATCCTCTAATATTGCTTTGTTAATAATATTTCAGTAGTATCATCGTTTCATGTGTTAACTGATTTGTTTTCCTTTTATGCTTGGTTACGTAAGACATTTTTGTTCTGAATAGGATGTATTTGATTCATATCGAGAATGATATTAAGTTATTAAACATTATTTTTAATCATAAATGAAAATTATTCTGGAATGGTTATGATGGGGAATGAATTTCATCGCGTTTGTGGAGACGGTAATCTGTACATACGCACGAGCGACAATATAATTCTATTGATGGTGAAATCCCATGTAATTAGATGGTATATAATATATAAATAATACTTAAATTGTTATATTTTTTATTTACATTAGTTATACTCATTATTATACCCATCCAAATAATTAAGTGTTTGAATAACAAACTACACCACGACGTGGAGACGGTAAGCCATACCTACACACATATGGAGACATTTCATTCATAGTATGGATCTAATAATGAATATGGTTGTACCATAGTTATAATAACATCATATTCTATAAGGTACTAGATTTATTTTTTTTATGGAAACAACAAATAAAGAGGAAGTGGAAGAAAAAAAACTTCGAAAGAGTTGGTGAAATTATTATCTCTTTTTTGGGTGTTTCCTTTTGAGTTGATCAAAATGGCTCCTTAGAATGAATTTATGATAAAATTAAGGCCTCTAGGTAGAATTGATGGTATATGGGAGGATATATGAGTAGGTTTTGGCCGAAACAAATGGCTTTGGAGGTGTGATTTTGAGTGAAGGGGAATTACCCTTTTATATGAGAGGTGAGGGTCACTTTAGGAAAAGATTGAAATATAATTTTATTATAAAATAATATTCGGTTTATAATGGTTAAAAAATGATTTATTTTTAGGATAAGGAATAGATGGGTCGAAAAACGCTCAACCAATAGGTTTTAGACAGGTTTAGGTCACCTTATTATCCTTATATTTTAGATTTAAATATTAGGTAAATAGTTTAACTTTTACGATGTATTCTTGTATTATTATAATAAATGGTTAATAAATGTACTATAAAAACCAGGAGAACCCCGAGTTGTTTATTATTGATATATATAACCTTATATAATTCCTTTGGCAAAACCGTATAGTTTTAGTAATATTATATCAATTAATAACATAGTATTTGTTTTAAAAACTCATTTATGTCAATTTTGACAGTATTTGGTATTTTGTTTTTTTGAAAATCATAACAACATTATTAATTAGAAATAAATTTATTTAGTAAACCCTAATATGTCATATTAACCTATAAAATTATTGTAATTCATTAGAAGTCTCAATTTACATTTATTTGGATATTTATAATATCAATTATTTTAATCTTTGACTAATAAGGTAATTACTTCATCATCATTGTATCATAAATAAATTTAATTATTTAATCTCTAAAATTTAAAAATAAATGAAAATTATCTATTAAATCTCTTTATGTTTCAAATGAATATTTATAGACAAATTTATCATATGTTTAACCCTATATTAAAACGTGTTTAGTTATTAAACTTCGAATTTAACACTTTTAAATCTTCTTTAAATAAAATAATAATAAGTGTCCTAATATAATCCAAATGGACCAAAATGATCATATTTTATTCCTAAGTTTGTTTTTGGTCGAAATAAAGATATCCAATAGAATTAGGACATGTGTTAGGGTAATTAGAATATAATTTTTTACCTTTAATTACCCTATTTTCTTTTAACCGGTGTAAATAAAAGTCTCAAGATACTATTCCACAAAAATTATTTTCATATTATTGAAAAAAAATTCACTTACTTATGTCAAAAGTGTCTTTCGTATTTTTGAAATTCAATTCACAGAAGAGGTAAAATTATGTTTTATGAAAACTTTCAAATGTGCATAAAAGGTGGGTAAAAGACAGTTAAAAGTTCAATAAAATTATATATATCTAATATTATTTTAAAATGACTCCAATGAATAACATTGAACATATATAGATATTATGTATTTATTTTTACCTAATATAAATTTAAATAAAATAACTAATTATTTAAATAAAAAGTCACTTTTAAACAATAACACAAAGTTTTTCACTATTTACCAAAAATTTAATGTTTTCATAAAAATAACAAAAATTCACCCTAAGATAATTTTGATATTCCAAATTCAAAAATGATTTCTATTTTGAAAAATAAAATTAATAAAATTTCAAAATTTTGGTATTACTATTCATAAAGGCTCGTTTGATTGGTCATGGTGTGTTAGATCATTAGTTATGTCCAACGCAAGCTATTATATTATTCAAAGAGAAGAATACCATGTGGGGTGTTACATATTTCATCATCAACACTGCCCCAAGATTAATCCCAGGTGTATCAAAAGATATATCATATTATTCACCCATGTTCGGTTAAATCAGAATTGGTGATGTATTTAAATTAATATTTAGCTTCTAGAAATCATCCTCACATAACCTATACCACTCAATCTTTACATCCTTTCTAGTTACTCCTAAAAGTGGTGCATTGATGAAAGAAATGTATTTTATTATAATGTCTTGTATTTTCTAGGTATTATTTTTAAATATTATATGGAATTATTTCACGTCCATGCACAGAGACAATACGTCATTCTGAGGCCCGGTGAGACCGGAATGGTGGTTTGAAAATTTCTAAGTTAAGTGAGTTGGATTGTGTGAAAAGTTGTGGCAGTTTCCAAATGGATTAAAAAATTAAAAATATAAGGGCACTATTGCGTCTTGGATGATGACTTTACCTAAGAACATGCCAAATCTTGACTGGTGCGGGTTGAGTGTAAAATATAATTTTCAGAGGCTAATAGTAAAATAAAATAATATAAAATAATTTGAAAAGTTTATTTTATTTTATTTGGAAACGTTTGATGCAGTGAAATGATGGGGTAGCTTTTTTTGATAATTAATGACATGACATAATGACTCTGAATAAGAAATGCTGACTCATTAATGCCACCGCATAATGGAATGCTGAAATTCTTTACCTCCTTTTAATGGGTTTATTGAATGTTGATCATTGGCAGAAAATCTGAGAGAAACTCTGGAGATTTATTAATGATTTGGATAAAACTCTCGACAATGAATGATATAGAATCAAAAGTGAGAATCGTTGTGCCAACAGAGTTGAAGTATCTTGGTGATGATTATAGCACAATCCCTTTTTTAGTGATTGATCCCTTCCTGAGGTAGGTGTTATGTTTTAATGTTTTTTTCTTCTCTGTTCCCTGAATTTAACGATGAATGCGGATCAAACAATGAACTGGTTGACCTGTGCCTCATCATTCTTACAGAAGGGATTCTCCAAGTTCATTCCAGGAAATTTGTTTGTCATGTTTTTATTTTTTTAATTTTCCCCATTTAAATATTCTAATGGAATCAGATTAAAATTGTGGCGAATGATGGCAGAGGTTTGCTCCTACTTTGTTGTGTTGTTTTCTTTTTCCCTCTTCCCCGAGTTCTTCGTGTTCATCATGGGGATACGAATAAGGAATCATTACATGCCTGTTTCTTGAAAAAGCGATCCCAAAATGGAGATCCAACATCATGATGAAACAACAGAGGTGCAATGACGATAATGGAAGACGAATCGAAATGTTTTTGGAGTTCTCATTCTGCGACCGTTATTCATGTGGGTGAATAGGAATGTGTTTTCTCGGCCGAACGGAGGGCCAAAGCTGACGAAATCTTATTTGTGATGTTAGGGAGACCAAATTACATGTGTTTCATGATGATCATGCGGTTCGATAAAGGATCAGAGCATCACCGAAGGCGTGCTGGAAAAAAGCATCATTTTTTTATATATCTAGAACCCACAGTGTGTGTCTAGAAGAACACGCAGTGTGGGATCAGCTCAGTAGAGGCTAGGGTTACGTGGTGTAGGAAGCAATGAAATGAAGTGTTCTCCAAAGATCATGGTATGTGGGGCATTACACATGACTCAGCATGTATCTTGGGCGATACACGGACGCGGGATGGAGTACACATCAGTGTAATCCACCACACGGCTAGACCAGACTGGCTGCACAGGTTACTCCATATACCGGTTACGCGGGATGACACACATGGATTGAATTTGTGTACGAGCAAACGACCATGTACATGGAGGGAACCCAGTTTACATGGACATAACATATGATCTGTCCTTTACACCATGTACTTACCATTCTATATGAAATGTCCCCTCTGACTTGGTCCATTACACATAGGAAATACCCAGAGTCGTCAGAAACGACGTGTGACCCCTTCAACACATCGTGTATATCCTAGGAGACGTCTTGATCCTCTTGTCCATTGTTCGTTTTACAGATTTTGTTTGGGTTAGTTCCCCTTTTCCTCTTCCCCTTAAGGTCAGACATTGTTTCCATCCATAGGAGTATGATCCCTTCAGAAGGACTTTCTGGGATAGATTCAGGTATTCCTTCGAGAAGCCCGGAGAGAGATCCTATGTTCATTCATGACCCTTCGTAGATTCATGTATCGACATGACTAGTCCTACTAGACTCTGATCTTGTACTTACCAGGTGAATCTAGATGATTCAAAGTATCTTCCAATTCCCTAGAAGTGATCTTCATCTATGTATTGTGATCTTTTCCCTATCAGGAGTGTCTTCTCCTTGAATGAGTGTATCTATCTCTAATGTATTTTCTCGAAGAACAGTACTTCTTTTACAGACATGATCAGAGCTATTAGACTCATGTATTGTGTTCTTCCAGACGAGTGCTTCATGGAATCTCCAAAAAGAACCCCTACCATGGTTTTTCACTTGTGTGACTTGTCTATAGACTATGGGTATGAGTTTCAAGTATACCTAGATGTTTTTCTCTTGTTATATATTCAGTAGAAATATACCATGTACATATGATTGTACCTTTTCTTTGTGTATTTCTTTGTGGTTTTCTGGTTCCTCTACCGATTATTGTTATACTCACCCCTTTTCAGGCTTTGCCCACACATGTCTTTCCTTGTGCAGATGAGCGACCTTTTAACGGAGTCCAGGGAGGATGAGGACCAGACCAAGATTTCTGATTTCTCTTCATGATGTGGTGTTCCTACGGCTATGAGAAGCAATTTCAGTGCCTATTTGTTCTTATAGTTTGGACTTTGTAGTTTGTAGACTCTCATTTTTTGTGAGATTGTATTGTAGCCCAATTTACATTCTGCACTTTACTTTCTATTGTACTCTGTTGGTTGGGTTTAGTAGTATACATGCATTTTGTTACATAGTGGATTTTTTTACATTTCAGCAGTTATAGGCTTGGAGATATGTCCATGTGTACATGTACATAGTAAATGTCTCACATGTTAGTGATATTCCTACATGGTGCTAGTCACCAGCCACTAGAGTATTGATGGCGAGCTTGCGAGTCATGGAACGAGCCCCACTAGGACGGGTCATGAAATTTATGAACATTCAGTAAAAACCAACAAAACCAAAAAATCATTGAATATAAAAAATATTATTCGGTTACTCCCATGAAAAAAATAGTAGAAGTTTCTCAGGATCCATTAACACACCTTACTCCAAGATAATGTGACCAAATAAATTTACCTTACCAATCTAGAGGTGTCACTTTGATTGATTGTCATATAAATAATTATCCCTCTATGTACTGAAGATGATTTCAAGATTTTTGGTATGATCATCATGATCCTGGGAGTACTCTAATATGTCATATAGGAAGAAAACTAAAAATTGGTCCAAATAAAGGTGAATAATTTTGTTCACAATGGACATAAAAACAACATGTGCATTTTATATCCCAAATGGAATCACAAAGAACTCATAAAAACATATTTATTTATTATGGTAGTACATGGTATACCAAAAGGTCTCAGCCTCGACTGATGACACCATGATCTTAGATTAATCGTGGAAAAAAACAATAGGACCCCTCAGATGGTAAAAAATATCATCACAATGAAAAGAAGGATTCTGGATTAAAATCATCATCCAGTTCAACTTCTTGTAATAAAAACACAAATGCAAGGTTCCATTTTAATTATTATGAAATAAAATTAAGGGTCACCAATGAAATTTACTTGAATGGATAAAACACATATCCTTCCACTTTAGATGAGTATTAATCTCATGAAGCTATGTAAGTGCCATTATATATGGAGGAATGAAAAGTAAATTAATTTTAGGTACTAATTCAATCGTAAACCCAACCACTCTCTCTATTCGAAACCCTGAAATATCATCTAGAAACACTTTCTGAAACTGATCCATTATAGGAGGGATGATATCATCCTCCACAATCAAGCATAAAAATTTCCACCTAGGCTATGAACTCACAAAAAATTTATTAAATTGGCTTTTAATGGCTTGATTGGATATTCCATTTTGCACAATGGACATTAGTGTCACATTCATAATATTCTACAATCACTCTCATATGGAAATAGTTGATTTGATCCGGGTACATAACCAACCATTCCATTCCCAGTATCAGGTCAAAACATGGAATCTATATTATGTACAAGTCCCAAAGAAGATGGTACCCGCCAAATTTTAGCGAACACTCTTTACAATGTCAGACACCCTTCAACCACACTAAGGAAGCCGTGTTGATTGAAATTAGACCATATATGAACTCCACTATCAGAACCAAACCATTCAAAAACCAATAATATATAAAAATATGAGATGCTCCTATAACAAATAAATCACTATCAAGTATGTAATCTATAAGAATCATACCGTGGACAATAAATGGTATAACCTCTCAACCACATGATTTAGGATGAATGGCATGCAATAGACCTATCCCTTTACCATGCGACCCTATCTCGGTCCCCTAGGATACACTACTCTATTAATATGGATGATCTGATATGGAGTACCAAATCTCCCAGCCGATCAATATAACCAGTAGAAATCCAAATTCCAAAATGATATGGTGTAGAAGAACCCCTACTAATGGTATGTATTTTCCCAGGCCCTCCATCAATTCTCATCAATACATATTTCATATATAAACTATTTATTTTAAACTTCCTACCACAAGATCAGTACATTACTAGTTGTTGAGTGTATTGACTACACTTGTGACCTGGTTTTCTACACTAATTTTAGAACACTCGATCCATTATCTGAGAGGGTGATACTCTCTTCGGGCTGTTATATCCACCACCACCATAGTAGAAGATGTCATATCAATATTTCATAATATCAGAAGATGCACCACTAGATCACCGAACTAATATTGTATGATGTCCTCTAGAATCCTCCTTTATACTCTCTTAAGAAATTAAAGACTAATCTACTATATCATAAAAATTATTCAAATGAAATATATTCACATGGGAAATGATGAAAAGGATATTTCCATCCTAAAAAAACCTTTCTATAGATACCCCATATCCTTCAAACATTAGAGAAAAATACTATAAATTAGTGAATCATCCAACATATATCACCACTAACATACTTACCTAGGTCAAACACATAAACTATGAATATTTATCCTTTGTTAAGGTTTTAGGGGAAAACAGTTATAGGTTCCTCTCATGGAATTCCTTCCATGCCATTCCCTCCATATTCTAATCCAAAATTTGAATATCCCACTAGAAGTTTTCTTTTATTTATAACATATAATCTTCAAACATGACCCTCATCTACAGTGGAGTCTATATGTATTCCAAAATCACCTGGATAGAATCAATACATAACATAGCTAATTGGGCTCCATCCAATGAAGCCAACATTAGATGGTGCTGCAGCTGAAACTCCCAGGTCAAGTCAAACATAATTTGTGCAACCCTCTGATCCCATTGCATAAACTATATAAATTGATTAACCTTCTGTTAGAACTGACCTTATTCCATATTTTATAAAATCAATGGCAGTTCTTTTTCCAACTTCTATAGGTGCATTCCTACCAATGTCCACATGTCACCCTAATGATAATCTTGAATGTGATTGAATCTCTCTAAAATTCCAAATGAAAATCTAATGAAACATGACCTATAGTTTCCATTGTTTTCTAAAGTGAGGGATAAAAACTAGCCATCAAAAATACACTCTTCATAGACTAGATATATAGACATAACAATAACAATATCACTACCCTCAAACATCCCTATCCCCGAACATGGTTAACTGAGGGTAAACAAAACCTTCAAATTCAAATATTCATGTTTGACACCATTATCAATTCATAAAACTTTCCAAATAATCCAACATAGGAACCATTTTTACCATTAAATTTGAGATATTTCAATTTAAACTATTAGTTTATATTTTTCTGGAGCATTCCTTTAAATCAATAATGAAATATGAAACTATTTTCAATTTTCACATTTGAACCACAACATGAGTTCTCATGCATGCCTCACATAATGAAGGAGATCATTTAAAATGCATCCAATATAACATTACCAAATAGTAATACAATGGAAACGAACAATGATATGATATAAATTTATAATGTCCTGGCACATGATCCATTAAACAGGTGGCCTAAGTAGGTACACCACATGACCTCAGGTGCACCTCCTCATATGTCAAAGGCAACTGACATGCATTAAGGGTTTAATGTGGTATGCAGAGAGAATATAAAATTGGTACTAGAGTAAGTAAATAACATAAATACATAAAATCAATAAACAATAAAATAAAATTCAATAAACAAACATCATGTAATAAATTCCCCTAACTATGTAAATGAACAAAAAATAATTTCTATAAACCTGTAATGTCCTATTAGTGTCACGTGTCAAGGAACCCAAAATGAAAACATAGTAAAAAAACTAAAAAATGGGTCTCAAAATTAATATGTTTACATCATCGATGATTCATCATCATATACTGACTCAACCATCCAACAAAGGGCCTTTACCCTTATCCTGACCCAAAACCGTGAAATATTCTTGGTTACCAACATCGGACCGAGCAGGATGAGAGTACAACTCAGTAGTCCACCAACAATAGTGTCTAATGAAATTTTTAGTATGATAATACTGGGTAAATAAGTATAAATGGATGAAATACAAGTTTTTGATGAAATTGGTTTCATAATTAAAATGTCTTGACTAGACCTAGGGGCTCTTAAGTTCCATAATGACACCTCTCTCACTAAACCTGCTTTATCCCATGCCAAAATTTTGAACCATATAATATAAGTGTTTAAACACCTTAAGTCACAACGATGTCAATCAATTAATCGCATATAAATAATTTTCCATTGGATCATTAGTCTAGGTACCTATACCGTATAAATCATCATACCATGTAGAATAAGTCCAGGTACCCATACCATTTATTTTCAATAACTTGGAGTTTCCATTCAGGTACCCATACCATCGCATCTTAGTGCATTAGTCTAGTATCTCAAAACCATGAAATGAATCAGTGGGGTCTAGTGCTTCAGTCGGACCTAGTTTATGAAATGCATTAGTGGTTCCTAGAGCATTAGTCTATCCTACCTTAAGGATGAGAAGCTACATTCTAACATCCAACCATACCATTTTTCAAATTTTCCAAGGTTCATCATCATTAATTACTTTTATCAAAATATAGTAACAATTGTGCACCATTTCATTCATCAACATTCCTATAGCTGATTCCAGTTGACACATTTATCTCAAATTCATAACTATTACATTTGACTATTTATTCATAAACACTACCATTAAAAATTCTTCAAATGATTTAACAACATGGAAATACCCAATTAAACATTTACCACATTTTACCAAAATCATATCATAACACATTTAATTGTTCCAGGTTTACCCAAATAATCCATATACCATGTTAACATTTTAAAAACATGTAGAAAAAATTTAGTATCCTAAACCCAATGATTTTTCTTTTCACAACTCATTTAGTCACTTCAATGGTCTTTCATACCCCATGGTGGACTGTAAATCCAGTTTTAAAATAAAAAATGGACACTATAAAGTCCATGATGGTTATCCCACATTAATTTGATGTTCAATTTATTTTCCTAAGTCAATAAAAAAATTCACAACATGAAAACACAATGACACAACCATATAAACATAAATAACAACTCGGATATGGGATAAATCTTATAGACCACCTACTTTAAGCTTTTATAGAAGAACATGTACAAAATTGGCTATTGATTCGAACTAAAATAATTAATATTAGATAATTTAAGGACACCCTATAAAAAGATTGGATTAGGAGTTTTAAAATAAGAAAAAAACCACACAAAGCTTCTTCAATAGAAGAAGTATATCTCGTATAATTAGCTATTACATTGATTTTCACTAAATTACACTCCAATCTCCATAGAATTAAGGGAGGGTCACACATGAATGAGGAAGGGCACTAAGTTCACAACCCATTCTATTGGAGAATAAATTGGGGAGAAATAAGGTGAAATAATATAATGGTTGGGAGGGAAAAAATAAGAAATTCTTCACTTTTTAAGAGGTGCGTTATTTTTCCAAACTATTTTCGAAATAATGCACCGACCAATCTATTCCCTTTTTTCAGGAGGAAACCGGGTTGTAGGGTTAGTCTGGTCACCCACACACTTTAAAAAACTATGAAGTTTCCTCTATTTTAGGGGCTCTAGCCACATGGTCTAATGGTCCCTTCTTACACAATTTCTTAATCCTGCACCACCCTCTACCAGGCCACTTAGTTATGGAACATGTTTAGAAAAAACCATACACTAACCATTCACATTGAATTGGATAACCAAGTTCACCAATTCTTATTTCCCAAACTACTGATACACATCCTAGCACTTCCACATTATTGGGAGTCATTTTATTAACCCATTAAATTGATTTATACAAAAATTAATGAAAAAATGTAAATCATCATAAGTTTGGGATCTTAAATGAATTGTGATGACATTAAATGGGTTTATTTCAGGTCATATGGTATATATGAGTTAGGACCATCATAATTTAGAAAGTGTGGGGGTGTTTGGTTAACTCATTTCCTTCTCAAAACTCTAGTTACTATATATGGACTTGGATTTTCATCTAGCATATGAATGTTGTTTGAGGTTATTTAAATTAATATTACTTGGGGTTTATTTAAATTACATATTCTTTTCTATTATTTTTGTTCCTTTTTCATTGAATCCATGTTCTATTTAAATACTTTTTAAAAATATTTAATATAAATTTTGGAAATTCATATTTTGATTTTGATAGTTACTTTTAGTATAATTGGATGTTGTCTTTTACATTTATTAGAAAATTATAATTATAAGAGACTCCATGAGAGGAATCAGAAAGACATGTTCTGTAGAAGAATCCTCTAGTAGACCCTATATCGGTGTAAGAAAATATACACACAATCCTAACTATGGGTCATCTTGGTTTTAAAAACAAGGCATAAATGGCAGATCGTGGGTCAAAATTTACCAAGAATAATCCACCTATATTAAATGGTAAAAAGATCCCCCAACAATTAAAAGAACTAATTGAGAATATTGAGTGGATATTCAACTTTTTAAAATTTTTATAGGACTCTAAGGTGGGGTTTTCAACTTAAATTCATGAAGGAATGGAAAGGAAATGGTGGACTCCAACGTGAAAACTAAATTACAAGAGGATCATATAGATATTTATTTAATGAATATATTAATTAATAGTTTTATACTAAAACTTTATTGGTAGAAGAGAATTGTGAATTTATTACTATAGATAAAGTGGAGTGTTTAGTTATTAAATATGCCACTTGATTTTCCTTGATGGTTCAATTATCCATTCCTCTTATTTTTATGAATAACATAATAATCCGTGGTTTGAGATGGGTTTGAGGGTCAATATTCATTAAATTATTATTATTTTATGCATACCTATCTTTGTTGAGGTTTTTGAAAAAGTATCTATGGATGAGGTAGACATAAATACGAAAATGGGTTTAGGTGGAGCTTTAGGTTCTGAAATAGGTTGTCAAGGCCTATGATCTTCTAGAAAAGAAAACATAAGGGTACATAGTTTTCATCAAGACTAGATTCTGGGGATTCTATGGGACATCATCAGATAGTAATATATATGTGTGGGATTCCTAGTCATAACAATCCTATCTTTAAAGAATCACATAGTACATGCCATATTTTTTTATAAATCTGGAAATCCTAATCATTTTTTGGAACGACGTCCCAACCGAGTGGAGCTGGATCCACTCTAACAAGGGATCATAGGCTCAATCTGATGAAGAAAAGGGTAGAATATCTAATTATCATGAAAATAAGTTATACTCGTTATATAAAACCATAATATTTTAGAATATATGTCTATTTAAATAAATTTAGTTTCATCGATAGCTTGTGTTACACACAACACCATTTTAAAATAGATCATGATATACTATTAAAATATTATTATTTAAACATGACTTTTATAACAAAGCCATTTAAATTTTATGTATGATTATTAATAAAAAATTATAAAAAATGTGTATAAAGTTTTAAAATAATTCAAATAAATTTACTTAGCTAGGATAAATAAATAATCATTTCATTAGTGATGTAATTTTAGGTTTCCAAAATATGTTTTATTCAAAATTTGGTTTTGTGGAATTTTGTGCATGAATATTATAAAACATTTATAGAACTATTAAAAAATTTCTCAGAAAAAAATTATATATCATTTTTGAGAACAACATATCAAAATTAAATTACGATTAATGTTTTTTTTACTTTTTCTAGAAATATTAAATTTTTAGTGAATAGTAAAAAATATGGTTTTTATTGAAAGCTGCCTTTTTGTTTGAAGTATTTAAAAAATTTAGTTTTTTTAAAAAATTGTTTGAAAGAAGAATTAAATAATTTATATTATGAAAAATTCAATTAAGTTAATTTGAATCAATTTTATGCTTTAATTTTGGTATAAAAACTTTTTACACTTAATAAGACATTTTTTTGGAAAGCCACTTTTCATTGCATTTTTATAGTTTAATTTTAAATATGAATCACAAAATTATATGTATTTAATTTAATAAAATTAATTTCATATTTATAATGATAATAATTATCATAATATAACACGATAAACTGAAATTTTTTGTCATTATCAATAGTCACCATGTTAAATATTTTTTACAATGATAAAAGAGGTAAAATTGGGATAAAATTGTGGGGTAAAAAAAGTAAATATCTCTAACACTTAAAAATATACCATTTTATGAGATTTATGACCAAGTATACTTTTGAAAATTTTAATTATAAAATTTAAAACATTAATTTTAATTTTGGAAGCCAAGATTTACCCTTTTGAAGGATAAGTTATATTTTATTAAAAATAAAAACAATTTTTGTGTCTTTGAAATTTATGTCATGGTTGTAAGATTCCATTTAGTTTTAGCTTGATCAATAATTTTAAAAAGATTATATTGTTTATTATTTAACAAACAAATTTAGTGGAATATAATTTATTATTTTTTTTCAAGGTGAAATGATTTTTAATCTTAAATGATGTATTTTATTAAAAACTATTTTTCCTAAGATTTTTTTCTTATATTAAAAGTAATTTATTCCACCTATATAAATTAATTTTAAAAAAATGGATTAAAAAATTGGAACCCTCATTTATGATTTTATTATGTAAAATTTTATCTTTGGACATATAATAATGTTATCATGGAAAAAACATAAATTATCAGGGATATGTTTTAAACAGGTTTAAAGTTGTTTAACTAATAGATAAGGATTAATATGTATCCAAAAAATACCCGAATGTAATTATTTCAATTAATTTTGTAACACCCCAAGCTTCCACGGTACGTTTCCCTTCGAATAATACAATAGCGTGTGTTGTACGTAACTTTGAGTCTAACACACCACAACCAATCCAACTAGCCGTTATAAATACTAATACCCTCGTTTTGAAATTTTATAAATTTTATTTTTCAAAATGGACTTCATTTTTGGATTTGGAATATCGAAATTTTCCTAGGGTTAAGTTTTGGTATTTTTCTGAAAATATTCAATTTTTGATGAATAGTGAAAAACACTGAGTTTTTGGTTAAAACTGATTTTTTATTTAAATAAATATTTATTTTATTTAAATTAATTTTAGGTCAAAATAGATACATAATACCTATATATTTTCAATGTAATTCATTGGAGTTAATATAGATTATGTTTAGATATATAAAATTTTATTGAACTTTTTGCTGTCTTTTACCTACCTCCTAAGAGCTTTTACAAATTTTTATAAAACATAATTTTACCGCTTCTGTGAGTGGAATTTCAAAAATCCAAGAGACACGGTTGATATCAGTAAGTAAAATGTAGTTCAATGAGATGAAAATAATTTTTGGTGAATAGTAACTTTTTACTTTGATTTACCACTGTTAAGAATAAATATGGTAATTAAAGGTAAGAATGATATTATTTTTACCCTAACACATGTCCTAATTCTATTGGATAAGTATAATTATACCAAGAAAAACCTTAGGAATAAAATATGAACCTCTTTGGTCCACATGGATTATATTATGACATTTATTATTATTTAATTCAAAGAAGAGTTAAATGAGTTAAAATCAATGTTTAATAAATAAAACATTATTAATATAGGGTTATACATAAAATAAATTCGATTGTAAATATTAATTAGAAAGATAAAACTATTTCCTACATAATGATATTTCATTTATAAATTTTAGACATTAAATAATGTAATTTATTAATGACACAATAGTGATGTAGTAATTACCTTTTCAATGAAATAATAAAATAATTGATATTATAAATACCCAATTAAATATAATTTGAGGATTTTTATTAATTCCACTAATTTTATACGTTACTATGACATTATATTATTGATTTAATTAACTTTTTTGTAGTAATCATTCTGTTATGATTTTCACAAAAATAAATTTCCAAATAGTGTCAAAATTGACATAAAAGAGATTTTAAAACAAATATTATATTTTTAATTGATATTCTATTTCTAAAAATTTAATGTTCGGCCAAGAGACATATATAATGATAGTGGTATCATTAATGAACCACTTGGGGTTCTATTGGTTGTTTATAGTATGTTTATTAACTATATAATATAATAATACAAAGAGACATGGTAAATGTCAAACTAATTAACTTAGAGTTAAAACATAAAGATAAGGTTAATATAGTGACCCAAAACTGTCTAAAACCTATTGGTTGAGTTTTTTAGACCCATACCCACCTTATCCTTGAAATAAGTCACTTTGGAGCCTTTAGAAACCGAATATTAATTTACAATAAAATAACATTTCTAGCTTTTCCTAAGGTGCCCCTCACCCCTCTTATAAAAGGGCACTCCTCCTTCTCTCAATTTCACACCTTCAAAGCCTTTTGGGTCAGCCGAAACCTGCCCAAATATCCTCTCAACTTCCCTCAATTCAACCTAGAGTACTTAGTTTGATCATAAATCCAACCTATGGAGTCCTTTTGATCAAATCAAAAGGAAGAACCTGAAGAAGAGGTAATGTTTTCACCACCCTCTTTCAAGTTCCTTTCTTCTTCCACTTCTTCTTTCTTTGTTATTTCCAGTCAAAAATAATAACTCCAGTGTCTTCTATATACTGTGATGTTATTATAAATATGTTACATCCATATTCATTATTTTATCCATCCTTTTAAAGATATGTCACAATACGTGCGTACGTACGGAATACCGTCTCCATGTCTTGGTGTAATTGTTATTCAATGCATTATTATTTAGATGGGTATAAT
Organism: Viscum album; assembly: GCA_963277665.1. Lineage (NCBI taxonomy): Eukaryota > Viridiplantae > Streptophyta > Magnoliopsida > Santalales > Viscaceae > Viscum > Viscum album. The sequence goes on along the minus strand of OY728167.1, from coordinate 669,247,748 downwards.
AATGATGTGTAATTGATGTAAATAATAAATATAACATGATTATGGTTCTTTATATATGATATAAAATCCAATTATATGTTATTTTAACATCAAAAGAATGATATTCTCGCTCGTGTGTACGTACGGAATACCATCTCCACGAACGTGATGAGATTCATTCCCCATCGTATCCATTCGAGTATAATTTTCATTTGGTGGTTAAAAATAATTTTTAAAGACTTTATATCATTCTGTATATGAATAAGATACAACCTATCCATAACAAACATGGCTTACATAACAAATCATATAAATGAAAATGAATCAGTTAACACCGGAAATGACGATAATACTAAGATATTTTTAATAAAGAAAAGTTAAAAGATCATATTTGATATCATATTAATGAATATGATTCTTGTATAATTTAAAAACAATTATTTCACCAGTATACAAGAGGTTAACCTACCCTAAACCAAGGAAACATACAAGGAAAGGGTTAATTTCACAATCTCTTTATTATCTGAGGTTTTTTACGTAAGTATCTATTGGGACCTCTTTATCACCGACATCCATGTTTCTTAAAAATGTCGTTGAAATTTTTTTTACTATTTAATAGAAAGTGGGTTAAATTAATTTATAGCTTTATTTGAACTTATAAATTGTTGAAAGGAATCTCTCCATCGTTTTCCAAACAAAGTCTTTTTTAACCTTTTCGACAAAATTAAGGTAAGAATGTCTTTTTTTAACTTATACGGAGGGTGTGGAAATTTTCCGATGTTATAAAATCGTTGAAGCTTCTCTTAAAGGATTATAAGATTATTTTTAAAATAATGGTTTTATTTAATAATTATGTGACTTTTAAATGATTTCAAAAAGGATATATTTCTTTGAAATAGTTTTGATTTCATCCATGTCAACATCCTTTGATAGTTTTTAAGCTTATTTGAAGTTGATTTATTATGATATAATACTTCAATATTGTACTGAAGGTTTTGTGATATGTTTGACTGTGGATGTGTTATTTTTATACCATTCATGGTTTATGGATAAATTGTGGACATTTTGTATGCTAGTTTCAATAGTAATGTTTATGTTATGTTTAAACCTTTTCATATGGGGAATGAATTAGATATAGTAAGTGATGGGTGGAGCGCGCTATAGATCCTTGATGCATCGGCAGGTCTCATGAGACAAACTAGTTTCTTGGCACAAGGCCTTGACTAAATGTTATTTTTAGTCTTGGCACAAGTCCATGGCTATGTGGTTATGAAAGTGGATATTGATATTGTATGTGATTATTCGATTAGTATAATATCCATGTGAAAAGGTAAATGGAATTATTTCATTTTATATTTTACATATTATGCTCAAGTTCAAGTTTAAAAGGCTTTTGTTTTAGTTATACATTGACTTAAATTTTTATGCTTATTTATGAAAGTTTCCACTATATTGTTATTCCTACTGAGCATCTGAGATCACCCCTTTCAATGTTTTATTTTCCCCAAGATGTGAATAAGTATTTATGAATGACCTTCAGGGATAATATGAGGGGATATGAAGAAAATATGTTGTTGTAGTTTTTCAATTTATGTTGTAATGTAAGACTTATGAATATATCTAGTGTTTCCACGGCTACTAAACTAATCGATCATTCGAGACCTGATCTTTTCTGATCATGCCAATGATACGTAATAATGCACCATCTTTGGGATTATAGGGTTAGGGCATTATAGTTGGTATCAGATGAAGTTTAGTAATAAACCTTGGAAGCTAGATTTAGAGAAACTCTGTTTAGATAACATATCCCTAAGAAAGACTTTGAGGATTTGTATAGAAGAACATCCTAGAATTTTGGTATTGTATAGATTTTGTGAGTTCTCTGAGAAATACATCCCTATTTGGATACGATCAGGTAGAGGCGGCTCTGGAACATATGTACCTAGGGGTAAAACCCGAAAAAACCACTTTGAGCTGGAATTGAACGGGAACTGGTGCACGACAACGGGCCTTGTTGCACTCTTGGTTACGACACATCATGGGATATTCTTAGGATAATTCTCATTTTCTTTACAAACCATTATGAAGGGTTTATGAGTATATACTTCCTCAAAGAAAACCTTTTTTTGATTATGTATTATATCCATCAACTATTTAATCTATGTTAAGTGTTTTACTTGTATGTAATTATGTATTTCGATTCATAAACTAATCTAGTTTATGACATTGTTTATAAATGGTGCCTAGTGGAAGGAATGGAAATCGTATCAATGAACACACTCCATGTAGGGATTTCTCTCCTACCCAATATAATTATTGTGGAGCTGGTGATACAACTGGTGCTGATCAGCTTATCACTATACTAGGACGACTCACTCATGTTATGAATAATAAAATTACCCGTATGGAGAACCCTGATCCACATCGTGGAGGATCAATGTTAGATTTCTTCATGAGGTAACAACCATAAACATTTAATGGGGGTAAAAATCTACTAGTAGCTAAGAAATGGATCAATTACTTAGAGAAAATATTCCACGCGTTGGGGAGTAGCGAAAGGGAAAAAGTTATCATTGTAGTTTACCACCTCACTGGAGATGATGATCAATAGTGGTCATTGATTCAAAATACAAAGGAAGATGAATAAGTATCAAGTATGGAATGGAGGGAGTTTAAAGAGATTTTCTTAGAAAAATACTTTCCTCATGACCATCGAGCAGATAAGGAAATATTATTTCTCAGTCTAAGGAAAAATGAGGATGAGAATGTCACAAATTATAAAGCTATCTTTACAAGGTTAGGAAGGCATGAATAAGATTATTTACGTAACCCGAGTAGTAAGAGTGATCATTTCTTTGATGGGTTAAAACCATTTATCCGTCGAGTATTAGTATCACAATCTTTCTCAACGTATGAAGACATTTTCTCATGTGCTATCAAGAAGAAAAAGGAATCCTCTAAGTATTTGGACTTTAAAGCAAAGTAATAGAAGAAGAGATTAGCTGATAACTATGGAAATGGAAATAAGGGGAAGAAGGGAAAATTTGAATATCCATCCTGTAGTAAATGTGGGAAGAAACACCCTGGTACTTGTATGAAGGGTATGGGAGTCTGTTACAAGTGAGGTGAAAAAAGCCACCAAGCTCATCATTGCAAGGGGAAGAAGAAGCTACCGATGTTCAATGCTACAATTGCAGGGAGATGAGACATTATGAAAATGAATATCCTAAGTGTCAGGGAAACTTACCTCAGAAGAAACCAAAGGATCAAGGACAATGGATCAAGGCCAAGCTTATGCTATCACTACTGATGAGGTTGAAGCTCTTAAAGGCGTAGTGGAAGGTAATTTAATGGTTTCCTCAAGTTTAGCCAATACTTTATTTGATTATGGATCATCGAATTTTTTCATATCTTACCAGTTTTCTAAGAAAATTAGATAATTCCAATTTGATTTAACAAGGGAGTTGTCAGTAAAAACACCTAAAGGAAGTATCGTTTCAACAAAGTTTTGTGAATTAGTTCCCAATAGAGAATATAAATGTTATTTATCTTCTGATCTCATCATTATACCCATGATTGAATTTGATATAATATTCAGTATGGATTGGCTTTCAGACCATGATGTGAAAATTTCATGTAAGAAGAAGGAGGTAACAATTTTTGATGATGATAACGAGTACCTTATATTTAGAGAAGAAACTTCACCACATAATTCTTATCTAGATCCACCCCAGTAGCTCAACTAAATTCAATTATTTGGGGGGAATAGAATGAAATAACTATGGGTGAGGAAAGAAATGTTCGAATAGAGGATGTACCTATTATGCATGAATATGTTGATTTTTTTCCAGAAGATTTACCTGGACATCCTCCAGAATGAGAAATTTAGTTTTCCATTGACTTAATTCCTGGTTCAAGGCCCATATCGAAGACCCCTTATCGAATGGACACTTTGGAATTAATGGAACTAAAGAAACAACCCGATTAATTGAGTAATAAGGGATTTATTCGCCCTAGTGTTTCTCCATGTGGAGCCCCTGTTCTTTTTGTTAGAAAGAAAGATGGATCTATGAGGATGTGAATTGACTATAGGGAGATCAATGTTATAACAATAAAGAACAAGTATCCTCTATCTTGCATTGATGATTTATTCGACCAAGTTTAGGGAGCTCTACACTTTTCCAAGATTGAACTTCGACTTGGATATCATCAGTTGTTTGTGAAGAAGGAAGACATTCTGAAAATAACATTTCGAACAAGGTACGGGCATTACGAGTTTATAGTAATGCATTTTGGATTGACTATTCCACCCTCTGTCTTCATGGATCTAATGAAAAGTGTTTTTAAGGAATATCTTGATGACTTTGTAGTGGTATTTATTGATGATATCCTAGTATAATCCATAAGCTAGAAAGATCATAAAATTCACATGCGCATTATTCTAAAGACTCTTATAAGACATGAATTATATGGAATGTTTAGCAAGTGTGAATTTTGGCTTCAAGAGATTTCTTTTCTTGGTCATATTGTCTCTACAGATGGAATCTCTGTTGATCCTTAGAAGACCATAGCAATCCATGAATGGCCATCACCAACGCGTATAACTGAGGTACACAGTTTTATTGGTTTAGCAGGTTATTATCAGCGTTCCGTCCAAAACTTTTCCTGATTGGCTAACCCATTAACCAAGCTCACACGTAAAGGGGTTAAATTTGTTTAGACTAAAGAGTGTGAATAATGTTTTGAATAATTGAAGAGAAGATTAGTCAATGATCCTATCATAACTCTACCATCGGGAAATGATGTATTTGTTAATTATAGTGATGCTTCAAAGAACGGACTTGGTTGTTTCCTTATGCATAATGATATGGTTATTGCCTATGCATCACGACAGCTAAAAATTCATGAGCAAAACTATCCTACTAATGATCTTGAGTTAGCAGCTGTAATCTTTGCCCTAAAGATATAGAAAAATTATCTCTATGGTGATAAATGTGAGATATATACTGATCACAAGAGTTTGAAGAATATTTTCTCACAGAAGGAACTCAAAATGAGGCAAAGAAGATGGCTTGAATTACTCATGATGGGAGATGAAGTGACTTTTTGTGTGAAGATGGAATTCTGAAATTTGGGAAGAGGCTTTGTGTCCCTGACATACTCGATCTAAAAAGGGAATTGTTGGATGATGCCTATAGTTCCAATTTTTCTATACACCCTGGTAGCACTAAGATGTATATAGATTTGAAGGAACATTTTTGGTGGGACAACATGAAGAGGGAGATTGCTAATTTTGTGTCAAGATGTATGGTTTGTCAACAAGTGGAAGCTGGAAGACAACATCCTGGAGGAGTCATGCAACCTCTTCCCATACCTGATTGGAAATGGGATAATATTATGATGAACATTGTCATGGGATTACCAAAGACTCCTAGAAGAAACGATTCAATATGGGTCATTGTTGATCATCTTACCAAGTCACCACATTTTCTTGCTATAAGAGAAGATCTAACACTTGAACATCTGGTAAGACTATATATTAATGAAGTTGTGAGACTTCAAGGAGTACCCCTATCGATTGTTTCGTATCGTGATCCCTGTTTGACATCAAGATTCTGGAAAAGTCATCAGAAGGCCTTGGATACTGAACTTTGTTTGAACACTACCTACCACCCTCTGATAGATGGAAAATCAGAACGAATTATTCAATCATTAGAAGACATGTTGAGATATTTCTCAATTGACTTTCAAGGTATGTGGGATCAATATTTACCTCTTGTAGAATTTTCCTATAATAATAGCTTCCATTAAAGTATTCAGATGGAACCATATGAAGCGTTATACAGAAATATATGTCGCACACCAACCTGTTGGGATGTTGTAGGTGAAAGAAAACTTGTAGGCCTAGAACATGTGGAGGAAACGATGGAAAAGGTGGAGGTAATCCAAACACACATCAAAGAATCTCATAGTAGGAAGAAGAGATATTCTGATAATCGAACAAAGGATTTGGAATTTCAAGTCAATGATCATGTTTTCTTGAAGGTATCTCCATGGAAGGGAATTATACGTTTCGGTAAGAAAGTTAAATTGAGTTCCAGGTACATAGGACCTTTTGAAATTCTAGAACAAATTGGGGCTGTAGCTTACTGTTTGGAAATGCCACCAAGTCTCTCCAATGTTCATGATGTGTTCCACGTATCACTATTGAGAAAATACATGACTGACCCAACAAATGCACTCAACTGTGAGGAATTAGAACTGGAAACCAATTTGTCTTACTGTGAAGAGCCTGTCAGGATTCTTGATAACCGAGAACAAGTATTGAGAAACCAGGCGACTCGCCTGGTAAAATTTCTATGGAGAAACCATAAGATGGAAGAGGCAACGTGGGAACCCGAGGAACTTATGATGAAGAACCACCCAAGTCTTTTTGTTTAGTAATATTCTAGAAATTGCGAGGACTCAATTATTTGAAGGAGGGAAGATTGTAACACCCCAATCTTCCAAAATATGTTTCCCATTGAATAATACAATAGCTTGTGTTGTACGCAACTTCGAGTTCTAACACACCACAACCAATCAAACTAGCAGTTATGAATAGTAATACCCACTTTTTGAAATTTTAATTTTTTTTTTCAAAATGGTCTTCATTTTTGGATTCATAATATCGAAATTACCTTAGGGTGAATTTTTGGTATTTTTCTGAAAACCTTCAATTTTTGATGAATAGTGAAAAACACTGAGTTTTTGGTTAAAACTGACATTTTATTTATATAAATATTTATTTTATTTAAATTTATTTTAGGTCAAAATAGATAAATAATAACTATATAAGTTCAATGTAATTCATTAGAGTCAATTTAGATTATGTTTCAATATAAAAAAATGTATTGAATTTTTTACCGTCTATTACCCACCTCCTAGGAGCTTTTACAAATTTTCATAAAACATAATGTTACCAATTCTGTGAGTGGAATTTCAAAAATCCAAGAGACACAGTTGATATCAGTATGTAAAATGTGGTTCAATGAGATGAAAATAATTTTTGGTGAATAGTAACTTTTTACTTGTATTTACCACGGTTAAAAATAAATTGGGTAATTAAAGAAAAAAAGATATTATTTTTACCCTAACACATGTCTTAATACTATTGTATAAGTATAATTCTACCAAGAACAACCATAGGAATAAAATATGAACCTCTTTGGTCAACATGGATTAGATTATGACATTTATTATTATTTAATTCAAAGAAGAGTTAAATGAGTTAAAATCAATGTTTAATAACTAAAACATTTTTCATATAGGGTTATACATAAGATAAATTCTATTATAAATATTCATTAGAAATATATAACAATTTCATACATAATGATATTTTATTTATAATTTTTAGACATTAAATAATGTAATTTATTTATGACACAATGGTGATGTAGTAATTACCTTATTAATGAAATATTAAAATAATTGATATTATAAATACCCGAAAAAATATAATTTGAGGCTTTTTATTAATTAAAATAATTTTATTTGTTAATATGACATGTTAGGATTGATTTAATTAAACGTTTTATAAGTAATCCTTCTGTTATTAGTTTCACAAAAATTAATTTGTAAATAGTGTCAAAATTGACATAAAATAGTTTTTAAAACAAATATTATATTATTAATTGACATTCTATTCCTAAAAATCTAAGTTTCAGCTAAGAGACTTATATAATTATAGGTGTATCATTAATTAACCACTTGGGGTTCTCTTGGTTGTTTATAGTAAGTTTAGTAAACATATAATATAATAATACAATGAGACATGGTAAATGTCAAACTATTTAACTAAGAGTTAAAACATAATGATAAGGTTAATATAGTGACCCAAACCTGTCTAAAACCTATTGGTTGAGTTGTTTTAGACCCATACCCACCTTATAATCTAAATAAGTCACTTTTGAGCCATTATAAATCGAATACAAATTTATTATAAAATAATATTTCTAGCTTTTCTTAATGTGCCCCTCACCCCTCTTATAAAAGGGAACTCCTCATTCTATCAATTTCACACCTTCAAATCCTTTTGGATAGCCAAAAACCTGCCCGAATATCCTCTCAACTTCCCTCAATTCAACCTAGAGGCCTTATTTTTATCATAAATCCAACATAAGGAGCCCTTTTGATCAAATGAAAAGGAAGAACCCAAAGAAGTGGTAATGTTTTCACCACCCTCTTTCAAGTTCCTTTATTCTTCCACTTCTTCTTTCTTTGTTATTTCCATTCTAAAATAATAACTCATGTATCTTTTATATACTGTGATGTTATTATAAATATGGTACAACCGTATTCAGTTTTCCATCAATCCTTTGAATGACATGTCACCATATGTGCGTACGTACGGAATACCTTCTACACATCATTGTGTAATTGTTATTCAATACATTATTATTTGGATGGGTATAATAATGTTGTGTAATTGATTTAAATAATAAATATAACATGATAATTGTTCTTTATATATGATATAACATCCTGTTATATGTTATTTTAATATCAAAATAATGATATTGTCGCTCGTACATACGTACGGAATACCGTCTCCACGAACGCGATGACATTCATTCCCCATCGTATCCATTCCAGAATAATTTTCATTTGATGGTTAAAAATAATTTTTAAAGACATAATATCAATCTGTATATGAATAAGACACAACCTATCCATAACAAACACGGCTTACATAACAAATCATATAAAGGAAAATGAATCAGTTAACACCCAAAACTACGATAATACTAAGATATTATTAACAAAGAAATGTTAAAAGATCATATATGATATAATATTAATGTATATGATTCTTTTATAATTTAATAAAAATTATTTAGCCATTATAAAAGATGTTAACATACAATCAACCTAGGAAAAGTACAAGGTAAGGGTTAATTTCACAATCTCTTTATTATCCGAGGTTGTTTTTACGTAAGTATCTACTGGGACCTCTTTATCATCCATATCCATGTTTCTTAAAAAGTACATTCAAAACATTTTTAATATTTAATAGAGAGTGGTTTAAAGACATTTATACCCTTATTTGACCTTATAAGTTGTTGAAAGGAATATTTCTGTCGTTTTCCAAACAATGTTCTTTTTAACCTTTTCGAAAAAAATAAGGTAAGAATGTATTTGTTAACTTATACGGCGGGTGCGGCTATTTTCCACAGTTATAAAATCATTTAATCTTTCCTTAAAAGCTTATAAGATTATTTTAAAAATAAAGGTTTTATTTAATAATTATGTGAATTTTAAATGATTTCAAAAATGGGATATTTCTCTGAAATTGTTTTGATTTCATCCATGTCAACATCCTTTGATGGATTTTAAGCTTATTTGAAGTTGATTTGTTATGATACAAAACATCTATATTGTATTGAAGGTTTTGTGATATTTTTGACTGTGGGTGTGTTATTTTTATACCATTCATGGTTTATGGATAAATTTTTGACATTTCGTATGCTAGTTTCAATACGAATGTTTATGTTATGTTTAAACCTTTTCATATGAGGAATGCATTGGACATAGTAAGTGACAGGTGGAGCCCGGTATAGCTCCTCGATGCATCGTTAGTTCTGATGAGAAAAACTATTGTCTTGGAACGAGGCCATGACATAATCTTATTTGTAGTCTTGGCACAAGGCCTTGGCTACGAGGTTATGAAAGTCTATCATTATTCATTCCCTTATTATGAAAGTTGTTATTGATATTGCATGTGATTATTCGATTAGTAGAATATCCATGTGAAAAGGTAAATGGAATTATTTCCTTTTATCTTTTCCATATTATGTGGAAGTTCAAGTTTAAAAGGCTTACGTTTTATTTATACATTACCTTAATTGTTTATGCTTATTTATGAATGTTTCCGCTATATTGTTATCCTTATTGAGCATCTGAGCTCACCTATTTCTATGTTTTATTTTTCCCAAGACGTGAAGAATTATTTTATGAATAACCTGCAGGGATAGTATGAGGGGATATGAAGAAAATATGTTGTTGTAGTTTTTCAATTTATGATATAACGTAAGCCTTATGAATATATCTAGTGTTTCCAAGGATACTAAACTGATTGATCTTTCGAGACGTGATCTTTTGTGATAATGCCAATGATACGTAATAATGCACTAGCTATGGGCTTCTAGGGTCATGGCGTTAAAAATTTTGTCCCTATCACATATAATATATGATGTTGGGGTGCCTTGGTTCCATTTTTATATGATTAATAACATTGTATTATTTTATGAAAAGAATAAATATAAAATGTCAATCTCTTGAATTTAATATTTTTTATATTTATTCATAATTATAAAAAAAAATTATGTTCAAATAAATTTTTTATTTAAAATATAATATAATTTTTTTCATATCAATTTATTTTATGTTATTTTTAATAATTAAATTAATTGTTTGCGCAACACCAATAGAGTATTTATTCGACTAGCATAAAAATAAAATAACTTATTTTAAAAATACTAAAAGTAATAAAATCTTGGTGAATTAGGGTGTTACGTGAATTTTTTTATATAAATATAAAATACGAGGGATGTTTTAATGATTTATATTCAAATAACATAACTATATTGATGATGTTATATTCAAATTAAATGAATAGTTTCAAAAATGAAATTAATGATATTTTATAATAAACATATTTTTATTACATGATTTCAAATTCATAAATATATTATCTTATTCCAAGTGAATGTGATATTGATGAAAATATCAACTATGGTCCATTTATGTCCCATTTGACTTTTTTATGGTAACGTTCTCGACCCTTAATGAGTAAAAAACATTGATATTGTGGTAATTGTCACAAGGGTTAATGTGGGGTTAAAACAAAGATGGGAAGGTGAAAACATCTGCTAAACATATCTTAATTTTATTGGATGAGATAATTCAGAATTATAAAAACACTATCTTAAAAATATTTAAATTTGGAGTCCCTTTATTAAAAAACAATTTTATATTAATTTAATACAATATGTAATTCAAAGTGTGCCCCTACCCTCACTTTTAATGGGAAGATCTTATGCTCTCTATGTCACACAAGTTGATACTTATATATCACAAACCAAGAAGGGTCACCATCCGACCGAGTGCCAAACCCAATCTGCAATAAGGCCTGATGGGTGTTCTTGATCCCCACGGGTTGGAATCTAGTGTTGGGAATCAATATAAACCAGTTGGGAATTATTTGTCCCATAGAAAAAGATAGATAAATAAACATAAACTGAAGAAAAGAGATAAATAAATTAAGATGAAATGAACATAATTTCATAAAAAAGGAATATCATAAGTAACGAGACAAACCTCAAATGACCTTGTGGTTCACCATAGAACATAAACCAGACTTTCTACTAAATAAATCCAAAACTAGACCCTATAACTAAAATGATAAAGTAGGCATGAACACTCAGATTCATACAAGGAATATTATAGTACAACAAATCCATATGCCCTTACCTTTAAAAAGAAACCCAAAACGTGCTATTTTTAATATTTGACAAAATAAAATAATGGTTTTAAATGTTTTAAAATTCATGTAACAACCTTTCATTTTCATGAAATGATTTTCTATTACACTTCGTTTTCATTATAGGTTCCAAGAAAGAATCATCAATTCAAAATGAAAGAATACCAATTTAGATTAAAAATATGTATTTCAAAAAAGTGGTAACAATCATGAAAAAACTGAATTTAAATTCATATCGCAAGCACCATCACAAATCCATAAGCATCTACTATTAGTTGAGGACCGAGGATCCTCGTACCATAGTGAAACATGACATAGGAAACACAATGAACAACATTCTCATGCACGGGCCACAAGTAGGGAAAACACCCACAACCTAATGGCCTCTAAACAACCATGATTTTGTTTTGTTATTGTTGTAAGCGTCAATATTCCTAGATGAAACTCGGATGAAGCACTTCTATATCATCGAGCATACTAGTCCTAGTCTGACAACATAGATATCCAGGGATACCCATGTGCTATATTTCAAATGGTGGTGACGTTTTATCAAGCAAAAATAAATGAACATAACACTTTATTTATCTATAACCCATTCAATATATCACCACCATTCTCCCTCATTAAGCACTTTCCCCATATTTTATGTCACATAATGAATAAGCCTCAACATTAGGAACATATCATAATTTACATGTTAACAATTTCATCACATTTCTTGTACTAGGGGGAAAGCCCTCACAAGGGATCTTCCACTTTTTCAAACCATTCTCAATGTGAAAAACAGGTGTCATTGCTTTATAAGGAATTTTAACATTTTAGAAAACACTATTCATTAACATCTTCAAGTTCCAAAAATCTTTAAAAAGAACACTTGCACAACCAAGGCACCACGTATTTAGAAAAAGCATAAAACCATGCTTAAAACAGGGCAATCCTTTTTAAAAAATCAATATATTATTATACCATTATAACAAAAACTGATCAAAAGGCCACATGTCTTTGGAAATATCCTTTTCAAATTCATAACATATTTGAAAACACTTATCCATAACCATAATAACTTATATATATATACCTATATATATTTCAAATGCATTTTATATAAAAGAATGATAGATACTATTTAAAATAACACCAAGAAAAAATTGAAGTTCTTATTAAGGTTCAAGTCATAGGGAACCTACATTTGGGTGGAACCAAACCAAATAACTCTTAGAACTTTCTAACTATATGTTGTTGCTCCCCCACTAAGAATATGCACATTCACATATATGTAAGGACACATACCACTATACACACATCTGCATGGCCATGAACATGTGCAAGGGGATCCTTATATATATATTCTTATATCTATATACTAGTTTCCACTCACCTATGCATTTATTTTTCATATATATATATATATATACATAGGTACACCATTCCCCATATATGTATTTCACTTCCATGGGTGAATTTTCATATAATTGGGAACATATATATATATATATATACATATACTTACCTATGAATACGCAAGAGATTTACCTTCGGCCCGGTGACTCAAAACCACAAAGCAGGACCTCACACTACACATATAATTTAAAAAATCTAATCAAAAAATTTAAAAAACACTTCAAATTAGTATAACAAAAATTTACAAGAAAACACACCCATTTTCATTTAAAAACATCACTTTAAAACCAAACACACAAAAAACACTTTCCAACCATGATTCGCTACACAAACTCAATTAATTAAAGCATTGACACAATTATTAAAACATTTTAAAAAGAACAAAAAAAGGGATTTCATCAATATTACACCAATTTTTCCGTGTAAAGTCAAATTTAAAACTTATTTCATATCAAATAAATTCAAAACTATTATCACACCTTGATATAATTTAATAAATGAAAAATTAATATTTATAAAACTATTTTTAGAATGTGACACTTGGCAGTACCCATAAAACCCACTCAAAAACCAATGTTATGAAAAAAACGCACCAATAAAATACCAAAATAGAATTTAAAGCACTTAAATCATTTAATAAACCAATTTCATGTATTATAAAACATTAACAATTTACGCAATCTGGTTTTTACACCAAAACAAACCCCATTCATATAATGATGTTGCTTAAAAAAATAAAACGCATTTAAAAATCATTTGAAAACTAATTTCTCAAAACACCATTTAAATAAATAACACATTAAATTAATTAAGTTAGTGAAATAAGTTTCCAAATAATGTTTATATATAGAACCACTTACCTCGGGTGTTGAAAACTCCAAATATTTGGTGCTAATTATTTAATGAAATCATATTCACACCACAAGGATCCCAAATTTAAGAATAAGCCACAATATTAAATAGAAAACCCAAGATTAATACCATATCAAAAAACTCATTCTAGCTGAAAACTCCCAACAAGATATATTAACACCTTACCTAGTGGTAGGCGCATGCACTGGGGATGGATTCACCGAAAAGGGGGTCGCCCAAGAGGCATGGGAAGTGTGAGGAATGTTAGGCTGCACAAGGGCATCCCGAGTGACACGAGGTGATCCAAGACAGCACAAGGGGTTTGAGCGTGGGGGGGGGGGGTCGGTGTGCTGAGATTCACCAGAATGAGGTAGGCCAGTGGAGACACTGGAGAGGGAACTGGTGAGGGAGGTTCTATGAAAAGCGACTCAAACCAGGTAGGATGCGATGAGACTTGGGGGTAAGGGGAAGGGGTGATATGTGATTTGGGATAGGGGGAAGGATAAATTGTAACCCAATAAAATAAATAAATAATAATAAAAATTAATATCAATAATAATTATAACAATTTTAATAATAATAATAATAATAATAATAAAACAATAATAATTTAATACTAATGTCAATAGTAATAATAACAAATATAATAATAATTATTATTATTATTATATTCTTGATAATAATTTTATCATTATTATTATTGTTAAAATAATTCATTATACATCATTTTATTTTATTTTATTCACATTTTATTATTCATTTCATTTTATTTATTTTCCTCGAACAGCGGGCAGGCTGCATGGTGACTTGGTCGAAGCCGTGCAGCTCTGACTTCACCTCACCCATGCACTAGATGCTGCCAAGGAAAAAAAATTCTCCTATTAGAAAAAATAAAAAAAATCCATCAGGATCGGCCCACACCACGATAGAATATTTAAAATTCAGATAAAATAATGAAATAATTTTATTTGAAAAGTTCATGTGTGATAATTAACCCCACCATAAAGATTTATGCCCCCAGAAATCCACAAAAAGGACTAAGCCCAAAATTAAAGTCGATGATCCATTCCCAATCCAAGGATATTCTCAACGAACAAACAACAAGAAAATGTCAGAACACTGAAAAAATGGAAGTGAATTACAAAATATACTCTAGAAACCCAAAAAAAACTCCCTCCATGTTACATCTACCCCAAAAACTTATGTCATCTCCATTTGGCGGTCAAAAGACAAAAATATTCAAAATGAACCACTCCATTTCTCATGAAAAAACACCTTGAACACTTCAGAGAACTCATATATTCCTCTTGATATGAACAACGAATCATAATCACTAACACTAAGAGGCCTGAACGGACTCCCCTCTATTAGAAAAATCTTACACCAAATGTGGAACCACGACACTAACATGGGGAGGAACAAATAGAAACCCACCACAAGGAATAGGATAACACCATTTCATTTCAGTGCATCTTTCAATGAGACCCACGAGGGATCTCCCCACCATAAAAACTGGCAAGATTATTCAAAATCTAGTGCTTCTCTAAATGGACCAATAACCCCTGCCACGAGGGGAGAAAAGGTAAGGGGGCCATCTAATGGACCAACAAGACCCCCACCGACACATCCCTATGTTTTATTTCCCCCAAAAGAACCAAAATAAAACCAATATCAATTTTTAAGAATGGGCCACATAAGGGCCATTAAAAGAACACCCACATTTAGTGGAACACGGCCATTAGGATTATAAGGAAACAAGATGACTATACTTTCTTATAACCAATGAGAAACTCTTACACCCAAAAGAATCACAATGGGGAAATGAGGTCCTCCCACATCTATGCATTGAAAATGAATAATGATAACAAAATAACTAACCTAGAGGCTTAAACTATCTCAATCTTCCACACCATGAACATAACACAGTTCCAAACCTTTCACACCACATGGGTTCTCTTAATTATGTGTCGACTTCACTCTGAGAACTTTGACTGGAGCTCTGATGGTTGAAACATCTCCTACCTCGCTGTCAGGCTTCAGAAACCCCCCGAATGAAACTCCTCCTAATGGCTCCATAAACATCATAACCGAGATCTATACAAAACCAACAGACACAACACACTCCAACATTCACTTTCTCCCACATGAAAATTTTACCATAATAAGGGCTTAAACTATTCATAATCACCATAACTTTCACTCTAAATAAGATATAGTATGAGAGAGAACACATAGAGGGCACCTTCACTCGAAATAGAGAAATTTAGAGTTTCCAGAAGGAAGAAACCCTTCATTTAAAAACATAGATTCTTGAAAGATTTCACAACTCTCACTCTTGAAGTCGAGTTGTAATGTGTCACTGAACATGAACCCTGCAAATGACAGAGACATTACAAGGAGTAGGATCTTTAACTGAGTCCTAAACAACATGAAATTCCCGCAAGAAGTCATAACAGCCTCTTGCGACCATATTTTCCACCCCGGTGGTCTAACATGAACATTTTCATAATCAAAAACAACAAATGATCCAAATAAACCTTTTAAAAGTATCCAACATAGGAAACTCCATACTGATTCCCCTTTTCCTTATTTTATTTTCTTTCAACTCTTCCAGAAATGACATACATACACCCTGGTGTCGGACATCACCTTCGATGACTCTTGAAACTCAAGAAATCTTGAATTTTTAGACCCCTTCCATATTCACTCTTTCTCTATGAGAGGATATTCTTGATCTGAAAAAAGAAGAGAGATAAAATCATCCTTGAAATCCAAGAAGAGAGTCCAAACATTGATAAAATGGGGGACCTTCAAATGGTGAATCACTCGTGGATGGATTTCGAATATGCATCAATTCCTTATGGGGGTGTTCACTAGTTAATGAGGAGTCCCAAGAACCCAAACAAACTAGTCTATTGGCCAACATTTCCATGAAATATCATCAAAAAACACTAAGGGAACCCCACTAAGGTTCCCCAAAAAATCCTTGACAAAGGAAGCTATCCAAAATCTAAAAATAGCAATTAACCATAATTCAATGTTATGAAAAACCAATCCTAGTAAACTCAACCTCATTCACTAAAAACCATTATATGAAAGTCCACCATTCCAAATATTTATACAAAAAACAAGAAAATCCATATTCCATCCATTGAAAAAAACCATTTCTATTTTATTCAAAAATTATTTTTGTAACCCAAGGAGACACAAGACGATTCAAGAGGAAACTAGTGCCCATGGGTGACTATGACATATGGATGGAAGCCATACACCAGTCACACCACCATCACCAAAAGTGTTATCGGACAATGTCCCAATCTCCACATGGCTTGCAAGGCCTTGCGAGCTCCCATAGTCTATTGACCTAACTCTAATTTCATTTCCTATACACCAATGAACTACGCGGACCAAAAGACTCTCTTGAAACTAAAATTCCCTAGTCAATCAAGTCCCTCTATGAGGTGTACTGACTTGGAACCTTACTCGGAACCATAAAACCGAGTTCCAACAATCCTAGCTCTATTCTACACTGAAACGTTCCCAATAAAGAAGACCTAAAATACTGAACCTCATCTGATACCATTATGTCACAAACCAAGCCAGGTTGCTATCCGACGCATCGCCTGACCAGTCTGTGAAAAGTCCAATGGGGGGTTCTCGATCCCTAGGGGTTGGAAACTATTTCTGAGAATCAAAATAAATTAGTTGATAATGGTTTGATTCATTCCAAAATATAGATAAATAAACATAAACTGAATAAAATAGATAAATAAAAGAAGTTGAACTGAAAAAACTTACAGCAGAAAAAATAATAAGCCATTTAATGAGACATTCCTCAAGTGACCTCGTGGGTCACCAAAAAATATAATCCAGACTCAATACAGGAGTGACCCAAAACTAGACCCTAAAACAGAAAATATAAAGTAAGTGTTATCATCGAGATGCATAGTAGGAATTTTAGTGTACAAGAACACCATAAGCCCTTACCTTTAAAAATAAACCCAAAACTTTCTATTTTAAAAATAAGACATAATATAATAATGGTTTTCATTCTTTTCAAATCCAAGTAAGAAGAATTCATTTTCAAGAAAAGTTTTCACTTCCACATAATTTTGAAAATAGGTTCCAAGCATGCATTAACATTTCAAAATGGAAGGAGTCCAATTTAGATTTTAAATATGGATTTCAAAAAAGAGGGAACAAGAATGAATGAACTGAATTCAAAAACATATCACAAGCACCTTGGGAAATCCCTAAGCAGATAGTGTTACCTGGGGACCTTTGATCCTCATACCATAGTGCAATGTGCCATAAATACGACAACGAACGAAATTATCATGCATGATACACTAGTAGTGAACACACCCATGACCAAGTGGTCTCAAAACAATCACTATTATGTTTAGTTAGTGTTTTAAGCATCAAACCTACTAAACCATTATAGGATGAACCACTTCTGTATCATCTAGCATATTAGGTTGGTCTGTCCACCTAGATACCTGAGGTTACCCATCTTAATTTTTTTCAAATGGTGGTGAGGTTTTATCATGCAAACATAAATAAACATAACAATTTCTATATCCTAACCCGTTCAACCTATCACCACCATTCTCCCTCCTTAAGAGCTTTTCCCCTCTTTCACATCACACAAAGCATAAGCATAACCATTAGGCACCTATCATAAATCACATGTTAACACTAGTATCACATTTCACAACATAGGGGGAAAGGCCTCAATAGGGGGTTTCACATTTTCAAACCATTCTAAAAGTTCAAAACGGGCCTCATTGCTTTACCAGGAATTTTAACATTTTATAAAACACTGTTTCTCAATGCCTTCAAGTCCCAAATATCATTTAAAAGAACAATTTCTCAACCAAGGAACCACATATTTAATACCAGCATAAAACCCTACGTACAACATGGTAATCCTTTTAGTAAAATCAATATGTCATTTTTCCATTATAACAAAAACTCACCGAAAGGCCACATGTCTTTGGAAATATTCGTTTCACATTCAAAACATTAAGGAAACCACTTTTCAAGAACCACAATCATTTATATATATACCTATATATATTTCATATAGATTTTATATAAAAGTATGAGACATATTGTTTTAGAGGAACGCCAAGAAAAAATGGAAGTTCTAATTAAATATCAAGGCATAGGGAACCTAACTTAGGGTAGAACCAAACCAAACATTCAAATCTTGGTTCTTTCTAACTGGAATCTGTTGATCCCCCACTAAGAATATGAACTTTCACATACATGTAACGACACTTATCTATAATGCACACATCCACATGGCCATGAAAATGTGGAAGGGGATCCTTACATATATGCGTATATGTATATACTAGTCGCCACTCACCTACGCACGAATGTTTCATATATATACATAGGAACACGTTTCCCCATACATGTATTTCACTACCATGGGTGAATTTACACATAATGTGAGAACACACACACACAAACACACATATATATACTTACCTATGCATACACAGGCGATTCACCTTCAACTCTGTGACTCAAAACCACAAAGAGGGACCACATACTACACATATAATTTAATACATCTAATTAAACAACTCATAAAACCCTTCTAATTATCCCAAAAAAAGTTACATGAAAAAATCACATATTTTCATATAAAAACGTCACTTTAAAACCAAATGTATAACAAAACACCTTCCAACCATGATTCACAACACAAACTCAATTTAATAAATCATTGTCACAATTATTAAAACATTTCAAATGAACAAAATAAGGAACTTCATAAATATTACACCAATTTTTCCAGGTAATTCACACTTTAAAACATATTTCGTATCAAATATCTTAAAAATTACTTTATCACATTGATATAATTTAGTAAACTATAAATAAAAGTTTATAAAACAATTTTGAAAATGTGACACTTGGATTTACCCACAATACCCACTCAATAACCTGTTTTAGGAAAAAAAACACACCGACAACATACCAAAATATAATTCTTAGCACTTACATCATTTAATACACCAATTTAATGTATTATACAAAACTAAAAATTTATATAATATGGATTTTACACCAAATGGAACACTATTCATATAAATATGATGCTTAAAAAAGGCATACGCATATAAAACTCATTTGAAAACTAATTTTACACAACACCAATTAAATTATGAACATATTTAATTAATTAAGTGAAATAATTAGCCAAATAATGTTTATAGATAGAACAACCTACCTCAGGTGTCGCAAAACCCATGAATTTGGAGCTATTATTTCAATCACACACAAGTCTCACCACAAGGAACAAAAATTTGACTTTAATCCACAATATTGAAAAAAAACCCCAATATTAAGACCCTAACACAAACCTAATACCCACTGGAAAACCAAAATGTACAAACAAGATAAATCAACATCTTACCCGGGGGGAGGTGCATGATCCAGGGATGGATTCAGTGGCATGGGGGGCGTTCAAGAGGTGAGGATAGATCGAGGAAGGTTAGGCGACACAAGGTTATCCCGAAAATCATGAGGTGATCCAATGAGGCACTAGGGTTTTGAGTTTGGGGGGTTAGTGCACCATGATTTTCCAGAAGGAGGCAGGCCATTGGCGACACCAGAGAGGGAAATGGCCCTGGAGGAACTATCAAAATTGGCATGAACCAGTTGGGCACCACAAGATTTGGTTGTAAGGGGAAATAGTGCGATACAATTTGGGAGAGTGGGGGGGGGGGAGGTTGAACCCTAACCCAACAAAATAAATAAATAATACAAATAAAAATAATGTAATACCAATAAAAATTATATGAATTGTAATAATAATAATAATAAGAATAATAATAATTTAATACTAATTTCAAAAACTATAATAATAAATATAATAATAATAATAATAATTTTAATAATAATTATATCATTATTATTATTGTTAAAATAATTTATTTAACTAAATTTTATTTGATTTTTCTTATTTTATTTAATTCTCATTTTAATATTAATTTCATTTTATTTATTTTCCTTGAACATCAGGGATACGCACGGTGACCCAGTCAAAGCCGTGAAACTTCTACAACGCCCTACCCATGCACTAGATGCTGCCAAGGCCAAAAGATTCCTTTATCCATAAAAATGAAAAATATTCCATCGGGCTCGGCTATCACCATGATAGATTATTTCAAATTCAGATAAAATAATAAAATAATATTATTTCAAAAGTCCAGGTGTGACGTTATATATCATCAAATGCATAAAATAATACCTTCCTTGATTAATTAAACATGTCATAGAGCTTCTTTTATTGAAAAAGAAAATCACTTAAACGATTAAAAGTTAAGAAAAACGAGGATTCTCAACAAAGAGGTTTAAAACATAATCGATCATTTTTTCTTTTATTTCTTCTTCTTCTTCATATAAATCCATGGAATCCAATATAAAATAATTAATTATTTATATTATAAATATATATATATAAATATATATTAAAAGTTTATTATGTTTATGGGACTATAACAACCTGAAAAGTTATAATTAAAGTTTCTTTCATTAATTAGTTAAATCTCTTATTTTGTATTATGGTTATAGAAAACACGTGAACTTATTTTGTGTTATATCATTTTGGATTTAAATTATCTTTAAGTATCATCAACATTGATAATATAGTTTTTTAATAGCGATCACATGATTCATATAAATATACGGTTTTAAAAAAATCCAATTGACAGAAACAAAGGAAGAGATGACCTCATCCAGTAGGATCATACCCTATAAATTCCATTTATCAGAGATTCTAAGGGAGATAAAATATTTGGGATTTTACCTTTACCAATCCCACATCTATATCCAAAAAATTAATCTTGAGAGAAATCATTTATAGTATAATTTCAAGCTCATCGAGATCACGACCCAAACAATGTTCGCTAAACCACCGCATAAAAATCTCACCACCACAGACTTTACATATAGGGAGTTTTCCAGTGTGTTAAAGGGATATGTATCAAGACCCTAGAACTATCAATATGTACATTATTTCATCTATAAAAATGTATATATTTTCATTCTACTATTCTTACTTAGTAATTTTTTTTTATTTTAATACAATAGAGCACAAATTGTATTTGTGATTAATATTAAAATTCAGTTAATGAATTTATGAATTAATGGATTTTTGAAATAAATAATATTTTAATAAATTAATATTATAAAATAACTGTAATCAAATATAAATGATCATATATTTTTTGTGAAGTCGAATGTAACTTTAATAAAGGTTTGAAAAATGTTATAGATAAAAACCATACATTTCTTAATAAAAGTAATTTTTATATTAAAAGTTAAAATACACATATTTAGAAACATATTTTTATGAAATCAATATTATTTTTGGAATCATCAAGTAAGTATTATCCTATGGTTAAATTTTTATAATTTTATAAGGCAGTCGAATTTTCGAATAAAAATTAAATATCTTATAAATATATTTTGTGCATTATGACATCATTATTAATTAAAAGTGACTTAAAAATACTATAAAAGGTATCCAAGAACAAATATATTTTATTAATTTAAAAAAAGTGGTTTTATATATATTTTACACATTTTATAAATCCATTATGAATCCTCCAAAACTTATAATATATTTTACAGTATAAAAATCATTTATTTAAGAGTGTGACTCACCTCCACAAAATAAAAGGAATTATTTTAATAAATTATTCCCTTCTCCATATCAAATAATTAATACCACTCCCATATTTAATAAAAAATGGTCAAAAATGGAAAGTATTTTGGTACTGAATGTTTTAGTAATAGAGGCCAAAACCTAAATAATAAATAAATCCCCCACATTTCCTATATAAACCCACACATCCTCTTGTTTCTCTACACTAAAAATCTATTTATAACATCCTTACTCTGATTTACACTATCTATAGTCATCCCTAGTCACTACCAAGCTCTCAATAATCCCCTCTGAAGGTTTTGGGGAAACACACTCAAGTATGGGGCCTTCCTCAACTCCTTTTAATTCAAGCATCTTCTGTCGATTTTTTATTCTTAATTGATATTTTTTATAATATGATTTATTTATAAAAATTACTCACTATAAAATTGATATTATTTTATTGATTTATCTTTTGTTCTATATCCCATTTTTACCTTTACCTAAGCTGTTACCATGCCAAAATTCCACAATGGATTTCTCTCTTCACATTTCCTTTCAAGAATATCTTCTTTGATATGCTTCTTAGTTTAAAATTTATGTTGTTTGGTATTCTTTTAATACAATACTATTAAATTAAATTTGATTTTCATGTTATGATATACCCTGTTTTCACTCACTTTATCCCCCCAATAACCCTTATGTACACATGTTACCTTGTTTGAATTTTGTAATGAATCCTCACCCTATCTTCTTTGTTTAGGTTTATTTATTTTCATATGCCTCATATTTAAATAAAGTTTTTGTGGAATTTATTTACATGTCACTACTAATTTACATTTTATTATTAATGATGAGATACCCCTTTCTCTCCCGTCAACCCATTTTATAAATTTTTATGTGACAACGTTATGCTGCCGAAATTACACCGCAATATTGCATTCCAAAGAAATTGTTTAGTGAATACAATAATCATTTTATATAAATGGTTTTAACCTATACACACTAATATCTATTTGTATTGGTAATAACTTCTATGTATTCCGTATTCCTTGATCATGGAATAATTGTTTTTGAAAAATGAATCAATGAGGTATGATCTATGTGGAATATTTAAACAAGAAAATGAAATACATGTGATGTTGTTCCCAGAATTATAAAGTGATCCAATTCATTGGGAAATATTTAGTCTCATGAGTGGTCATGTAAAATGGTCTTGGTGGGTATCATTTAATCATGATCCATGTTCAAAGGTCTTGGGGGTTAACCTTGACTCGTGCTCTGCCATGTGCAACGGTATTGGTGGTTAGCCTTGACTCGTGCTACTCCATGTGAAATATTCTTGATAGTTAGACTTGAATCATGATCATCCATGTGCAATGATACCTAACTCAAGATTATGTAATGTTGTATATTTTTTCCACATTTTTCATGTTTCTATTATGACTATCATGCTATATCATGATTCAGTTTTCATGTCTTAATTACTACACCTTTATAACCCATTGATATACCTAGTGTCTAACATGTATTATTCTCTTCATGTTATTACATGTTTATTCCCCTACTGGGATTTAAAACTCACCAATTTCTTATATATGTCCCCGGATTATCCCATGAAATGTTACGTATGAAGGAATATAGTGATCATGTTAAATAATTTTTCAACAATGAAGTTGTTTTTCCTCTGTTAAGTTATTATGTAATTTAACTAATTCCCCAAGACATTAGAATTATCAATCTTCTATGTTTTTTGAGTGTAATCATATATAATAAATCTTGTATTAATGTGAAAGAAAGATAGGGGTAGTTATAGATGGTATTAGATGAATGTATAGTTATTTTTGGGATTATGATTTGAAAACCCTGGTAAAAAAACCATAGGGATAAAACTAAGTATACAATAATAACCCCAAATTTTTGTGAGTATAGATTATGTTTTTTCAAGAAAATACATCCTTATATAGATAATATAAGTGCACATGGTTCTGGAATAAATGTACCACGGAGTAACAACTCTGACAAGGTGTTTTGGACTTGACTTGGGGTAACCTAGTATATGAAAACGAGACTTACAGTGCAACTAGTTTTACACTCTCATGGGGGGTAGGCTTTGGTAAAATCTCAAGATCATTACGAACAATTATTAATATTATAAAAAAATTCCCTTAATAAATTATTCTTGGAATTAAATCACAAATAACATAGATTGAATCATATATATTCGTAAGTTAGGAAATAAATGTAGTTTAAAATTAATCCCTTTTGTCTCAATAGATCCCCCTTTATGTGTTTAATAGTTTAAAAATACATATCTCAAATTCAACTTTTATTCTAGACAATGATTTGAAATCGGGTGAATCAGGTAAATATTCATTGTGAAAATTAACATGATGACTTCCCCAAAAATATTCCCAACCTGATGGGTGCAGGAATCACGAGCATTATGACAATAATCTTTCATGTGACTTAGGTTTGGAATGGAAACCAGGATCAGTAGGAGAACCCAAACCTCCCCCCCCCCCCTAATAGAGAATATGCTACAATCGATATGTTTATTTGAAAAATTCCTTCTACATTCAATGTATCATCAGATCCCTTAATTTTGGAAAAAATAGGTCAACTCCATTGAGAAAGTCTTCTCCATCCTTTAATGTTCTGAAAAATAGAAGGTTCTGCTATATGTCTGTAATATAGAGGGATATGTTGACCAGTGGGGGAAAATTATCCAAAATACAAAGAATGAGGAAGATATCAAAGTGATGGAGTGGAAGGAATTCTTGAAAATGTATTTCAATAAATATGTCCTCACACTCCCTAACTTAAAATGGAAATGGATTTTCTTTCCCTTAAGAAAAAGAGATGATGAATCTATTGTGGCATATGAGGAAAAAATAAAATTACTTGCACAATACACCTTTGGATTATTTGTTACCACTAAATGCAAAGATGGCCACTTGTTTGGTGGGATAAAGCCTAATTTACTAAAAGCTCGGGAAAACCTTGACATTGATAGCTATAAGAAATTTTTTCTATATGCCCTCAAATTCTAAATGGATATTGGTTAATCTAAAGGGTATCCTATGGATAAGAAGCAGAAAGTGGAATTTAATTTTCCAGTCTAATGGAGAAATATTATAGTTCTAAAAAATTTCAACATCACACTTATCAAAGGTATGGAAAGAAGTACCCGGAATATTTAATAAGGGGAACACAAAAATGATTTAGGTGAAGGAAGGTAGGATATCAAGATAATGGTATCTAAAAGGAGAAACACCCTAATAAAATGGAATGAAGGAATGATCTAGTGAAACCTTAATAGATTTTTCATTTCTTCAATTCTATGAAACCATGGAAATTTGGAAACCAACGCACTAAGACAAGGGTTTTCATAGCAACCAATAATCTCCAAGTCAGAAAGATTGTGATTTTACATCATAGATACTGAGGTCGATCTCGAAAATGAAGTTATGATAGGTATGATAGTTATTCATTTTATAATAGTGAACATTATTTTTTATTCTGGTTCTACACATTCCTTTATATCATGAATTTTTAGTAGAACTATTCAAACACCACCATAAATCATGGATGTAGAGATGCCAGTGAAAATGGAAAATGGGAAAATTATTTCATCCCATGTATATAAATCATCCCCTAGAATATTTTTTGGATAAAATTTTTAGTGAACCTTGTTATGCTTCCATTGGTGTAATTTTATTTCACTCTGGGCATGGATTGGATTTACCTATATATATCCAACATAAATTTCCATGAAATGGAAATCACTATTCGTATTGTGAATCGTACATAGATTCTATACAAATACAATGAGATGAATGGATGTTATTTTTCCCCATCATCAATAGAATGGATATTATTTCCAAATGAGAAAGATTATCTAGCCCAAATGACTGAGTTTAAGGAATGAATCATCATAGAAGACATGACCATTATGAGGTAATACACTAATGTGTTTCCCGATGAATTTGTGGGTCATCCTCATAGTCGATAGGTTGAATTTTAATTCTATATTATACTTGGGGGTTTACATTATCCACGAATCCATATAGAATGGCTATTATGGAACATCAAAACTTTAAGAAACATCTAGAGGAGAATCTGGATAATGCATTCATATGACCTAGTGCTTCACCATGGGTACACCATCCTCTTCATCAAGATGAAGGATGGGTCTATGTGCCTTTTCGTTTATTTTTGTGAGATAAAAAACATCACGATAAAGAACAAGTATCATGTACCACAGATTGATGAATTGTTCGATCAGATATGTGGAGCACAATAATTCTCTAAGGGGGATATGTGGCCAAGATATTACCAAGTAAGGGTGGAGAAGGAGGATAACACCATGACAACTTTTTATAAAAGTTATGGGCCCTATGAGATCATAGTTTTCCCATTTGGACTCACTAATGCACCATAAATCATCAAGGACTTGATGAATAGATTCATTACTAATTACCCTAAAAAACTTTTTTGTATTTATAGATGATATTCTCATATACTAAAAAATAAATGAGAATCATGAGGAGAATATGAGAAGTGTGATAAAATCATTATGAAAGGAGAATATTTATTCCAAGTACATAATATGTGTGTTTTTGTTGAAATAAATCTCATTCGGGGGATATATCACCACAAATAGAAAGATATCTAGGGACCATTCCAAAACATATGTAATTGAAGGACAAATGAAGAAACATATATGGAATATATCCATAGATTCCTTGGATTAGCTGGGAACTATCAATGATTTTTGAGAAAATTGTCACAATTGTTAAACCCTATAACCATGATAAGTCATACGGGAGTCAAGTTTTATTAGAATGATGAATGCAAAGAGAGCATAATAGAATTGATGAAAAATATTATCACTGCACCTTTACATACAATTCCCAAAAGTGGAGAACCTTTTGTGGTATTCAATGATGCTTTGAAAAAGGTCTTGGGATGTTTGTTAAGTCAGAATGAAAAAAAAGATGGCCTATGCTTCAAGGCAGTTTAAAGTTAACAAGAAGAACTACCTGACACATGATATGGAGTTAGCTGCAGTGTTATTTCAATTCAAAATCTGGTGGCATTATCCCTTTGTGTAGAAATTTGATATATAAATGGATTAAAAAAGCCTAAAGTATATATCCACATAGAAAGAGTTGAATATGTTCCAATGGTGATTGTTAGAGATGACTAAAGACTATGAATTCTCTATTCACTACCATCCTGGTAAATAAAATAAAGTGGAAGATTATCAAAGTAGAATGGATCCAGAAACTCTCTCATTGATGATAACTGAGAAGTACCTAGTCATCTTAGGCGTGAAGCAGATGGAAAAGATAATCATTAAGGATATAACATCATCAATCTTTTCACAAATTATTTCTTAACCATACCATCTGGAGAAGATAAAGGATTCTAAAAGATAATATATGATAAATCAATAAAGTGGAAACTATAAGTAATGATAAATCCTTAGAATTCATTTTTAATAAAGAAGGATTTGTAATATTTGCGTCATTACTATGTGTACCATCATATCATGAGGTAAAGAAAGAGATTATGGAAAAAGAACATAGATATATCTTCTATATCCATCTTGGAAGCATGAATATGTGTCAAGAGCTCTAAGAGAACTATTGGTGGAACAATATGAATAAGGATATCATGGATTATACATCAATATTTTTCATATGTTATCAAGTGATGGAGACAAGGAAAAATTCCAATGGGATGATGTAACCCTTACCCATACCCACATGGAAATGGTAAAACATCACCATGGACTTTGTTACTGGCCTACCAAAGACATCTAGAGGGAATAATTCTATCTATGTTTTTTCAAATCATCTTACAAAGACTTGTAACTTTATTTCAATTCGAGAGTAATTCTTACTAGATCATCTTGAACAAATATACATCAGGGAAGTGGGGTAGCTTCAATGGAGTACAACTATCAATTATATCCAATGGAGATATAATATTCACCTCCAAGTTTTGTAAAAGTCTCCAACATGATCTAAATAATGAGTTGAACTTCAGCGAAAATTATCACAATCAAAATGATGCCCAATCTGAGTGGATTATCCAGACACATGAGGACACGTTGAGAGCATGCTCAATTGACATCAAAGGAGGATGTGACCAACATCATACTCTATCCGAGTTCACATACAATAACACTTTCCACTCAAGCATCCATAAATATCCCTATGAAACCCTTTATGGGAAGAGGTGAGGAACATCGGTAAGTTGGGATGATGATAGGTAATGAAAACTACTTGGTCCAGAAACAATTGAGGAAATAGTGGAAAAATTTAGGACCATTCAGAAATAGATCATGGAAGCTCATAGTCGATAGAAGATCTATATTGATAATCATAGATGAGATTCATAGATTGGTGTTGGATACAGGGTATTCCATAACATATCTCTATGTAAGAGAGTAATGAGATTTTGGAATAAGTGAAATCTTAGTCCAACATACATCGACCCTTTTGAGATCTTTGATCGTATTAGAGTGGTGGCCTATCGACTAGAACTCCCACCAAACCTCTATCAAGAATGTGATATGTTCCATGTATCCCTCTTTAGAATGTACATACTATAATCCTTACATGTACTCAATCAAATGGTGGTACCTTTGGAGAATTACCTCTACTATGAGGATCAATAGGTGAGGATCTTAGATCATAGAGACAAATTAATACGAAATAAGAAAATTCACCTTGTCAAAGTGTTGTGGAGAAACCAATAGTCTAAGGAAGCTATGTGGGAACTAGAGGAGGTGAGAAAAAAGAATTACCCTCATATTTTTTAATGGGTGATATTTAAATTTTGAGGGATAAATTTCTAGAAGGGGAGGGGGGAAGATTTCAATGTGCAAAATAATAAAAATATTACTTCCTTCATTAATTATCTAATTCCCTTATTTTGTATTATGTTCGTAGAAAACACATTCACGTATTTTGCATTATATCCTTTTTGAATTAAATTAATGTTATGTATAATTATAATTGGTAACATAGATGTTAATGAGTGATAAATTATTAGTATAAATGTAGGGTTTAAACAAATCCAATAGACATGGAAAATGGAAGAGATGGCATCAACAAGTAGGATCATACCCAATTATGTTAATTAATCAGATATTTTGAGGGAGATATTGTCTATGAGATTTTACCTTGATCAAGACCAAGCTTAGATCAGACAACTAAAGAATGAGTGAAACGATTTGAATGAGAAGTACAAGCTGATCAAGACCACATACCAAACCATGTTTTCCGAACCACCGTATGACAATCTCACTGCCACACACCATACTCTTAGGGAGTTATCTTGTATATTAATGGAATATGTATCGATAACATAGAAATTTAAATATGTAAATTATTTTAATATAATATTGAATATATGTTTTTCATATTATTTTTACTTTGTAAATGATTTTTCTTTTGATTCAATAAAGCACAAATTGTATTATTGATTAATATTCAAATTAAAATAATGAATTTATTAATTAATGAATTTTTTAAATATTTTTTAAATAAACTAATATTATTTAATAATTTCAATCAAATATAAATGATCATATATTTTTTATGAAGTTAATTGTAACTTTAATAATGTTTTGAAAACTTTTATTGTCAAAAAACCTAACATTTCATAATAAATGTTGATTTTATATTAAAACTATAGATTCACATACATAATTTTTTGTATTTAATGCATATTAATTTTCTAATAAAAATGATGAAATTATCCTATGGTGAACTATTCATAATTTTATGAGACAATGGAATTTTCGGGTAAAAATTAAATATCGTATAAATATACTTTGTGTATTATGAAATCATAATGAACCAAAAGTGATGTAATAAATTCTATAAAAGGTAAAAATGAACAATTTTTTTTAATTTAAATTAATGTGGTTTTATGTTTATTTTATTTATTTTATAAAGCCATTATGAATCCTCACAAACTTATAGAATATTTTCATGTTTTAAAATAATATATTTAAGAATGCGACTCACCTCTACATAAGAAAGTTAATTATATTAATGAATTCAGCCACTGGAATTATAAAATAATTAAACCACTCATATTTTGAATAAACCATGTTAAGGTTTCTGGTTTTGGATATTTTGTAATCTTGAGTCCAAAACATAAATAATAAATAAATCCCCCTAATTTACTATATAAACTCACCATATCTCCTATTTTTCTTCACTCAAAATACTTGGAGAAAATATATACTCTTACATACACTATCTAGAGTCCTCCCAATTCACTCTTTAGCTCTCAAGAATACCCCAAAAATCTTTTTGAGACATACACTCGAGTAAGGGACCTTCCCCTCCTCTTTTGAATTCAAGAATATTCATTGGAATTTGTCATATTATCTATAATTGATTTAATTTAATTTATTTATAAAAATTGGTTAATATATAATTGATATTATTTTTATGAGAGATCATTTATTTTATCTCTCATTTTTACATTTACCTAATTCATTACCCTACGGAAATTCCATAAGGGATTTCTCTCTTCCCATTTCATTTTAAGAGCCTCTTTTATGTTAGTCTTCTTGGTTTCAGATTTTTGTTGTTGGGGTTTTTTTCCAAAAACCCTCTTTATTTACTTCTTATTTACATGCAATGATACACCCAATTTTAACTATTATTATTTTCCCCAACAACCCTTATGTACACTACCTATTATGCTGAAATTTTTATGAAATCGTTACCTTATCTTCTTTATTAAAGTTTCTTTATTTAATATGCCTTCTATTTATATTTTCTTATATTAAGGAAATAATTTCCATGTCTATATTACATTAAATTTCATATCTTAATTATGAAATACCCCTTTTTCTCTCATAAATATAATTTCTAATTTTTTTGTGACACCATCATACTGTAGAAATTGAACCGCAATTTTCCATTCCAAAGAAAATATATAGTGAATTACATACCCATTTTATATTAATGGTGATCAACTATATAAAATTATATCTCTTTTAATTTTTAATTACATGTATGAATGTAAAATCCATTGATAATTGAATAAATAATGATATTAAATGAATCTATGTAGTATGATCTATATGGTATGCTTAAACATGAGAACGAAATGAATGTGATGGGTGCCCCCGCAATTTTATAGTGCTACATGAAACTGGGTAATTTTTAGTCTCATGAAATATCATGTAAGATTGTCTTGTTGGTTATCCTTATATCATGATCCATGTTCAACGGTCAAGGTGGTTATCCTAGACTAGTGATCCTCCCTGTGCAACAGTCTTTGTGGTCAGCCTTGACTCATGACCCTCCATATACAAACATCTTGGTGGTTACTGATGACGCCTTCTCCTCCATCTAAAATGATTCTTGACCCATTATTATGTCATGTTTTTTTCACATTTAACATATTTACCTTATAGTTATCATGCTATATCAATGTTTTTTCATGTATATATTTCCTACTGCTTTATACCCATTGATATACCCATTGTTTTGCATGTATTATTCTGTTCATGTTATGCCATATTTATTCCCTTATTAATATTTATAGCTCACCCATTTATTATGTATATCCCCTATTAAACCATTCAGTTTTATGTATGATGGAATATAGTTATCAAGGTAAAGAATATTTTAAAAATGATGTTGTTTTTAAGTATTAAGTTGTTATGTAATGTACCTAAATATCGAAGACACTAGACTTATCAATCTTTTACGTTTTATAAAGTGTAATATTATGTAATAAATAAAATATTAATGGGAAATAAAGAGCATTTTTGTAATAAGAAAAACCATTATCCACATTCATTCCATCCTATCAAAAGAAAAAACATCAACTGTGCATACGTATCACTTGATGTCTCCATATAGTGGTGTAATTGATTTTTCATCACCACTTTAATCAAATGGTTATAATTATGGATTTAATGAATATATATGATTTATATGACATAATAATAATTCTATATGGTATAATTATAATCTAAATTTCTTTCATTTTATCAATTGAAAAGTGAAAACATTATTCATGTGTGTGTATGACCTATAATCTCTATGAATTGTGTAATTAATTTGTATAGATCTACCTTTTATATATGTTCTATATATATACATAATTAATATAAAAAAAATTTATAACATTATAACATTCTAGAGATTATGGAAAAATATTCAATACACAAGTACCAGAACTACTGAACCAAAATTCACATGAAAAAATGAATCAGTTAACACTTGAAATAATGATAACAATAAAATATTGATAAAAAAGTTGTAATAATGTTATAAATAGATGATATATGATTATATATATATATATTTGGTTATTATATTTTTATATAATAAATATAAATATATTTTACATGATGTTACATACTCTTATGAGGTAAGTCAAACTTGAGGTGTGGGTTTTTTAACTCAATTTCCATTCCTTGGGTGATAATTAAACATAATTTATTATGATATGATATGATTATGCGTAAAATAATTTTTTTTGTATTAGTTTTTATTTCAACTTTTTTTGGATAAACTTTTCTACACATAATTACTTTATTGATGAATTTTCAAATCAATGGTATGATATTTATAACTGATCTCATCTTAATTTTCCCTCATGGATGAATATTTAAATTTTATGCGCCTAATTTATTTTATATGGTGTAAATGATTCCACTTTTCACATGCCATATCATGGATCATTCATACATCATGTTATATTAATTTATAATTCAAATTATTTCATCCAACGAGATTTAACTTGATAGGTACCATGTTGTAAGTGGATTCTTAACTCAATCTCATTTCAAGAGATTATACCACTAATTCATTTATTATATTATACTGAGATTATGTGTGAAATAAAAAATAATTGATTTATGTTGAATTTGTACTTTATTTTTTTTAATATTTAAAATTGTTACACATAATCTAACAATTGATTAATTATAAATTTACTTATATTATTTTAATAGTTGATTTCATAACTCAATTTATTATCATTTGGTTATATTACTTCATCATTGTGTTTTATTTCCTAGGATTACATGTTTAATGACATTTGATTATTTTATGTTTTATTTAGCCATTTATATGTGGATTTACGTTTAATACAAATTATCAATTTATTGATTTATTCTCACTTCAAAATCATGAACATTATAATGGAATTCATCTCAATTTCCACTCCGTTGAGACATATTTTGTATTTTGAACCATTTTGTTTTTATGAGGTGTATATTATGCCCCTTTTATGTGTTTGAAATTAATATAAATTTATTAATTCTTATTAATGTTTTATCTCATGTTTAAACAATCATGGGGTTACAATTAAAATGATACCAATGGGGTAAGAATATATTTTAAAATCAAAATTTTATAGGATTCCATAAATTTTTCTATTGAAATAATATTATAATATATCCTTCGTTAGCTTCAAATATTATCTTACCCGCTTTATATTTACGGATTTCCCAATTTTCTTCCAACTATTCTTCTATTTGTAACATGAATCAAGAAAAGAATTTTTTAAAAGACAATATGATCTTATATCTTTTTTTGATAAGGTGTATTTTTCTTCTATGTATGCATTTAACACATATTTTAAAAAATTACTTATTTAATAAAATTATTTATAAATAAAGTTTTATGTTATACATGAATTTCTAAATGGGTTTAAAGGAATATTTCTAATGTCTTATGAGAAATTCATTGTCAAATTTCATTATAAAAAGTTTAAATGAATGATTATTTTTAATATATATGATTTTAACAGAATTTCCCACCTCTATATATATTTTATGAGTTTTATCCTTTTATATAAATTTTCAATGGATTAAAAATAAAATAAAATCACTAATGAAAAAAAAATTAATATCTTACTTCTATTTTATTTTATTCACCAAAGACATGAAATTATCATAAAACCTATATTTATGATGAATTCATTGAAATATTTTATCTTTTATTAATTTTTTGGTCATTAACATTAACTTGAATCATTCACTTTATTTAGATCATATTTAATTGGAAATTACATTTATGTTAAATATCCATATTCTTTGTATCATGGATATGCTCATTTCATATTCTATATACAATTTCAATATATTGTGGTTTACTATTAAATTTATTTTTTTGACTTGGTAAATATTGATATTAGGTATCCATAACTCAATAAAGATATTTATTTATAATACACAATGTTTATGAATTAAATTAACAAATCAATATATGAATAATTAATTACAAAATAAGTGATGGGTAGGGGATATAATTATATATCCCATTGATGTATCAACATGTCTCATGAGACAAACTATTTATATAACCTTAATAAATGGAGTTTTTTTGTATTCCAACCAATATATTAAACTTTCTTGGTGAAAGGGCTTAATGTTAATTGTATCATGAAATTAGAGATCATGAAATTCAACATTAATAATTTACTTCACTGAGAATTTAGTTGTTATTATCCATGATATTACTGCATTTATATTATCTATGGAATTATTTCATTCTCTAGTTATTGGTTAAATTAATTTTATAGTTATATACCTTTATAAATTGATAATGTCATATTTAATCATGATAGATTCCTCTATATGTTTCCCTTTCTATGAAATTGAGATAAACATTATTTTTTCCTTTCCCGAGGATATGAATGAGCAATCATTAATTAATCTCAAGGATATATAATGTTTATAGTTAATATGATTTATATTTATTTTTTCCAATGTAAAAAAATAAGAATCAGTTATGTTTCTAGTAATTTATGGATTAAAAATTGTTTAGTCCATTGAAATATGATTTCTTGTATCATATTCAAATACAATAAATTTAAGATTGAATATAGGCTATTGTAGTATGGGTTATTATAGTTGGTATCAGATAAATTTTAGTAGAATCCTTGGAAACTATATTTCATAAAACATAGTTTAGGAAAAATTACTCTATGAAAAACACTAAAGATATGTATAATTGTAGGATAATACCATAAAGTTTTTATTAAGGTATTGATTATGTGATATTTTTAGCAATTCATCCCCTTCTAGATACTACAAGTGTATGTAATTTTATAAAATATGCATCTATTGGTTATATCCCCAAAAGAGTTGGTTGAATGTATCTTGGAAAACATTCTACTAAAAATAGAGTGTTCCATTATAGTGCACTTCGTTTTACACTTTAGGGGGATATGTATGGTTCAATTTATATTTTATTAAGATAAATTTTGATGAATGAGATAAAATAACCAATGGAAACCTATGATATACGATAGTGATATGGGATTAACCTAAAGTGCCTTGGGATGATAAGTGAAAGGTTGAGTATAATTTTATTGTCATATATACCCATTTTGAGATTTTATGTGATGGGATTTTAAGAATATTAGGGTTTTTTTTTTGAGACAATTATGAGAATATAACCCTTTAGTTCAGTATATGTTTTATTGATAAGGTTATTTGAGGCATAACACTTTTATATTTTATGGAAATATTTTTAGTTATTGACATCATTTATGTTTAATATGATCATTGATATTATGTTAATAATAGTAAATAAATATTATTTGATTTTTTTTTGGAAAAATAGGCTATATAGAAAACCTATTTAGTTAAAATGTTATTTGATGATTAATGTTATTTTAAGGATTTTTTATCAAATTTTTGGGAACATTATTGATTTAATATTTTAATTTCCTTATAAAAAGGAAAACCTTAAGTCTGGATGACAACCTCTGACATCCAGAAAGGATGTGGTCCCTGAACACATAACTAGTGGGTGAAAATGGTGTAACTTCTACCCCTGTACTACATGATGTCCTAGTTAGTATAAATTTTTTAGTTAAATTATTTTATGGATAAATATTTAGTTTATCTTGATAATAATATTATAGGATCAAATATTGTTTAATATTTGATATTTTGAGGTGATAAATGAAAATTAGGTATTAGTATTATTGGATTGTAGTACAAATAACCTTTAGGTTTAACAAAAATGATTATTTGAGAAGAATGCTATTCATTTTTTTAGATATATGATAAAGGGTATGAGATAAAATTTAAGGTTAAAAATTTATTTAATGTTGATGTTATTGGACATATTTGGGATATAGGTTTATTTATTATGGAATGATCTATGTTAAACATATGGTTTTATCCTTTCATTTTAGATATTTAGGTATTATTTTTTCATAAGAAGGTTTATTCATTTTGTTTCATATATTAAATTATGATAACCATTTGTTTTTAGAAATGTTCAGAGGATTATATTTTTATTCTTTCGTAGATTATGTGATCCAATAAAATATTATTTTGGTTCTTTAAGCTTGAAAAATTATTCTTAAATACTCAACGTTTGGAGAAAAAGATTACCTTGTAGTTGAAATTGATTAATGGATGATATTATAATTGCAATGTAAGAATATTTTTGTATGTTCTTTTTATAGGTGGAAAAAACCCAGCTATAAAAAAATGGATATTGAAATAATTTTTTCCCTTTTACCATATTTTTAGATGAACTGACGGTCTTTTCACCTCTTGTTGATTTATGGTTTTGTGGTCATTAACTATCTCATAACCATATTCGTTATCACTATCTATTAATCACTGAATGTTATTTTTTACTCCAAGTATATTTTTAAACTCCCTACCAATTTTATCCATATCTAGTATCGTCATTGTGTGTTATTTTTGAACATTTTTATGCTTCCCACTTTTTTTTCAAAGTATGTTTTATTATCCCTTAGTATGAAGTGGGTTTCCAACAGATTTATCATTAAATATTTTACCTTTTATAACCAAGATAAAACTATGAGGTAGAAAATTATTTAATGGGATTGACTGTAACAACCTAAGATGTTAAAATATATTTCTCTTTAAATAAATTTAATTTCTTTGATAGGTTTCAGTACATGAAACATCATGTCTAAATGAACCATGATATATTATTAAAATATTATTATTTAAATAGGATCATTATAACCTGGTAATTAAAATTATAATTATGAATGAGTATAACCAAATTATAAAAAAATATGTATAAATTTTTTATATGATAAAAAAACTTTTATTAATGTTTAATAAATCAATAATTATTTTTTTGGAAATTCAATTTTGGTTTAATTTTTTTTTCAAAAAATATTTCAATATAATTTGGAAAATGAAAACTACAATTAATTTATAACATTATTAAAGATATTTTTATAAAAAATGGATATCATGTTGGGATTCATCATATAAAAATTAAATTAGAATGAAATTTTTAAGCTTTTCTAAAAATATTAAATATTTAGTAAATAGTAGAAAATATTGAATTTTATTTTAAACTATCTTTTGGATTGAAGTGCTTAAAATATTAAATTTTTTTTAAAATATATTAAAATTAAAATTATTTCATTTATATTATTAATAACCAATAAATTTCAATTTTATAAATTTTATGCTTCAATTTTGGTATAAAAATTTGTTACACATAAGAAGACATTTTTTTTTGAGAAAACTGCTTTTCATCACTTTTTTAAGGTTTAATTTTAAACTAGATTCCACAAATTATATCATTTGTATTTGATAAAATAGATTTTATATTTTTAATCATAATAATTAATATAATTTAATAGGATCAACATAATTTTAGTCATTATGATAGTGACCATGGTAATGATTTGGTACCCTGTTAAAAGAGGAAAAACTGGTTTAAAACTACATGGTTAAACATTAAAATATATTCAATACCTACCTTTTATCAAAATTTATGAGTTATTTTAGAATGGTTATATGTTTAAGAAGTTTAATTATTTATTTAAATCATTTTTTTAATTTGGGAACCCAGTCTTGACTTTTTTGAATGATAAGTTATATTTTATTCAAATTAAGAACAATTTTTGGGTCTTTTTAATTAATGTCAAAGTTGGAAGATTAAATTCAGTTTTTTCATTTTCATATGGAAAAAAACATTAATTTAAATTTTATTTTCCAAAAAATTTCATGTAAAACAATAAATTACTCTTATTCAATGTTAATGGATTTTAACTCCTAAATAAGTAATTTTCATGAAAACTATTTTTCATACGTTTTACATTCTTATATTTAAAGTAATTTCTTCTACCTATAGAAATAAAATTTAATAAAATAAATTTTAAATTTTAAATCATCATATCCAATTTATTTTAGAATGTAAAAATTATTTTTGATTATATAATGAAGTTATCCTAGTAAAAATTTATATAATCATAGTTAATGTTAAAAAGGGATTAAAGTGGTTTAATTAGAGGATAATGCTAGAATGTATCCAAAAAATTACAAAATGTGATTTTTTTAGTTTATTTAAACCATATCACATATGATATTTTAATTTTGGGTTGCTTGGTTCCATTCTTTTATCATAACCATTATACAATTTTAAAAAAATAATATATACAAAATGCAACAGTCTTGACATTTTTATCTCTAATATGTTTTCTTTTAGATAAAATGATGTTATGTTAAGTATTAATTTTTATTTGAAATATTAATTAAATTATTTTATGTTTTTTCTATTTTTTTTACTTTTTTTATTGAATAATTTCATTAAATTCTAACGCAACACTAACACAATATTTATTAAATTAATAGAAAAATAAAATAAATTAATATAAAAATATTAAAAATAATAAAATTTGGATCAATAAGTCAGTTATATGAATTTTTTAGAAAAATATTACATATTATGGATGTTTAAAAGGTTTATATTCTAGTTACATGTCAATATTTATGTCGTTAAATTCAAAATAATTAAATAGTTCAAAAAATGACATTTGTGAAATTTTATAATAAAACATATTTTATTAAATTATTTAAAATTCATAAAAATAGTATATTAATCCCAATTGTGAAATATTATTCAAAATATAAAATATTTACCTTTATGGGAAACTATTAATTTTATGGAAACATTATTGACCCTTAAATATAAAAAAACATTGACATTGTGGTAATTGTCAAAAGTGTTTATAGGGGGGTTAAAACAAATAGATAAGGGTGAAAACATCACTAAAAAGTCTAAATTTTTTATTAAATGACATTATTTATAATTATAATCATTCTATATTCAAAATATTTTAATTTGGAGTCAAATTAATTTTAAAAAATAATATATATTTATTTAATAATTTAAGTAATTCTGAGAGTGCCCCTCCCCTCACTTATAAAAGGGAACTTCTTCTCCTCTCATCATCACACATTTTGAACCTTATTGATTGAAAAAAACAACCTTAGTACCTTAATATATCCCTTAAACATATCTTAGAGTTTTCTATTTTTTCAAATGACCATTCATTCACAACATAATGAGTAAAGATAATGTGGGTTCACAATAATGATGTATAACTCTTAACTGTGTGTTTTCAATTTTATTTATTCCAATTCCTCCTATAAGTAAATTTTACCCCTTACAGAATAATTAATTATCAATATTTAATATACTAATTTTTTATGACTATGGAACAACCATTATCAACAATCATTTCGTCCCCAAAAAAGAGAAATCACCGCTTGTTTGTATGTATGACGTACCATTGCAATGTTATGTTGTAATTAATTTTTCTTCCACAATTTACATGAATGGATATAATTATGGATTTATTGATTAAATATGATATATATTTTATAATAAATATTAAAAAAAATTAATTATTATATACTTTTATTGTGTTCCATTCGTCAAAATTTGAAAGCAACGTTCATACATACGTTCCACATACCATCATTATGAATGATGTAGTTAATTTGAATATATCTACCTTTTACGGAATAATATATATATATATATATAACATATAAATAATACTTATTCCATGATTAAAATTTTAAATATGATGTAATCATAATAATTGAAAAAGGATTAGAATTATTGAACCAGAATTCTAATGAAAAAACAAACTAATCAACACCCAAAATAATGACAATAAAAAAAAATATTATTATAAAATTGGGTATAAGATGTCATAAATGTATCATATATGATATTATTTATACTTATATGGTTATTATATATAATTCTAATAAATCTATATTTATTATATATGTGGTTAAAAGTTCTTATGAGGGTATTCAAACTTCAAGTAAGATGCTTCTTAACTCAATTTCAATTCATTTAGTTATACATCTACTTAATTGATTATGATATTATTTTATTATGTGTGAAATGGAATTTTATTTTTTTAATATCTATTTAAACTTTTATTTTATTTTATTTATTATACATAATCAATTCATTGAATAATTCTCTCATTAGTGATACAATATTTTTAAGGTACTCTGTCCCAATTTTCCTCTATTGAGGCATATTTTAAAGTTATAAACCTAATTTATTTTATATGTTTTATATGTTTCTGATTTTTATAGTTTATATCATGAATATTTCAAAAATAATGTTATTTCAATTTAAAACTCAAATTATTTCATTTAAGGTTATTTCACTAGAAAGATATAATGTGGTAAGATGTTTCTTAACTCAATCACCTTCCATTAGGTTAAATCACTTATTCGATGATTATATTATAAGACGATTATCTCTGTAATGTCCTTAATTTTTTTGTGGTTATTTACATTTTTTATAGATAATCATTCAATTTATGTTTTCTCAATTCAATGATAAGATTCATGTAAGTTATTTCATAACTCAACTTACTTTCATTTTGTTGTATTATTTATTCATTGGATTTTGTTTCCAAAGTTTATGTGTTTAATTATATTTAATTATTTTATGTTTTATTTCCCAATTATTTATGTGGATTTACATATAATACCCATATTCACTTTATTTATTAACTCTCACTTCAATGTTATGATAATTATAAGTGATTTCAATATAATATCCACTCATTTGATATATTTTTGGTTCTATGAACCAATTTATTTATATAGATTATATAATTCCACATTTATGTATTTGACATGATTATATATCTATTCACGGCAATAAAGTTTCAATTCAATTTTAGACTTTCAATGTATTATATTTTTAATGTTACCTAATAGTTAAGAATTTATTTTAAAGACTCATATTTCTAGGATTTTTTATATTTTGCATTGATGGAATACTATACTCTATACTTCATTAATATTATATTTTTTCTTATCTTATATATATTTAATGAGTTTCCTTGTTTTATCCAAAATTTTCCTCTCAATTTCACTTTATTGAATAAAATAAATTTTTAAAATGAAAATCATTCTTATTTATCTTTTCAATCATGTATATATTTCTTCAATGTCTACATTTTTCATTTTTTTAATATAAATTTTTATTTACTAAAATTATTTATTAAAGACATATTCTATTATCCTTTAATTTTATAGGGTTTAAAAGTAATATTTATAATGATTTATAAAAGATATGATTTCAACCATCTTTATAAAAATTATAATGTAACTTTTCTCTTTAACATATACGGTGTTAAGGGACATTGCTTTTTCCATAACCATCTTATGATATTTACATTATTTTGCAGGTTTTCAATGTTTTTAGAAAATAAAACTCTTTAGTGAAAAGGTATTTTAAATTTTTTATTATAGTTTCTTTTATTCTCAAAAAAATTAATTTATTACATAACCTATTATTTAGAAGGAAATTATGGTATTGTTTTATCTCTTATTAATATTTGGAATCATGAAATTTCTCCTGATACATTAAATTTATGGTGATAAAATTTTATTAGACATTAAATTTCTCTAAAATATACATATTCTTTGTATAATGGATATTATTACCACCTAAAAAATTTACCATTTTGACATATAGTGTGTTATTACGAAATTTATTTCATTATTTGGTGAAATATTGATATTATACAGCCCTTACTCAATATAGATATTTTTTAATAAAGAATATTTTTATGAATTAAATTGATCATTCAATATATTAGTAATTCATTGAACATTCAGTGAATTGTGGGGCCTAGAATTATATTTCCACTCGATGCATTGAAAGGTCTTATGAGAAAGAGTAGTTTTATTACCTTATTAAATAGATATTTCATGTATGCCTACACATCGATTAAAATGTCATTGGTAAAAGCCTCGAAGGTAATGATATAACGATTTCTAATATCATGAAATCCATTATTTAGAATTTCTATTAATGATAATTTACTAATAAATATTCATGATATTTCTACATATATATTATCTATATATTCATTTCATGATCATGTTATTGATTATATGGAATGTGTTTTAGGTTATTTACCTATATGTTTTGATTTTTACTTATTAAATCATGATATATTCCACTATATGTTACCCTTACAGAGTATTTGATCTGACCATTATTTTTTCATTTCCCCTGTATAAGAAAAAAGAATCATTGAATCAGTCAAGGATGCAAAAGTATTACTATTACTTTGTTTTATATTTTTTTACAAAAAAAAATTAAAAAAATGTTGGTATCTAGTTATTAAATACTTGTAAATTATTCAGTTCAATGGGATGTGATCTCTCATATCTTATTTCAATATAATAAGTTAATCACCATCTTTGGGATAATATATTTGGGGTCATTTTTGATATAGTGAATAAAGATCACAGAGGATCTATGACATGAGATATTTATATAGTATAATACAATCTATAGGAATCTGAAGTAGAGATGACTAATTTTATACGTGTGGTGTGTATTTCATTCTATGTGGTTATAAAAAAAATTTTAAAAGGTTAAGGTTCATTTATATTGTTTAATTTGATTGAAATGTTGGGATTATGCTCAGATATTATTTTGTTCATGTTGGATCATTCCATAGTCTTGAGAATGATGAAGGAATAGTGTTTTTGATTTCCTTAGGGTTAGGTGATTATTTTTGACCTCATAGTTTTGTCATAGTTCCTATTTCATTTGTGTAATCTCTTCATCTATGTCATTAAAAATTAACATATTTTCTATGATAAGGACCACATTGATGGTTACCATCATTGATATAAGTTTTTTTCTCTCAATGGGGTCTATCATGTATTTCCTGGTGAGTGGGATCTTAGATTATACAGAAAAGGTCAAGTTGTTTCTTTAGATAGAATGAGATCGTAATGGTTTTCAAAGATGTTTCTTGTGGACATTGATCAATGTTTTAGTAGTCTAACTCATGCTGTGGTGACTAAATAATTTGAGTTCATTTTTGATGTTTATTAGGTTATCTCTTCAAAGAGAGGTTGAGTTCACTATTGACTTGTTCCCTAGTATAATACCCATTTCAATGCCTTCATATTATTTTCTCCTATTGAGTTATAAGATATTAAAGATTAGTATGTATATATTAAGTGCATGAGAATTATTCATCTTAGTGTGTCGAGTTGGGCATCACTAGTTCTCTTTGAAAACAAGTTAGATAGATTCCTTAAAAATTGTTT
The DNA here is from genome assembly GCA_963277665.1 of Viscum album. Taxonomy (NCBI): domain Eukaryota; kingdom Viridiplantae; phylum Streptophyta; class Magnoliopsida; order Santalales; family Viscaceae; genus Viscum; species Viscum album. Next base: position 669,203,909 of record OY728167.1, on the reverse strand, counting down.
CTACTTTCAGAATTTTAATTTGGGGACTATTAAGAAAAAATAAATATTTCTTAATATTGAATATCTCTTTGAACAACTCATGTAAGTCTGATGATTCTTTAAGATTTAACTAAAATAAGTGTACCATCAGGTAAAAGTTAGAGATGATGATATACCTAAGAAAAATTTTAAGATCCACTATGGGAATTTCTAGTTCCTAGTTATGCCCTTCAGTATCACTAATTAACCATTGATATTTTTGGAATTTATTAACCAGGTATTTCATTGCTTCTTGGTATCTTTCATGGTAACTTCTTTGGTTGATATTTTGGCGTACTCCATGTTATAGGAGTAACATATGGATTATTTGGATATCCTCCTTTGAATCTTGAGGGAACATCATCGTCACATGAATCTTTCTAAATTTGAATAGTGTATCCAATAATTCATGTTTCTAGTGCATGTTATATTTGAGAGGTCAATATCAATGGATCATGAGAATATTCGGTTCTTGGTACGTTGGGAGTGTCCCAAAAATGCATTTTATATTTAGATATTCTTAGGATTAGCTGGATATTATATATAGTTTTTTACGATTTATCTAAGATTAAATATCTGATGACAAAATTAACCTATAATGGTGTTATGTTTGAATATTATAATATATGTTATAGATGTTTAAAGGAACTAAAGGTGCGATTAATATCATATCTAGTTCATATTATTCCAGAAGAATGTTTGGGATATGATTTTATATTGTATAACTTATGTATTTGATTGGGATGTGTTTTAATGTAGGGGATACATGTGGTGGCCTATGAGTTTCTACAATTATTCCCACATTTGAATTACATTCCAACCCATGACCTTGAGTTCGAATATGTGATGGAAACTCTCAAAACAATGCATCTCTATCTTTTGGGGGTTCAGTTTATTGTATATTCAGATTATTAGAGTTTTATGAAAATTATTACTCAGAGGGATCTAAGATTTTTATAGATACTTTGGGTCTATTATCTTAAATCCTTTGATTTTGATATATTATATACTCCTGGAAAAGGGAATGTGGTCACTGATGCATTGAGTTGCATGTTCCCAAATCAATAATAGAATGAATTTGTGGAGGAGTGGTCTCAAAGAAGTTTATTTTGTTATCTAATAGAAGGAGTGAAATTGATGGTGGATATGTTTTTTTAGCTTCTATCGATGGTAAATTATCATTCTATGATCATATTCAGCTTAAATAGGTCAAAGACAATTAACTTAAGTTCTTAAGAAAAACATTTCATTGTGGGTAGACCTTAGGTGATTGGTCTTAGTATCTCATTGTTGCTTTTTTGGGTCTAAGATATATTTTTTCTAATACCTTATAAATAGGAATTATTAGATAATAGACAGCAATCATATTATCATATAAACCCTAGGACAATAATGATGTATCATTATCTAAGATAATGGTAATAGTGTTTGGGGATGAAGCGGTTATTTTTACACTTCATGTCACGATGACTTACTCTCCATAAGATTGATGTGGCACAAAAATGACATACCAATTTGTTATATCCTTTTCTAATATTGGTGTGTAATTAGGATGTTGTATCTATATAATTCAACATCATTTTACAATATAATTTAATTTTAATGGCATTTATTTTGGCCGTGTTTGGTAAAATTATTAAATATTCTCGTTTACGCAATATTAAAGAGATAATGAAGGTGGATTAGCTCAAGTGATTGTATTTCTGAGAATTCATAATACTCAATGGAGTTCCCACTATTTTTTTTTGATAGATACCCTCAGTTTACTTCATAGATTTTAATGATTTTCAAAAGGTTATGGGTACCTAGTTTAAATTAAAAATGCCATATCACCATTAGAATAATGGTGAGATTAAGTTATCCATTCAAATTCCTAAGGATATTCTTCAGAAATTCATGGTTGGTTTTGGTGGTTCATTGAAAAATAATCATCCTTTGTTATAATTTAACTATAATAATATTTATCAATGTTAGTTTAAAATATTACCTATCAAATAATTTTATGGGTGTCCATGTAGTTAACCTTTTTATAGGGTGGAAATGAGAGAACAATCATCAGTTGTGTTGAACCTTGTCCTGGAGATGATGGAAAAGATGCAGTTGATCCAAAATAGATTAGTGACTACTTAGAGTCATTATATATCAAATATTCACAATAAATATCACCCATTAGAGTTTGTGTTTGGTGGTCTGGTATATTTTATAGTTTCAAATCACTTTTTTCACCGTAAATTTTGTTAGTTGGGAATGATTGAACTGGGGTTTTCCCCCCATGAAGATAAATAAACTTATTTTAAAGGTGTCTTATTGGTTGGAATTTCCGACTCACATGATGTTGATTCATTAAATGTTTCATGATTACCCACTAAGGATGTTCCAACTAAACCCATCCCATGCTGATTGTGAGTCTGAAGGCAATGTGGTTGAACAACTGGTTCATATTTTATATCTCCATGAAAAGGAAATATGTGTAAAAACAAATCCTTTGGTCTATGTACAATTGATATGTATATGGTATATCTTTGATTCATAGTAGAAGGAATCATTGATGCAGTATTGGTGACCTTATTTTTTTTGGGTCAGGAATATTGACTATTTTCTAGTGGAAGAAAGATTTTATGACGGGAAGAATTTGGCACCCATTATTTCATATGTATTATTTAATTTTAACACATATTATTCCATGTAAGGTTCTAGAGGTTTTTGGGATTCAAGGGTTAAAATTATGTTGTTTCATGAAAAATATTTTAGGTGTAAGATTTAGGTGCACCATTAGTATGTGTGGTAATAATGAAAAATGGAACTGTGACTTCTAGTGGTGTTTTTCACAGTTTGAGCACCGTTTTTCAGACTAAGTGAGTATTCAAAAAAACATATATTGTCATTTAAGAATTTTCCTATTGGATATCACATGACTATTTCGTAGTTTTTAAAATCATGTGGCTAACCCTAAGAAACTAGGAACCACTATTTTAAAAGAACATCGGCCACCACATAGTTTATTAAACCACATGTCCTATCCATGGGCCCAGATATGAACATTTTAAAATTATATATTTACCATAATCTACATGGGAGTTTTAGGTCTAATAATATTTTAATCACTCTTAGGCTCAACCTAACCTTTCCACAATTATATATAGAGTTCATTCCATGGATCTTTGGTGATTACCCTTTGTTCTCAATTGATATATTAAAGGAACATTCCCTTTTTTATTTCATCTCCTCTCCTCTCCCTAGATCTCTCATTGATCTCTTCCCCCTTGATTTTTTAGAACCCAATTAAGCTATGATTTCTAGATCTAGATGTATTAATGGGTAATTGAGAATGTTTCTTATTGATCTAGGATTTTGAGGACCGAATCTCTTTATTTCCTATCTTTAATGTGAATAGAGATTTGTTTTCCTCAAATGGCATGGTAAGTGTCTCTATTCAATAGTGTTAACAATTAAGTACATAATATCCTTATAAAAAATTGGTTTGTATTTCTAAATTTATGGATTTTATATCAAATATTAACTTTTAATGCATATTTTGTGGCTTGAAAAATGGGGGTTTTAGGGGGTTTTTATTTAATAATAGTTTATGCACTTTATGTGTTTGAGAAAATGCCTCAAAGATAATTTTGACTAAAAAAGGGGGTTTAATGATTGGGATTAGTAGAAATTTTCTATGAAAATGTTTTCTAAAATTTCGATCATAGATTAATGATTTTTTGTTCACAAACATAGCACATTTGTAACCTTAGGTTAATTGAGTAATAGATATATGAAACCATAGTGTGTATGAAACCACTATGGTAATTATTACGATGTCGATAGACTACAACTCAATACTATTATGATTAAAAAAATATCTGCCTTAATGTTACTTCAGTTGTATGATCACATATCTGAAGAAGCTTGATCCCACTTGTGGTTGGTTTTATACATGGTGGAATTGTTTTATGTTTGATTTATAACATGTTTAAAATATGGTATTTCCATGGATAATTTTTTTGTTCACTTTTGTACTATATTTTAGGTACATATGATATTCATGGTTTACATTAATATAAAATGATTTTATGAAACCAATATTTTTTTTTAAAAAAAGTGGTTTCCATTTTAATTACTTTCTAATGTTGTTTTTAATGCTAGAACTAACGATTTTATGGTGATAGGAATTGTACAAATTCATGGTGGAATCATATTTGGAGTTTTAATCACACCCTTCATATGAATTTTTCCATATGAAAATATGGTTTTATAGTTAATAGGTAAAGAAAAGGTATTAATTATTCTCATTGTATTCTCTTGGTTGATGTCGTCTTCCTAATGTGTTTGGATGGTGGTGGTGGATGATCACATAGAAACCTGGTTTTGATATTATATTGTTTCGTACATCATTTTAGGTATTTTATGGATGTTTTATTTCTCATAGTTTTATTTTAATTAATTTCCTTATTTTATCTATTTTTATCTCCATTAAGTTAAATTATAGTCTTGTTTTGGTTTGTATGATGATTTCCAACTTATGGTGGGTTATATTGGATGACGTGTATTGTCAACCAAGGTTGGTTTGTTACAATAGTGGATGATCATTAAGATATGAACTAGTATAAAAATCACTATTCACATTAATATTTATATTTATGTGGAATTAAATTTTCATTAATTTATGTTTAAAAATATTTAATAAGGTCAATTCACCATCCTTTTGACCATTCGGCCGTTATCATCAAGACTTAATTTGTTTTAACCTTGTAAATCAGTATTATAATTTCCAGTTTTGATATGTTTTTTTATATGCTTGATTCTGGGAGTTGTGTTTTATTATATTTTTGAGGGAGATGACTTTTTGTATTGAATTATAGTATAACTTTACTTCCTATGTTTTTTAATACCATAGAAAAGGAATTATTTTAGTTCTTGAGGTTTTGGAGGTTTATTTCTCCCTTGAAGCTTATGGTGGTTTAACTTCCAACGATCAGTTTATCTGAAACCCAATATATCATTCCAGGATCTCTATGGAAGAAGGGTAGTATAAAACCAAGAGTACATGGGGAATATGATATATCATTGTGGGGAAACTTGGATGATTCATATTGGTTTTGTTAGTGAATGTTTGGATGGTCTTGGGGATACAACTAGTCAATAATCAGGAGTAATGATTGGGGGTTAGATAAGGCTAGAATCAGTTTTTTAGACCCTTTTTATGTCACAATACATAAATTTATGTATAGTTAAATTTAGATTAGTCGGTTCAAATGTGCATGGATCATGTTTCATGTTTATATGGTATGTTGATTTATAGTTGAGATAATGTTAGTGGGATGACAGTATAATGAATCCTATAGTGAGGAGCGTCATACCAATCAGGTGGAGGGTGAATAATGTCAAGATTATGATATTTTGGGAATAATCAATAAGATCAGGATGGAAATTTCACTTTGGGAGAGATGAATGATGAAATTTATATAGTGATTGTATAATATTAGGTTTATAAATTCACCTATGATGGTAATTATCATTAGAGTTTTTGATGGATGATAGTGTATTTAATTAAGGTAAACATGTTGGGTGGAGCTTGGGTGTACCAAAATGTCATCTAGTGGAGTCATCACATTATAGACCAGGTGCGTCCATCGACGTGTCTAGAATCAATTTTGAGGAAGTCAATACATGATAAAACTAATTAATAAATTTATTGTGTGATTTGGTTTAGAAAGTAGTTTCCAAATTGAGTATAACATTTGGATGATAATTGATGTGTGGGGGGTGTCAGACCAAGAGATTTTTTGGTGAATAGATGGTTAAGTAGGATTATACGTCTAGCTAGTGAATCTGTAACCAGTTAAAATAGAGAACCAACAATGGAATCATATTTTAATGGTTGGTTTGTCTATCATGAGATAATCATTCATGACTCTCAAGGATGAAAATATTTATAACGGTGTGTTTATAATTAATTTTATTGTTACGAGTCAATGATGTTAGATAAAATTTGAATATTTTGCATCCAGAGAAAGAGAAATTTTAGACTTTGGATTCAAATTAGTGTTTATAGAATTGGGGAATCTCTAAGAGATATTATTTCATGATTGTATATTTTTATGTATGTTTATGGTAGCTATATATCTTCTCTTTCTATAGATCATAATGTTGTGTAATTTAAAAATTCTATAATCGCCAATGAGTACTTAGATAGTTTATACTAGGTACATGGTGACTGATAGTGGGTCAGAAAAAAATAGAGACACCGTCAGACAGTCGGTGTATCAGTACAGGGTACTTGATCAGGTGTCCAGTGGTGTGACACTACTATAAGGGACACTAGTTACTTGTAATAAGTGGAATGTGTATCCAATAGATTTGGGTTGTTTATTTTATTGAGGGAAAAGGTGGACATTTCGAACCCCTTATTTCATTTCACCCATTGGAGGTCTTCTTCTTTCTCCAGCTGAACTGGGGGAGGGATGGATCTATCCCATTATCTTTCTCCATCTTATATAGTGTGGATACGATTTGTATCATTCTTGTTTCGAAACAAAAATACAACATAAATAATTCTCTTTAATTCTCTATTGGTCCTCTAATTTTTTCTTCTAATTATCATTTTCACTAGGCTGGGGTCCATGCCATATTTCAAAAATGCATAGTGAAATCTAAGTGATGTGATGTTACTTTTTGGTGAGGTTTTCTAAGGAAATATTAAGAGGGAAAATGATAGCTATTTCTCATCATTTCAATACATTATTGAAACCCATTTGATTTTTTATGAGTTCATTCAAATTTTATTGAAATAGGAAATCATATAGGTGTTGTTTCATGGGAAATTTAAATTTAGGAGTGATTTTGAAACAAAGTTATCCTTTTCATTTCCCTCTGTTGAGGTTTTAGGTTCAATATAGAATTATACAAGTTTTTAATGAATATTTATCCCCAAATTAAATTAGATAATTAGTCATAGATTTTTTTTGAAGAAGAATGAGAAGAATAAAAAGATAATAAGAGGTTGAAATGTTTGACTCTAACAAAATACAGACAATGAATCATTTACTTGAGCCAAAACATATATAACAATCATTTAAAAATTCCATGATATATATTATGAATGTTTTTTTTTCATAAACAAAATAAATTTTGAAGAATAGACCAATTTTTTAAGGAGAAGTTATGAACATTTCATAGTAAACACCATATTTTCAATCTAAATATTTAACAAAACTGTTATATGATTAATATAAAAAAAATAGATTTATATATAAAGAATAATCTTTTATTAATCCTTGAGAAATAAATTTCTTCTGTTAAATAAAAAAAATTAATGTAACAGATGTATGGTAATAATAAAATAAAATACTTCAAAGATGAATGACTTTAGTACTGAGGATTCTTGATAATGAATAACTTCATGGGTTTTCATTCCTACAGTAGATACTTTAACACATATCCAACAATCCACCACATAAATATTTAATGATATAGTATAGTGGAATAACCCTGAAAACCAGAGTGCTGCTGAAGCTTACTCTAATTGTGTGGTTTAAGAACTATCACCCATCAGTTCTTCCGTTTGAGAGGTATGTCTTTAGATAATGATATTTTTAAGAGAGGGCTATAGTCAAACTTCTCAACATCAAACATATTATGATACGTTTTTCATCAGAAGGAGATTCAATCAGAATCCAGTCAAGAGGCCCTTTTATTACTAATGGATATTGGTTCTTTTTATTTATATGGTTATACAATGTCCAAATAAAACAAGATCCTCCTAAAATGGTAATTTGGGTGAGCTTCCCGATTTACCATTACCGTTTCAAAATCCCTCAGTTATTATAATTCTTGGAAGCCTAGTTGGTAGATATCTATGATCGAATAGCCAAATTGAGTTTATTTATCATCTTGTTCACCTACATGTCTATTTGGAAATGGATGTTCTGTGAGTGTCGTTTGATCATTTTTTTATTACAGTAGGTGCGGAGTATCGGTTCAAACAACGTGTGGTTTATGAATCATGGCCTAACTTATATTTTGTATCTAAGAGATTGGGACACTCAATGGAGGAATGTAGAAAGAGGTCTCAGTATACCACAAAGAAGATGGGTGAGGGGTGTGGTTATAGAATTCCTGAAATGGATGAAAAGTATAGAGAATGAGACATGAATCCAATAGTGACTACTTTCTCCTGTAGATTGAGGGAAGATCTTGGAGTCCCTAGTACTCTGGGTAAAGAGGGAAATGCTGTGGAAGAAAGTCGTAATACTAGTTATACTGAGATAGTATGTTTAGGGACTGGTAATAGTGCCAAAAATTCACTGGTGCAGCATTTCTCAGGTTTGGATATTTCTGCGGGTGTTTCGGGCCTTATTCTTGAGGGCCCCTAAGGCGACAGTGGGAATATTTTTGATGTGGATCCAAGAATGGTGGTATAGGGAGCTTCCAGGAATCTCGTGGATGGATAAAAAATTGATATGGTGATTTTACAGAATGGTGTCAATGTTATTGAATAGATTAAGGCTCAAAAAAGAACATAGAGAGGGTACTCCTACAGACTGTAATGGTCAGGAAAAATCAACTGGGAGTGAGAACTTGACCTGGAAGAGACATAGAGAGTTGAAAGAGATAGTGTTGGGAAACTACTTTGGGATTCTATCCCATGATGATCCAGTCCTGGATATTGGAAATGACTCAGTCATAACTTACAGGAATGAGAAAAAGGCCCCTAAGACTGGGTCACATGATGAATTCTCTAGTCACTCTGTAGGCGATACATAGGATAAGTGTCAAAGGTTCCAAAATCAAAGGAGATGTAATAGAATGAGGGGAACTAAAAAATAAATGAAGGATTACTTATTTTTACTTCTTCCAATGTACACCAGATAAGTTAATATGTATAAGGCCAAGCCAATGGTTAGTTTCGAGTAGGAGGAATATGCTATACCCAAGAAGCATTTGTAACTTCTCATGAGTTTAGAAGAGGTAATTGTTGAAAATATTTTAAACACTAATAATCCTGACGAAGATGCTGAAATAATTATAAAAAGTGATATAAGGGTGAATAATAATGAAGAGTGGGGAATATGGATTGATAAGTAGGACCTAATTCTAATAAGTGGATTCAACAAGGGGAAGATCATTTTTGGAGTACATCTAAGACTAGGAAAAGCATTCATTAATGTTGGAAGATCATCTGCTAGAGGAACACCATACTCAAGTAAACACTATATACTAGAAAAAATGTTCCATGAGGTATATTCATGGGACTAGTGAATGAGATTTAGCATGGTGGAATCTGGACTATTAGAGTAGATTACTGAATGCTAGAATAAAAACTGGACTAGTCAGACGAGAAACGAAGTCAAGTAGACCCTGATATCTATGTATTGTTCTGACATGTATGCGATTTAGCAACATAAATATTTTCCATAAGGTTTAAGTACGGAATCCACTTTGACTCCTTATTTGTTTAAACGCTTGACTTATACCCAGGTCATTACTGGGATAGAAATTGTCAATGTTTGGAACTAACGAAGGAGGTCTACTTAGGCCCGCTTGATCTAATTCTGTTGATGGAAGGTTCTTTGCATATTTAGAGAGGTTAAAACTGGTAGGATGAAATTGTGCATTAATTGTTTAGTTATTTCCTTTTGGGCTTAAACTATGGTTTCTCACATTTTTCCTCAAAAGTGTTTGATAATAAAAAATTAATTTTCAGTGAAACCAAAAAATAATAATTTTTATAATGTTTCAGTCTTTCACCATTACTTTATTTTCCAAATATTATTTTTCATATTTTATTTTCCCAAGGACTCGATTTAAATATCTTCCTCCATTTATTAACATAGGAGAATCTTATCTTCTCTCATTAACTTCATACAATAATTATTAAATCTTAATGTTATGAAAATCACAATAATTTTTAGAATCATTAGCTTTTAAATCTAAAACCTTTTTAGATGAAATTTAATTATCTAAAAAATAGTATCATAAGACTTATTAAGTTTTCTTTAGTATTTATTTAATTATTCAGATTTTTCCTGTAACATAAAAGAATATTTTTTTAACTCATCATAATAATTTTTTTTAAACAAGGGTTTTCAAAGTAAAAGGATTTTACCTCATCAGTACCATCCATTAGATATATAACATAATGCTCAACTTTTTTATTTGATGGAGATTTACCATATATAAACTAGAAGAGTTACTCTAGGTATCTTTTACATCTCTCTTTACATTCTTTTCACAATTTTATTTCCATTATTTTTTGAATAAATAATAGTAATCAGTTTTAAGAATTATTTCCTTATATTAAAAACATCTATCATATTTAGTTCCATTCTTTTCCTTTCTATAAATTTTTTAAAATTTTACATAAATATATAATAGTTCTTTATCTCAATATATTCAATTTGAATCAGATAATTCATAATTCATAGTTATGAGATATGTTTATTCATTTTTTATATGACTTTAATCATCAACATGTATCTCGACTTCACACATCATCAATTTCTTAATCAAGCCCTTCATTTTCAAATTCACTACTTATGTATACCTTCATATAGGTTCAGATATTCTTTTTCACTTAGGAGGTAATATATTATGTAATTGTCATATCTGATCTGATTTCAAAAATGAATCCTCTAATGAAACCACATTATTTACCTTCTATGTAAAGCTTCCATCCATTCGAGTGATAATTTTGTTCCCATCAATTCTAAAATGATAGAACATAACCTTTTCATTATTGTATCTTAATTGTATTATATTTTCAATTTTATCATCAGAAATTGAAAAATTCATCCACATTATATATTTAGTATAACACTGAGAAACACTTCTGAATTCTTCAGTTCTTAAACCATACACAATAACATTCACAGATTTCATATTGATATCATAACATTTTTCAAGATTAGTAATCCAAACACCAAAATATTATTTGGTAATATCATAAGGCTTATCAATATTTAAATATACTCTTTTTTCATGATTTCTCAAATAAATAATCATACAATCTTTCCATCACTTGTAATCAATACCATTAAAATAGGGAGCCTGAATCATCGACATACCATATCTAGAATCTATCATTTCACAACGTATTTCTCTAAATAATTATTTTAGTCTTGTTAGAGCTAGAAAAACAATCTATAGATCTATTAGATAATTTTTTTAATATCAAATATTTAAATGAGTAGAATACGGGAAGTGAATTTCCTTTGACACCAAGTATTAGGTCAGGATAGTTATAACAATAAAGTTGGCATAATAAGGGGGAAACTTATTGTTTCAAAGACTCCAATCGATTCGGAACACCTCTCTTGTATATTATAATTACTTTCCTTTTCCATTAAATTTGATAAATCAAAGAAAATAAATAATGGAAGTGATCTTAGTGATGTATGGTGGTTCAAGACACATAATCCCTTAGTCCAATACACCAACACTCAACTCCATGCGCTTGATGGTTTTACTAGTTCCTCTTATTGTAAGAAATTAAAAATATGGAACTGAGTGTAGGATGTTAACACCTTAAAAATATACTAAACAAATCCTTCTTGTTCTTTTACAAGGAAGATAATATCCACAACTTAGTATAAGAAGATGTCTCTTAAATGAAACCTAGTACGAGCAACCAAAACTCAAATATATCAAATGAGTTTTATTTGACTATTAATATGAGTGAAACATCACAGCTTGCAACAACATATGATAAATTAAATCAGATCTTAAACATTTCATAACAACATATAGATCACCAATGTTTTGAAATGATTTATTTATATGGTTATAGAGAAAAAAATAGATAGATGTTAAAAAATGAATCCATCCAAAAAGAAACATCCCCAAATTCCTCATTGTTCAAATGCATCATCATTAACCCATAAAAATATATATATAATAAATGTAGTAGAAGCAATGGAAATAATAGTGAGTAAATTAGATATATCATAACATGTTTGTCTCCAAAGTGTAGCTCTGAATTCAACATCACACAGCTTCTCCTATAAGTAAACCTTCACAAATTTCTGCTGAAGAACATCTCTAAATTTTTATATAATTTCAAATAGCTTCAGGTTAAACCAGATCAAAAAAATCTCACAATAAAACATGAATATTTTAATTTAAAAACATTCAAATGAGTAATAACTTCCCGTAAGAATAGTGAAATTTTACTCTGATGAATTCAAACCTTTTAAATAACAATAACATTACTTTGAGTCGGCCATAAAACAACAAGGAATCAATATTTATTTTCATCAATAGTATTGTAGAAATATTAAATAATATCATATAAATAAAACTCCAATGTTGAATAGTAAAACATAGTGTTCCTTTATGTGAATAAAAAACAAAGAATGTAGGGTTAAAATATATGATTGATGTACCATACATTTGTTCCCTCAAATTTTGGGATGCCTCCAAATTTAGGGTTGATTATCAATACTCTCTTATTTCACAATTTTCACCTTCAATACTAATGTAGGTTCGATGAACCATACGCCGCGTTCCAAACATAGGGTTTATTCCTTATATTAAGCATACCAATTTAGGGTTGAGAACAATGTTTCTAGAATATTCTAAAACACATTCTGAACACTTCAATAAATATTATCCATGGATAAAACTCATGAATATAATTCCAAAATAAATATCTTGATGAATATTAGGTTTTTTATTATCACTAATTTTAATTTCATTAGTGACATAATTGTGTATGTTTGTGAGTATCAAAAATAATAATAAAACTATTGAATAACCCCATGATCAACATATCCTACCTCACCTCAAGAATATTTCATCATGGATCTCATAAATAAATATATTTTTTGATTCATGATATATATTAAAGATAATGTAAAACTCTATGGATAAATACACATATCCACTAATTCCAATATCTAATTACTCATGGAAATATGGATTTCTTATTAGTGATTCTATTCTCATATACTTCTATATTGGAGATAAGCATAGGAGAACACTGTGAGAAGGTGTATCAATGTCTTATGAGTCTCCTACCATGGATAACCTATATCATACATGTTTCATCATACAATATCATACCCTAATATAACATATATTCATGAAAACATTCATGGAACCTCTAGGTTCTCACCATATCAAGGAATAACCATTAAATTTCAGTGGGACATATAATCAAAAGAAATTTTTAGATAAAAAATTCATGACAATGAAGAACCATTATGTTATAAGAAACATTATTATTAATGAAAACATGAAATTAAGTACTAAAAAATAGGGTTCTAGGGAATCAACTCCAACTGTCCACACATACACACGTGTAATGTTTTAACTTTTCAGTGGAGGGAACAAAATAAAGGTATATAATACTTATCAATAAAAAATTATTATTATATGATACATATCATATATATTCATTAAATAAATAATTATGATCATAAATTTAAAGACAAAATGAATAATTAATCATATCTCTTCATGGAGGTGGTATTCTACATGTACACACGAGGGACATTATGATTTTCTAATAGATGAGATGAAGGTAGAAAACAGATATATATTAAACATAACAACATATAATTATAATGAGGATACTCATTCCATCATGTCAGTATTTCTACAGTTCATTTAGAGGAGTTTAAATTGGAAATATACATGAAAAAGATCGATAAGAACACAAACCTATTATTTGGGTATCCTATATTGAAGAGAACTTTAAGGCTTCTTTGATGGGTCTATTGGGAATACCATAACCTCAATGTAGTGGATAGGGTATTTGGGAGAGTATTTAGGGAATATTTTTCAAGATAACTAGGTCAACTATTGTGTATGAGAGAGGAGAGTAGGTTACATATTATAAGGGACGTGGGTGGAAAAAATGAAAATACATGAAACATTATTATATAATATATGTCATACTCAAGTAATGTGGCTCAAAAAATGCCAAATATTAATATATAATAACAATAAGGTCTGAATTCAATAAAAAATTAAATTAATGTTTTTTTAATTTCAATACTTACCCCATCGATCGACGCCTCTTTTGACCCATTACCATGGTAGTAAGATTTATACATTGGAAAACATTCATTGTGGAAAAAGATAAAAATATTTAATTATATTAATTTTGAAGATTCAAAATGTAGAATCCATTTTAAAATATTATTTTTCTCTTAGTGTAAGAAATTAATTTTAATATAATTGAAGAACAAGAACTATTTTTAGAAAAAATCATTTTTATGCTTAAAATTGAATATATTATTTTTTTCATGAAAAATAAAAACAATCAGATGAATGATAAAATATTTGATTAAATATATAATCAAAAAAAATATATTAATATATTTCATTAATAGTGATTAAATTATTTTATTAATAATAATAATATTTCATGGATAAAAATAATTTCATCAGAAAACAACTCATTTTAAACTTTCAACTGATTTTATTTTCATTTATAAACAATTTTTAACCAATTAATAAACTTTAATCTTATTTAAAAATTACATTCTCTTATTTTAGTTATTTCATTCATACACATCAATTCATCAAATTGGTGATAGATATTTCATTTAATAATAATATTTCAATAGTATAATATGGATCATTTAAACTCAATGATCTATATAAGGAATGATATAGAAGACATCAAAATTACTTAAGGTGTAATATATCATAACTTCTTGGTGTGTTAGAATATTTTTGGGTTGGTTGAATAGAAAAATGAGTATACATGTACATTCATCTATATGATTACTATTACACAATATTTTTAGGAAAGTAGAAAAATATTATTGGGTCATTAGACTCACCCCCAACCAAAAGAAAGACATTGGTTTTAACATATATAGACAGACCTAAGGTTTAATGGTAAGTGTAGGTTTTCAATATGAATCAGGAGATATGGATGGGGATGAGATATGTCACTAAGGATGACATTTTGGATGGATAATTATGTTAGTTTAGTGACAAAATTCATTAATTCATTATATTTTACTAATATTCAATTCATTTTATTTCCGTAAAATTATGAATTAACTTATTTTTAGAGTGTTTTGTAATTAAAGGATATTTTTATCAGATGTTTTGAATATTGAATTTAAATGGAAAAATATTTCTATTTAATTTATTTACATAATTTCATGAATAATATGATTGTTCGGCTATTGATAATCCTTTGATTTTTAATTTTAATTTTAAAGATGAATATGGTTGATGTAGTGAAGAGAATGTTTGTAAAATTCCATATCTCACATTATTTAAAGATCAAGGGGGACATGTAAATGATATTAATTTATCATTGAGGAGAAACTGAAAAAAACAAAATTGTAATGAGATATGTATGATATTCAAAGTGATCTATAATATTTCATGGATCATGTGTAAGATTTTTTCCCTGGTAGGTAAGAAATTTTCCATTTTGGTTTATTATAACGAGTCATGATTTTCTATGATAAATACTTTATATCTTGTGATATATAAGGATTTACTAATCATACCTAATATTATATTGGTGTATATATGTTAATTGGGAGTTCAAAGTGGATATATAAGAATTTTTGGAAAATATATAAGTTTTTATGGGATCTTGGACTACACAAATAAGGTTTTTCTCTTTATAAAATCATGTTGTACCCAAGACTGAAATTTCATGTAAGGATTAATATTTTTAAAACAACATAATTCCAGATCCATAAGATGTTTCTACCAGATAGTAACCCATGTTTTTAAGAGTGAATAAATGGAAAATAAAAATTGAATGATTATCTAAGGGGTTTTAAAATATTTCCAATAATAATAAACTATGAAAATATGAGAAGCTGATTATTAAATATATTGGATCCCAAATTTGGTATTTTATACATGTAATTGTTTCCCATTTATATAAAACTTAACCTTCACTCTTCCTATTAAAATATTTATTTCCCTATATTTAATGGATTATTATTCTACCCCATATTTTTCAATTTTACCCTTAACCCATGGATTTTATAATAGGGTTTTATTATTTATTTTCTCTTATGATTAATTTCATGTTTTCTAATAAAATAAGTTTCTTATATCTCACTCACTATCTTTATATCCATCTATATTTTTTTCTTTATGTTATTCCACCATAATTCTCTAATAATCATTATGGTGATAGTTTAACATGAGATGTGATCTAGGGGGTTTATGGTGTTAATTAATCCTTTTTCTATAATTCATAAATGTTTTAATTCCTTTTAACAAGGTAGTGGGTGTATCGAGCATTGATGTTGATCTTTCTATCTTTCAAATGTGTTTCCCACTCTTTTGTTTCACTATTTATATAAATTTAATTCCCTCAATTTTATTTAGAACCCATTAATATGATGGATATGGTTTGGTTGATGGATGGAATTCCATGTGATGAAGTAATCTTTAGGATGGTTGTGTATATTAATCAAGTTGTGATTATCCATCATTAATATTAGAGGAGGTAATAATTTGTGTATCAACTAGATCTCGTATTTTCGCCAAAAATCATAATATATTTGAGGTTTTATACTTTTGTATGATGGTATGAGTTATCAGGTGATTTATAAATGAATTAAATGGATAATGAAAAAGTTTATATAGCCAAACCTATGATATATTCCATTCTCACTAACATTACTATGTTTATTTTTTATATATTTAATTTACATATCACATTACCAATCTAACACATTTTTCATTTCATTCATAGAATTGAAACATCTTTTTAAGTTAAAATAGTATTAAGTGATCCAAAATAGTCACCTTGAGGGAAAAGCTTGGATAACTATTATAAGAAACTATAATAAAATATAAAAAATGTTTTATAGATCCACGTAACAAGGGTATAAAATTATGGCATCGTTATTTTGGAGGGAAGAAGAGTATTTTTTGTATTTTTCATTATGTAAATATTTTTCTACTTTAATATAAAAATATAAAGAATTAAAAAAATATTGATCTCACTATTGGATTTAATTAATTCAGTGGACTTATTAACCAAACAAATAAGAAGAGTCTCGAGAAACATTAGTATGTAAGAGGTTTCTATAGAGTATCTTAAACATATAAATGTACTCCTCAATCTATAGTATCATGAAGGTATGGATAGAGAAATTTATGAGATCTCAAAATACATTGTATAATTTCAAAAAGTGGTAAATAAACCTCTAAAACTACTTTATTCTCCTAACATTACTGATGACATGATCTAAGAGGTTGTGGAAACACTTCAAGGACACCCATTTCCCAACCATCTTGGGCACCAACCTGAGGCACTCATAGAGTAATAATATATTTAAGTTGAACCACTGAAAGGATATGATAAAAATATGAAGGTTTCACACCCCAACCACTCCCATCCCCATTATTGTATTCATTAATTTATTTTTGGCCTTATCCATGAGTTTTTAGTCGACCTGATTGAAATTTTATTCTTTTGGGGCTTTGGTAAAATGTGCATGGTTATCCTTCAAAGTTGGTTGAATCATGTGGTAACCATTTATGTTGGTTCTATAAATTGACTTATTCATTTGACAAGACTAGAACACATCTTATCTAATCATTTTGACTAAACGTGTAGTGTCCAGTTTCTCTCTAGTTGGGGTGCATGGTTGGTGCATGATATAGTAAACTTTATGACGATATCATAAATAATGCCCATAATCGTCAATTCTTAGGATTTACCAAAAATTACCTCTCAGGTTTAACACGAAAAATAGGTTATTTTCTAATATATTTAGCCATGGATTCTAATTAGGTATCCCAAGGTGACCCCATCCTTCCTCCCTGGAATTTTGGGGTAATTTCTCCCTTGATTGTTGGTGGTTCCCTTGCGGTAAATATTTTTCCTATTCTACACTTCCATTATTTATTGTTTTATTTAATAATTTTGTTTGGTTCACTCTTGGAGAAACCTTATTGTAGTGGGTCTAGGTATTATATGTTTTCTTTTAATGTTATGGTCTAAAAATCAATTTTTGGGTCTTGATCTTCCCATTTTCGAAGGCTTCATTCAATATGCACACTGTTTAAGGTAGGTGGTTCCATTATTTCACTTTTTCATCACGTACCAAATATTATTGAATTAATGTATATAAATAAATAAAATTATTGGGGGTTTAATTTTTGTAATGGTTTTAAAAATAAATTTTTAAAATATTTTATTTTGTAATTTACCACTAATGAATGTTTCTGCATGCCATGAGTTTGGTGAAATGACTAAATAGGTTTTAAATAAGTTTATTTGTTTAAAATTAATGATATTGGATTCAAAATTTGTCCATAGAATTCTTCTATACTTTTGATGTTTTCCTGGGTTCCATAATTCTTATGAAATTTTGTGGTTTCCCTTATTGAACCTCATTGTTTTGATAAAAAGGATTAGTTTATGTTCCTTATTTATTTATTTGGTGATTCCCATGAACACACACAAACACACAAATATAGATATATAAATAAGTATATATATAAATGAATATATTTATGAACATATATATATATATATCTCATTTTAGCAATATATCTGATATCTCATTGGAAGCATACTTTGAATTTTTTTTTGATGAAATAATTTTTTCCTCCTTAAAGTGGTTTATAAAAGTGTCTTTCTAAAATTGGTTTCTAAAAACTGGGTTACATGTATTTAGATGTGATCTTGGTTTTATAGAGGAGGTGGAGCGGCTTGATATATCAGAGATTATATTTTTATCTTTTAGAACTCCTAATATCGTGGGGTTAAAAACTCTTTTGGGTACGTTTAAAGGGTTGAGTTCCAATTTGCAGAAGATAATAATTCCATCACAGTTACCGGGTAAAATATTATGGGATTTCATAATGACCATGTTCACTTAGTGGTTCATTTATATGGAGTATAAGGAAGTTTATGTGGTAGATCTTATGAGTTTTTAATTGGGTACCAGGATGGTGAATGAGTATGTCAGTCATTTTAATAAGCAGGTTCCATTTTCTCGGGAGGTTGTGATGTGTGAATCCTTGAAGCTGCATAAGTTCATGAAGGGTCTTAATCTAGACTTCAATTCTTGATTCCTTTCATATGAACCCGTCCTACTTATCAATTTGGTAGATAAATACTATCTAGATAAGTGGTATTTTCTGGATAATCATTTGGTGAGTTGTATCTCTATTCCTTTCAGAGTTGGGGAAGACTCCTAATCAATTGATGAGCACATACCAGAGAAGCATATATTTCATGAAAATTAATCAATTATTTCTTATTTGAAGAGGAATAATTCAATCAAGCTCATCAAATGTATTCAATTCAGGATTTATAAGCCCTCTTCCATGAATGTTTCAAAAACCTATCATCTTTGTCGTCGATTTGGGCACATATGGAAGTAATTTAATACGAAGAACCTTTTGGGAAAGATCATATTCTGTTTCAAAAATATTAATAATGTTTCAATAAAAATTTGAGGTTTTTACCTATTAATTCATCCTATTTATCATGTTGTATAGTGTATTAGTTATATACTTTAGTGTATTTTATTAGAGTTCTTAGTTTTTTAGGATCATTTCAAAAGTGATTTGTAATTTCAAGGAATTTATGAATGTGATTTTCCATAGTTCTTTGTTTGGATTTCCTAGTATAGGACATATAATAGTGGCCCTTTAGATCATATTCTACTTTGGGAAGAATAACCATGATTAGTAAATTCCTAAATGGTGGGATAATACTCTTTCAATCTTCATCTCTTAACATCTTATTTTGTTCAGTTCTGTTTGCATGTTTTGGATATTAGGTTTGAGGATTTTTAATTATCTATTGGTGAGAGCCATGGAACATTTTCCTTTCATTTATAAGTCACTATATTTTTATAGTAACAAAGGTTTATGGTGGTGATAGTTTTCACACCATAACTTCTATTATTATAATTAGTTTATTTAGTATTGTATTACTATTTAGTTTTTAGTCGAGCTAATTGAAATATTCATGTTTTTTTTATTTTCGAATGGTGTATAGTTAGCCTGCTTGATTTTTTTAACCATGAAAAACCCATTTTTGGGTTCGTAACTTCATATAGCCATTTAGTATGGCTTCCAAATAGTTTTTTTTTATTTTTTGGACCAACATTGTTGTTCCTAACTAATATTTAGTGAGGAACACATGGTTTGTGTAATATTTGGTAAAGCGTGCTCCCAAACCATGCACAATGTTAAAAATATTAAAATTTTAGGATTTCACGGAATTCTATATTGGATTTAAGACCTAAATTGGGGTATTTTTTCCCATTTATGGATGTATACAAATGAGGTATACCTATATTCCCCCCTCCTCTTCCTACCTTTGACTGTTTGGTATTATTTCCCTCTATGATTTTTGGTTCTCTTATAGTAATCATTTTCTTATAAATTTATTACCTTATTTAATGGTATTATTCTTCTGGATTGGCATGGTTCTCCCTTTTACAATACATACAGATTTTATTTATTTTTCTACTCCAGTTCTCGATTTTTGGGTGGGTAGATCATGTTCGGGTCTTCATTATTCAATTTTTGGAGGTTTCATTTAATATTCACCGAGTTTTAAGTAGGTGGTTCCATGATTTTTATTTTCATTTTCATTTTTTATCTGTTCGGGATTTATAAATATATTTCCATAAAAATGTGGAAGTTTAAATGTGTTTAAATGGGTTTATAAACCATTTATCAATGAATTTTATTTGGTTAATTATTATTAAATGAATTTCTCATATTTCACGCATGATATAGATTTCATAAATCTGTTTTTAATGTTTTTAATTATTTAAATTTGATGGAATCTATTTCCAAATTCTACTATATAGTATTTTATGGGTTCAATGTATTATTTTCTTTTGTTATTTATCTCTTATGGACCATAATGGGTTCTCGTGTTCAACCCCTTATTTTGTTAAATGGATTAGTTTATTTTCCCTATTTGTTTCTTCAGTGATTCTAATGAATACATTTTGATATATATTCAAGTTTTTAAGGAAAAACATATATATATATATATATATTAATATATTATTTTATGTAAATAAATGTGGGATCTCATTGGAATTATCCTTTTAATGTTATTCACTCCAAATAATAATTGCCTCATTAGAGTGGTTTCTAAAAGTGAATGTCTAGAAGTTGTTTATTAAAATTTTTCTTAGAATTGTTTACTACTATATAAGGATTTTTAAATTATTTTTATTTACAAAATATTTTCAAATAATATTTTCCAATACCTAGCCCCAAATCCTTTTTCGTATTATGGAAAAAGGCTTTCTAATAACATTACATTAAATTGGTTTCAAGGGATTTTGACGAAAATTGTTTCTAATTCTAAATGTAATGGATAATTTATCTCCTTTAAATATTTCTTCTATTTTTTGATGACCCATCATGTAATCCCAATCATTTTATGTGTGGTTCCACATGGAGGGTCCTAGGAGTTAGGTTGAGAATTCTAGTTAGCTCATACTAATCAACGATTAGGATTTTATTTATATATTTACTTCCACACCCCACGGTATTATTCCTTATTACAGGACCCTGGGAATATTAGTTTAGAATTAGATTTGCTTATATATATATCCCGATTAGAAGGACTATATCCCCCATGTCATGGAAAGTCCAGAATTATTTGTGAAACTAGTGAGGCTAGTTAAGAGAAACTATGTGGGTTATAGACTTAGGAACATATTGATAGGATAATTTATGGGTTGGAATCGAGTACGACAAGGGTAACCTAACTAAATATTTAGGAATTTTCCATGAATATCTATCATTTAGGATTTCATGATAAATATACTTGATTACCTAACTACATCTATCATTTTTTATTCTACTATGGTATTTACCTAGGGTTCTATTTTAATCATTTCTTCCTATCTCTATTTTATGATTTTGGTTTTATTTATCCAGTTAATTCGCCTATGTTTTCATCCAACCATTCTTTGATTAAGATCAGGTTCTATATTTATTATTCCCTTTTTTGTAGTTGGGTGTTATTATATAATAGTCTTATAATGTTTATTTTTAAATGTATTCCTTGAAATGTTTTTAAATTTTTTATTTAAGAAAATTTTGGATTTTAAATATGTTTACATTTGAAAATATCATGATTTGATTACTTCGAAAAGTTTAAAATTTATATTTTACTATGTATTTTAAGCTATCTCCTATGGTATATATTAATAAAAATACGTGCATTGACTCTCTATATATTGCATATTGATCTTTTTTATGCTCACGTCGTACTTATGTTAATTGGTGTCAGTATACGCAAGTTTTTTTTCAGGTTCTTTTATCATTTTGGGGTCTCTTGTAGAGTGAGTAGTCTTTATGGATGAATGATTAGGAAGAGTTAAAATAAAAATAATGTTGGGTTATTATTATGGAATTTGTTTTAATTTCTTATCATATAAGTATAAACCCTATAATATAATGATAATGTTTTTGTTTCATTATTTATTTTTAGTTGTTTATATTTTCGGATATGTTTTGTAATACATTTATTATTCTGATTATTATGAAAAATCATATAAAAAATTTTATATATATCCTTAAATTATTTTCATTTGCATGGGGTAATCAGGGTCATCCTTAAGGTATGTCATGTTCAAAATCAGGTTTTTGATTTACATATGATTCAGGCTGGTTCAGGATAAAATCACATATATTTAAAAAAAAATCTGAAATTCATAAAAAATGGTAATCCCTCTTATATATTGATAAAATCAGAAATTTAGTATTTTTTCCAATAAAATTGATAAGATGAGTCCAAATAATGGATATGTAGATTTGAGGAGAGAATGAAGGAGCTAGTTGAGTTATTAGGATGATATATACACCACTCCTCCAACTGAATAATTTGGGGAGCACCCTAATATTTTTTATCAACTCCATAAATATATTAGAAGTATAATTACAAGATAGAGAATGTATGTGTCTATTGTGGGGGTGTTCTCCATAAAAAGTGAAATGTTAATAACACTTTAATGTAAGTGTTGTGGTGGTTAATTACAAATAATCCCCATAATTATGTGGAATAAAGATAACCCTAATATTTCATAATTTTATGTATAATAAACAAAACACCACTTTGGGGATTATCAAATTTTATCATTAATTTCTTTTTATTTATGACATTCATTAATTTATAAATAATTATTAATACTTTTGTTTTTATTTCAAAATTATATAAGGAGTTATTTACGACATTTAATAAATCCACCAAATTTATAATAAAACTGTCTTTTATTTCCAATTTATCTTGTTCACTACCATAATAATATTATAAATTATTAAAATATTCATTCAAGTTAAATTTAGATAAGGTAATTTCATGAATCAAGTGCAAGGATGGATACATTTATGGAATGTTTTTAATTTTTTAAATTTTTTTTTAAAAAAATTTTTTCTTTTCTAATTTTGAAAACATTTTTACTAAAATTGAATAATTTTTTATGTTTTTAACCTTTTATAATTGTGAGAAAATGAAAAAACTAATGAAACACATCTTAGATAAATTCTAAAATGAACCTACTTTCAAATTAATTATTTTAGAAATTAATGAAAAGCTAAATAAAATTATATCACATGACATGAAATACTTCCCAATATTAAAATACATTACATGATAGTAATATAAGATATTTTTAACATATTCTTCACAATTACATTCTTTATTTAAAGAACCATTCTATGGTTGAATTGCTATATTTTTTTGTGAATTTTAGAAAAAAAAATTAATAATTATATAAATTGTCTAGGAAATTATTAAAGAATTATTTCGTTTGAATTATATTTTTAAAATAAACCTTCTTTGATACCATACATGGCATATGACACATAAATAATCCCCTAAAATTCATGAAAAAAAATAATGAAACCATATTAGAGGCATGAAATCCATGATAACCTAGTTCAATAAGGTAATGATTGATTATAGTTGAATTAATGTGTGGGGGAAGTTGTTTGGTGATTATATCTGGATTGAAATATCAATTCAATGAAATATGTAATAGAAAATATCCTTCATAAAATCTATAGAAGTTAAAACAACTATTTAATGTTCAATAATTTTACAATATCCTCAGGATACAATGTCTGTGCATAATAGAAAAAAAGAAAATTCATAAAACTAAGTAGAGAGAAGAAATATTTACTACTAGTGATGTATTGTATACGTAATTATTCAATGATAATAGAAAGAAATTGGAAGGTGAATCCTTGAAAATGGTAGTGAGTGGGTAATATTCATGAGTGAAAACTAGAAATAATTATTTATTCCTCATTTGGAGACAAACATCCTTGTATTTCTTCTTAACTTTTTAACATCATCACCTATAATCCCTTATATATATAACAACCATAAAATTTCTTCATAATAAATATAATTATATAACTCATTGGGTAGTGATTTTGAAAATCGTTGGGCTTATGGTGAATCCTATATGCGTTTGAAATGAGAAAAAATTTCTTGAAAAGAATACATTGTGTGATGATATAAATACGTATATTAATGAATTCATAAATGATCATGGAAGTATGGAAAAATTTTAAATTAATTTAATGTTCATTATTAAGAGAATGGAGTGTGGAACATGTAGAATGTATGATTTGATTTAGTTGTATGACTTTAAAAAAGGGAACACACATTGAACATCATTTAGAACATTATTTGGGTAACATGTTTTATCGTCTTTAGTATCACAGTCCAAGGTTCAGGTGTGGAAGAATTAATAGAGGTAGTTAATTCATTATATTTTTCAATATTCAATTAGTTTTATTCACTCACTATTATTAATTAAGTTTGTTTTAGGGTTATTTTTAATTAAAGAATAATTTAATTGAATGTTGTGAATATTTTTCAAAATGGGTGAAATTGTGATCTTTATTAATTTATTTTATTTGTAGAATAAAATAAATTACCAGATATTGATAATTCATGGGTATTTTTGAATGTAAGGACTAATGTGGATAAAGGGGTGAAGTTAATTTTTGGAAAATTACATATGTCACATATTTTAAATTTATAGGAGAACACATAAGGTTAACTCTACTTATTCAATTAAAATATAAAGAAAATTAAATTTTCATTAATGTGAGATTATAAAAAATTAGAAAAGTGTTGAGATACACAATGTATTCCAAATGATATAAAAGTATTTTAGGATATTCCGTAGGAAATTTTCCCATTTATGAAAGGAATTTTCATTTACAATTTAAGGTGAAGAGTCAAATTACCTATGATATGTAATATATATTTTGTGAAAAACTAGGATACACTAGTCATGTACAATATCTATGGGTAATAAATAAAATTATTGGGAGTGGGAACCAGATATGAAATATTTTTTGTATCCTACTTAATATTTTTAGGAACAAATATATTATTTTCATAGATCTCATTCCACTCACCTATGTTTGTTCACCTTCATCTGGAAATTTTTTATTACGATTTTTAATTTAGTTTATTATTATTTAATTCACTTCATTCATTTTAATAATAGTAGTGTTACCTCTCTCTATATCTCCTACCATTTTCCTTGTGTTCATCTATTGATCCTCTATATTAATCATTATGGAGATACATTAACCTCTGTATTGATCTTGGATGAGGTTTAATGGGGTTTTTTAATCCATGTCCAATACTTTTTTAATTTTTTTATTCTTTGGTTATAAGGCAATGGGTGTTTCAAGGAATGATGTGATGATTATCCATAATTACTAGTTATTATCCACAATTTTCTCCATTCTCTACCTAGAAATTTCCACCCAAATATATTGGGCATCACATAATATGATTTAGTTGGGTTAGTCAAAGGTTCAAATTATATACAGTGGATCTAAGCTTATTATGGATCCACATACTTGATTAAGATTCCAATATTATTCATTACAATTAGAGGAGGAGAGACTATTTATGATGAATATATATCCTACATGGACTAAGCGTCACAACATAATAGAGTATGGGTCCTCATATGTGATGAGACAACGTATCAAATTAATTATAAATGATTTAAATGGATAATCAAAGATCCCATCTAGCTAAACATAGAATACAATTTATTCTAACTGGAATTCTTATGTTATTTTTTCCTTTGTTTATTATTTAATTTCAATTCATTTATTTCATTCAAATCATGAAACCCCACCAATATCCATTATTTTAATAAAAATACCTTAACATAAAAATATATTAAATTTAAAAGAGTACTATATGATCCAAAATAGGTTCCATGGAAGATGACCCTAGTCCACCACTATGCTTTACTTGGATAAAATATAAAAATTATTATTTTTCCATAATGCGATAGTCGTGTTAAACTATGGAATCATTTCTAGGGATCCATATCAAACAATTTTTACTCTCTTATAGTTTTTAAATATTTTTATCTTATTTTACATAAAAAAATATTAAGAAAATTTATAACTTTTTTGAGATCATGATATAATTTTAATGATATTGAAAACTTATTATCAAAAACATAATGTTATTTTGAAGAATTATTAGCATTGAGGTGGTGTATTTTGAGTTTAATGAAGATAAAATATCACCTCATACCATGATATCATGAAGTTGGGTCTAGAGAACTCCATGAGACTTTAGAATAATTTCATAAATTTTAACAAGTGAGTAAATTACCTATAAACCAACTTCATTCAACATTAATTATTGAAGAAAATTTCTTTGAGGTCATGGATACACTTGAATATGAAACACTACCTCACCATATAAAAAACATACCTAGAGAACTCATGGAGTAATAATAGATTCTAGCTGATCCCCTCAAGGGATATGATTAAAGTCTAGATTATATTGCCTTTATTTTATCTAATATTAATTTTTAAAAGAGACGCCATCTTTTTAATTTATTTTATCATAAATCATAGATCATTCCAGGAATGAAAAATAAGATGAGGTATAATTATGGATTTCTAGGTTTCGGGAGAGAATAGTGGAGATCATTGATTTGCACATTGGTGTATATGAAGATGATATGGACACCACTCATCTAACCAAATAAGAAGGGGAACACACCTACATTCTACTCCCACCTCGAAAAAATTATTTAAAGCATAATGTTAATTATGTGGACATTAAAATTTCATTCCAAGTACTTCAACATGTGAATTTAATGGTTAAGAACACTGAAAGGGAAGTGATGTAGTCGTTACAATCAAAGAAAACTCATCCTTCCATGGGTTACAAAAAACAACATGACTTCAAAGTTATAGGTAATATGAAAAAATCATGTCTTGTGGGATTAAAAATTTTTAAATTTAGTTTGTTATATTTACTAATTTATTTAATTTTGAAATAATTTTTAATTCCTTTATTTCAGTTTAAAGTTTATTGGTGGTGTAATTTAGAATCATCACTCAAGATACATGATGCAGAATAAAATGAGGTATTATATCTCATTTAAAATGATTATTGTTGTCATAATTACAAAATAATATGTCAAACTATTCATACGTTTTATTCTTTATTTAGAAAATTGTATGATTTAATTACGTAGAAGATAATCTTTTATTGATTTTTAGTTTTTTTCTTTTCCAGTTTATTTGTTTTTATTTTATTTTTTTTAATATTTAAATTTCATGATATCAAATTTATTGCTTTTTTTTGGAACCTATACCAATTGTTTGGAACCGATTTTACCAAGGGAACTCAAATTATATGAATGTCTAAATAAACTTATTTTCAGATTCATATTTAGGGAAATTTATGAAAACACTTCTTATTTTTGAATTCTAATCCATGAAATACTGTCCAATAATTAAATAAAATACACATAAGAGAGGTAAGAACCTTTTTTTAATAAATATTATAATGTACTCATTTCCTGAGAGAATAATGAAATTATTTAATATCCATAATTTAATATAAATTATAGTCAAAATCTAGTAATATTAAAGAATATGGGTAAAATATTATTGGGGAATTATTTTGTTTAAAGATTAATTTCATATAATAAAACTATTTTTAAAACTTCCATGATATATTACCTTTTAATTATCCCTTATCATCCCATACAAAACATTTTACGCATCCACATTAAGATCGTATATCCCAAACCACCGGGTTGTAGAAGTAAAATCATGATCAAGATTGAATTAATGTGTGTGTGTGGGGGGGGGGGGGAAGTCTAATGATTAGATATTAGGATAAGAACTAATTTTGGGAATTATGTTTCAAAAATACACTTCAATGTTGTGTATGGAAGTTCACACAATTTCATGAAGTTAAAAAAATCTGATTTATAATCAAAAAAAGAAATATATACAATATTGGAAAAGAAAGAAACAAAGGTGAAGGAATTAGAGGGGTAAATATTTACTCAGGAAGAAGTGAAATATTTAAAACTTATATGAGAATCCTAATAATACTATATGTGAATCATTAAAAAGGGGAGTGGGTTTGGACACCATTATTGAGTGGAAATAATAAATCGTGCATTATTCATTGTTTGGATCCAAACTTCCTCATTCTAGCACATGAATTTTTAACATTACCACACACTACTTGTTATGCATAGAAAAACAAGAAAAATTAATCTTGATAAACACTATCACTTTACTCATTTGTAAGAAATTTAGAAGCTCATCGATAATATGGTGACCCTTGAATGTGCTAAGTATGAAAGGAAATTATTCAAATTTATAGGTTGCATTAAGAGAGAAAGTAATATAGTAATATAAGTAATTCATCATATTAGATTGAAATTTTTAGAAATTAATTAAATTTACATCATGGGGAAAATGGAATAATGAACATATAAGAGGCATGATGATCTTGAGTGACATTGATGTTGATAATGGAACTCACATTGGTGCTTGTTTTGAATTTTAATGGGAAACATATTTTAGGTTAACTTGTGTATGATGAAATGTATTATGGGGAGGAGAATTGAAAGACTGAATTAATTCGTTATATTTTTCTTGTGATATTAAATTCATTATATTCTCTTTGTTTTATTATGTAATTGAGTTTTATATAGTTTGTGAATTTATGGGTAATTTCATCGGATGTTGTGAATCGAAATTTAAATTGGAGATAATTAGAATTAATTGATATCATTAATTTTTCAAATAAAATGTATAGATAAATATTTATAATCCTATTATTTGTTTTTAAGGTAAATATGAATGTGACTAAAGAAAAAAAGAGAAGTTTTATCAATGTCTATGTATCACATTTTTTGATCTTCTACATGAACATAAAAGGTTTACAAATCCAAATCCCTACACTAGTTGGAAAAATTCCTTTTTCACTAAGGAGAAATTTGGTATAATTAAAAATGCACTGGGATATGTAAGATATTACATGTGATACATTATATTTTTTAAATTCTATATAAGAAATTATCACGGGTATGTGAGAAATTTACCTTTTCTATTTTAAGTGAAGATTATATATTACCTTGGATAGATAACATATATTTGGTGATATGTAACGATTCCCTACTCAAAAAACAATATTAGTGATCAAAAAGATAATTAGGAGACGAATATAGACATATAATCTTCTTTTGAGATAATGTAATATTTTTATGATCAGATATATGATTTTATCATTTCTCAAACTACTCATGTAATGTTTTTCACATTGTAAAATAATATTTTACCCAACAGTGGACTACCACAAAAGGTTATTTTTTGAATGAAACCAAATTCTAGTTATGTATTAATATTTAAATGGATTCTAAAATAATTTCTGATAAGGTATTAAATATAAAATTAAAATAAAATTATAAACTATGGATACTGAGAAAATTTGAATGATTAATAAACCAATAAAATCTAAAGAACTTTTTATTTTATTATCAAAGTCTTGAATTTTGTGACTTCAGGATTGGAAGCCAATATAATTAATGTTAAATTTTTTCATTATTATAAATTAAAATTTATTTTCCCTTCCCTTTAAAGTAGGATGGTTCTTTCCTGAGGATCAAAAAATTTCCCTTAACCTAGCTATTTCAAAATAGGGTTCTTGTTTTTATTTTGTTATTTAATTCCTTTCCTGAGTTTTCATAAAATTAGTTTTCTATATATCTATTTATATTCTATCATTTTTATTTATGTTATTCAATTGTTCCAATTTAACACTCAGGATGGTTAGTCACTAACTCAATGATAGATCCCATTGGAGGTTAATTAGTGTTCTTGAATATGTTTTTCTATAATTATTATATTTTTTAATTATTTTAATAAAATTTTCTACATCAAGGATTGATGTAGAGATTATACATATTTCAAACATATTATCCATTATTTTTTTCAAATATTCACCTATACATTATTCTCTTTGTTCTCTTAAGAATCCATTTATATGATGGACTTTGATTGATCGAGGGATGAAATTACATATGATGGAGATGAGTTTAGAATGGGAATCCATACTCGATAGATATGGAATTATCATTCGTTACTATAGTTGGAGGTGATACGTGGTGTACCAAATAAATTTCTTAAGTGAACTATGTCTCATGAAATCATAGAATGTGACACCTAATGTATGAAGGGATAAATTATCAAAAAAATTATAAATGAATTAGATTTATATTGAAAGTTCCCACATTTCAAAATGTAGTATCTACAGATTTATCACTATCAATATAGTTTTCATTATTTTTTTGTTATTTTTTAATTTCAATTCATATCTTGTATTCAAATAAAAATCCATGAAACTTTTCAATTATTTCATAAAATTACAAAAACACAAAAATATAACAAAGTAGATGGAGTCTTAATTGATCCAAATTATGATCCTTGGGAGAGAACACTAGTCATCGAATTTCTAAAAAACGAAAAAATGTAAATATAACATTATATCAACTCATGATTTTTTTCAACATAATTCCTAATTTTGAAGGATAATAGTTGATAATTTTTTACACTCTCACATGTTAAAAATATTTTTCACTTATTTTATATAGAAAATATTAAAAAAAATTGAAACTATATTGACATCACCATATAAATTCAGTAATACATTGGACTTATTTTCCCAATAAATATAGAGATTTTAAAGAAACATTAGTAGGGTTAAGGATCTAAATGATATTATTAATGTGATCAAATAATACCTCCAAGAAAACTATCTTCAAACCCTGGCTAGGGAACTTTCATAGCTCTGAGAAAACGTTAAATTATTTGAACTAGTGGTAGAAGAACCTACATATCCACTTAATTACCCTACCATTACTAAATAAAACATATAATAGGGAGAGGAAACACTTTAAGATCAACCATATCCTAGACATCATTATCACTTACTCGAGGTACTCTTGGAGAAATAATAGATTCAAGATGATCCACTAAAAGGAGATGTTAAAACTTTGGATTCTATTTTCATAATTTGTTCTAAAAGGAATTTTAAAACTAATACTCCGGATTTTTAATTGATATAGTCAGTATTAGATAAGTTTTACCTATAATATAAACAATATGGGGATGAATAATAGATACCAAAATTTGTAGAGTGAATATTCAAGCCAGTGGAGCTATAAACAGGTGCATATAAGGTTGATGTGGACACCAATACTATAGCTAAACAAAAAGGGAATCACCCCTAAATTTAGTTCCCACCACTTAAAAATATAGCTGTTGTATAAATTTACAGAGGGGTTTGACAACCCATATATTGTTACATTATATTTTTAATATAATAATCCACAAGAACAACCCAAAAATCTTGAATCCTATTGTGTTTGAAAGATTATACACTTATATATTTCAAATTATACAATACCACCTAAATTTTATTTGAACTCCATAACTATATCTTATATTACATTAATATTATAATATTTCATAGGATATCATATAGAATACATAAAGGAAAAGGGTGAGATGTATAGCCCAGTAAGGGAACAATCATAGTAAGAAAGAGACATATGAGACAAAATATATATCACTAATAATAGAGAATATTATCATCGAATCGTGACATGAAAAAGAAGATATCCTAATAACATGTAATTAAGGGAATGTGGAAACAACATAAATTATGATATTATAAGCATAATATAGGGATAACTACCAATAAATCATAATATAATGTACTGGAATGACCACCCATGTACCATGTAATATATATCATGAGATAAAAATATTACCTAATGCATTTTAGAACAATCAAGTCATGCTCTTAATATATAATATTTTGTGTGTGCATAATATATCGTATATAATAAATAATTATTTCATCAATAACTCATATAGAATGAGAATATAATTCATATAATAATTGAGTAAATAAGCGCTTTATGTGATGAGACTCTCAACATTTAAAACCCATGAGAAGAGAATGTGAGTTTTATACACATAAATAGAAAATGAATGAAGTAAAATTACATTTATATGAATATGCTTGAATTAAAATAGGACTGTTTATTCCCAATGAAATTGGGTGGTATGAAAAATCATATAATGGTTTCAGTAGTATAATTAGTATACATAAAAGTTTATGGAATGATATTAATGAGATAAAAGGTAGTATCCTATTAAAAGGGGATAATTAGATAAATAAATTAATGATTATAAAAACATGGAAACATAATTACTTAAAAACTAAAGTTCTTATCATAAATATATATTTGAATATAAGGATAGAGAAAGAAAATACATTAACATATATGTCACTTCATAATTCTATAGAGGAAATTCCTTGAGATATTGTGGGATTTTCCAAAATACATAATGAGAGACAATGAAATATATGCACATGTTAATGATATAGGGAGTGAATAAAATTGGATTTAGAGGTGGGTATTAATCAATAAAATGAGGATAAGTTTTTATTATTTTTGATTAATTTTATTTGGAATTTTCGGTTTTGTAAAACTCTTTTTCCCTGGACCACCCATGCTTTTGACTTCTGTTTTAAGAAATTCAGAAGATTGTTTTCAACATTATTTTATTTTTATAATCAAATATCATCATTTTGTATTCCATTTTCCATGGGAATATAATTATTTACCAAATATTTTTAAACATTAATTTTGACTTTGGACTTTGTAAAAATACTTATTGGTTTGAAAATTCATTTTAATTCCTTCAAATAAATTTAATTAATAAGATAATATAATTGTGGTTTAGGATTCACATAAAATAATTATTAAAAAATTATTACATATTTATGAAGTTATATAATAAAACAAAAATAAAAAATTGTGTTTTATTATTCACCAAAAAATGAAGTGTTTCGATAATTCTTTAAGTTTCATCGTAACCTTATTCAAATGTACGAATTTCAAAAATAATATTTATTTTATGAATAGAAATTCATAAGTATACAAAATAATTATTTTAATAAATAATTAGATATATTTTATAAGTTATTATTTTTTAATTGTAAAACATTATATATTCATTTTAGTTAATTATAAATTTTAATACATCATAGGTATTGGATCATAAAGATTATATGAACATAAAATAACATATTTATAATATATTATTAATACATCCGAATATACTTTCAAATAATTATTTAATTATTATACTCACTATTATTATTGTTCCATGATTTATATGACAACCATAAGATAATAGTGAGGTTATTATAATGTAACATTCAGATCTTAAAAATCACATTACCCTTTACACCTAATATATACTCCAACATTCCCATAACCCATCATTAACCATTTCATTTATAGTGGTTCATCATTTCAGAGGATAATTTCAGTCCTATTTCTCATGATTATCTTTATTTTTTACATTCTTTATGAAAGAAGCGATTCTCATGGGAGAATTCAAGCCTATGTAGTCTGACTATGTGTTTACACAATTCATTTGTGTTTATTTCCATGTACTATTTTTTTCTATTATGGAAAATATTATTTCATGATTTGTAATGATCCTATGAAATTATTTAGTCTTTCTATATGATTTAATTATAAAAAATAATAAAATAGTCATTGTGGAACATTTTATCTTTTATAAATAGTAATAATTTTCATCCTATTACATTCTATCTTCCTTAAATGAATTTCACCCTTGAAACATCATTTCATATACAAATTTAAAAATATGAGGGAATTTTTTCTTCATTTATTCTTCAGTTTATAATGTTTCCTTATTGTATTTATGATTACACTAATTTAATTTTACTAGGTGAGTTTTCATGTTTTATAGAAATTTTTCTCTATGATTCAAAATCTTAAATAAATTTTCCTTATAAGATTGATAATTTTGAAACCATGTCACATTTTGATTCATTGCATTCAAGGAATATGATATGTACTTACCTATGAGGTATTCAAGAAACATTTCATGTACTTGTGATAGGTTTTGAGGGAGTTCTAGTCTGTAGTCCAAAACTCAAATCCAATTAAAAAATCTATCAGGGCTAAATTATTTTGGAGTTATGTTTTCTTTCATATGAATCATTATGACTCTCATCCATGGATATATATAAAGTAAAAAAATATCAAAAACCTCATACTCTATGTCTCTTAATTGGTTTCCACCATAGTTCTACTATTTAATTTATACTTCCTTGATGTGTTCTTCATTGACCTTAACCTTCCTAGCCATTTTTTCTACTAGTGCAGGTAAAAATATATTCCACTATCGAACTTCAACCCATAATGTTATAGTTCATAATTTATTCCCATAGAAGGATTCATAAGGATCCATTTAAATGTTTCAGTGTGTGTTGTTGTTATATGATATCTCTAATAGTGTAATATGTTGTTCCAAACTTATTTTAATGTCCATAGAGTTGGAAATCAAAATAAACACATGTTAGATATAGTTCTCTTTGATTTTCGATCATTTTGGTGGTGATATTCCATACTAAAGTTCAAATCCATGTTCAAATGATGGTAGAGAATTTTTTAGAATATTACTGTGAATCTTAGGTCTTGATCAAGTACAATTGATGATGGTGT
The DNA here is from genome assembly GCA_963277665.1 of Viscum album. Classification (NCBI taxonomy): domain Eukaryota; kingdom Viridiplantae; phylum Streptophyta; class Magnoliopsida; order Santalales; family Viscaceae; genus Viscum; species Viscum album. The sequence continues at coordinate 669,169,032 of OY728167.1, read as the reverse complement.
TTCGTACATCCTTGTAACTTATCAAATGTATATCATTGCAACATGTTCAATTTAGAAGTCATATTTAATGGAAATGAAGTAGTAATTATTTTAAATATGGTCTAATATTTCCCATATGACATTATTACCATTTGTTATATTTTGAAGACCCGTGAAAAATTTGAATGTGATATTCTACCAATTCCATAAAGGTATGGGATATAGGAATATCACCAACTTGATATTTTGACTTATTTCCCTAACTTTATTTAAAAAAACTATCCAATTTGAAATGTCTTCCACATTCTTGTTCCTTATATTATCCCACTACTAGTGATCATGGAGATCTCTATACATATTTTTACTCCTAGAGTTGATGGAAAATGTTGAGATATGTGTATTGTTAAATAGTTACTTCTTTATGTGATTCCATGATAGTAAACATAGTTTGGAATCAAATATCACAAATCCATCTTCACCATTGTTGAACTTTATGTCCTTCCCTATTCATATAGAATCCACCTTCTTCCATTTATTTATTTCATCCATTTTATATTCCATAATATTCTACAAAATATATGGTTGAAAAATAATTTGAGAAATTTCGGAGTTATTCCTTCCCTTATTATTCTAATTTCTATCCTTTGTATATCTATGAATATTAAATATTTCTAAATCTTCATCTAGGATAAGGTTAGAGGATCTCTTCTGATTTGAAAATTTTCGGATTCATTCACCTTTCTGAGATGATAATTAATTGATTAATCCTAATTTATGGATAGATCTAACTATCTTCATTAGATCACAGAGAGATCATTCCATGGGAATACATACATAATATTATTATGATCAGTACATATTCCACACTTCACTCAATAGTGATACTAATTCAAAATATTATTTATAAATGTTACTACAACCAACTCCATCATGCATTAAATAATGATTCTCAAGCAAATTGAACTTTTTGAGAGGAATGGGTGATCAGTTTAATATTTTTCATTAATAAAAATCCAATACCTTCATTAAACTATCACTATATATTAAAAATTAATCCACATAAGTGGGTACTGTGAGTACAGGTGCAATGATTAGACCTTTATTTAAATCCATGAAATAATGTTCAAATTTATTAGTCCAAGAAATATTTATAACCCCAATTTTATATAGGTTAGTGGGATTTAAAATCACGATAATTTCTCATATATCATTTATAGTATTTAGATAATCCATGAAAATTACTGATATTTTTACATAGTTTTTTCTATTCCATTCCTCAAATACTCTTTTCTATGAAGGATCCATATATATACCTTTATCTACAATAACATTCCCCAAGAATGATACATGTTCCGTCAAAAAGTCACATTTAATATACTTCTTATATAATTTCGCCTTTATCAATGTATTTAATATAGTATTCAAAAATTCTACATGTTCCTCCTTTATTTTAGAGTATATGAAAATATCATATATAATGGCCATCATAAATATTTCAATGTAATATATAAAGACATTATTAATAAAGTACAAGAAGATTGTTGGATTATTAGTGAGGCTGGATGGAATCACCATGAAATCATAGTTCATATAACTTTTATGAAATTTTATATTGAGAATATTCTCAATCCTTACCTTTAATTGGTGGTATCATGAATGATTTTCAACTTTAGAAAAGTATTTGGACCCATATATATGTTATAAAAAGTCATTAATCTGTAGTAGTGGATATTTATTCTTAATAATGGCATTGTTGAGCACATAATAATCAATGCATAGAATAATTGACCCATACAACTTACACGAAAAATAATATGGGTTCTCCCCATGGTCATGAAAATGGGCATATAAAACCCATGTCTGTATTCTCTTGTAGCTATTTCTTGAGTTATTATTGCTGAATAGTTTCCATTCTACTGGGATTCTTGGGTATTAAAAAATTTCCAGTTTTATGTTCAATTGAGAAATCCATATCTTGGTTATGTTGTGACACTCTAGATCCATGTTCCTAGATCTGGTGCTCATATAAATATACTTTACATACTTTATATGGTAATATTTGTAAGAGCCAACATATAATCATCTATAATTACAAAATTAGTAATTATTATTGAGTATAAAACATCTCAAAGTAATTTTTCAGGTTTACAGAAATATAAAATTAGAAAACTGATAAATCCCATGTTCCTTGTGTTAAATATTTTTTTAATATATAAAAACAACTTAATTCATTTCATGTATTCAAAATCACCAATTTTTTCATTCACATGTTTTTCCTTATAAACATGTCTTCTGTATTAATTTTCTCAATAACCTATGGAGTTGGAAACATAATAAGAGGTGAGATCAAAATAATAGTATGGGAAAAATATAAATGAAACAATCATGGAATATATATGGTAAAAATATCACGGCACAAATAGGTATACAACATGAATCCATAACCAACATTAATTTAGGAGAATCATATTTTCATGAAAATAAATAAATACATGGATATAAATAATATTATTCTCACAATGATGGATGAATAATGTAGGAGATGAAAAACATGAAATCAAGGACTTATCCCTACAATCATTACTTATCATATAGACCAAAGTCAAGGAATTTTTCTAAATTAGGCAGTCGTACACCAACTAACCAAATCTATTTTGTATTGTGTGACCTGTCAATACATCAGGGGGATATTTAATGTTAAGGACCAAACTTCACATTTTTAATTCCAATCAATTCACCATAAAACTCCTAATGATATTCCATACCATTTCCTAGGGAATGTATTAATGAATAAATAATAGTGATCGTTATAATGAATTATTCAAATTGTCAATAATATCACCTCTGTCAATAAAAAGACATTGTGATCATAAACAATCCAAAGAAAAAAAGTGGGTGGTAAACAATACAGAATCATCATTCCAATAATCATCCATATTGGAATGATAATTATTGTACTCATATCAATAAATGGGATAACATGATCACAACTTATTCGAAGAATCACATGGTTGGTTAAACAATACATCAATTTTTTTTAATAATCATCCATATTGGAATGAATATACTTTACCCCATGATAATAAAAAATAATAATTTTTACGAAACATCATCCAATATTTTTTATGTAAAATTTCATGTTTACATCTTATAGAATAATGGGTATCCTACTAAGAAAATATTGGAATAATATGATTATAATCCATTTAGGGAAAGAATGTAGATTTTTTAAACATATCCCAATAAGTGGGAAATATTTGTTAAAGGTTTCAAGTGGTAGGAATGTATATCAATAGAGAAAAATGATAGAATACAACATACTAAAATAAAAGTGTATAAGATACCAAACTTATATGGAATAACTTCATTATAATGATCATAAATCAATAAATAAGGGCCGAGTTAGAAAAAAATGATTACTACCGGGGAAAAACTGGATCAATTTCCACTTGAGTAAGGGAAAATTATTTGGATAGTATATACCAAATAAAAATGATATTAAAAATATATATATGTAATAAATTAACCATAAAAACTATTCATGGTTCCAATATTATATTTTGACTCAAATAATGATAATTGAGACCGAGAAAATGCTTACGACTTGACTATCACTTTAATAAAATCCCTTTAAATAGAAGGATTGTAATTAAACATCATATACAATGATTAAAATATAATTCCTGATATCATATATCAAATAGGTAGTGTATAAACCATTTAAATGGAATTAGGTTTATCATAACGAATATGTATCAAATATTGTAATTTGAAATGAAAACACTTAACATATCCTGATCCATTTATTACATTCACAAAAAAACCTAAATAATTAAATTAATTTTAGTAAATAAAAATCCATTAAACATAATCAGAAACATATCTATCTGTACTAATCATTTACAATAATTCTATACATGTAAATATTTGTTATTTTTTAACTATTTTCTATATTGGGTGTAAGTAATCTTGTATTACATTAAACTAGATTTGTAAAATTCATATTGGAATAAAATATTTCTCAAATTTACACTAGTATTATATAAAAAAATATAATATAACTAAAGTAACAATAAATTTTCAAAATATATAAATCTTGCGATGTTAGTATTGAATACTGACAATGATGGTGAAATTGAAAGTGATCATATTTCAGTAATTCTTAATGAATAAAAGATGTGTTATTAATTATTCAATTAAATGTAGCTACAACCTTACCAAAACAAAAAAATGCACTATTTAATCATATATATAATATTATACCATTATTTATGTTCCCACAATCTTTCATGATATAAATTAACAAAATTAATCAATTTGGTAGTTATACCAAACAAAAAATGAACACACCTTCATTTAGTGAATGATTTTGAGGTGGTTTGGTTGTAATATAATTATAATAGAAGAACAATGATATTATTTTGTGTCTATTATTTTATATTCCATAATTTTATTTAATGAAAAAAATAATTAATTGATATGAAAAAATTACATAATTTTGATTAAGTATTATCCTCTTAGTATTGTTATTTTCAACGGTTATATTACTGATGATCGCTTAATGATAATATCATTAATATGATCTTCAATTTTTCATAACAGAACCTATATATCATAAAAAATATTTACCCTTTAATCCCATCCTTATACCCAACATTTTATGGTTTTTAAGGAAAATCAAACATGTTATGTTGATGAGGCGGTAGTCCATACAACACACAAATTGAATTTGTGTTTTCTTAATGGATGCGGTATATGAATAAAAATGATAATAAATTAAATATATAAACATTAAATTATATAAATTATACTAAAATAATTATATTACTCTTTATAGAATAAAAATTAAAGAATGTTTTTATGGAGAGAAGTTAAGTAGTGGATAGTACTCACACCAGGGATATGAATTTTCCTTGAAGGTCTCCTTCGAAATGAAGGCCTTATGATAACTAATTATGACCATACGAATTTAAAAGTTGTATAAGGATATATAAGGAGTAAAATTGAATATTTTCAAGGATAAATTAAATTGATTTGTGTGTGTCTAATTGGTCAATATGTTAACCATTATAAATGAAAGAAATTGTAGTTTTGGGGGTAATACATACATTTCAACAATGGAAGGTTTCTATTCAAGTGTCAAAGGATAAAAATGGGAAAAAGATAATCAAAATTTAATATTGGGTAGAAAATCACTTAAATCACTCATTGTTTAGAAAAAATTGATATCCTTATACCTTTTTTGTTTTATGTTTTTTCCTTTCACCCTGGTAATTATTTTTTAATCCATAGTAATTAATTATAATGACAGAGATTAATAATAAAATTTTAACCAATTTTGATATCAATAATTTTATATTTGAAAATAATATAACAAAATATAATTTCTATTTTGTTGAAATTTCAATTTTAAATTAAATAAACATAATTATGTAAAAACAAATTAAAAAAATCATGTTTTTATGATTTAAATTTATATATAACATAAATTTATATTTGAATCTTTTTTTAATGAAATAAATTGGTTTACTATAAAAATATAAAATATATGAGGCTTCCAAGGAAATCCATAATATAATCTTCCATGAAATATACTTGATAATAATAAAATACTGAATGAAGTTTTTATATTAAGGTAACATAGTAATTTGTTGTAAAAATGTTCTCCATAGGTTTTGTATTGACAAATAATATATTAAAATGAATAATGTTATTCATAAAATTTATATTTAAATAATTAAAAATATATTATCAATTTCTAGGTGGTTATTATATAATGGTAATGTCATAATAATTACAAGTTTCAGAAAAACCCTATTTTTCTACAAAAAAAACTTTTTTTGAAAAACATAAAAATTAATAAAATTTAGAATTTGATATGAGGAATAAAAAAATCAATTTAATATTGATTAGTTTTAAATTTTTAAAATTATACATTCAGTTTTGGATCAAAATAATAAATTATAATTGAAAAACTATTTCAATTAGAAAATGATATTTTTAAATATTATTTATTATTATTCTTACATCATATCATCTTCCAAATAAATTGGGATTAACAAATTATTGATATTAAACATAGTTTATCATTACTCATATATTAATTTAAATTAAATGATATATCAAATAAAGGTCATTTATTAGAGAAATAATTTTTAAAATAATAACTTATCTTATTAGTAATTTTAGGAAAAATAATTTAATTTAATTCATATTGAAATTATATTTTATTTTTTATATGCATATTATTCAAAAAAAGGTCACGCCTTTTCATTATTATTAATTAAATAGAATTTTTATAATAATTATATTTAAATATGTATATTTTACCTAAATATATCATGGTGTCATTTATGTTTGTTGTTTTGTGTTGAGGGAGATATTAAATAAATTGAATAATCTAAAGATAATAATATAATAGAATTTGGAGTGTTACATTTCCCCCTTGAATAAATCGTGTGCTCAGAATTTGACATATATGATCTGTGCAATTTCTATAGGGAACACATAATTAACCATACACCGGTATATGAGAACTTTTTTATTTATGATGTTGAATGAGGGTTATCTATATAGAAGAACAATTTATGAATTTTATGGAGTGATAAACTATTTCTAGTTTCATATATAATCTAAAAAGGGATGTAGATATAGATCCATAAGGAATGACTTCTCACAAACCCGGAAAATGAATAATATGATAATCATACTTCCATAAGTTTTTATTTATTACTCAATATCTACTAGTTCATTAAAAAATACATGAAATATGAAACTATATATATAATCTTTAATGTAAACTCACTATATAATTCTTTAGTGTTAGTTGAAAATGGATTTCATTTTTGTATGGTTGCTGGTGACTGTCTACCATATTTAACTTCTTATTTGGATATTGAGTTTCATAATTATTAACTCTCTTGAAATTGAAGCAAAATAGTTCTATAGATTATCTCTTTACATTACACTTGATAGTTTGATGACCATTATCTGGATACTTATAGCATGTACTTCTCTATTTAAAACAAATAAACCCATTATTATTCAAACATTTTTTACATATTGGACATTTATTATTCTTTCCTTTTTCACTTGACCTTTGATGAGACTCTGGATTTCTATTCCTTGGTATTCTAGGACTTCAACTATGTTCTTATTTTTAATCATATTTCATTATAGATATTTCCACATAATTACAAGGTTTCTAACTCAAACTCCCATTTTGATGGGTTTTTCATTGAGGTATTCTCCACATTTCCCCTCACAATCATGGTTACTTATAGTTTCAAAAATTACCAAAACCAAAATAGTTAACATGAGTGAAAATAATTATAATTGAATAATCATATGGAACACAAGAAAATTTTACATCAATATGTCTCACTTTACAACACTCTGCTGTTAGCATATTGTTTTTACAACTCAAAATTTTCTAGAGTCCATCCAACATATATCACTCGTTGTTTAATATTAATCACTATTAGTTCAACCTAGGATAAATTGGGTTGGGTTGTCTCATAAATCTTAGCTGAATTTCAAAACAGATATTTCATGTAATAATGAACTTCATTAAAATATTATAAACCCATTAACCATTAAAAGTTAATATCTCAAAATACAAATTACCCTTCCTCAAAAAATACAATCCATTCTTAAAATCATATACCCAAGTATGTATATATCCTAATCGTATACTCTCAATAACATATGTTTTGCAAAACAGATCAATCATTTATTTAGTAGTTATCCATACCATATAAATATGTTCTTCAATAGTAACATCCAAAAATAAATCCTTGACATAAAATCACTTTTCATAGTCATTAATACCATTTAATATATTTAACTATACCTTTAAAGTAAAACTAAAATGAATAATCCTTAGATATTTAACATAATCTTCAAAACATTCATACTATACTATTTTATCACTGATAAATTTCAATCACTAATGAAAGTTGAAAATAGTTTCATGATTATTAAAATATCAATCATTTTAACATTTGTATGACTAAGAAACTCAAATTTTCCGCCACAGAAATAATATAATAATATTCTCAATCATTTAAGTATTCTCTGTTATTCGATTATAAGGCATAGTGGTTTCCAATTGGATATCATTCTCATCTTCATTTATGTGATATTATTTCAACAAAATAAAAACATTATTAAAATATATACATATGAAAATAAAAATCTATATATGATACTTTTAGATCAACCTATGACTGTCTTTAGTCAATAATATGTTATTAATGGTCATTTTTCTATTAGGTTCTCCATCCAAATTAGATAAAATCATTACTAAATAATTCATAATGGTTTATAAAGGCAATGTGATTAACCAAATCATATCCCTTTGAGAGTGTATCACTATTTGGGAAGTCTTTGGACCTATCATTGTGCATCATAGTGATGATTAGGTTAATGTTCATCCAACCCCATTTGAAGTTATTACCCTATGATGCTTTTATTCCATAGGTGCATCAAGTTGATAATATCCAAATAGTTATTTATTTCTACGAAAACCACATAATATTTACCTTTAAAAATAATTATGTTATCCAATACATAGAATTATTCATGGGGTTTTCACTAATTATTTATCATCATAATACAACAAGTAATATAAACCTTTAATTTTATATCAGTTGTGACCCCTTTTACCCACACTCCTAGATTTCATGCTCAAATATACATACATTACATAATTGTTTTTTGATAAAAGATGAAAAATACTAGATATAAGAATCCATAATTATGAAATGTTTAGTTATCAATGAATCAATTTTATCTGAAGTATATTTTTATGTTTAGATATTAATATAATTTATAAAACTAATAAATCTCATGTTCTTTATATCAATGGAAAAATGTTCTCATTATATAAAAAACTACTAAATTCATAAAAATTATTCATTGTCTCAGAGAAATTTATTCACAAATATTATCCTTCAAAATATTTTACATGTAAAATTTTATCCATAAACTAGAGAAATATAAAAAGAGTAAGGGATTATTGTAAATTATTAGTACAGAAAAATACAATCAAATCAATCATATAAAAAAATTATGGATGAATTATGTATACTGTATGAATCCAAAATCAACTAGAATCTTTGATCATTCAATATACATGACCACAATTACGAACATGAGTGTTAAAAATATTGATCTCATAATGATGGAACACATAATTCTAGACATAAAAAACCTAAATTCAAGGCCTTATTCTATGAAACATTACATATCATTGAGACCACAATCAAGTCATCTTTTTAAATTGTGTAGGCATACACCAAATACCCAAACTAGTTTTTCCACATGAGATTGGTCAACGCATTGAGGGGATATATAATGTTGGAACCCACCTATCTCATGTTTATGTCATATGGATTCATCATAGGAGTCATTAAAATATTTTATACTTTTACCTGTAGAAGTTCCTATATAATAAATACATGGTTCCCCCTATAATGAATAATATGGAATGTTAATAATTTTCCATATGTCAATAAAAGGGATAACAAGATCGTAACCAATATAGTGAATGTAGGTGGATGGTCAAATAATACATAGTTAACTTTCAAATAATATGATTTATTTTAATTCCAATAGTTTTCTTTATTTTAATAAAAACGGATAACATTATCACAACAAATCTTTAGGAAGAATAATGATGGTCAAATATTTTATAGTCAACTTGTTAATAATAATCCATATTCGAATGAAAAAAATTAGCCTATGAAAATAGCATAACACAATTACTAGGTGAATATTATCCAACTGATGTTACCTAAAATTTGATTCTCACACCATATAGATCAATGGGTATAGAACTATGACAATATAATATTAACATGATCATAAGTCATTCCAAGAATGAAATTGGACGGTTTCAATATATCCCAAAAAGTGAAAAATATTTGTTAAAGGATTTATGTGGCAGGAATGAATATCTATATAAATAAATGAGGTAATAAATAATATTATATTCAGAGGAAAAAAATTACCCATCATATATGAAATAAGTACAATAGAATGTTCATAACTCAATAAACAAAAGATGAGTTTCCAAAATTCATTAATACAGGTGAAACAAATGATCAATAGCCTCTTGAATAATAGAATCTTAATTTTATAAAAAATAGCATAAAATGAAAATATTATGATAAAAATATATTCATGGACGATAAATTCAACATATAAAGGAATCATGGTGTACAAAATGTATTATGTCTCAATGAATGATAATTCAGAACAAGAAAACTTGCCCGACTTGAGTAACAATTTAATCAAAACCACTTGAAATGGAGGTATTGTAATTGAACCTATTATTACATGATTAAACGATAATTCATGGTATGATATCTAAAATATATAATATATAATCCATATAAATGAAATCATGTTCATAATACCCAACATGTCTTAGAGAGTGGTATTTGAGACGAAAACATTTACCTAATCCAAATCGATTCTTCACAAACAACAAGAGTTATGAATAGATTAATTAAATTAACTAAATAAATACATAGGAACCTTATTTATAACTATAACTATTAATACTACTTTTTTACAATCTTTATATCCATATAAATTATAGTTTATTTTTACTTAATATCAACACCAGGTTTAAGTAATCTTTTATCTCATTGAACTAGTATAATAAAAGTCATATTGAAATATAATATTTTTATAATGTCCCTAACTATTTGATAATATAATATATTAGAATATATTTTCTATGATATTTTAAAATGTAAAAATTTATTCAATGGTATTTTTGGTTACAAATCAAGAATATGAAATTGGTGTTGATCATGTTTCAGTGATTCTTAACAGACAATATTTGTCTATTAATTAATTAGATAAATATTGATATAACATTAATAGAAGAAAAAATAACATTATTTATAAATTTATATATTATTATACTAGAAATTATGTTCCAATATTCATTCATGATATAACTTCATAATATAGTTCAATTAGGCGGTTAAACTGACCCAAACATGGACATACCCTAATTTAATGAATGATTATGTTGTGTTTTTAATATAATATAATTATAACAAAACAATAATGATAATATTAAGTTTCTACTATTGTTATATATCATTAAACTAATGATGTATAATAATAATTAATGTATATGAAAACATTACCTAATTTGGATATAAAATTATACTCTTGGAATATTTATTTTAGAAAATTATATTATAGATGATCACTTACTGGTCATATTATTAATTTGTTTTTAAAATTACCATTCTATATAATTAATGATGACATAAAAAAAATATGTATCCTCTATTACCATCCTTATTTCTAATCTTGTAATCCAATCAAGGAAAATGAATCATGTCACATCATGGAGGTTATAGTTCGCATAAGACATGAAGGACAATTTTTTTTTAATAGAAGGGTATTTGAATTAAAAATGATAATAACATTAACATAGTAAAAATAAATTATATAAGTGATATTTATATCAATATAATAGTGATTACATAAAAAATTTGAACATTATATTTAAGGATAAATTCTTGGTATTTGATAATGCTCACATTGGGGACTTAAATTTTCCTTGGAAGTCTCATTGGAAATGAAGGCTTTATGATATACAATGGTGACTAGAATACTTTTAATGTGGGAAATGTTTATTTAATGATAAAAATATATGATTCTATTGGATAAATTAGGGTGATATGTGTGTATTTATGTTGTGAAGATGTTACCCATTTATAAGTGAAGGAAATGGTATTTTTGGGAGTAACACTTAAATTATCAAATATTTGTGGTCACTATTCAAGTGTAAATGGCCAAAAATGGAAAAAAGAGGATAATAAAATAATTTATGGTCTTAAATCACCTCAAAAAATCCTTTTAGACAAATTTGAGTGGATATGGCTTTTTTGACTTCTGTCTTTTTAACCAAACATAATTCCACCCTGGTAATTAATTTTTTAAAAAGTGTAATTTATTATAATGAGAAAGATTAAAATTTAAATTTTTACCTAATATGATTATTATTATTTAAAATGTGAAAAAAAAATTATAAAATAAATTTATAATCGTCTGAAATTTTGTTTTTTAAATATATATAGTTAATAGGAAAACACTATTTAAAGAGAAATAATGTTTTTTCTGTTTTAAATTTATATATATGATAAAATTATATTGGATACTGATTTTAATGAAAGAAAGATATTTATTATAATATAAATAAATAATATTATACTTCTATGGAATGATAAAATCTAATATTAGTTGAAAAATACTTGATAAAAGACATTATCAAAAGAAGTTTTATATTGAAGTTACATTTTAATTAGTTATAAAACAAGTTTCTATAAGTATTCCATAATAAATATTTTCATAAAATAGATAATGGTATTCATTTAATATATATTTTAGTACCTAAATTTCTTTAAATATTAAGAGTTAATTCTTATAAAATGGTAAAGTCATAGTTTCAAGAAAACCATATTTTTTTATTAAAAACATTCTTTTATTAAAATAGTTAAATATGCATACTATGTATAACTTTATATGATGAATTAGAAAATGAAGATCATATTTAATAATTTAAAATTAAAAATTTTGTAAATTTAGTTGCTGATTAAAATCATAAAATATAATTGAATCACTATTTTAATTAGAAAAGGGAGATTCCAAATATGAACTGATATTAACATTAATAATGTGATTATTGCAATAATAATTTGAATGTCATAAATTATCTTTTTATAAATATAATTTTATTTACTACAAGTGATCTTGGTAGTAATTTAAGGTAAAATAATTTAGTTTCATTCATATTAACTTAGAAATTATTTTCTATATACAAATTATTCATAAAGTGGCCACTTCTACTTAATCCCAATAATTAATCAGACATGTTTTCAATAGTTCATCTTAAATATTTATTTCTTATCAAAAAATATAATGGTTTCATTTATGATTGGTGTGGTGTGTAGATAAATTTATAAATGAGGTTTCTCTATATGAAAAATCATTTACACCATTTTATAATGAAAGATAACCAATTTATAATTTCATATATAGGTATACTAAGTGATGTAGCTCTATATCCATAAACAAGTTCTTCCCACAACCCTTAAATATTAATTATATGATAATTATAGCACTAGATTTTTTTATTTATAACTCAATATCCCACTATTTTTTAAAACAAGCATGACATTCGTCACCAGAAAATCTAGAGTGAAAACTCACTATCTAATTCATTTGTAATATTAAAATAAGATTTTCTTTATTCAAATTAATTTTAGTGACTATCTCGCTTATTTGATCATGTATTAGAGCATTCATTCAAATAATTCCCAATGCATATGAAATTAAAGAAATTTATTTTTTCTCTATTTCCCTTACACTTCTGTTTTTGACGACTTTCATCTCCACAGTTAAAGTAATTAATGACCCCTTTAATGAAATTTACCCTAGTATTCATCCCACATTTTTGATATATATGTAATTGAGTCTTCTTTTATTCATTATTCTGACCACTTTATATTTCATGAGACTCAATATTTATCTTCATTGGTGGGTTTGAGAAATCAACTATGTTCAAATTATTAATCATATTTTGTGATATATGTTTTGACAAAATCCCATAGTTTTTCTCTCCAGATCCCATTTCAATTTTTTGTTCATAGAGGTAATATTTTCATTATCAATCACTCCCATGTTCCTTTATTTTATGAACAAAACTGAATACAAAATATTTGACATGAGTGATAACCATTATAAGTGAATTATCATTAGTAATGACATGAAAACATAATCTAGAGATGTCTAACCTTATATCACATTCCTATTTTCTTGTAGTCCTTAAAAACCAACTTGTATTAAACTCAGTTCAACATCTCCCACTATTATTTTAACACATATAATTCTCGGTACAACCTTGGTTACTTCGGGTTAGGTTTTCACAAAATTGTTAACATAATAATCAAAATAGAGATCCCAAATTACCCTGAACTTCCTTAAAATATTCTAAAGCTAGTAATCATTAAAATCTATACTATCAAAATACAACGTGTTCTTCCTTCAAAATAATAAACTTTCCCACATTCATTTAACCATGTATATATATATGAAAATCACATACTATTAATAAAATATATTATTCCAAAACTATTAGAATGTCATTAACATTAAATAATGATATTAATTACTCCTCCAAAAATAAACTCTATCTTTAACCCTAAAATTATGTTAACCACTAATTCATAAGGCCATGCACTAGTCTATATATATCATAGTCTAAAAAATTAGATGAACATCATGAAAAATATTATCAATCAATTTTCAATCCTAATTTTACCAATACAATGTAACTTAGTTATTAAATATAAAACCACGAAATTTTATCTCAACATATATTATGTTTTAATCCTAAAATTTATCAATATTGGAATAATATTTTCTTCAATTTTTATCCACAAAAATATAACCCAATAATAAAATCACATTTCAAGGTTATTAATACCATTTAATATATGTCACCATACCATTAAAGTAAAACTACCAAATAATAATCCTTAAATGAAATACATAATCATTATAAAACATCTAATATAATAGAAAGTCATTGATAAATATCAATCACTAAGGAAAATATATAAGAGTTTTAGGATTACCAAAATATCAATATCACTACCTTTGATAATATTAGGATACTAAACATTTTAAGAATAGCATTCATGTAATAAGGTTCCAAAACATTTATGTCTTCTCCCTTATTTAGTTATAATATATAGTGGTTTATATGTACATACCTTTCTCATGTTTGTTTCTATGATTTTTTTAACCAAATACAAAACCCAAAATGGTATGATAATATTCAAAATATGTATATGAAATCATCAAAAATAATAGGATACTTTCATATCATCCTATGAATATATTTGTGTAATCCTTGGTTTTTCATGGTCATTTTTCTATTAGGTTCTCTAACCAAATTTGTTAATGTGATTATTAAATCTCGCATATGTATTCATAAAGAGATTGTGATTTACCAAATAATATACCCCAGGAGTGACTCTCCTGGTGTGTAGTCAAAGCTATGCACATCATCTGTCAAAATTATGATCAATTCAATGTGAGACAAACCTTTTGGGGTGATAAAACCTTGGTTCTACAATGCCACAACTTCATCCACATGACAGTATGTAAATAAAGATGTATTTATAGAAAAATAATATAATTTATAACTTAACAAAACAATGATAAATTATCCAATAAATATATTTATTCATAAATTTTTCATGAAATATTTCTTATCATAATCCGTAAATATATATAAACCTTTCTTGTCATTCAAATGGTGACGTCACATAACCCTACTCGAGGATCAGATGCTCATAAAAACATATTGTACTTCAGTTCTTTGATACCAGATGTAATATACTAGATATAACCATTTTAATTACAATATTAGTAACTATTATTGAATCTCTTATATTTAAAGGATCTTTTTTAGTTATTTTTTTTATAGAATTATGAAACTAATTAAAACCAATTTATTTATATCAAATAGAAAATTTTCACATTATATAAATAAGTAACTGAGTAATGACAAGTATTCAACGTGTGCCACAAATTATTTCACTTGATTTATCTTTATAAACATGTCATATGCAATAATTTTCTCTATAAGTAGGTAAATTGAGACATAAAAATAGTATAGATAAAATTATCAAGAATTGAATCATATAACTAAAGAAGTCATGGAATAAACATCACATAAATATTATAGGAATAGTTAAATAAGATAAATCCATAATCAACATGAAATTGGGAAAATTATATATTCGTAAAAATATATTAAAACATGGGTATTAATAGTAATAATCTCAAACTGATGGATTGAATAATTATAGTCCTCAGAACCAATTGTCAATGCCCTATGTGAATACATTTTACTTTTCATTGAGATAGTAATTAAGATATCCTGCTTCATTGGGAAGACAAAAAAGATACTCAAACAATTTTTGCCACATGGTAACCACTAGTGCATTTGGGATAAAAAAACTGGACCCATGTGTCACATAGTTATGTGATATGAACTCACCATAAGAGTCATAAAGACCTTCCAATCCATTCTCTAATGAACCACTTACTGAAAAAAATACATGGATTTTTTGTATAAATAAAAATACAAAATTCCAATACATTTACCAATGTAAATAAGAGGGATAAAATGATAATTAACCATGTAGATAAAGAAGGTGTATGGTCAAAACATACATAGTCAACATCAAAATAATCACATTTATTGAATTTTTTAAACATTTCCCCATATAAAAAATGATATCATGGTCATAACATATCCAATAGAAGGAGGTGGATGGTTAAACAATACATAGTCAACATGAGAATAGGCATCTGTACTAGTATACCAAATAATATTCTATAGGAAAATAAAATAAGATAATTTCAAGGTGAATATCATCCAATTTGAGTACTGTAAAATATGATGTTCACACCATATAACAAAATGGGTATGCGACTAAGACAATACTAGAATAATAGGATCATAATCTATACAGAGATAAAAAAGTTATGTTTTCAAAATATCTCAATAAAAGAGGAATTTATTTCAATTTTTTTGTCATAGGAATTTACAGTCCCCAAAAAATAGAGAATATAACATATTACTGTCAATGAGGCGACTGTAACTGGATTATATAAAATAAGTTCCAGAAAAATATCAAAACTCAAAAAAATAAATTTTAGTTTCCAAAAGTTTTTACTTTTGAGGAAACAAGTAAGAAATACCCACTTTAATATGGGAACATGATTTTTCTTGTAAATCCTATGAAATAAAGATTTTATGGTTATAATAAATCCTTGGGAAGTAAATACACCATTGTAGCTGGAGAAACACATTAATTAAAACTACTTGAAAGATAAAGATTTTAATTGAACTTAAAATAAAATGATTAAAATATAATTCAGGAAATTATATCTTATATAGGTAGTATACAGACCATATAAATTTATTTAGGTTTATAATACCAAACATGACTCAAAGATTAGAATTTGAGATGAAAACCCTTACCGTGACTTGATCTATTCTATGCATTCACCAAAAACCCAAAACAATTTAATTATGATCACTAAATACAAACCCAAAATCCTTATTAATAACTAAAACAATATATAATCCTCATGTATGATAATTCAATACATATAAATATTAGATGGTTTTGTGTTATTTTCTACATCAGGTGTATGTAATCTTTTTTCTCTTTGAAATAGTTTTATAAGTCATATTGGTATATAATACTTTTAAATAGTCTGTCACTATTATATCACATATGATAATATAATATATGCTTTATGATATTTTATAAAACTATAATTCATTTCATGGTAGTCTTGGGTACAAAATATGAATATGAAATAGGTGGTGATCATGTTATAGTGATTCATGGACAACGAAAGGTATTTTGTTAATTAATCAGCTAAATGTTGATATATCCTTACCAAAAGAAAAAAATACATTTTTTAATCATTTATATCATAAAATAAAAAAAATCATATACTCATTCATGATATAAATTTAGCATATTGTTCAATTAATTGGTTTAGACAACTAGAACATGAAAACACCCTAATTTAATGAATTATTATGAGATGTTTTTTTTGGAAATTAACTGTTACAGAAGAAAAATATTCTTATATAGTTTTTATTAGTGTGATATATGAAAATCATATGGCATTAAAAGAATTACTGGATATGAAAACATGACATAATTTGGAGAAATATTATCCTCTAATTATGATTATTTTAAATGATTATATTAATAATTATCACTAGTTGATTGTATCATTAATGGATTCATATAATTTTCATACTATAACATTATTTATATCATAAAATTCATATTTAACATTGTATACAAAATTTTAAGGTGATTAAGGAAAATTAAACACAACACATTATGGAGGCGGTAGTCCACAAAACACACAAAATATTTTATTATTTTTCTTAATGGTTGCGGTATATGAAAAAAAATTACAATAAATTTAATATAGTTAAATTAAAGTGTTTAAGTGATATTAATATCAATATATTAATGTTTATACAACACATTTTATGGACTATAATTTCAGATAAAATCTATGTAGTTGATAATACTCACATTAGATAATTGAATTTCCTTTCCCGTGGAAATGAAGGCCTTAACCTAACAAATATTGATAGAATCATTCTGATCATGGTATAGGGATGTTGTATGGGGGAAATTTCAATGTTTTAAGTATAAATTTTAATGATATTTTTTGTCAATAAGTGTTGAAGATTTTACCCTATTTTAATTGATATAAGGGTATTTTTGGGAATAACCCTTTCATAATCAATAATTAATAGTCAACATTTACACGTAAAAGAAAAAAAAATGAAAAAATGGGAGAGGACAATGACTGAGAGATGAAAATAACCCCAACCATTGGTTTTTAGAAGAACATTGAGTATCTATGTATTTTTAAAAAAAAATCTTTTTCCAAAACATACATTTACCTTAGACATTACATATTAAACCATGGTAATTAATTTCAATGATATTTTTTCATATATTACATTTTAAAAAAGTTGATACTTAAAATATAAAATTTTAAAACAATTCTCTCAAATACATTTTCAAAAGTAGAGAAAATTTAATTTTAAAATAAGTAGATTTAATCACATAAAAACAATTCTCTAAACAAATATCATTTTTAGCTATAAATTTATATATAATATAAATTATATGGGGTAATAATTTTATTGAAAGATATTAATAAATTATAAAAATTAAGGATATGAGGTCCCTACATCAAGAAAAAACCATATCCCCCTTGAAAAATTATTTATGAAAAGAAAAGATAGAAAAAAATTTATACTAATGTAACACATTAGTTAGTTATAAATTCTTTTACATGGGTTTTCTATGCTGAAATGAAATTTTAAATTAATAATACTATTCCTAAAATTTATATTTTACTACTTAAAAGCCTTTATAACTTTTGAAGTCATTATTACATAATGGTAAAGTCATAAAATTTACAAGTTTCCTAAATCCATATTTTTTGACTAAAACATGTTCTTTTTAGAAAGATCTAAAAAATTTGTTCTATTTAATTTTTGATAAGACGAATTAAAATTTTTTAGTTCATATATATTTATTTTAAATTAAAAAAATATAAATTTAATTTTGGAATAAAATCATAAAATACAATTTTCATTTTTTTTTTTAAATGGAATTTTAAAATAGTAAATTGTATTATTCTTATTTTATTTCATCTCCCACCTAAATTATTATTAACCAAATATTATTGTATAAAAAAATTTATCATTAATAATATGTTTCTTGAAATGAAAATGTGTGCCACATTTATTTTTTTAGAATAATAGTTTTCTGAATAATAAAAGATGTTATTAGTGTTTTATTCAAAATTAATTTTATGTAATTAATTCTAAAAGTAGTTTTGTTTTATATGTAGATAAAATTCATAAAATGAATTCTTATATTCATTTCTACTAATTCAACTACTATTTTTTAATGATTATTCTTAAATATTAATATTCTTTCTATGTATAGCATGGTTTTGTTATGATTATTTTTTAATATGAGGAATGATAGATAACACATTTAATTATTTAATGGTAATAATATATTATAATAAAGGAATTTAATATAAAAGGTAGACCGAACATCTCTTTATTGAATATATCAAAATTTATTATTATATTAGTCATGTATTCTGTGTTTATCTTATAATTATCACTATTATTTGAGAAATATATTCTTTCTCATAAGTAAATAATATCTATGATTGAGAATAATTTACAAATGAGATTAAACCACCTCCTAACACTTTTATATAATTTTTTAATGATTTAGAAAAATGAATGTGATTACTTTGTATCATTTTTTATGATATAAATATTATAAAAACCCTGATCTTTATTACATAAACTTTACTTGATAGAACGGAGAATATTTAGAGGTCTGGTGTTTTTGAAGATTAGGATCATTACATAATGACTTAAAACGTGAAATACAACATCTTTATAGAAAACATCCTTTACATGACCACTATATTCTCTCGTATATAGCATTGCATGGGATAACCAGAGCAGATGCATAAGAAAAGGGTGGGGTATAATGCCCAGTAAGGGAATAAACATGGAATAACATGAGGAATACAATACATGTCAGGAAATAGGAATATAAATGGATCACAAGATAAGAATTAACATAAATTCATGATAAAGCATGATAATTATAACATGAAAATGTGGCAACAACACTTAACATGGAATTATCATGCGCCTGAGCTCATTGCACATGGAGCATGAGTAAACCCTCATTGCACATGAATCATGGGTAAGCCCTTGTTGAACTTGAATTAGAATGAGTCAACACCCATTTCACATGATTTATCATGATACTATACTTTACCCAATGCATTGGAGCGCTATCAAGGTGCACTATTCGTAAACATTTCGTTTCATGCATAAGTTTTCCAAATGGATCATATAACATCGTATCAATAATCTTCATTTATTCCATGATAATATGATTCATAATACATAAACGAAGCTTTATAATCAATAAGTAAAAGTGCATAATGGTGAATACCCTTGATAGATTAATGGTATTCACTACACAATGGCATTGGCTTGGAAAATCGGTGCAATTTCGGCAGTGTAACAACGTGATTTAAGAATTTATAAGAATGGTTGATTAGAGAAAAAGATGATTCTAATCATATTTAAATTAAATGGATAGTATAGGGGGTCATATAGATACATGTCCCAACAAATTTAATTGAATTTAGATACGTGATATAAAATAATTTCTTGAATGTAAATGAGGATAGAGAAATTCCTTACAGAATTTCTGCATAGTAACAGGTGTACATGGAAGGAATTAATGAAAGAGAAAAGGGTATCTCATCATTCAAACATAAATATATCAGTATGGAGGAAGTTATAAATCATACCCCAACATTTATAATTGAAAATAAAAGGGCATAACAATATTAGGAAACCTGGATAAAAAGAGAAAGGTGGGAAATCCCTTACTTGGATGTTTGATCCCAAAGGCTTGGGAGAGGATTGAGAGAGGCTTATTGGGAGCTTGGGTACCCTTGGAAGGATTATAGAGAGATTATTTCAGAGTTTGTACGAAATCCAAAGGAATTGAGTGAATAGTAAGTGGGATCTTGGGTGGGTTTATATGGGAAAGGAGAATGAATTATTTATTATTTAGGTTTGGGACACCTCACATTAAACTAATCAAAGCCAAAAACCAAGCCATGGTTTTTGCCAATTTTTTTTGAAAAAGGGGAGTGGAAAAAAAATATTTTATACAGCCAATGGACGATCTTCTTAAATTAAGAGGGTTTCTTATGTGGAGGTGAGTCACACTCTCAAGGAAAACAATTTAAAAAAAATGTTTTGTAAGTATTGAAGGGTCCACTAAAGCATTGTAAAATAAATAAAACAAACCCAAAATCACATTATTTTAATGATACAACATATTTTAGCCTAAAAATGTTAATATTAATTTATTACATCACTATGGGGTCATTATAATGTCATAAAACACATTATATATTTAAATGATATTTAATTTCTACCCAAAAATTCGACTCTCTCAGAAAATTATGAAAAACTCATCATTGGATAATTTCGAAATCCTGACTCCAAAAATAATATTAATTTTATCTAAATAATTTTCTAAATATGTGAATTTTTACATTTAAAATAAAAACCCACCGTTATCTAAAATTCATGGGTTTTGAAAAAAACAGCTTTCAAACCTTAATAAAAATTACAATTGCATTCAAAAAATCATACGATCATTATTATTTAATAAAAATTAATTTAAGTAATATTATTATTTTATAAAATATTATTTAATTGAAAAATATATTAATTCATCAAAATAGATTTCTTAGTTGAATATTAAATAAAAATACTATTTATGCTTTAAAAACAATTTACAAAGTAACAATAATAAAATGAAATTATATTTGTTATTATATAAAAAAACAATGTTCACAATCATAGTGCTAAATTATTATTACGAAAACCCTTAAAACACCCACATAAGACCAAAGGGTAAGGTGTGTGATGGTCACATACTCTTGGTGTGGCTCAGATAACATCGCTCAGGTGGTAATATCTTTTAACTTACACTTCTATCGTAGTTGGTTCCGCTCAAGCTTAACGTGTTCATACTCAGGTTGGGATTGGTTAAGAGTGAATCCCAATGATGCAACCTCCTTTCAGAGCTCTAAAAAATGGGCTTCGTACGGGGAAATTCTACCAGATGAGTCCATCACTTCCTATGTCTCGATACATTGGATTTGTTAAATAACTATATTTATACTAATCATCTGATAACTGTTCACCGACTATATTAGCAACGGTCACAATTCATAACGGTATTTTAAAATCTAAAATATAGAAAAAAATATGTTTTACATAACCATAAGAAGAAATTTAAATAGACCAAGAGGAATTTCCTTAATGAATTTTTGGGTCGTTACACATATAGGGGAAACCAATCCATACACAATATAGTATATAATTCCACTAAAGGGTCCCTCAAAAATCCTTTTAGCAGGTTCAACCCAAAAAAATTGATTGGGGGTGAGTATATACTTAATATGAAATAACATCACTATTTGTTGTTTTCATAAATCACTCAACATACATGTTTTTGGTGGTGTTTTAATAGTCCTATTAAACATAACTAATATGAAATAATTCATAGAAACTGAATCAAATAGTTTGTTTGATATTATTGAATGAATAGGTAGCATAACTATCACTAAATTTTTGTTAGGATCCATGTCATATTCTTTGATATCAGAAGACCATCCATGATCTATTTTACTGGGAGCTTTTTATCATTGTTTTAATTCAAGATCCTTAAGCATAGAGAACTAGTTTACAATATATTCAAGTTCCCTATTGTTTAAAAATTGAACAACAGGATGAGTATTGATCAAAACATTTTTTATATTGTTGTTATTCAAGGTGTACTAAAATGAAATGTAAATTAATATCATATGAAATTACATCATGTTTTATGATGTGTGAAGAAGTATTAATAAGGAAACCCAATGAATGAATCCATATATATGTATTTAGATTACTATATTTATGAATAAATAGAAATAATGTGGATAAGGATTCCATGATCAAGTTTCCTTATATATACAGAATTTAAATGAATATAAATTACCATGGAAGAAGAATATGATAATTTTTTGATAGATAATTATTTCAAGAATAAGTATCATGCATTAATATTCCTAAATATTAAATACATGTTAATTTTGGTGGAATGTTAAGTAAATTAGGCTACGAATATAGGAAGAAGTAAGTTTTGAGTTTGGAGAGTTTTCACAAAAAAAGTTGGTGGTGTGACCAAAACATTGAATTAAATGGTAATTAATATATACATATTTTGGATAAAATTAAAATGGGGGTAATACATGATATTTACATATATCATGAATGAATTTTTATGAACTGTAATATAGTATTTAAGGATTTTAATAATATGATGAATTAGGAAAGATTATATTAAGAACCATATATTTTTATTCCTATATATATATATAAATATATATTATTTTTAGGTCATGGGATACAGAGAGAATGAGTGAGAGAGGTTGGACACTTTAATTCAAGAAAGAATACTATGGTGTAAAAATTAATATCCAACTCTATTTTAATCTCCATACATTTTATGTGTCCATGACAATATGGAAGAACTAGTTCATGTTGAATGCACTAATGAAGAATAAATAGAAGAAATGGAATATAAGAGTGACCCACTACATGATTTATGAGATCTCTGAAGAAAATAATAATAAAAAGAAGGTGTTATGCACATTTTTTGCACAATATGGGGAAAAAGAAGAAGAATTGGATGAGTTATCCATCATGATCACCTGAAGAAAAAGAGTTTTAAATTTTATTTTACATATATTTAATATATGTCTTGTAACTAGTTAAATATATGAATAACAAGAGAAGAATAAGTCTTAAACATGTGGAAGAAGATAATAATTTGGTTTTATGTCTATAAAGTTGAAGAATATTGTGTTGATTACTTTGTAACCAAGGGATGAATAATAGAAGTTACTTATATATTAATGTGGACAAAAATAAAGAACAATAATCTAAGGAATTACTATGAAATTGAAAAAAAATCCATAATAGGTGGATTAATTTCTTTGGGTTTCAAAGAAATTTATGAAATTGAAGAGATCCCATACAAGTTGTAAAAATAACTTACATGAGTTTCATGTTGACTAGAATATCAACAATACATGGAATGAAGATTGTTTATCCTCCCCCCCTTAAAGTGAAGAGAACCACATATCAAATAGATATTTTATTTAAGTAAACCACTCTATTTAGAAACCCATTTTCTTGAAATATAAATCTACTAATAACCATCATAAATAATGTATACTATCCTTTATTATTAAAAGGATACCCTAAAAATCTCATATCAACATTGTGTATGTGGAGGAAAAATAAGAATAGGTTAGTGAAGGATTAAATAAAGATCATGACCAATAAAATAGGTAAATAAAAAAATTATTAGATAGGAATAAGACTACATCAACACTAATTCACCAACCTCTTCTTGTTGAGTATATCCTAAAGATATCATTGAAATTTATATCAAAGAAATTACTCCTTTAATTGGATTCTCTATTTATAGTTTGTATCTTTTTAATGATTTTAGAAACCTTCAGGTATTAACAATGATGTTCACTTTTGGTAAAGAATCATTTTCCACATATGAATATTCAGTCTCTACCAATACAATTATAAAAAGGAGAATCAAGGATAAGATAAGGTAGAATAAGTTATCCCTCGTGAGTAAATAATACAAGTTTTCATTTTCCCTATTCTATAGAAATATATAAGATGGTTTTGGAGAGGAATAATGATGAACATTTTGTTAAATCTACCTTTAAATATATGGAGAAACCCTCCACCTTAAATAATCCAAATTATAATGATGTTTGTGAAAATTCATTCACAAAACTAAACTCTGGAAAAATAACCACAAATAAAAGGTGATGGTGATATATCTACAAGATCACATGAAATTTTAATTATCATAAGTAAATTTGTTCTAAATTTTATCCCCACAGAAATAGTCTCTTTATTTTGAGGAGTTTTTGAAAGCATGCAGGACAAGATCACAAAGCTTGAAGGTGAAAAATATAATATAGAGAAGGATTTATATGAAATAGTTCTAGAATGTATAAATATCATGTGATATATTAGATATATAGGTATAAGGATCATATATACTGAAATATGTTCCTTAAAGTTTTAATAAAAATGGATCATGATGTTAATTAGAAGTAATAGATCAAGAGGAATCTTGAAGTGGGGATCCATGCAATTGAATAAAATCTAAAAAATATCATTAATGTAAAGGGTTATTAGTAGGAGGTAAAATCAAAGAAATTAAAGGAACCAAACACCTTCCTATAATAAAAAAGGAGAATTCCTGTTGAATAAACTAAAATCATGATGAAGTGTTATTAATAATTAATGTTTGGGATTTAAGTTAACAGTAAAAGAATTAGTATAAAATTTCAAGAATTTGAAATTATACTAATCAATATAGAGAATACATATACAAAGTCATCACTTGAAATGAAAGAGATTGTTTTCTCTTCAACACAATGTTCAATAGAGGATTTAATTGATATAAGACCACTATGATGTGATAATAAGATCCGGAAAACCCTTTATATTCCTTCTCAACCTGCTGTAAAATAGATTGTTCAATATATACCAATTTATGATGATTTCTATAGACCTTTTCCTAGACATTTCATGTTTAAAAATAAAATATATACAATTATATATTAGGATAAATAAAGAGAGATATACTGACAATTCTATGGTGGATAAAATAAGATTTATAGAATATTTAACCCCAAGAACAACCCAATTATTAGATAATAATTTCCAAAAACAAAATTTATTTTTTTTATAAAATATGGATAGTATGTAGTAGATAATATAAGATAATTTTTTTTGGGTAATGTATATTTTGTAAAATTATTTTATATATTTAAATTGTTTTTTGGTCCAACACATTGAATACTAAAGTTCATAAAAACCCCATATCAAGGGGGTTAAAACCACAGTGGAAGCAGAAATCACAGAACAAAATAAAACTATCAATCTTAAATAAATTGAATAACTAGAGATAAATTTTTAGTTTTCAGTATCAATTGACATAGGGTATTGAATTCTTAGGTTTCCTTGTATCAAATGAATAAGTGAAAATATGAAAACTGAATAAGGTTAAGAAAAAAGGTCCAACAATTTAAAATATGTTTAAGAGATCTATAATCATAGTTTTTCCTAATTAGATTACAAATAAGAATTATGATTAATTATTCGGAAAAAAATCCATGACGTTCAAGAATCATGCTACATATTAAAGTACTAATGGGAAGAAAGGAATTCATAAGAAATCATGTGGTCATTCCAAACACACTAGGGGTGATCTTAATGAAATTTTAATTATTTGGATAGTATATCTGGAAAGATAATATAAGATAAAAGAGAAAAAAGTAGAATATAGTGTTAAAATAACAGAAAAATTTCCGCATGAAGAACACCAATTTCACAAGATATTGTCAAAAAGAGACATCCCTTGTGTTGAAAAATTCATACGGGTGATATAAGGAATATGTATATAATGAAATAATTTTTCTAACTATCTTTCCTGGAAAAGAATTTTCCATTAATATAACTAATAACACATCTTGAATAAAGGATGTTGAAATTAAAATTCCTACACAAAAAATATTAAGAATTGAAGAGTACTATGATGCTAAAAAAATCAGATTTGATATCGAAATATGTAAGCATGAATACTAGAATAATTATAGAAACTTGGTTGAGAAAATATACTCAAGTATGATATCCACATTGAGAATCAAGGAAGATAACCCTTATACCCATGAAAAATGTTTATTTTATTTTGGTTTACAGTGTTTGGAATTGATATTAAATCATGTTACAATAGGGAAAAATTGAGATAATGGATGAACATTCAACTATTGAAAACATCCTATAAAGAATTTACTATCCTAGATTCATACCAATGATTGGAATCCAATGAATATGTTTCAAAGAATATTAAATTTAGTGATGATGTGGATGTTTTAAAATATTTAATTCCACATATAGAACCATTTTTTTATTTTCTAAACATGTCACTTAATTTTTCATCATCATAAAGGATAAACCATTATGAAGATAATTAGGAGTGACTCCTTGATGTATAGAAAATTGGATAATATTGACCAAGATTCCATATTTTATACTTCATGAAAATATGAATTATTCTTGAATGTGATTAAAGGAGTGTCATTTAAAATTCATGTCTTTCATATTCTATCATCATATGAAACATAAATAAAATCATAAATATAAAAGGGGAGAAATTGATTTAAATCAATGAAATTATTGTAGAGTTTTTAATAAATTTTAAGAGTTATTTCATATAACATAAATCTGACTATTTTCTTGAATTTTTTTATCCATTTGATGAATTCAATGAAATAATATTAGGTTTATTTATTTTGAGGTTAAATATATATAAAAAATGTTATCTAGTATATATATTTCATCCTAGAAATCGATAGATAGTTCCAATAAATAGAAAATTTTCTCATTTTAGTTTAAATATATATCATGATAAGTTTATAATGGGAAGCTATGTTCTCTATGAAACCCGATTGATTTAGTAATCGAACATGGATCTGATAAACCTAGATTTGAGTGGTTTATGGAACATTTCTTATGTACAAATGGATACCAGAATCTCTAAGAACCTTTCATTTCTTACCAATATAGTGGAGAGAAGAGATATGAATGATTGATGAGAAAGGGGTCATTATGTATGTTGATTAGGGAGCACATACATACATATCATTTCTTGTGGGTATTGAGGAAAAATACAAAGGTGTATATAGTTTATTCCATTGTGTTTTTTTGTAATTTTTTTTAATTATTTGTGATAATAATTTTCAATGTGATGACAACATATTTGAGAAGAATAAGTGGAGTAGTAAAAAATATTGTTAATTTAGAAGATGTTTGTAAGTGTTGTGTGACATGATATTAAATAAATGGAACACATAATTAACGATTAGTATGATGCTTCATGTCATTATTTAAATGAATTGATAAAATAAACAGTGTTTGAATATTTATAGTGAAGTTTGAAAGGTGGAAGAAGGATGAATGGGGAAGAAGATAAAGTCAGGTTATCATTTGAAGAAGAGAAAGACAATATATATTATTTTTAACATCCAAATACAAGTTCTTCTATATAGTAAATCTATATATCCTAAATCATTGTTTCATATCTAGATAAACAAAATTAGGGAAGTAGATGTCTCTATTCACAAATCCTGATACATAATTTGTCATGTATATAAATGAGCAGTGTAGAGAAATTGAACAACATTGGAGAGTATAATCCATTTATGGTATTCACATTGGTATTTTATAATTATTAATGGGATTATATCCTTATGTACTAGGCAGTATATCTTTAATATAAAACTATCGAGAATTGTTCTAGTAATTTAAAAGTGGTTTGTGTATTTGTTATATTTATATAATTAAACCATAATCAAGATGATTGAAAACAAAAAGGTGAAGAATGAAAATATAATTCATATATTCACTGATTTCATTGATAATCATAAATATCATTAACATTAAATAAAATAGTGAATAAGTGCATATTTTATTTAGTTGATGATAGGTTTACCGAAATTTAATGAAGATTAACCTCATGAGTAGTTATATTGATGTTTATGTTTTTGTAATTATGAATAAAGTAGGATACCTCATAAATTTATTCAAAAGTATTAATATAGATCATTTAATTGACAAAGATAAATAATTAATGAGGAAAATGATTCCATGATTATGTCTACTTACATGAATGCAATTTATATATAGATAAATTCTCATTGGAATATGACTTCAAGATATATGGAAAAATAATGAAATCATGACCCTGGAACATGTATATATATTCATAAATAATGAATACATGTTCATTTACAAGTAAATATAAGTAAATAATACCATTAAAACCAATAGAATAATGTTATTGGACTTTATATTTTGTGACATGGAAATATGAGTTAAGACCGCTACTATGACTTGAATAAGAAATAATATGCGGATTTTTCAAAAGTAATTAAAACGGGGACATCATGATATTTCAAAATATGAATAATGAAAAGAAAATAAATTTGAAGGAGTCTTTATGTAGTTTGAAATAATATTATTTTGAAAAAAATGAAAGAATATTTTCAGATATTTTGAATTAGCAAAAATCATGTAAATTCAAAATAATGAATGAAAACGGTTAAATGAAAATGTAAAGAACCTGAAAATATTATTACCATATATATAAATTATATGTAAAGGGATATATAGATAATGTGGGAGATATGTTTGAAAATGTGATGCGAGAAGGAATATTATAGTATAAAGAAGAAAACCCAGCTAAATTTTAATATTTATAGATTCTATGAGTCGAAAAAAATAATAAAGAACTAGTGAAGGTTTTAAAAATAGAATATGAAGAATAAGAAATAATAATTAATTATGATGGTGTATAGGATTTTCGAGTTCACTGAATAAGAAATGAATAACACGATTTATATTTGCATTTTCCTTTCATAAGAAGAGGAATAAGAATGGAAAAAGTTAGACATGAATTTTTCAATGAGAAGAAGGTGATATGAATTCAAGATTATATCTATTTAAGATAGGTATTACATCCAATGCAACAGATGAATAATATGCGAAAAATAAATCTTGATCCTATACATGAAAAGTGGAATTCCACTCTATGCCAATGGATAGAAATAGGGTTTTTTCACTAGGATGTAGACCAAGGAAGATAAATAAGAGTTTTTGGATCCCAACTGTACATGTAATTGAATAGAATAAAGAAAATGTAGAACAAGAAATTCAACATATATCTCAACTGGTGAAGGAATTTCTTGGTATTTCAATGAAGTTGCTGATATTATAGAAATTAAAAATAAGAAATAGAAAGATATATTAGGAGATCCATATAATCTTGGATATCAATAGAATAGGGAATAAATATTATTTTCTATCCTTATCATTAATGTGTAGGTAACCACACCTCAGTTCAATATTATTTACAAATAAAACCATTCTAATTAGTACTGCAGTATAGTGAAAAATTTGTGTACTGGTCATCACCATACTCAAAAAAGACCATCCTTTCATATTTAAATGTAAACCTTAGAAAATGTTTTCCACTATGTGGGTATGGTAAAAAAAGGACTGGTGAGATAATGATATAATCATGATCTTAACATGTCAAAGTGGTAAAGGGATAAATATAATAAATTGAATTAATTAATTGTTCTGTGATTAGGTAATCTGTAGATCGACTAATAGTTTCAGGCCTTTTTCGCATAAAGTACTCAACTAAAAAGTGTTCTCTATTATGATATGGTGGTAATTACACATGACTTATGTTATGATTCATAACTTGAACAAGGTGTTCAAGTCCCTCCATGAAATTATCATCTACTGATTCCATTATATTAGGAACTTTTTAGAGTATTCATATCTTATTACATCACATATGTTTTTTAAATGATTATTTCTATTTCAATCCATTTTATAAATTCATGTAATGTTTGGTATGATCATTCTTAAATTAATCATCATGAAAAGTTAAATAGTGAACTTAAGTGGGGTAACTCATAAATTATATGTATACCAAAACATATATATTTCTATGTTCAAATATATGTTCTCCATGGATATTTTCTTACTATGTTCTCTTGATATATATGGAATCACAAAATGTCATAATAAGTGCATCATAAGGGGTTTTAAGGAGCATTAGAATTATCCAAAGAATATACCTTGTGAGTTTCAATCTAGGTGTGCAGTTAGACATCATCATTATGCACTTGGTGAATATTGAGTTAATACCCAACCGGGTTTTCAGGGTGATTATCCTTATTTACATCAATTTCAAATATTGTATCCACTTATTATTATCTAGAATAGGATTTCATTACTAGGAAACCAAATAATATATTCTTTATAAAAATTTAGGATGTTTTCATATATTTAGACTTATACCTAGATTTTTGAATAATGTTTTCTAAATATGAATAACTAAAAATAACTACAAATTTATTTCATACTAACTGTAAAAGCCAATATATAAGTAAAAAATATTTAATGTCCCTAACCTGGTGGTCCCTCAGGTGACCATGCCAAGTTAGCTACATAACCTCAGGAACACCTCCCCATACGCCAGGCATAGCCAAATTTCTAGTGATGGATTCAGAAATAGAGTGGGAAGACTACACCCTATAGTAAAGAGTAACAATATAGTGGAAATATGTAGCAATATAATAGAATAAATAGTTAATATAATATATATAAAATAAAATGGAACACAAAAAAGTGGTCCAAATAGAAAAACAAAAAGATAAAATAATAATGCAATGTTGGGATGAATGTAAATAAAGGAGATGCTGAAATTTTTATAGATAAGAGACTCAAAAGACTCAGACATAGACTCTAAATAACATACCTCAAACCCCATGTTGGTCCCATATCCACGATCCAACATATCAAATATGAGACAATCAACAGTAGGGTCACTTTCCCTTGTCCAATCTTGAATCCATGAAATTTTCATGGGTACCAAATGGTGGCCAATCTAGAGTGTGAGAACAACACAATAGTTGAATACCATCAAGTCTAAAAAAATATATTCTGATATATACATTTCATTTCATAATATTATATACAGGTTATAAATTTAACCAAAAAACACTACACATGAAATAAACTATTGACCCTCAGGTTTCGGGTTAAATTTTAGGGCTAGTCCAACCTACTTCAGTTCCTTCCAGACATCTTTTTCATGTGTTGAATCCTCATGCATCAGCAAGAATCCCCCATGTCATGGAAAATTGTCATATCTAGGAAAAATAAAAAATATTAATATGTATTATAAGGCATAATCAGTTTACAGGCATCACACCCTAATACTTATAATCATGTTTCCCTCATACACCGACCAACCATGCACTATATCGTTAGGTTTCCCATATATGTTCATCTATCCCTCATGCGGTATTAAATTCATTATATATTTCCCTAAGGCTTCACTAATGGTGTTCTCTCATGCCAAGAAAAAGAATAATATAGAATAAGGAATACTCTAATAAAGTCATGAATCATCTAAACCTTATGAAAAAATAACAACCAAAATATCTCAAAACATATATCTATAAAGTAATTAACACGAACATCACAAATAATAACAACATGTCATCATAATTAATAATAATATATTCACTACAGTACAATTATACTAGAAAACATCATTTCATAAATTCAAGACAACAATTATCAACATATTTACATAAAATCTTGTTCCATTTACCATTTAACCACATGTTAGTTAGAATTTCAGTATAGAAATAACTTGACATTTAAGAATTGAAATCCAATTAAAAAATATTTAAACAATTATAGACCATGTAATTCTATTTCAAAAAATCACTAAAATTTACAAGTTATGATAAATTCATAATATTAATCTAGTGATCATCAATGTACCCATCATCTGAATGCACTATGTTCAAATCATTCATGTACCATGTAATGTCAATGGTTGACACACATATTAGGTGGCTAGTTGCCTCAGTCTTAATGAAAAAGGACTCAACATGATCCAATGAAATATTCATACATATGTGAATCATCAAACAGGGAAATTATCCTATTATGTAGGTCACTCCAATGGTATGTAGGCATGATCCCACATATTTCACAAACATTGATAATTAAGAGAGATAGATGGGGATATGTCTTAGATCTCTCCAATCATAATAAGATTATATACTGATACTTCTCACCAACCTATTTAATGTTTGGTTCCTTGATCCATTAAATGAAACCTAGAAACATAAAATATTGATCCAAAATAAAATTATCCAATTAAATGAGAAATTTTTTTGAGAGGAATTCCCCTAAAATTACCTACATAACGTCTAAAACCAAGAGAGATAGAGAGATGTCTATGTTATCCGAATTCACGCCATGCACTAAGAGATTATAAATGTTGGGCATGACACATTTACGATATAAAGAGGGGACTTACATATTAAATAACAAAATTTAAATATCTTTTTAAAAACCCCTCATCAGGCTTTAAAACTACATAATAACTAATTTTACACTGTAAATATGTTTTACAGCATAAATTTTGGTTTTTTTGACCTACCCTGAAAAATTTATACCATTAAAGAATCATTACGAGGTCAGCTCCCCATTACTTTTTACAATGAAAATCATTGTTTTAAATCATATATTGGATATGTATCCTATATTTTTTCACTTATGTAGAAACTTCATATATTTTTTCAAACTCTCAAATGAAGGAAAAACAAAAAACAATAGACATCAAGATGTTCAAAAAACATAATAAACAATATAACTATAAAAAGACGATATCTTACAAACTCCCCACCATATAAAAACCCATCTACAAGCTACTCCAAGAATCATTATGGGTTATTATTTAAAAATCCTAGCCACTATTCTCACATATCATATTTCCTCTACATGGTCTCCACTTTCACACACCCATGCTTCCACATCCCTCAAACTAGAGGAAGGGTCCTCCCACAATGATTTATCTCATTACGGTTCATGATATAAATCAGAATATCTTAAATGGTCGCACAAAAATCTAGCACAATTTCATCAATATATAACATTTGAGAAAGGTGATTATCATATAAATGAAGCTATTACATGTGAAACAAGTCATGAATGGAACTATAACACGGTGTAAGGGCCAACTAATATACCAGAAGACCAACACTTTCCACTATCATGAATAGACCAACAAACCTGGGAACAAGCTTCAAATGTTTCCTGATATTGAATTTCCCTCATTGAATGTGACTTCAAAAGTAAATCACATTCAAAATACTGAAACTACATTGGTCATATATAATGTTTTGTGTATTATTTCTTCTCTCTATACCTGGTTACCAACTACTTCCTACACAACAAAACCTAACCACACATCTCTTAAAAAAGACTAGGTAAAATGAGTGGTAACTCACCAAACTCTACCTTGAAAATATTTGAATGATTTGGCCTTCAAATAAAATCCTCAAAAAGAAGCATCTATATAAATGTCCAAAAGATTTTATAATTGGAAAAATTCAATTGAACTAGATGTTGGTCCTGAAAACCATTGAAGACCAAAACCCAAGCTCACACATATCATAATGAATATAAATCATTCATTCATAGTAGACATTAGTATGTGGATAATGAGATATAATCATAATAACCAGTGACCCTAAATCCTTCTAAATGGCCTTCCCAGGTTGAGATGTAAAATGAGGATCTCACTCAGAAGTGATTCTCCTCAGAACATCATGAAATCAAACTATCTATCACACATAGTGGTTATACAGATCCATAATGGTGAAGGTATCCCTAACAGGAAAAAAGTAGAATACCTTTTCAGTAGGTCTATGATCAGCCATAGTAAATCATTCTTATGAGGTGTTTTGGGAAACCCCATAAAAATCCATTGTGACGTCATCCCATATCCAGTCTAGAATGGGATTGTGGTACAACAACCTAGTAGGACAATGGTGCTTGGAATTCACATACTGGTAGGTAAAACAAGTTTCCATAAATCCATATATCTCATTCATCATCCATAGACACAATTATTTATATGGATATCATGATTCATATTTATTAGACCAAGATGTACATCCCATTCAGAACAACGAAACACCAATATCATCTCCTTCCAGAAACACATAGGGAACCATAAATGATTATGGAATAGATGAACATCACTACTGCTAAGGGGTCATCCAAATATTGTCTCCCAACCATATAACCTATCCCTCATAGATAATACCTCTAGGTTATATGACTAATATACCTTGATTTGGTCAAAGATTACATATATAAAAGGTTATGAAATAAATGAAAATCATCCCTCAGACTCCTAAACATCTAGATGCATATCTTCAATGAGTTATATCAAGCACCACTCATCACATAACTAAAGCACTGCATATATATTCATCTTATGACTCAGTGAATCAAAAAAAAATTCTAATTCCAGGTGTGTAATCCAAATTAATGTTGAATGACTATAAATACTTAACAACCCTCCTCTACCGAAGTATCGAGTCTCACTAAGAAAAAATATACTTGAGGATCTTGTGGTTTTTGTAAAACATGAACCTATCAACCATTTTATCATGTCTATATCATATTATGGTGTGTTACACATTTAATATCACTAGATAATGAGTTGGGTAATTATTCTTATTTATTTTCAGTTTTCTAGATCCATATGCAACCAGTATATTCTCCTTCATCAGAACTACTCCGACTCCAACTCTGGATGCATCATAGTATAGGGTATATTCCATATGTTTAATAAGTAATGTGATTATTAGTGATGATATTATAATAATCTTTATCCATTTGAAATCCCTCTTATATGAATCTGAACAAACACGTTTATCCACTTTTTTGGTCAGCCCATACATCGGTGTTACCGGACAAGAGGTGTACTTGATGAATCAGAAAAAGTAGCATTCTAAACCCACAATTCTCAGAATATTGAACACATTATTGGTATACTCACAAGATAACATGTCTATAATTTTCTCAAGGTCCAATGATGTGATATCTTATGAGATATCATTTATAACAACCCTGATCTTTCTTACACACATAAACATGATTTATTACATAAAATTCACTTGATATAACATTCAAGATTGAGGTTTATAGTGCCTTTGGGGATTATGATCATTACATCACAACATAAAACATAGAACACAACATCTTTATTGAAAAATTCCTTTACATGACCAAATCATTCCTTCATACATAACATTGCATGGGAAAACTTGAGGACATGAATAAGAAAAGGGTGAGCTATAAAGACTAGTACTGAAATAAACATGAAATAACATGAGGAATATAACACATATTAGAAAATATGAATATCAATGGAGAACAAGAGAAACATGAACATAAAGTCTGATAAATTATGATAATCATAACATGGAAATGTGGAAAAAACCCTTAACATGGAATTAGCATGAGCCAAGGCTCATTGCACATGGAGCATGAGTAAACCCTCATTCCACATGAAGAATGAGTAACCCATAATTGCACTTGAATTAACATGAGTAAACACTCATTTAATGTTGTTATTCCCTTTTAATTTCAATTATAATTGCCCTTATTAGGGAGCACCCTTCATAATAATTTTATTTCATGCATAAGTGTGTCACATAGATCATACGACGTGGAATCAATCATCATTATTTATTACATGTGAATGGGATGTGGAATAAATACATGAATATTTATAATAAATAAGTAAATGTTCTTAAAGTTGAATACCCTTGATAGATAAAAGGGCATGGTATTCGCTACAAAATGACATTGGCTTGGAAAATCGGGGAAATTTCGGCAGCGTAACGTCGTGACATAAGAAATCATAAAAATAGTTTATGAGAGAGAATTGAGTGTCTTATAATATGGAAATATAATGGAAAGTAAGTGGGTAATCTAGATACATGTCCCAATATAAAGAAAGGAATTTGGATTCATAATAA
Source organism: Viscum album (assembly GCA_963277665.1). Lineage (NCBI taxonomy): Eukaryota > Viridiplantae > Streptophyta > Magnoliopsida > Santalales > Viscaceae > Viscum > Viscum album. The sequence goes on along the minus strand of OY728167.1, from coordinate 669,132,234 downwards.
AAAAGAATTTCTTGAATGTAACTGAGGAGAGAGAAATTACTTAAAGAATTTCTCCATGGTAATGGGTGTAAATGGGAGCCATTAATGAGAGATAAAGTGTTCTATAGTTATTGAAAAATAAAGGGGTAAGTATGAGGGAGGTGATAAATCATACCCCAACATTTATATTTGAAATTAAAAGGGCATAACAACATTAAATAAATTTGACAAAAATAAGAAAGGAATAAATCCCTTACTTGGAAGTGTGATCCCAAAGGCATGGGAGAAGCTTGAGAGAGGCTTCTTGGGAGCTTGGGGCACTTTGGGAGGACTATAGAGAGTGTATAGAAGAGGTGGGACGAAATACAAAGCCTTTGAGTGAAGAGGAAGTGGGATGTTGGGTGGGTTTTTATAGGAAATGAGATGGAATTCTTTATTATTTAGGTTTGGGACACCACACATTAAACTAATCAAAACCACAAACCATCCCTTGGTTTTTGCCTGTATTTTTATCCTAATGGGAGTGAGAAACAATATTTTTATATGTCTAAAGGCAGAAATTCATAAAATAGTAGGGTTTCTTATGAGGAGGTGAGTCACACTATCAGGGAAAACAATTTAAAAAGACAAAATGTTTTATAAGTCTTGAAGGGTCCACTAAAGCTTTGTAAAATAAATCTAAGAAACCCAAAATAAAATTATTTTAATGGTAAAACAAATATTGTCCGAATATAATGTTTATATTTATTTATTACATCACTAATGGGCCATTATGATGTCATAAAACACATTATATATTTAAATGGTATTTAATTTTTACCCAAAAATTCGACTATCTCAGAAAATTATGAAAGTTTAACCGTTAGATAATTTTGACATACCGATTCCAAAAATAATATTCATCGTATATAAATAATTTTCTAAAAATGTTAATTTTCACTTTTAAAATAAAAACCAACATTTATAAAAAAATCATGGGGTTTGACAAAAATGGATTTCAAACCTTAATAAAAATTACAATTGCATTCATAAAATTATACCATCATTTATATTTAATAAAAATTAATTTAATAAAAATAATAATATTTCATTAAAATATTATTTAATTCAAATATCCATTAATTCATCAAAATAGATTTCTTAGTTGAATTTTTACTAAAAATATTATATGCGCTTTAAAAAAAATTTACAATGTAACAATAATAAAATGAAAGTGTATTATTTATTAAATAAAAAAATATACATAATCATAGTTCTAGGGTATTATTACATAACCACTTAAAACATCCACATATGACCTTAGGGTAAGTTGCGCTATAGTGACAGACTCTTGGGGTGGCTCGGATAACATTGCTCGAGTGGTAATCTCTATCAACATCCGCTTATGTCATAAGCGGTTCCGCTCAAGATTAACGTATTCAAGCTCATATTGGGCTTCATCAATAGAAAATCCCAAATATGCCACCTCATTTTTGAGCTCCGACAAATGGGCTTCGTACGGGGCAAGCCTACTAGATGAGTCCATCGCTTCCATTGTTTGAGTGAATTGGATTTGTTAAAGACCTATATTTATACTAATCATATGGTCACAGTTCAATGAATATATTAGAAATGGTAACAATTGATAACTGTATTTTAAAATACAAAACATAGAACCAAATAAGTTCATACATTTTACACAACCTTAATAATACATTTAAATAGACCAGGTGGAATTTTCATTAATGAATTTTTGGGTCTTTACAATCTTCCCCCCTTAAGAAATTTCAACCTCAAAATTTCCATTTCTCACATTAGAAAAGATGAGGGTATCTCTGATTCATCACTTCCTCTGATTCCCGTGTCGCTTATTCAAACATGTTCTTTCTCCACAACACCTACACGAGGGGAATTATCTTATTTCCTAGGACTTTTTCCATATGATATAAGATCTTCACTGTTTTCTCTTCGTAAGAAAGATCATCCTCTAACTATACTACCTCTGAATAGAGTATGTGTGAAGGGTCTGGTATGTACTTCCTTAAGAGAGATACATGAAATACATCATTTACTTTGGCCATGGTAGGTGGAAGTGCTAGTGGATAGGCTACATCCCCGACACGATCATAAATCTTGAAGGGGTCGATGTACCTAGGACTTAAATTCCCTTTATTTCCAAACCTCATGACCTTCTTCCATAGAGATATGGGTATAAATACCATGTCTCCATCTTTAAACTCAATGTATATTCAATGGTTAATTACATAACTCTTCATTCGACTCTTGGCTGCCTTGATATGCTTCTAAATGGTTTTCAACTTCTCTACCATTTCATCGAACATTTCTGTTCCTAGCAGCATAAATTCGCCGACTTTATCCCAGCATGCTACTGCTCTGTACCTCTTGCCATAAAGGGATTAATAGGGTTCCATTTAGATTCAAAAGTGTAAATTGTTACTATAGGAGAACTCCACCTGAGGGAGATGTTGATCCAATCCTCCTTTAAAGACCATTGAGAATGCTCTCAACATGTCCTCAAGTGTTTGGATAGTACGCTCGGATTTCCCATCAGTTTGAGGATGATAAGTTGTACTGGAGTTTAGCTCAGTATCTAGATCATTATGAACACTCTACAAAAATTTAGTGGTGAATCTAGGATCTTGATCGAATAAAATAGATTGTGGTACTCCATGTAACCTTACCACTTCCCTGATATATATTTGTTCCAGTTGATCCAATGAGAAATCCTCCCAAATTGTATTGAATTGTGTAGACTTTGTAAGATGATCCACAAAACCCATATTTCATTGTTTCCTTTGGATGTATTAGGATGTCCAGTGATAATTTCCATTATGATGTTCACCCATTTCCATGCTGGTATGGGTAATGGTTGCATCATCCCCTTAGACTCTTGCCTCTCTGCCTTCACTTACTGACACACCAGGAACTTTAATATATACTCAAAGATATCTTTATTCATATTATCCCACCAATAATGATCTCAGATATCTCGATACATCATTGTGTTTCCTGGGTGAATAGAAAAAATTTAACTACGCACATCATCCAAAAGTTCCTTCTTCAGCTCCGAACATAATAGAACACATACTCATTTCCCAAATCTCACAATTCATTCTTCATTAACATTAAACTCCAAGAATTTCCCTTTTCTCATAGAATCTACTTTCTTCTGAATTCCCACATCATCCTTTTGAGAATCCTGTATCATTTCAAAAAGAGATGGTTGATAAATAATTTGTGAAGAGATTGATTATATTCCCTTATTTATAATTCCCATGTCCATATTCACCAAATCTATGAAGATTGGATTATTCTTAATTCTCATCAATGATAGAATCACTGGGTCTTTCTACATAGAGCACCATCCACCTTGTTCGCTTTACCAGGGTGGTAATGGATTGAGAAGTCATAGTCTTTGATCAGCTCTAACCATAGTCATTGGCACATGTACAACTCTTTCTGTGTGAATATATACATGAGGCTTTTGTGGTCCTTATATATCTCACACTTCTCCCCAAAGAGATAATGCCGCAAAATTTTCAATGCGAAGATCATTGCAGCCAACTCTAGGTCATTTTTTGGATAGTTATGCTCATGAACATTAAATTTCCTTCAAGCATAGGCAATTACATTGTCATTTTTCCTCAACACACATCCCATGCCCTTCTTCAAAGAATCACTAAATACCAGAACAAGTTCTCCACCTGTGGGTAAAGTGAGCACATGTGCAGTGATAAGACACCTTTTCAACTCCTTCAATCTTTCTTCACATTCATCACTCAAAGAAAATGTTACTAACTTCTGAGTTAGCTTGGTAAGAGGGCTGGACAATCATGAGATATTTCTCACAAATCGTCGATAATATCCAACTAAACCCATGACGCTACAAATATCTATTACTCATGTTGTCCTCAGTTATCCCTCTATTACAACTGTAATTGAGGGATCCAAAGATATCCCATTGCTTGTGATGATATGGCCCAAGAATTAGACCTCCTTCAACCAAAACTCACACTTGTTGTACTTTTCATAGAGCTTCCCCTTTTGCATGGTCTCTAGTACAGTTCATAGATGCTCCTCATGATCCACCTTGATTTTGGAGTATATTATAATATCGTCTATAAAGACTACCAAAAATTTGTCATGGTAATCTATAAGGACTATATTCATCATGTCCATGAAGATTTCTAGAGCATTATTGAGTATGAAATGCATTACTATGAATTTATAGTGCCCGTACGTTGTATGAAAATAAGTCGTGGGGATATCTTCATTCTTCACCCTTACTTGATAATATCGCGATAGAAAATCCACCTTGAAGAAGTATTGTTCTCCACCTAGCTGATTGAATAAGTCATCAATTCGTGGGAGAGGATACATGTTCTTTATCGTGATTTTTTAAGCTCACGATAATTGTTGCAAAGGCACATTGACCCATCCTTCTTCTGGATGAAGAGGACTGGTTCACCCCATAGTGAAGCTCTTGGGCATATAAACCCTTTATCCAGATTCTCCTGTAGTTGTTTTCTCAGCTCCTCATGCTCCAAAATAGGAATTCTATATAGAGTCTTGGATATTTGCAATGCCTTAGGTATACGATCAATTGAGAATTCAACATCTCTTTTAGGAGGATGACCTGGAAATTCCTCATGAAACACTTCAGCGAATTCACTGACAATAAGCACATATTAAATGATGGTTGCTTCCTTGGACTCAATCATCTGATCCAGATACATGTGCTCATAGGGAAATAATATCCATGATTGAGATGATGGATCTAAATAAGATTCATCCTCCTCCTTGCACTTGTACAGAATCATGGGTCGATTCTCCACATGGAGAGTGATTTCCCCCTCATAATAATTTATATTGTCTCTATATAAGGGAATCCAATCCATGCCAAGAATTTCGTCAAATTTCACTAGAGGTAGTATGAAGAGGTTCTCTAGGAAGTTCAATCCACATATTATGAAAGGGGGGATTTATATTCATGGTATGCAATGATTTCTCCATTTTTCGTACTCACTGACATCTTTACTTCCATGATTTGTGGTTGTGTTGGGATTGTTATACTAAACATTGGGATATAAATGAATGTTTAGAACCAGAATTAGAAAGTACACTCGCTATTCTTGAGTGAATAACTAGCATACGTCTCACCACTTCTTTTTCGAGGATCACTTCGGTAGTAGTGTTGGAAAAATCTCTTCATTTATGCCTTGTAGGTTGTTATTTTCCTCAAAAAACTCTTGGCTTAGGGTACTGATTTTCTAGATTCCCTAGTTCATTACTATTGAAGAAATGAACAACGTGTTGAGGTTCAATCAAAGCATTCATCTCCTTTTTGGAAGCCGCGGTTTTTTCTTTCCGATAGTTAATGGATAGGTGCCCTTCTCTTGCACACCTAAATAATTTCCTCGTCACCTTCAGGCAATTTCAGGGGTGCTTCTTTCCCCACCTTTCAGAAGTGGGGTGCTGGATTTTCATAGAACCATTGGATTTATTGGTCAAACTTTCGGAATTGAAGTCCACCTTATGTTTCTTCCCCCCATGATACATCTGAGATTCGCTAATCTCCATTTAGACCCTGAGGGCACATCGGACAATTTCCTCATAGTTTTCGAAGTCATGGATTGCCAGGGCTTTCGCAGGCTAGGTTTCAGCACACCATAGAAATGGTCAACCTTTCATTTGGTGGTAAAAACAAAGCCGAATGTGTATCTTGCATGCCTTGTGATGTTTTCCTCATACGCTTCGACAAATTCGTGATCTTTTTTCTTGATGGTAAGGAAGTCCCATTTCATCTTAAGCCAGAGAGTGCATGGAAAATATTTATCAAAAAACATCTTCCAAAAATCCTTTTATTCCAACTCCTTGATCTCCTCCCCAGGCTTCGTATATTTGATCAATGTCCACTATTGATCAGATTCACCCTCCATACTATAAGTAGCTAGGAGAAACTTCTCTTGTTCGGAACATTGAAGTATGGGGAAGGTCTTTACAATGGATTTGATCCATTGTTCAGCGATTGAGGGATCAGATGATCCATTAAAAGTAGGAGGCCTTTCTCTCATGAAGCTCTCTATAGTGACTTGTTCTTTATTAGGGGGGTTGAACGTTCCTCTTGACCCATGTTTCTATTCAATTCTTGAGTAAACTGAGAGAGTATCATGACAACGTTCACGATTCTTGTTCCCATCGGATTGAGAATCCCATTAGAACAATCATCTCATTGATCTTCACATCGACTGTTAGCCCGAGTCTTCCTATTACCGGCCATTGTCTGGAATAAAAGGAATGTTAGGGGTACCACATAAAGGGTAATCTAAGGACAAAATAGATAACTTATAAATAGCTTTTATTTCCTTATCTTATGATCTACAGGCTTCAAACTATGTTATCCATGATCTAATTTCTAACATATAGTATTAGTGGATTTTTTTCCTTAATAATTGTTCATTTTAAGAATGTGAATTTACCAAAGCATATCCCATGAAGTGTCATAACCAAGAGTGAAGAAAGGCCCATTTTGATGTACCAGGATACCCCGGGTCAACCCCAAAACTCCTTGTTAGGTTTTTTACCCCTATGTACATCTGTGCGAAAGCCGCCTTTACCTGCTCGTATCCATCCAAGGATGTATTTTCTTTATAAACCACTTACTCAATAGTAATCTAATCATAGGGATGTTTTTATTATAATTATTCTTATCTCTAAGGCTTCACTAGGGTTTTCTAATCCAAATCACTAAAATAACTAACTCTATCCTCTGATACCAACTATAACAACCCTTCAATTTATTATACACTTAAACATGATTTATTACATAAACTTCAGTTGATAAAACATAGAAGATAGAAAGTTATAGTGAATTTGTGGCTTAGGATCATTACATTACAACATAAAACATAGAACACGAAATCTTTATTGAAAACCACCTTTATAGGACCACATCATTCCTTCGTACTTAACATTGCATGAGATAACCTGAGGACTTGCATAAGAAAAGGGTGAGCTATATATCTCAGTAAGGGAATAAACATGGAATAAAATAAGGATACAATACATGTTATACAATAGGAATATCAATGAAGAACAAGAGAAAAATGATCATAAAGGCATGATAAATCATGATAATCATAACATGGAAATGTGGCAACAACACTTAACATGGAATTAGCAAGAGCCAAGGCTCATTGCACGTAGAGCATAAGTAAACCCTCATTGCACATGAAGCACGAGTAATACCTCATTTCACTTTAATTATAATGATTCAACACTCATTTCACATGATATATCATGATACTATGCTTTACCCAATGCATTGGAGCGCTATTAGGGCACACCCTTCATAATTATTTCATTTCATGCATAAGTGTGCCACATAGATCATACGACATGGAATCAATCATCAACATTTTTTCCATGATAAAGGGATGTGGAATATGTACAAAATGATTTATAATCAATAATAAAATGTTAATAAAGGTGAATAACATTGATAGATAAAAGATCATGGCATTCACTACACAATGACATTGGCTTGGAAAATCGGTGCAATTTCGGCAGTGTAACGGCGTGACGTAAGAATTCATGAAAATAGTTTATGAGAGAGAAATGGGTGCCTCATCATATTTAAATGTAATGGACAGTAAGGGGGTCATATAGATACATGTTCCAAGATAAAAAATGGAATTTTAATTCATATTACAAAATAACTTCTTGAATGTAAATGAGGAGAGAGAAATTCTATATGGAATTTCCGCATGGTAACAGGTGTAAATGGGAGGCATTAATGAGAGAGAAAGGTGTATACCATAATTAAAACATAACGGGGGATGTATGGGGGAGTTGATAAATCATATTCCAAATTTTATAATTGAAATTAAAAGGGTATAACAACATTAAGAAAATTGTAAAAAAATAAGAAAGAAAGAAATCCCTTACGTGGAAGTGTGATCCCAAAGGCCTAGGAGAGGCTAGAGAGAGGCTTATTAGGAGCTAGGGGAACCTTGGTAGGATTATATATATATTAGGGAATAAGTTGGAAAATATAAAAATTCTTTGAGTGAAGAGGAAGTGGGATCTTGTGTGGGTTTATATAGGAAGGGAGAGCGAATTATTTATTATTTAGGTTTGGGGAACGACACATTAAACAAATCAAAACCACAAACCAGCCAATGGTTTTTGAACATGGCTTTTTCAAAAGGGGAGTGGAAACCAATATTTTATAAGTCCAATGGCCTATCTTCTTAAAATAATTGGGTTTCTTATGTGGAGGTGATTCAAACTCTCAATGAAAACAATTTAAAAAGGAAAAATGTTTTATAAGTCTTGAAGGGTCCATTAAAGAATTGTAAAATAAATAAAACAAACCCACAATCAATTTATTTTAATTATAAAACATATATTGGACGAAAATAATGTTTATAGTATTTTATTACATCACTATTTGGTCATTATGATATCATAAAACACATTATAAATTAAAACGGTATTTATTTTTTACCCAAAAATTCTACTGTTTCAAAAAATTATGGAAATTTAACCATTGGATAATATCGATTTACTGATTCTAGAAATTATATTAATTTTATCTAAATAATTTTATAAATATGTTAATTTTCACTTTTAAAATAAAAACTGACATTTATCAAAAATTCATGGGTTTTCAAAAAAATGGCTTTAAAACAGTAACAAAAATTGCAATTGCATTCATAAAATTATATGATCATTTATATTTAATAAAAATTAATCTAATAATAATAATAATATTTTATTAAAATATTATTTAATTAAAAATCCATTAATTCATCAAAATAAATTTCTTAGTTGAATATTAACTAAAAATACTATTTGCGCATTAAAAAAATTAGAAAGTAACAATAATAAAATGAAAGTATATTATTTATTATATAAAAAAATAATATATATAATTATAGTTCTAGGGTCTTGTCACATAACCCCTTAAAACATCTGCATAAGACCTTAGGGTAATGTGTGCGATGGTGACAAACTCTTGGGGTGGCTTGGATAACATTGCTCGAGTGGTAATCTCTATCAACATCCACTTCTCTCGTAGGATGTTCCTTTCAAGCTTAACATATGCAAGCTCGACTTGGACATGGTTAAGAGAGATTACCAAAGACTCCACCTCCTTTCTGAGATCCAACAAATGGGATTCGTACAGGGAAAGTCTACTTGATGAGGCCATCAAAAGTTCATTCTTGGGTCATTACCACATTACCCAATTTGTTCATTCTTTCAATAAAGAAAATTCATTTAGATATATTGTAATAAATTAATTTCTATCTCAATGTATTCACGAAGATGCTATGATGTCCAAAATGATCATTTATAGACTAGTAGGACATAATGATATCATTTATGAAATTGATAATAAACTAATCCATGAAATGTTTTATGATTTAATTCATAAATTCCATGAATACTAATGGTGAATTATTCAAACATAACGAGATAACTATGAACTCATATAGACCGTACTTGTGCCTAATAAAAATCTGGGGTATATATGATTGTCTCACCCTCAACTGATGGTACTCTGACCTTACACCAATCATATAGAAGATCCTTACACCTCATAGATAATTGAAAACAAAATTATGTGGGGAAGGTGATATTGGATCTTGATCGACATCTAGATCAGCCTCTGATAATAGATGCATAATTGAAAAGTCCCAAAATCTATTTTGAAAAAAATAATAGAAACACATGAAGAAGTCCTAGGCCACATGAAACCCTTTTATTTTTGATCTTATAACTGGATTTTTAACTCATGGAGCTCTATTGGTATCATCCTGTAAGGTGAAATAGAAACTATCCTAGCCACCGACACCAACTTGATCACAAACATAGTCTCCCACATCGATGGTAAGCTGGATAACTCTTTAAGAAATACATTTTTAAAATGGCCTACTAGTTGAGTAATAATTTCCAACTATATTTCACCATTATCCAGATAATTATTTCTATCTAATCCATGATCTAATCAAATATTCATTGAATTGGTCATTCATGGATAGCATGAAAATCCCAGTTACCATGGAGGATGTAGACACCCCATTCTGTAGATAGAAAAGTATCTCTCCTTTGAAAATAATTGATATGATCTTAGTATAAAATAGTACAATACATACCAAATATCAAATCAAGGATCTTCATTTATAGCATAAATAGATCCCATAGGAAAAATTGGCCACCAATTTCCATGTAACACTCTTTTTAATATTTGATATTCTCCGGATTCAACCCAAAGGTGTGTTAATTGTCATAACACCATCCTAGATCTTTATAACCAAAAATATGTCCTTATAAAATTCAATATAAAAATGGAATGAGATTCACATATATAAGAAAACATAATAATATTAATATGATTTAAGATGCATACCTTTGACAATAGAAGGTCATGCATTCAAAAAACCGATAGTAGAATCTATATTGTGTAGCTTTCTCAACCCACATCCATAATCTCCAATTTGACTCCCCTTTTATTCACGCATCCTAGTAATTCCACTACCTCACTGGGGTAGATTTTACCCTACCCATGCTTCAGGGATTGTTAGAACTCCAACAACCAATCTATTGAGTGGTAGCTAATTCCTTCTCACAGTAAGGTTCCCGTCCTGATCCCATACCACTGCTCTACTTCTGAATGTTAATATAGAGTTTCTATAGATGTCCAAACCTATTCCAAGAATAGAACTCTATTACGGTTTTGGGAAACTATGGTAATTTTTGATATGATCTTAAACACTAGAAACACTTTACCAAGCTGTGATACTACGGAGGAAGTCCACTACCTTAGCTGGTCTCTATACTACTTCCATGGATATAACTATGAAAGTAGAACTTCCTAATTTCAGAAGAAGTGTTCTGTGTGTCTTATCTAATATAGTCTGAACACCACTTGATGAATCTATTATATTTCCTTCCATGGTGGGATCCTTATTCAACATGTTTATAAATATTCTTAGTTGAACTATGTTCACCTGTGACATTATTTGATAACAGGTCCCATCCTGGAAACAGATAGTCTAAGAAAACTCATCTACTTACATAGATAGAGATAATAACTATAGGAAAGTGAAGAATATAACTTATTCCATCACATACATTCCCCTGCATAATGTGTATGAAATCACATGCCTTCTCACCCCTCAACATATCTTGATAAAAGTGGATCAAAGACTTCTCCTCAAAATTTATTTCTAGGATATCACCTCATTTTATCTTTCTTACTATATATTTTACAAATATTGCTTAGTTGGTCCTCATATGTTATACGCAACAAGCTTCACCCTTATATTTGTGGGTGTCTCAAGGTTCTTGAATATCATGACTATTGACTCAATCTAGAACTCTTTTGAATATTGTAATCCCTACCTAGTGAACTTAGGTGAATACTATAGCTGGAAATCTCTTATTGTATCAAACATGAAAAGGATAGTGTGAATAGTATCCCTATACATGGGTTGAATGAACCTGAAGAATTTGTTGAAAATATGATCATCTATCTAATTCTCCTGATATGTATGAAGTTCTTACTTGACTACATTAAGATTTTTATTATTTCCACTCTCCTGATGTCCTATTTTAATATGATGATGATGAATTTTCCCTAAAAATGCATACAAACTCCTTTAACATAATAACCCCAAAAGATAATCCTAAATAGGATAAGTTTATAGAGAAACAAAAATCTTAGGTTTCCCTTGTACGAAGCTTAACATGTAAATTGGTATAACACAACTGTTTCATTCCTTATATTTTATCAGGTATTTGAAGAGTTTCCATTTCATTATCCATATGGGGAATATGTTATATACTATAAATATGTCCCTTTCATGAATGATTCATGTAAACATATATCTATATGTGCCTATCATGATACATGAATAGTAACCACATATCATATCAAACCATTAGTAGACTCTCATAAAAAGTAAGATCACATCAAAAGTGAAGCACCTGAGGTGAAATAACATCATCTATAATAGGATAACAATTGAAAAAACAATCACATCTCTAGGAACTCAGATTTCCCCCATTATGGGTCAGCAACCCCAATTAATTAGAGAATTACCTAGCACCGTAACATCATAGTCTAGTTCCTAACTTTCCCAAATCATAAATAAATAGAAAAAAACTATAATAATATTATACCACTTTGTAACATCCCTAACATGGTTTTCCCTCATGTTAGCGATCTAGGTTGGATACATAACCTCAGGAATTCCCCCGCACACTCTAGTGGCTTCCAACTAGCAACGTGGGTGTAATTATTATAATGGGAAGACTATACCATCTATAATATAGTTTTAATATTGTTGAAAAAATATAATAGAGTATCAGAAATAATAGAAATTTATATATATAATCAAATGGTCTAATAAAATAGGTCCAAACTAAAAGAAGGTAACAGAGTAATGTAATGATAGGATGAATGTAAATAAACGACATGATAAATGTCAAACACAAAAGAGAAACTAAATAAATTAATAAAGACTCAAAATACCATATCCTGAACCCTATGTCAGTCCTGTCTCTATGATCCAACCATTCCAATAAGGAACCTTCAACAATAGGGTCCATATCTGTTATTCAAACCTACATCCATATAATTTTTCTGATTACCAAATGATGTCCCATCCAGTGTGTGGATCAAATCAATAGGTCAATACCGATGTTTCTAAAAAATCTAGTCTGATATATAAAATTCATGAAATAATTTGATATATGGTGTATTAATCTAATTAAACATTACTACACATGAAATTACCCACCAACCATTATTTTATGGGTTGAAACACAGGGTTTGTCAGAACTACTTTGATGCCCTTATAGATATACATATCATGTGGTGGATCCTCCTTTATCAGGAAGAATAGGTCATTTCATGGAAGAATATAATCTATAGGATACATAACCTATATCAAAAACCAATATAACCCATCTATAGTAAACAATGATCACACCCTTATGCTTATTATCATCCCTCCCTTAGGAATACATCAACTGTACACATTACTATTTTGTGGCACATACATGTGTACCTTTACCTTTCAGGTATCAAATACCATTCATCTTGACCTCATGAATCACATGTGGTTTCCTCCAATAATAATAATAATAATACATAAAAATGGAAATCTAGAATGGTCATGTATCTTTCATCCGTAGGAATCACTCATAATAGAAACATCTCAAAATTGAAACATGGAAATCATTTCACATGATCTACATGAAGTATAAAAACACATCATTATAAGTCATAATGGTCAATTAAACTAATTAATATTTTACTATCCAATTTTATTTCATAAATTTAGGACCCCAATTATCAACATAATCACATCATATACTATAACATTTATCATTTAACCCCATAGATGCTTGCATGATAGTATAGTTGCAACCTATCAAGTAGACATTCCAAGACAATTGAAAATCATTCAACCAATTATATTCCATGTGATTATATCTCATGAATTCACTGAAATTCACATGTTATTATAGATTCATAATATTAATATAATAATATACAAGTTCCACATCATCGAAGGAATCTATTTCAATTCATCCATGTGCCAATAATGGTCAAAGGTTTTCACACATGTTAGGTAGCCTCTTTCCACGGTTTGAACACCAAAGGACTCAATGATATCCAATGAGAGGTTTATACATCTATTACTCAATAAACAATTAATGTTTTCCAAATATTTAGGTACCTTTCATGATAGGAAAATGTGATGTCACTTATTTCACATACTAAGAAAAGATAAATAGATAGGAAGAGATATTTTTTAGACCACCCACCTCAAAATAAGATTAGATGAATATAATTATGAAATTCTAAGTTAAATATAGGTTCCAAAATCCATTAAATGAATCCAAGAAACATCAACTCATAAAATAGAATGAGATGATCCTATTAAATAAGATTTTAATTTAGAGAGTAAATCCACTAATATTACCAATCAATGGTCTGATATTGATATAGATAGAGAGGTCCAAATTCTTATAACACCATGGAGGTTTAAAATATAGGGTATAAAAAATCTAAGGAATAAATAGGGTATTAACATACCAAATCCCATGATTTATATATCTACCAAAAACCCTACACCTGTCTTTAAGAACTCATAAAAAAAATTTACATTGTAAATACGTGTTATAACATAAATTCCTTTTTTATGAATTTCACTGAAAAATTTACCACAATAAATAATTTTTATGGGGTAACATTTTTGGACCATTTTATTCCTTAAATATCTAATTTACATCATAAATTGGATATAAAGCCTAAATTTTCTATACTTCTATTGAAAATACCAAGAACTGGACCAACTCATTTCAAACTCATCAACCAAGGAAAAATTGAAAGTAGTGGTCACCAAGAGGTTAACCAAAACATAAAGAAAAACACCTAGAAAAATTTGGGATCTTAAAATTTTTAATGGAATAATTCACAAACACAATGTAATTCCATAAAATTTTAATTTATAATTACATTTAAATAAGTTAATGTGTTCGATATCTTTCTCCACACACAACACTTAACTAAAAAAGAGCCATGATATGTTTAAACTGTTAAAACATACACATTGAATTAATAGGAAAGAACAGTAGTAACTGATATATGAAATATTTATAGAAAAAAAAAGGATAATTTTAGTTTAAATGAAATCCAATTGGTATAGATAAAATGACTCATAAGGTTATATCATTCTTTGAAATGTATTTTTATAAATATTACCTTTTTACATAATATGCATTCAATTTCAAGTATCATGTGATTAAAGATGATAAAATATATTTTTGATGATAAATTGGTTTCAAATAATTTTTGAATAATTGGAAATATCAATGAAAATAGTTAATAATATAAAAATCCATTTTCATATAAAACAGTTTTCTCCACTACATCTTACCATTTTCTATATTACTTAATATTTAAATTTTAAAATATAATTTAAAAAAACCTCATTTTTGGATTAATAATTATAATATAATATAAATAAGATGTTTTGGTATGTATCTAAAATGAATAAATTTTATATTAATAGTTAAAAATATTGTTTTTTTAAATAACATGGGTTTTATAACATTATTAGTACATATGTATGAATATTAAATTTATGAAACGTTTTCCTATGAGAAAATGTGAATTATATGTATTATTTTTTAAATATTTTTTAAAAATTTATAAACACATATTTTAATTTATAAAATTAAGTAATATTTTCCTGAAAATTGGTTTAAATATATTATACATTCTTAATTTTATGACTATTATAATTAATTCAAATGAAATGGATTTAAAATTTAGAATTAATAGGTAAAAATTATCTAATAAGGTCAAATTTATTTTTATTCATAATTATAATGTTTCCTTAGATAAAAAAATAGCCATCGTGGTAAAAGATAATTGGGTAAAATTAATAATTCAAGGGAAAATGGATTGAAACATCTTAAAAAAATATTTAAAATGGAATTGATGAGGTGTGTCTTGAAAAAATATATTTCTACTTCATTATTTGTCTATTTTGATCCTATTTACATGTTTAAGATGTGATACATTTATATTAAGTTGAATTATTTACAAAAAATCTATTTCAACCACCTACAAAATTGGTCTCTCACCACTGCATAAAGCCACTAAAAAAATTTCTAGAAATCCAACCATTCATAGAATTCCCCAGGATGGTCTTTCACACTCTCTATCATATATTCACTATATATTATCTTATTCTATCTCTTTCCAAGGGATCTTTGGAAGGTTATATCTTGAAAGAGATTCAAGTGGGTTCATGATGAGGGAGTTGGTGGGGCGTGATGCGGGGCGTCTCTCCAAACGGCTCGGTGAACCCTAAAAAAGAAATCCCTAATATTCATGAAATAGGAAATGTTTAGGTCTCTAATTGATAAATCAATTGACCCATTACATACTTCAATCCAAAATGGGAGTGATCATTCAACTCAATCTCTTCATAAATGAAGGAGGAAAAAACTTTTGCAGATGATGGTCTAAACCAAGCGCCGAATGTTAAATCTAAGGGGATCTCATTCCTGAAGGCTCTAAAGGGACCGAATCTACCCAAATTATCATATTCTAAGCGTATTTTGTTCAAAAAACTAGATGATGTAGGATTCTATGTAGAGGATAATCCCGAGGCACTTCAACAGTGGACCCAAATGTGTATGTTTTCAATTATGGGTCGCATTTATTATTTAAAGGGTAATAAACCCTAGTAATATATTGAACTTAAACTTTGTATTGATCTATTTTTGGGATTTTCAAATTGGAAACTTGTCCCACCATGTAAGGGTTATTTTCATATCTTGCTTATCTCACATGATGATTTAGATTGGGTATAAAGGAATGGTAATATTCAACTCAATCATGGCCTACTTCATATCATTGAATGGGATTTTTTCCATTAACTTAAACACTCATAGGAACACTATGTCATAGGTTTTCATTATATTTAAACAAATCAACTGGTATTTCTAGAAATCAAAGATCTTAAATGATATATTATCTTATATTGGCACTCATATGATGATAGTTCAAAGAACATTAAATTTATAGTTAGGGGTATTTGTCATAGTTATGGTGGAAGTGAATCTAAAATCTAAATTACTGCAAATCATTGAATTTAATTCTAATAATTATTGTACTTAAAGGATTACTGAATATGATAGAAAGAATATATTCTGTGAGTATTGAAAAATTATAGGCAACTCAACACTAAACCATAGGGTGGTCTACAAACATTCCTCCCATCCAAATGCTGCTAAATGGGCCGAGAAAAAAAACTAAAAGGAAATAAAAATGTATTTCCCTAGATAAACCAAAACCCTCTAGTAAAAAGAAAAAACAATGGACTATGAAATCCAAGATAATAAATCCCATAGGGTGTTGATATAGGAAAAATAGGGGCATATTTAGTAGAATAACAGGAAAAGGAAACTGAAGAATAATGAATAATTGAGGAAATTGAACAATAATCACGAAGGTACTTGAACATTCCAAAACTGAGTCTGAATCTATGACTTCAGAGTCAAACATGACCCCCTTGGAAACAATGATAATGATATCGATCCTTCAAGGATTACTCCTAAAGAGTAGGAATGTAAATATCATATTCTAGTGCACCCCACTGAGAATTTGAGTGAACTGAATGTTGAACTCCCAAGGCTCACACAGAGTGAAGAACAGAACACACTAGTTAGAACTATTTTCCATACTGAAGGTATCAAATCACCCCTTTCATCTCCCCATATTGAAAATACCAACATCAATTCAGTTGTTTAGGAAAATATTATAAATAAGAATTCTTATCATCACTGTAGTTATACTCTCCAAAATCTCACACTAATTGAGGAAAAAACACACTCACCGACAATACTATCTATGATGAATAAAAAAACTCACCCCCTACATCTCACGATATTGAAAATAACAACATCAACTTGGTTTTTAGGAATCTATTAGAAATGGGTAGTTTGATCGGGAATGCATATCTACTTATCTTGAAATTTCTTACACTTCCATCAACATAAATTCATGTATTGATAATGTAAAGAAACATGTTTTAACTATAGATGACACAAAGAGAGGACATTTCATTGTAGCTACTTATTTTTTATTATTAAATACCGAACTGTCTATCCTGAAGGAGAATCCATTGACTGAATAAAAGTATCAACTAGTTTCTCCTTCAACCACAAAATGGGTGACCCAATGTATATATAAGACAGTGTACGTATTACTAATATTATCCTTATTTCTCATATGATCAAGCAGAAGAAGAAAACCAGTCCGAACAAGGAAAAAACGCCAAGATGATCATCCAGAAAGAAGGGCTCTAGGAAGAAGAAAAAAGTGGCCTCCATCCCCAAGAACATTATTTAATGAATATTTTCTTTCTCAATTTTAAGGTTATAGCAAACATGGACAAATTTACTGTGTTAAATTTTTTTTATCAATACTCATCATCCTAAATGTTTTTCAACAGCTAAACCAAAAATTAGTTATTCATCTCTGTTATTTAATCATTACCTTTTTTATTTTTCTTTATTTGGAGCATGTAAAAACTAATCACATGTTGAAACTCTCTAGATCATTGCTCACTATTCCTTACAGAAGGTTAATATTTTTAGTGTTTCTGAAATATCTTTTACCTATGAATTTATCACTGATCACTCATATATTTACTCTACTTTTATGTATTCTAAAAATAGATACCAGGATAGGAGACGTCTTTAGAATGAACTCTCCTATCTTAGCAATAATATTCATGATCCTTGGTTTATTGCAGGATATATAAATTCCATCCTTTCCTCAGGTGATAAAATGGGCCCTTCACACTTGACTATTTCTTCCAGGGAATTTAAAGCCTCTATAGAGGATAATTATCTTATTGAAAATAATCTCACTGGGGGTAAATTTACATTGTATAGAAAAAAATTACAATAGGGTGGTTTCTAGCTAATTATATTTAGATTTCACTAATGTTCTATCTGTAGATAAATGGGAAAACATCTCTAGCATCACCATTCCAAAAATTACCTCTGACCACCATCCTATATTATTCAACTTATCTTTCAATATCTTCAAGCATGTTTTAACTTTTAGATTTAACATCTCTTGGTATTCAGACACGTATTGTACAAACATTATAAAAAATTAATTGTATTCTATGAACTATTAAAATGGTTCTTAAAATGGTGCCTTTAAATTAAAAAAAATTGAAAGCAGGTTCATAAGGATTGGTGTAGACAAAAACTAAATAAGTTGACAGTGACATACTTCTTTTGGACAAGGAACTTTTTGAAATTTAGAATACTACTACTTGTTATAATTTTTCTTCTAACCCTCAACATGAAATAAATATTTCTGCTTAATTTGTTTCTCTTATCAACATCAAGGATAAAATTATAAAGAAAATATTCAAAACTAAATTGCCCACTAACGGTGACAGAAATACTAAATTCTATAACTACCTTCAATGATCCATGAAATCATGTAGGCCTCTTGTGTTCCTAAGGGATAGGGAAAACCTCATTGAAACTGAAGAAGGTATTTCTAATAATGTCATCTCTTATTTTGAAAATATTTTCAATTGGGTGACATTAATAAATACTTTTTTTCTGATGTCATTGTGGATATGGTGAATGAATATGATAACTACTTTTTAATAGAATCCATATTGATCGTGAGATTAATGACATGGTGTTTAGCTTAAATCATGACAGTGCTCTGGGACTTGATGGTTTCAATAATTGTTTTTATCAGCAATTTGGGGATGGAATCCAAGATGATGTTTGTAGAGTAATCATGACCATTTTTATAAGGTCATGCTTCCTTGTGGGATGAACTCCCAATTTGTCACCCTAATCACTAAAGTGGATAATGCTTATAATTTTTACCTACTCATACCGATTACCCTTATCAATTCTCTTTACAATGTCATTACCAAACATCTTGAAAATAGACTCTCTTCTATCGTCAGCAAAATTGTTTCTTCGAACCAATTTATTTTTGTTAAAGGAAGGTCTATCCAAGATTTTATTTTTCTGGCCTCAGAATGCACCAAAATTTTGAATAAAACTATAATAGGTGGGAATGTATCCTACAAACATAAATATCTGAGAGCTTTTGATTCCATTTATTGGAGTTTTATTTTAAATTTTATGTGGAGCATTGTATTTAATTACTTTTTCATCAATATAATTAAAACACATTTAAATTATTCATTCTTCTCTACCATTCTTAATGGATCTCAAAGGGTTTACATTAAATTCTCCAAAGGGGTCAGATAGGGAAACCCCCTCTCCTCTATTATTATGTCGATTGCTGAGGACTAATTAAGAAGATTACTCACTGAACTAGTAAATCCAAACATGTTTAAATGGATTAATGCTTCCAAGAATTTTAATTCCTCAACACATCTATTATATTATGATGAAAAAAAAACTTTTTTACAAGTAATATGAGAAATAAAAATAACCAAAATAGTGCATTCTCCAACAATGAATATATTTCTAGACAAACCATAAATTGGAGAAAATCATATATCTTTTTTGGAAATATATTTCCTTCCAACCAAAAAACCAATATTATCAACAGTTTTGGAATTAAGGAAGGGTCCCTCCCCATCACCTATCTTGGTGTTCCCATTTATTTAGGGTAGACAAAAATATTGTTACTTTTCTTCCATTGTTGAAAAAATTATCCACTGACTCTCCTCATAGAAAGGTAAATCCCTCTCCATGGCTGGTTGGATCTGGCTAGTCAATTCTATGATTGTTTCCAAAATGGAATTTTAAATTATGGTTTATAAATGGCCTTCTGGCCTCTTATAGGGGATAAATTTTTCCATAAAAAACATTTTGTGGAGTGGGAACACTATTGAAAGGTATCTAGTAACCATTCCATAGACTACCTATTGCAATCCATTAGATAAAGGTGAACTCGACATCAAAAATCTCAAATTTTTCTATCATTCCTTACAAACCAGAATCACTTGAAATCTTTTTCATAATAAATCTTCCTCCATTTACTTCCTCAAAAACAAATTTATTGATAAATTAAACAAAGAAATTATAGATAATATGATCTCATCCATCTAGCCTTCCATTAGGAATTATTTTTCCAAAAACATGTCTAACTCTAGATGGATTGTGAGAAAAGGATCTACATTGATCTTATGGCTTGGCAAATTGACTGGTACCCCTCTCATTTCTATGGTATTTCCCACTCAATATCATAAATAGTATAATAATACAGTTAACGATATGTTAAACTCTCAAAAATATAACATACCTATCAATATTAAGCAGGTCATTGGAAATTATCCCTTTCCCACCACTGATGATTTTTTTAATTTGATAACTTACTCATAATGGCATGCTCTAGTCAAAAAACATTTATGGTCATATTTTTAACAATTGTCATAAAAATTTGTGTTGGATAATTGTTTTAATATATAATGGTTAATTCCCTTGATATTCACTATTGTTTTGAATATTCCATAGAAAAGTTTCCTAATTGACACATTCCTTCAATCTTTTGGGATCCAATATTGCTGTAAATTTCATTTTTGTCACCAACATCAAGAATACATTAATCACCTGTTTCAATATTGTGCTACGACCACTACACTTTTGAATTATGTCAATTATATTTTTCAGTGCATATAGTTTCTTTATGACTCTATCAGCTCTCATCTACATCATTGTATGGATATGAATGACACCCATCAAATCAAGAATATATTCATAACAATAATAGGTGAGATACTCCATGTGATCTGGTATGATAGAAATTTTTATATTCATAACAATTACTCATTTCGTCTTAATGCAGGTAAAATGAGAATACTAATTTCCGTTAGATAAGAAACCTCGATTGAAAGGGATATTTTCAGAAACACTATAAGAGACCATGGTATTCTACAAATTCTTGGGTTGAAAGGAATTTATCCCCATCCTAGACTCTCTATTGAAGTATTCTAGATTGCTCCACCTCTAGGGTAGATCAAATTTAATGTTTGTGGTGCATTGAAAGGAATCCAATATCCCTCGAGTTGTAGTGATATCTACAGAATCAACTATAGAATGAACTTAGGATGCTTCTATGGAAGCTACGGTGTTGCCTCTTCTCTAGAACCTGAAATGATGAGTTTGATTCACGGTAATTATTTTTTAAGGCATCTTGGATGGAACAATATCTGGATGAAAATTTATTCTATGTCATTATGCAAGCTACTTGTAATGGAGTAGTACACATTGCATGGGCACTTACTTCACGATGGATGGACCATCTACATTCACTCATGGAAACCAACTATATTGTCACTCATACCTATTATGAATCAAACAAGGTTGCATATGGACTTGCTAATAAAGTAGTCAACCATGACATTACCTGGATGAATTATTTCCCTTTTGACTTGTGTTCTCTTTATGATAGGGACTAAAAAAATCCCATCTTTCAAACTCATGTAATTTTATTTTGTAATTTCATTAAAATAAATTTAGTTTTCTGGTCTTTGACCAGAACACTACCATTTAAAAAAAGGATATTCCAAGGAAATGTCAATGTATCAACTTGGCTAATCATTTTTATATAGCTTATTTGTTTTCTATTTTTCTTTTTCCATTTAAAATTATAAATTACATAAGGAATTTCATAATTAGTTGTCATGAAATTAATGTTATTATGATATAATAATAATGATTAATCATTTTTCCTTTATCTATCAAGGAAAAAATCATAATTCATGCATTGTACGGATTACCCCATCCACGACACAATGTGTTTCATTTTCCTTCACTACCTTATAACTATGGAATAAAGGGTGATTTTAGAAAATAATTATTATATCAATATAATGTTAATAATTCGGTATAAATTAACAATATGTGTTATTTCTACCACTTTAAGGAAAATGAAATCGTTAACTATACATACGTGAGGGCTTCCACCTCCATGAATAAATTGATTTTGATTTTTATTGTCATCACCACATTACAAGGATAGTAATAATGATGATATTAGAGGAAAATATAAAAATTATTAAATCATTAATGATATTTATAAAAAATATTTAAACTTCTTAATGGTCAACAAACCATTATCCTTTATTCAATCATTTGTAACAGGTGAACTAAGAGGAAAATTGATCTCTTCTTTCGATGTAATAACATTATATAAATTATATTGTATTTATACACCTTTCTAATTATGATACATCACACTAACAAAAAACAAATAATATCCTTATTCTTCGGTTATAATTAAATTATAACTAAAACACCTAATTATCACCCATTAATCATGGTAAGCTCGTGTCTGGGTCGGTTAAACAACATAAAAGACCGATACAATGCATTTATATCATGGATGAATGTGAGAAGTTGTTTACACGTATGATTTGGTACAAATATTTAAACAATTAATTCTTTTTTTATAAAGGTTATATAATTATTTAAGTCATTAATTTATAATCCACCTATCATTCATAAAAAACATCAAAACATGCTCATCACTGATTTCAACCTCCAGAATCATTACATAAAATACCAAAAAATGAGATTATAAAATTTTAAACTATATTTGAATATATATTAATGTACCTTATATTTTATAATAGCAAGGTAATTTTTAATAAAATATATATTCCACCACCTCATTTGGAAATTAGTTCAATGTGATAACGATTACTTACACCCAACATTATAAATAGAGAAGATCTAACTATTTTTTATATGTATATAAAGAATGTAAATTAGGATTATAAATGGTTATAGTTATTAATTTTATTCTTGGGTATATATTTAATGAACATAATTTAACTATTCAAGACATTTTCCATATTTGGGGAATTAATCACGACCAAGGTACGGGTTTTTATCTCAAATTCATTTATTTGAGACATGTCTGGTATTATAAACCTAATTTAATTTTTATATTGTATATATTACCATTTTTAGATATCTTATCATGAATTATTTTTATATCATTATAATTGAATTTCAATTACAAGACCACTCTTTCAAGGGGTTTTTATTAAAGTGTTATTTAAGCCTCAAGGATTTTGTTCATATCAATTATCATTCTTTCATACATGTTAATTATTATGAACAATGTTTCATTTTTATTTAGTTACATTGATTTAATATTACAAAATATTTTTATTTATTTTTTCATTATAATTATTTGTTTAAACTAATACCTATAATGTTATTTTATTCAAATTTATTTCGATCAAGTGTTACCCCATTCATAACACTTTTTGGTAAGTCAATTTTCATTAACTGGGTTATTATAATTCACTTGAACTTATTTTATATAATTTGGGTACAATATTTAATTTTATTTCATTATTTGGTATTATCTCATTGATTAAATTATTACCACATAAACCCCATTTCATATTTTTTATGCATCACGGAGTATGTTTTTAGTTAGGAATATTCATACCTCAAATCTCATTTCATTCAATTTTAAAATTTCATCCAAAGAATTGACTTTACATTCCTAGATTCTATGCCCTTAATATTTTATAATATGGTATTTTATAATCTTATTTGATGAAAATTAGGTTTCAATAAAAATTATGTTTTTTGTTTTCTTTTTACAATTAATGTTTCAAAAACGGTATTTTAAATATAATTATAAGTGTTTTTCCTTTCACTTTCACATGTTTTTCTTCATCTCCTCATTTTTCCATGATATATATTATTTATTTTCAGGGATCCATTAGTAGATATTATTTTTCAAATAATCTTTCCATAATATTTCATGTCCCCTTTTCAAAAGTAATTATTGAAAACATGCTGAATAATTTTATTTTACATCAATATTAAAAATATTATCTAATAGATCTTCTAAATTTTTATTCCATTTACCAAATAATTTTCGAATTTATTAACCATAATGGGGTTTAGGATTCATGATTTATCATATATATATATATATAATCATATAGGGGCTTTAACTCATGGTATCAAAGAATTTGGTCTCAGATCATTTATTTGGTGATACTGTTCAATGAATGTTTTATGAGTGTGTTTTTAATTTATTTTAACACCCTCTGACATTTACATTGTTTTACTAGGGTTATGTTCTTTTGACACCATGAATTTGTTTCCCTATATAAATTATGATAACATTACTCTAGTATTTACCTATCTATATTCACATTACACTATATGATGTGAAAATATATTTTTACCAATTTAAAAGGGAGGATGTTCACCTATAAATAATGTTTGTTAATTAATAAGGGGAAACATATTACCATTATATATATTATTATTCGAATACTGAATATTATTATATATTTTTAAATTTAATATTTTACCACCCACCTTCTTTCATTAGATAGCTTATGATCATGTTATTACTTTTATTCAAAAGGGAAAATTATTGATATTCTTGATGATTATTGAATAAAAACAAAAGATTATTATTTATTGACATTACATATCATTCAATTTATGGTTATTTATTTTTTATTCAATGATTAGATCCTTAGGGAATGGTATGAAAAGTATTTTTGAATATTTTATTGAATGTGTTGGATTTAATCTGGAAACACGTGGGGCCACGAATTATATACCTCATCGATGCATCGATATGTCCCATAAGAAAAAATTGGTCGGGATTTTGTGTATACCTCTTCTCATAACATGATAGTGTACTGGAACCATAGTCCAATGCTAAACTCATGGGTGTCGAATGTCATGACTAACACACTATGGTTATTCGGAACCTCTATCCCTATCCTACACCTCAATGTCACATGAGTATTTATAGGATCAATCCTTGTCCCACACCTCAATGCTACATGGGTATTTGTAGCCTCTGTCCTTGTCCCATATTCGTTATCTCATATGGTTTTTTGGAGCCTCCTTCCCTATCCCACAACTCATTTATCACATATGGGTATTTGGAGCACCAGTCCCTATCCCACACTCATATATCAAATATGGGAAATTGAAGCATCAATCTATGTCCCACAATGATATATCAGTCAATAACACACACATATATATCATATATATCATATATATTTGATTATCAAAGGATAATCATCAATAACTCTTCATATCATCATTTAACATCATGGTAAAAAAATATAATTTATCACAAAAAACATGGTTCTCCAATTTAATCAAATGAAATAATATGAAAAATTCATTAATAAACCATTTTGAATCATTTAACCATATAAACCATTACCTGATTATGATCAATTCAAACATCTCATAATTACCATTTTAATTAACTCATAAAAATATTAATTGGCCAATTACCCGATCCCAATTTCAATAAATTCAAAAACCATCACATTCCATTAATTAATTAACCAATTAATGAATAAAATTACACTGATAATAATAACACTTACTTTGACAAAATTTATTATCACATGGAAATTAAGTTAAATTAATTTCCACTTCAAATTAATTGAACAATTACAAAAACCCAATTGAAAATTTTCATTACCCCATTAATCAATTATTTGAACAATCCAATAACTAATTAAGTAAAATAATAATTTAATAAAATCAAGAATAAATTTATAATCAAGAAATATAAATTCAAAAATTACATACATATAATTGAAATCAAGACATAGTGAATTGAATATTAGACTACCTACCTCAAGATCACTGATAGAATCATACCAATAGAAATACTCATTTTAAGAGGAATAATCAAGATAATGAAAAAGAATGGAATCTAAATTAAAATACTAGATCTAAGATAAAATTAATCAATATTATAAAAAATTAGATCCAAAACCATCACCAACAGATTAAACCAAACACTTTTTTCTGTAATGAGAGAAGATGGATAGAGAGATCTTTTTTGGAAGAAATAAAATAATGAGAGAGGTGAGAATCGATAAATTGATCTTAAATTCATCATGAAAAGATGTTGGTAATCCTTATAACTCATATGGTAACCTATAAAATTTATAAGAATAAATTTTTGTCCGATTGGGGTGATTGGGGATTAATACTGGGTGGTTCGGGATTTTATTTTAATTTTTTAGTGGATTAAATTTTCGTGTGCACATTTTCCTATATGGGTTGCATAATTTACCCTAACCATGTTACCTATCCATGTTCCACACCTATAGTTGTCACATGATTAATAATATTCTGGAACATGGTTTGAAAAATCATGTTCAAGCTATATGAATACCATCTGTTCAGGTTCGTACGGTTTACTGGGTTGGCCACACAGTTAGGGAAAACTGTGTGCCAACAGTGCACTACCCCTCTTCCTTCCAAATACAATATTTTCATAAAAAAACACCCAATTTTAAAATCCAAACAATATATACAAAAAAAATAATGAAAAAGGGTACCTATAAACGAACTCAAGAAATATATAGAAAATTTTAGGATCATACATATACCCTTGTTTATACTTTATTTCACACTATATATTATCATTCCATTTTATATTTTCACCTAGTTTCTGTATTAGTATTTCAATTTTTACTAACTAATAGTATTATGAGTATAAACTCCCTTTTATGTATTTGGACGTTGATATGTAAGTTCTGTCCCTTTTCCCCTCTATTAGACTGATTATTCTAACATCTGTAGGCCTTTTCTACTCGTTATATAAACATAGTTATTCTTATGAATGATATAAATTTGGGATAAAAATTTAAATAACTTAGTGATTTATATAATATGATAGTTTAATTATATTTTTGATTTTAGATTTTATATAAATTTATTGGAAAATTATATAATCAAGAGAGTTGAGGTGGGTTGTATTGGGATCAAGTTGGAACACTTACATCTTGGATGAGATGTTTAGTTCCCTGAGTAGTTGAAACAATGTGATGTGAATCACTACCTCCTTTGGGGTAAATATTTCATCAAGTGTTTCCTGGGTAATTTTATAGGTTTCTACATAAATTTTTGGTGGATTTTTTTATTTCATCTAGTTACTAGAACATAACTAATTTTGATTCTTTTGTACTATATTTTAATTAATGATTTCAAGGAATAGAATATTCAAGATTATGAGGTAGATTCTAAGGGTTTTATTTCACTGATTACTATTTCTATGAAATCTATAGTTATATTTACCAATATTTCTAATTGTATTACTAGCCTTTTCATAGATTATTGAATGTTAAATTTGGTAACTATTAAGAACATATACCAATTTTATTGAATTAATGATTTTTTTTACCAGTGAATAGCGGATAGATTGATCATTATGATTTATTAGAGGTTTGGGTACCATTAGATTTAGGTTACATCCAAGGACCTTTTAAAAATTAATTTAATTTTTTTTTTGTAAATTTTAAATATTTATTTATGATTTTAGTCTTGACCCCTGTAGATATAGTTTTCATGCCTCCTTCAATATTTTTACTATATATAGAGGTTTAGTATTGAAACAAATTATGTTTCATTTTATATACTAGGATGGTAAAATTTTGATCCATGGAAAGGTATGAAATTTTATAGGGTTTAATATTTGAAATTTATGTATTTGGAAAAGGCTTGGTCCCCAAGTGGAGCCTTAGATGATTCAATGAGTTTAAGAGCATCAAGTTATGTTTCCACTGTTTAATAAGATTATTCTCAAAGTGAATAGTTTTGTGTACATGGTTTAGGGGGAACTCAGTGGTACCTTGATCTTAAGGTTTTTTGGTTTATTTTTAATTAAAAAGTATTGTATAGAATTTTTAACACATCATTTGGAGTAAATCATGCATATTCTTAGATGGACCATGCGATATGGTTTGGGATGGGGTTTTGGAGAATTATTGCTGACAAGTCAGAAAAAATGTTCCATACTGGGGTAGATACAATCATCATAGTTGATTATTGGGTGGGTAAAATATTTGGAAAAACTATGAGAGAGGGTTCCCCAATGATTGTTTCTACCCTATAGTTGACATATAGTATAGAAAAACATGCAACAAAACTATAAGTATCATTATAAAGGGGAATTTTAACTTTTTAAATCTATAAATAATTAAATGTAGGGAGGCCGTCTATCCTCTCATCCACACATGGTTGACCAACTCACACCCAATATTAATTCTTGGTTATCCTCTATTCATAGTCTATTTTCTGTTGATTCATCTATGCTTGTAGGAGAGTATCCATTACTAGAGATATACCTTCTTCTTATCAGTCATTCCCTTTTAATTTCCTCATCTTCAGTAATAGGGTTCTGTATTGATTCCACCAGATCACGGTCAAATCATCAGAATCTTATGGGTCTTCCATTCTACTCAAGAAGTGGATGCCTAAATACCCTATCATCACATAGTGGATCTACATTTTTTAAGGTATTTAGATATTCATGTTTTCTTTTATGTGGTCTTAATTAATTTTGGAATCATAATGGATGGTTAGGTCATTACATGCAGATATTTTAAAGAGTGTTTTTTTATAGTGTACCAATACTTTCACACTTATCATGACATGATTTTTAATATTAATATCCAATAAACATATCTCAAATATTTGTTGTCAAATTGTATATTTAATAATATGTTTATAATAAATCAAGAAGAAATTATAATAGTTTTCTTTATTTTAATCTTCATAATGAGATAATAATAATAACAATTTATCCCATAAAATGTAACAGTAAACCCTATGGATTACATAAATGAAAGGGTTGAGCTAAAAATCCTATTAAGGTAATAAGCATTATAAAAATGCATAATATATGAGTAAAAAGGAAAACATGATATCATAAAATATAAGGTTCAGGAATAATCATAAGAAAGAAATACATAAATAATATTTCAATTGAAGATCATGGAAACAAATTAAATTGGAAGAAACATAAAATATAATATAATCATAAGTTGAGGTTCAATACTAAGACAACATAACTTGGTAGAAACAGTACCATCGTAGATTATATTTACTCCCTAATCTCATGTATATCATCTCATGAGACATAAAAATTACCCAATGCATTATAGTGATATCTAGGGACCGCATCATATCATTTCAATGAATTTTTGTTCCACAAAAGAAAATCATATATAAGGAATACGCATTAGGAAAACCCATGGAAATGAAATGTTTTACACAACCATGTTTTATATCATAATCCAATGTCATGTCAAAAATAATTACATGAAAAATGGTATTAAATAACTCTTGTATATTAATAGTTTAAAATAATCATATTTCATGAAGAATTATTTCAAATTGATGCGAATAAGTGAAAAATAGTGGATATGTATCTTTGAAATGTTTTATTTAAGTTTTTTTTAGGTAAAAGGGAAAATATTATTTAAATAGGGGAAAGAGATTATTAATTTTCATAAAACCTAAAATGAAAAAAATATATTTTCCTTAATACAATGATATATTTTATAAAAAATTGATTTTTTATAAAATTTTATGGAGTGGTAGTAAAAATTCGGAAAAAAACAATGAAGTTACCTTGAATGAGGCTTTTTTATCAAATGAAATTGAGAAGCGACCATTTTAAATATTTATATCCCCATAGAATGAAAATGAATTAAAGAAGTAACATATAATTATTATATAAATACATAATATATAACATTTTAATATTAATAATATAAGGATAAATTTGGGAACAGAGAGAGAAAACAAAACCCAACGAAAATAGGGTAGTATAGAGAGATCCATTTCCAATTTCTAGAATGATTAATAGTTTCACTTCATTTCCTAAATAATCTAACTAGATAAATTAATTACTTAATTAATAACATTTTAAATTTATATTTAATTTACTACAATCATATTATATTCATTTAAAACCACATCAATGAGATATAAAGTTTAATTCTATTTTTGTGAGGGCGTTCATTTAATAGTTCCAAGGTCAAATAACTTATGGATAATTATTAAAGTTCTTGTAGAATGGGGATGCTACACCAAAAGTGATATTAAATAATATTCTTTTCCATTGAGAAATTATAATTGTTTAAAATATGTATATGTGTTCTGACATATAGATGATTCATTTAGTAAAAATGATAAATTTTAATTATTAGTTCACTTACGATGCTTTACCGAGCTTCATGAAATAGATTTTCTTATTTAATTCACACATTATCAGTAAATTACATAATCATTAAATACTTTATATTATAATTATTATCATTGTATTTAACAATAATAATATTTCTATAACCATCATTGAAGGTGGTTGAGAAAAACAAAGTAGGTTGTTCATAGAGGCGGTGAACTAATCATATTGTGTACAATGTTTCCGTTTTAGAATCAAATGAGGTGTGGGTATACGATGGATATATCACCCTAATAATAACATATCATTATATTTAGGGTATATATGTCACTATGTATATGTGTATAGAGAAAAATTGTTGGTGGTAGAAGAATAATAAAATTGAAATATGTTTAGTTGAGAATTTACCTCTTCTTTTTGATGTCTCCTCTTAGGTTCCCCTTAAGTCTCCTTGATTTGGTATTATGATCATACCAAGGAATTTTAGGATGTGGGGAAATATGAGGATAGATTTTTTTTAGAATTTGGGTGAGCTCAAATGATTATATAAAGCGTGGAGAAATGGTGACGATATGTGTATTTGTATGTGGATGGTTGTTTTTTATTATTATATTCCTTAGTTTATTATTTTGGAACAATAATAAAAGTATTAATGAATATTTTACCTATATATATTAATTAATAATTGTGATTTTGATAAAATGGTCAATTACATCATCCATGAATCATTTATATATATATATATCCCATATAATTAAAATTACCATATTTTAACATATTTTACTAATAAAAAAATCAACTATTTTAGAGAAATACCAAATGTTTAGGTTAATAATTTTTCAACATGTTGATTGGAAAAATAAAATTCATCATATGAAATTATTTTTCTATATATGTGAATTTTAATTTTTAAATAAAGTAGTAATTTATTTGATACATTGTTATTAAAATAATATGAACAATTTTGTAACCCCTGGGAAAATTAAAAATGGACTCATAAAATTTTATTATCATTATAATAAAACATTATATTAATTTATAAACATATAATATGGATATAAAATTTCATTAAAATCAAACAATTTCTTATAAAATAGGCAATAAAACATATTTTTTTTCCAAAAATACAAACACTCATTTTATTATTTAGAAAAAATTTATTTTTATAGTATTATAATATATATATATACATATATATCATATTTCCATTTTATAAGACATAATGGTAAATTATTCCATATTCCCATAGGTGAGTTTACTATTCTCTTGTTTAGGTTACTATTCCTAATGACGAGATTACTATTCTAGCGGTCATATTTTTATTGGTAATATTGGTTTCCTAATTTTTATAAATACATCATATTTAATTAATTATTAATTAAATTATAATTCCCATAACGTTTATATATATTTTTATTCATAAGATGAATATTTTATTACAAATACATTGTTTTATTCCTGTAGTGTTATTTATGAGTGTAGTTATTCTATTTTATCCAATATATCTAAATTTTGATATTTTAATTACCTTGCTTTTTTATTTTATTTTCTTGGAAATATTTTTAACAATTAGGTCTATTATAATTCTATAAATTTAATTTTCTAATTAATATAATAATTTTTTATTTCAGTTTTGTCATCTAGTGCATATGATTTATATAACACAACATTACTAAATATGAAACAATTATATAATTACAACTAGAATTCCATTTATAATATTCAGAATTCTTACATTTTTCCCCTCAAGAAATTTCATCCTCAAAGTTTTATTTTACATAATAAGGTGAAAATAGGTTATGATACTTATACTTTATCACTTCCTACACTTCCCATGTAGCCTTATCATATTTTTAGTTCCACCATAATACTTTGATAAGGTGAGTTATCTTGTTACATAAATCATTTTCCTTAAAGAATATGTTTTTCCTTATGAACTTCTTATAAAATTTTAAATTTTCAATATAAACCGCTTCTGAATTCAGAACATGCGAGGGGTTTTCATGAACCAACTCGAGTCTTCATCCGACCCAGCACCCGACCTGGTCTGTGGCATGGCCTGAGGGGCGTTCCGGATCCCCACGGGCTGGCACAAGTTCCTGGGAATCAAAAATAAAACATAGGAACGATTTACCCGAATAAATAAATATAAAACAAACAACAAGGTGAGTAAATTGAAACAAAAAAATAGGAAACCAAACAAACCCTTATTCCATGTTCAGATATAAAGTTAACAACTTGAACTAAAAACCCCAAAGAGACAACATCAAGGGAAAACCAAAACTCCAACACAAACCTTCGTGCGACATGAAGAGTCACATCCCTATGCCAGTACCACCAAACCAACATGAGGATTACACTGACAACCCAAAACACCAATGCTATGCTCAATGCCTCAACCTGGAAGGAAATAAAACAGAATCTACATACACCTAAAGGTGTATGTAGGGTGTGAGATAAAAGCCCAGTAGGATGCCACCGAGAAAAGGTTTCACACACAATTATTAAATGACAAGTACATTAGCAATTTTAATCAAAGAAAAGAACCAAAAGCTTGAACAACTTTAGAGAAAACGGTTTTAAAGAAAGCAATGTTAAAAATGAACAACTTAAATTAAAATGCACACACACTTAATTTTTCAAATAACCCATGTGTCAAACTAATGAGCATAAAGTAAACAGTGAGCACTAATATTGGAGAGGCCTTGTGGGTGTTAGCTAGCTTGGGCCCCTAGATCACTGTGTCTCGGTGAAACATGGCTTAGAAGGCCACGAACCTCTGAAAACATGGATTAGAAGGCCACGACCCTCAAAAAATGTGGCTTAGAAGGCCACAACCCTTAGAAAAGCATATGTTTATTCAGTGTTGAAGTCGTTAGTCCTGCCAGTGAAATAGGGTCGAGTCACCTCCGAAACAGTAGCCTACTAGTCTAGTCCACCCTCCTAGCTACCTGGGATTCCCACTTTGTGCTCAAACAAGTTCCAAATTCATGTCACAGTTCATATTTATGCACCCAAATAAACAAGATGCTACACATGACAAAACCACTACTCTTGCTCAGAAAACCATTTTCAAAGAATTCGCACACTAAGAATATTTCAAAACTGAATTTTCACTACTTTCACAACAATTTAAAATGACTGCATAGTCAAAGAATCAATTTCATCGTCAGAAACACCGTTAAAAGACTTTATTAAAAAAATTCAACACACATCGCATGACATTAAACACCAAAAACCAATTCACAACTCAACCAAAACAATTTTCAACCTTAATAATTATTTAATTAAACATTTGAAATTTTCATAAATAAATTTTAAGGAGAATGACACCACTTTACCCACCAAACCATCCAAAAATTTAAAAAAAATTCATTAATATGGTTAAACCCAATGTCAGAAAAATTTACCAAACCATTCCAAAATACGCCGCCTGAATTTAAACAACCAAAATCCACTAAAATGTTCATTTGTGACAAGACGCATATATACTCTAATCCAAAACACCACTCACACCCTTTTCACATTCTAAAAAATAATTTTCACAATTTATAAAACACTATTAAATAGTTCATCATGAGTTTTCCACAAAAACAATTACTCATATACAACATAAACATGTTACTACCAAATCCAATGCCCATTAGACTCCAACAAAAACCAAATTCGCAGTAGGAGATCTAATAAATAAATGTGCTAAACTAATCATACTCACAAATTAATTCGTCAAACAATAAATACCAATGGAACCACCTACCTCACCATAGACCAACACCAAGATTTTGGTGAGAAACTTCCACCGCACGCCAACGCACCATGACTGACACACTTAGAACCTAAAAACAAAACATCAGACCACTTACACCATTATCCGACCAAACACGAATCCAAAACCCAAATTGCAACTTAACCAAAATAAATGGATGAACTGAGGTACAACACACCAACGAAAAGGGGTCCGATTAGCTGTTCGACTGCGATAGAGGGTGTCCGAAGGTGTCTTGGCGGTTGGAGCCCCGCCGGAAGAAGGAACGACCAAGCGAGTTGTGACTGGGGAATCCACGCAGGGGGGTCTCAGTGTGAGGAAATAATAGCAGGGCGGCACATGCGGTGTGTGGACAGAAGGATCACCGGATGTCGGTGTGAGTCTGTTTAAGGGGGTGCAGGTATCCGACCAGAGGAGGCCGGCAGGGCTTTGCCGAACAGGAGATAGAGGGAGACGGGGTGTCGCCGGATTGGAACAGGAGGGGCACGACTAGAAGGTAGTTTGTCAAGGACATTGGTACCAGATATTCAACCGGAAGGAGGAAGGCACATGCATCTTACTGGAAGAGAGCTGGAAGAAAGGAGGGTCGCCCGTCTGAATCAAAGAAGGGGGAAAATGGGAGAGTGCATGAGGGTTCAGAGAGCTGGAGGTGGCTGGATGGGGAGGAAGACGGAGCAGTGCCGGATGGGAGCAGGACCGGTGGGTCACGCAGCTTCGGTTCGCCAAAAAGGGAGAGGGCGGTCCGTTCCAGAGGGGAAAGCAAGGGTAGGGGTGATGCGGCTGCGGCTAGGCTTCAGAGGAGGGGTGCATCCTTAGAGCGGACTGGAATGAAAGCTCTGTATGTGGGTGAGGAGGCTGGAGAGGAGGACCGCAGCCGGTGAGGATGCGGCAGACCTGCTGGATGAGGGTGGTGCGGACGGCTGGAGAAGGAGAATAGGGTGGCGTGACGTTAAGCAGGATGGGAGTGCGAGCATGGGTGCCTGGCCAGAAAGAGGAGGGGTGCGCGCGCGCGGTCATCCGAGAGGAACGGAGGGTTCTGGCCGGAGGGAGCAAGGGAAATGGGGGTGTGACAACTAGGGTTGCAGGGGGATTGGGACGTCCATGCGGGGAGAGAGGAAGAAGAAAAAAGAAAAAAAAGAAAAAAATAAGGAGAGAAATGGAGGAGAAAAAAATATAAAAAAATATTAAAGAAAATAAATTAAAAACAAAAGAATAAAAAAAACATCAATTAATAATAACAAATTTTTAATACCAATAACAAAACCAACATAATAAAATTACCAAATCACAATATTAACTGAAAAATAATAATAATAATTATAACCTAATTAAAATATTAACTTATGTAATAATAATACTAATAATAATACCAATATAATAAAACCAACAAAATAATGACATCATTATTAATTGAGGTTGGACACCGCGCACGGTTTCATGCACGGGCACGTGTGCGGCCGTTCGGGCAGTCGCGTGCGCGATCGCGCACCTAGTTTCATGCTTGTATAATAATTAATTTAATAATAAAACGTTTTGTTATTTAATTTGGGCACTACACACTGTCACACATATGGGCGCACACTGTATATGAACCCAAATCTCAAAAAAAAAACCGGCTAAACCTACGGTTCAAAAAGGAGATCCAATATAGTTAAATTAAATGGATGTGTCGGTTGGGGTGTGACAATTCTCCCCACCATGACACTTTCTTCCACCATAAAGACCCAAAAGACTCATCCAAGCAAAGATTCCAAGAAAGACCATGAAGATACCTAAAGAAAAACTCAATCACTCAGAGATCGGGCATTCAAAACACCCATGACATGAAACTCCAAATATATCAAAACCAGAATCACCACGAAACACATCCGGAAACAAGGAATTCACCTCAAACAGAACTAACACATGGAACACCCCGACCCCTAAATTAGGGATCACTAGGCCTGCTCTAGATCTACAAGAACACTCGTCAGGCGACCAACTACCCATGCTAACCAGTTAGATTGGTTGAGGTCGGGTGGAGCTGAAGTAAGGGGTAGCCCCACCAAGCAAACATTGAAGAAATTTTTTTTTCTACAACTTCTTCCTATGGTGGTATCCCCACCATATTAGGATTCTTGTCAAATATTGGTTCTCCAAACAAAGATGACTCACAAACCCAAACAGACATATAACACTTTCTTGACAATCAAAGCTCCCTATGTTAAACCAAACCAACACAAGAGGGGACACCGGTGAGACCCGCACTGGGTCTCCCCACCATTATAAAAATTTCCTAACACCACCGAACCCACGCAGGAATTCCTAGTTTACTTTGAGCGATACAGACTGAACTCTTCATCACAAACCCACCAACACAGGTCGACCTGCACTGATCATTCCTACAATGGCCAACACTCCCCTCGATGAGATGGTTTTGATAGAAGAAACCCATAACCTAGTGGAAAACTAGACCAACGCACGTCAATTCCACAAGACAAAAGCATCTATGAAATAGGTACAGTTTCGATCCATTACCGACCACGAGAAGGTTCATAGAGCACGCCCGCCTGCTTTATAAGAATAATGGTTCTTTAGAAATCTTTAAGACCAAAGTGGAACTCCCATAAGATAAGACCACAAAAAAAATACAAGGCCTTCAGAGATGGTGTCACAATATGGAAATTTATGTTTTCTCCAAATGTCATTTCATACTTAAGTCGGACCAAACCCGTACCACATCCTACGAGTTTTGACGGTGTGCAAGCTTCGCCCCGAGGCCTATGGCTGGGGCCCTGATGTCTGAAGCATCAACCGTCTCGCATTCATAATCTGACCACATCTGACTGGAACTTCCTCCACTGGAAAATCAACCTGCATACTTCTCCTCGTTCCCCAAGCAGCTACTTCGTCAACTTACCAACTAAGAATTGCAGCGAATAACTTAGAGTGTCTGATTGACCACACTAAAGATAAGAGATTGAGCGGTCTTTCCAACATTTGACAAAAAATCATGAAAGGATCACTCTAAGAACAAGACCCTTAGGTTTACAGCCCTCAACGGATGAGGGACCTACACTTACCACAATATGAGCAACACCACAACTATTACGAGTTTTAAACTGATTACTCCACACTACATCTGGGGAACATGAAACTAACTCATCGGAAAGGTCAACACGCCTCAATATCTACCTATTGATTGCTTGAGAACCAATGAGATCCACAACTTCCTCTCTCCTTCAATTCCTTTGGTACAACTGTGGGGTGAATCTAGTCCTAAGGATCACTCAAGACATCATATCCATAAAGAAAGCAGAACGATCACCCTTCACTGGTTTAGTCCCACTCCACTGGACGTACTCAAGACAGTTTACACCCACAAAACTTTTGGAGTTCCTATAAAAAAATAGAGACACTTACAAATTTTCCAAAGCATTAAACGATATTGAACTGACCTCGACATCTACGAATAGTCAGCACCACTGAGTAAAACCCAACTCTGCCACTCCACTTGGAGTCTGAGCTGAGCCAAGAACAGAGAGAATTGCTGGAATCTCATGGGAGATTTCTAGGGTCATACCCTAAACAAGAAACACAAAACAACAATCCACAAGTCTAAACGCATCACAATACAACATCCACACCTCAGATACAATTCCAGTAATTCCAATTTAAAACATCAATTCATTCTTAAAGAAAAACACTCTCTTGAAAAACCAAGCACTGCACAACAAGCCCAAAATCTATTTTGAAAAAGTTTTCTTCACTCTAAACTCGATGTAATTTTCCAATTTCCAAAAACCATTTAATCCCAAAAACCCATTTTAGAGAAAACTCCACTCTTCTGGAAACAAGATACAGTTTTCAAAATGAATCAATCACCACTGATATTCCTGGGTTCCTCGCAGATTTTCATTTTTTTGCCTCCCAGGAACACATCCACACAATCCACCAACTATATATTAATCTCTTCCACATGAACATGTGATCACCCATGGGAATACCACTTGAGAAGAAACAAGTCTCTTACGCTTTCAAAATGACACATTCCCAATTCTCCAAAATACATTTTTCCAACTATTTCAAAAACTCAAGACACATTTCCAAAATGATTTCTAATTTTAAAACAAACAACTCCAATTTCAAACAACCCAAGACATCCTTTTATAAATTCAACATCGACATATCAACCCAAATTCCAAAAAAAGGTCCAAGAGAAATGCACCCCAAAAATCTGGTCGAAACCACAACAAGAGAAAAATAAGAGCAACCCCAAGGTTCGATTTCCTTAAAGAAAAAGCTTTTGCGCCAACCCCAGAATTGAATCAAGATATCACAAACATTAAA
The DNA here is from genome assembly GCA_963277665.1 of Viscum album. Classification (NCBI taxonomy): domain Eukaryota; kingdom Viridiplantae; phylum Streptophyta; class Magnoliopsida; order Santalales; family Viscaceae; genus Viscum; species Viscum album. Next base: position 669,093,607 of record OY728167.1, on the reverse strand, counting down.
TCACCTGGGCGGAAGACTAGTGGTCGTGTCTAACTCGGCTACATGGTTTAGCAGACCATGCCCTAGGCAAGAACCAACCACTAGGAGTGTCAAACCGTACTCTCGGGCATCACATGGGTCACTAATACATGTGAGACCACGCGCAATACTAGTTTACTCCTATTGTCATCCCTCATCCACACAGAGCAAAGCCAAAACTTTAAATCCCAGACTAACCCTGGTTACTCGAGGACCAGAACGAGTAAGAGTTAACGACGCTCTTCTCGCACCTACCCCTCGATCACCAACAGTTCTATAACCGATCTACCTGACACCCCAAATAATAAGAAAAAACCTTCTCTGATACCATTTTGTCACAAACCAGTCCAAGTCGTCATCAGACCTGGAGCCCGATCCGGTGTGCGGCAAGGCCCGATGAGCGTTCCCGATCCCCATGGGTTCACACAACTGCCCGAGTATCAAAAATAAAACTTAGTAAAGATTTACCTGAATAAATAAATATAAAACAAAAAACAAGATTAACAAATTGAAGCAAAAAAAGGAAAGCAAACAAACCTTTATTCCAAGTTCACATCTAAAGTTATCAACGTGAACTAAAATCCCAAAAGAGACAACATCATGGGAAAACCAAAACTCCAACACAAACCTTCGTGTGACATGAGGAGTCCCATCCCCAAGCCACTGCCACCAAACCAACACGAGGATGCCACTGACAACCCGAACCACCAATGCTATGCTCAATGCCTCATCCTGGAAAGGAAAATAATATAATCTACATGCGCACAAAGGTGTATGTAGGGTGTGAGCTAAAACACTAGTAAGATGCCACTAAGAAAAGGTTACACAAACAATTATTAAATGACAAATACATTTTCAATTTTAATTAATGAAAATAAGTAAAAGCTTCAACAATTTTAGAGAAAACAGGTTTAAAGAAAGATGCTTTAAAAAAGAACAACTTAAATTAAAACGTACACACCCTTGATTTTTAAAGTAACCCATGTGTCACACTGATGACCGTAAAGTAACGAATGAGAACTAATATGGGAGAGGCCTTGTGGGTGTTGGCTAGCATGGGCCCCTAGATATTTGTGTCTCTGTGAAACGTGGATTAGAAAGCCACAACCCTAAGAAAATGTGGCTTAGAAGGTCACGACCCTCATAAAAAGTGGCTTAGAAGGCCACGACCCTCATAAAAGCATATGTTTAGTTAGTGTTTCAATCATCAGTCCTTTCAGTGAAACCTGGTCAAGTCACCTCTAGAAAACTATCCCACTAGTCTAGTCCACCGTCCTAGCTACTCGGGCTTCCCGCTTTGTGATCAAACAAGTTCCAAGTTCATGTCATAGGTCATATTTATTCACCCAAATAAACAAGACACTACACATGCCAAAACAACTACTCTCGCTCAGAAAAAAACATTTTGAATGAATATGCACACTAAGAATATTTCAAAACTGAATTTTCACTACTTTTTCAACAATTTAAAATTATTGCACTGTCAAAGAATCAATTTCATCATTAGACACAACATTAAAAGACTTTATTAAACAATTTTAACACACTTCGAATGACTTTAAACACCAAAAAACACTTCACAACTCAACCAAAATAATTTTGCACCCTTATTATTTATTTATTTAATAATTTTTAATTTTCATAAATAAATTTTAAGGAGCATGACACCACTTTACCCACCAAAAAAACCCACAATTAAAAAAGGTCATTTTTATTGTTAAACCTGCCATCAGAAAAATTTACCAAGCCATTCCAAAATACGCTGCCCGAATTTAAAAACCAAAAATCAACTCAAATGTTCATTTGTGACAAGACGCATATAGACTGTAAGACAAAACATGACTCATACACTTTTCAGATTCTAATAAATAATTTTCACAATTCATAAAACACTATTGAATAGTTCAGCATGAGTTTTCCATAAAAATAATTACTCACATACTGCATAAACATGTTACTACCAAATCAAATGCGTACTAGATCACAACAAAAACCAAATTCGCAGTAGTAGAACTAATAAATAAATGTACTAGAATAACCAAACACACAAATTAATTTGTCAAACAATAAATATACATAAAACCACCATCCTCAGTGTAGACCAACCACAAGATTTTGGTGAGAAAGTTCCACCGCAAGCCAACGCACCATAAGTGACACACATGAACCTAAAAACAAATCATCTTACCACTTACACCATTATCGGACCAAACGTGAATCCAAAACCCAAATTGAATCTTAACCAAGATAAATGGACAAACTGAGGTATAATCCACCTATGGTAAGGGGTTTGAGAAGCTGTTCGAGCGTGATGGAGGGTGTAGGAAGGCGTCGTGCCGGCTGGAGCCTCGCCGGAAGAAGGCGTGGCCAAGTGAGTCGTGATCGGGGAATCCATGATGGGGGGGGGGGGGGTCTCAGTGCGAGGCAAGTATAGAAGGGAGGCGTGTGCGGTGTATTGGACAGAAGGCTCTCCGGATGTCGGGGTGAGTCTGTTTAGGGGCGTGCGGGTATCCGATCGGAGGAGGACAGTGGGGATTTGCCAAACAGGAGCTGGAGGGCGACGGGGTGTCGCTGGATGGGAACAAGAGGGGCGCGGCTAGAAGGCATTTCAGTAGGGACATTGGTCGCATATATTCAACTGGAAGGATGATGGCATGATCATCCAACAGGAAGGGAGCTGGAATAAAGGAGGTTCGCCGGTCTGAATTTCCAAAGGAGGAAATGGGGAGAGGCGCAGGACGGTTCGGAGATCCGGAAGTGGCTGGACAGGGACGCTGACGGAGCAGCTCTAGATGGGAGTAGCACCTATTGGAGTTGGTGGTCTAGAACCAGCTACTTTGTACTTTATTCATTAAATAAAATCCTTATCATATCATGACTGTTCTTCTGCATGACATGTCATGTGATAATGTCCTAAGGATAGCTGTTTCATTAAAAGGTCATAGGGGATCCCTACTATGATGAGAACCCGGAAGTTCCATAACACTATTCTTGAAAGTATGTTCTATGGCTGGATGATATTATTTGAGGGACACAAATAATAATGGTCATTAGGGGTGAGGACTCATAAAACTTTCAAGAGCCTTATCATGGTGTGCGCCCTTGGTAATATCCAGGAGGATATTATGAGAACGAGACCCACCAGTAGGAAATCCACATTTCATAATGTCATTGGATGTTCCTATCTGCGGACGTGTGTATTGGTCCTTAGACTTTAAGATTATTATTAATGGGTATTATAACTCACACACTTAGATGTATTGACGAAAACAGTGACGACACATTGTTCGCATCGAGGTAGGATACGTTGGGTGCGTCATGAGTAATACTGCATTAATAGATAATGCGAGAAACGATTTGTCCCTTCTGTTCCATTACAGAAGTAGATATCTCAAGCCCTTTGATGAAATTGATATAGCCTAAATAAATCCATGGCCATGGTAATAAATAGGCGAGTTCAATATCGGGAAGTCAAAGAACGAATAATCGAGCACATGGGTTGATGGCACTAGCATGAAACCCGCTTGATTTGAGATATCGAGACAAAGAGATTATATTACAAGGAAAGCGTTCATAGGAGGTGACACGTCATTTCGGAGTTAACTTCTTTATATATGGGTTCCTTGGCATGTTGCTAGATGCAAACCTTGGACTTTAGGCAGGCTCTGCCTAATGCCACTGAGAAAGAGGCCTAGAGGGTCACAGACTAAGTGCGTCCATGTATCTCAGTTAAATATTAATTTAACAAGTTAAATAAATATTATTCCCGAATGTGGTTTAATAATTATTTAAGGATGCCTGATTTCATTTATTTCGACACTAGTTATTCGAGAGAATATATTGTGGGTGAAATAATATATTTGTTAACGAGTAATGCAGTTACATTTATTTAAGAAATAAATAGACATTACTCATGGTCTAATAAATGTGGTGGAGAAAAATGGAAAAATAAAAGTACACTCCATTTATATTAAATGTACACGCCGTGTAGTTTTATGGAAGACAAGTACACGCCATGTATTAATTATTACACGCCGTGTAGTTTTCCAGTCGGGATTTTTGAGGATAAAATATTGTTTATTTAATTAAATGATATTAAATGTAATACGTTGGGCGCATGTCGAGTAATAATGATAGTCAAAGATCATTATTATGACATGGCGTATTGTTAAGAATTAAATGAAATGATTAAATACATTTGGGTAATTAATTCATTTTATTATTCTAAGTATTATAAATCCCTATTACATTATTCTCAAGAGATCGAGCCATTGTTGTGCACAATGGTTTTTTTGGAAATACTCTCAAGCCAAGAGAGAATTCCCTTTCCACCAAGAACGCTTTCAATTTACGAGAGTGAGATCCACTACCGGATCAAGGCGGTTGAAGGAGGACATCACAAGTGAAGGTTCTTCCGTGCTAGCACCCGGAGATCCCTTCGGCGACGTCCACAGATACGTGGAGCACATGTGGATCACCACTAGAGGATTCCTATACTTGGATTCTACGATGCAACGACGGATCACAGGATCATGACCAGAGACTCCAACGAGGAAAAAATTACACCGAGGTAATTCTAATGAATTAATTAAATTTAATTATAACCAATATATGACGATCCTATCTCAATGGTTCTCGGAAACTTCTTTTCTTTTTCGTTCTTCATTCTATTCCGAAGATCCGGCATTTTATATCTTGACGGATCTCAGACCGAATGTCGTTTAACGCTAAAATTAATGTTGGGCTAACCCACCAACACGCTTCCGCTGTGCCCGGAACCTTCAAGTGGTATCAGAGAAGTCATATCGTTGATTATCATTATTTAGTTTTTCATTGGTGATTTATGCATTTAATAATTTAGTTGTTTCAATTCATGTTTAATCGTTCTGGAAATCTGAATTTCGAGATCTGTTCCTCCAGCCTTATTTCTCGTTCACCTCACAGAAACAAATTTTTTCTTTTAATTTTGATTAAAATAAAATAGAGGAACTCATCCGGAGGAGCCAAACATTCTTGGCCGTACAACACCAGAATACACGGTGTGTATTCGGAAGTATACCCCGTGTAGTCTAGGTTCAATGCATTGACTGCTCCACCAAATTAGGCCATGTATTGAAGTAATTTATGACCCCATGTGTTGACCATAAACAGGTGGCACATGGTTTCAGGATTACACGCTGTGTGGTCCAATGAACTCGGCGTGTAGTCCCTTCGGGTTCGGGTTGGACCATGTACCCCGTACACTGCTTCCCCGGCTGGGAACCGTGTAACGCGGAAACTACACGGCGTGTGTCCAAAATAACACACCGTGTACTCTGAAAACTTCCAAAGTACATTGACACACCATGTCCCCGGGTGTGTACTTCGGATGGACGGTGAAGAAAAGTACACGCCGTGTATTCGGAACTACACGCCGTGTACTCACCCAAATTACGCAAATTTATTAAAATTTATTATTATATTATACAAACCCTTGAGACGTGTACCATAGTGTAGGCGTGAAGATGAGGCACAACACGTGATAGGTGTTATATATATATGTGTTTAATTTATCATATGCGTAATGAATGGGAATTCACCAGGTTTACTCCAAGGTGTATGTTATGTACACGGATAATTTTAAATGAATTTATTTGTTTAAAATTATGATGGATGAGAATCTAAAGGAAATTCAGAAAAAGGGTTTAAGATAAAAGGATTGATTAATTAAAGATAATTAATTAATTCGAGCGTGATTTATCTTAAACAGGAATGATTAAAGAATTGAATTCTAGTTTTATTTATGCATAAATATCGTTGCATGTATGGATGATCATGAGCTAGACTGAGACCTTTGTATGTGAATGGTTTCTATTTATTTATTTATTTAAATTAAATTTGTTTTCATGCGAGCCATCTCCTCATTAATATATAGGTCATGCGTTCCCAATGATTCTTTTATGTAAAAACCCCTTTTTACCCCTCAAATGTGTGTGAGGAAAATGCATATGTAATGGATGGAGATCCCAAGCGAGTGGAGGCATCTCAAGTCAAGAGCCAAGGTGAAACTAATCCAAGGAGATAGAAAGGTGGACAGCTGGAAAGCTGTAAACACGAACCCGAAAGGTTCAAGGTGTTTCTCCCCTAGGTCTTCGGGTAGTTTACCAACCTCTAGATAAAATAACCAATAGAAAATCTCATTATCATACCATTTATTTTATTTTTATCAGTTGCATGGTTTATTTATTGTTGGTGTGTTGTCACGATCACACAATTAATGAATTAAACGAGCATGCAAGATGGAACTAAAATAAAACTGGGTTATACGTAAATATTATCTTAGACATGGTTAATCACTTTAGAAAATCCCACTTAATATTAACAAGCATGTAATCAAAGATAATAAAATGGAAATTTACGTATAAGGATAAAATCCCTCAAAAGAAATATTATGTCGGTATATCCTTCCATAATCTTGGTTAGAATCGAACCATAGTTCAAAGTGCTTGACCAACCCTAGTTGGGGTGCTTTTAATTATCGGGGAATTCTAATTCAAGGTTTTGGGTTGACATGACTTGGTTCGCATCAAGGGTTGACTACCACATCAGGACTTGGTGTGACCAAGAGGCAAAGGTTGAGGAAATATAAAATAAAAGGATTTAAGGATTGGGGAGTCCACTCAGCAGATCAAGGAGCTGCGAGTTAAATGCAGTTGGAATTTCGAATTCCTAGCTAAAAACCCTTAAAGTTTCTTGATCAACCCTATTTGGGGTAATGCGAAGGGCATTATGGATCCTTTCCACTAGAATATTCTGGAAACAGAATATTCTGAAGTCAATGGTGAAAGCTATTGGATTTTGATAAAATAGTGGGAGACTAATAATTATTAATTTATTTATTTGTCTCAATTTTTGTAATAATGTAATAAACCTTTTCTCATCTTAATTTGTAGAAATGGAAAGAAAATGACTTCAAACATATCATTGGGAACCATACTCGAGAAGGAAAACCTTCTCACTGACACTAATTTCCAAGAGTGGAATAGGCGTTTACGCGTCGTCCTTCACCATGAAAGGAAATTGTATGTGCTGGAAGAGCCTATTCCAGTTGCGCCTGGGAAAGAGGCTAGTGATGAGGAATTATCTCTCTATATGAAACACATGGATGATGCCACAAATGTCCACTTTTCATGCTATCGTCCATGTCTAATGAAATCTTGAAGCAACATGAAAACATGGACACGTATAGCATGATGTCTCACCTTAAAGATATCTACCACGATAAGGTGAGACAGGAGAGGTATGAGATCTTCAATGCTTGGTTTACCATGAAGCTTGGAGAGTCTGCGCCAGCTGGGCCTCATGTAGTCATTCTTATTGGCTACATTGAACCCCGGGACATCTTAGGGATTAAATTCCCAGATGAGTTGCGTACAGATTTCATCCTATCGTCACTTCCCAAGACCTTCTCTAGATTCATTGTCAACTATAACATGATCGGCAATGAGAAGAGTCCATCGGAGCTTCTGACCTTGATTTTCCAGGTTGAAAAGGACATGGGGTGTGACAAACCCACAATCCTTATGGTGACCAAGAAAAGGAAGGACAAGGCAAAGGGGCCAAAGACTTATAAACGGTCTGAAGCCCCCGAGCACCGTCCCTCCAAGAAGGGGAAGATCCATAGGTAGGGAAAGGAACGGGAGGCGGTATGTTTTGAATGTGGCAAGTAGGGCCATTGAAAGAGGAACTGCACCCAGAAGCGTGGGGATGCTAAAGGTGCGTTCGTTATCGAGTGCCATCTTCCTATTTCTACACATTGGGTATTAGATATTGCTTAAGGGTCTCACATCTGTATTCAAATGCAGGAACCAATTAGATTTAGAAAGATCGCCAGAGGAGAGGTGGATCTTCGAGCTGCCAATGGATTAAGGCTGGCAGCGTTGGCTATTGGCGACTACCACCTCTCATTTCCGACTGGGATGATTTGGGTTTTACATAACTGTTATTTTGTGACTAGTGTTACCAAGAACATAATTTCTGTATCTTGTTTTGATATGGATGAATTTGTTTTCAACTTCGGAAATTAGGGTTGTCTCTTTTATAAGAACAACGTATGTTATGGTATGGAACATTTGAATAATGGTTTGTATTTATTAAATTACGAAAACCAAGTGTTGGAAATCGATAACGAAACAAACTCACATGACTCATACATCACCCAGTTGTGGCATCACTGCCTTGGTCATGTAAATAAGAAGAGCTTGACAAAGCTCTGTCAAGATGGATATTTTGACTCTACAGAGCTAAAACCACTTGATAGATGTCATGCTTGTTTACAGGGTAAAATGTCCAAGCCACCTTTTGGTGGACAGGGTGAAAGGGCTGCAGAGCTTCTAGGATTGGTACACACGGATGTATGTGGACCATTTCCAGTAGAAGATAGAGGTGGATATTCTTACTTCATTACTTTTACGGATGATTTGAGTAGATACGGATTTGTCTACTAAATGAGGTATAAGTCTGAAGCCTTAGAGAAATTTAAGGAATTCAAGAATGATGTAGAGAATCAACTTGGTTAGAAGATAAAGAAGCTTTGATCGGATCGAGGTGGAGACTATCTGATCCAAGAGTTTGTTTCGGTGCGGATGTGCGTCGGGTTTCTGTTCCGACGCTGTTCCGCCAGGACGCGTTCGCGCGTGCGCCCGTCGACCCGAGGGGATGGGCGCGCGGCTTGTGGCCCCGCAGTCCCGCTTTCCAAAGCCGGGCGGCATCCGTCCCTTATTTAGGGGCGTCTGCTCCTTGATCGAAACCGGGATGATGGGATGCCGGCTCCTCCTTCCATGGACGTCTCCTTGGAACTCTTTACCTAATCCGGGTCTCCCTCATAGATTTAATACGTGCTCGTGAATCTCGTTCCCAGCGCCATGTCTCCATGGACACCGGTTAATTACGCTGCTTCCGCCCGGACGCTCCAAGGAGTCTGGTCGGGGCAGCAACCTGCGGTGAGGAGACCGGGTAGCTCTGGGTGCTGGGGGCGTGTCTTAACACTGCGGCTCTGCATGTCTGCCTTCCGTCCCTAATAGGGCTTCTCGAAGGCGTGATGGCCTGAGGTATCCCGCGCTGGGTGCGGGGAACTGTGTTACCTGAGGTTTTCCTCAGCTTCCCATGTTTAGCACGGGGTATGCCGCGAGTTTAACGTCCAACGGGGAAGGAATCAGACTGATCAACACGAGAAGTGGATCAGATGACAGAGCCCTTTGCGGGGAACCTCCGATGATGGGGCCAGCACATGGGCGGCTTCCCGAGTGAAGTGGAGTGGAATGAAGTGGCATGACCCCACCGGGATGTGGCGGCCCGGGTAAGGATCAGGATGGATGATGGAGTGAAGAGCTTGGACCCCGTAGGGGCTTCCTACGTACCGCGCGTTAGCACGGATCAAAGTCAGCGTAGTTCGGACATACATTTTGACGTCATGCTGGACGTCGGCAAGCCGACTCACGAAGAGGTCGAGGCTGCCGGGCGGAGGATTGAACCGAACCACCTCGCACAGAGGGGGATGGAACGGCCGGGTGGATCACAGTTTCACGTCATGCTGGACGCTGAAAGGAGAAAAAGGCAGTGGGGAAGCACAATGGAGATACACATGTGCAGTCTCCCACAAGGGAGGATTCATAGGTGAATCGACGCAAGTGTGAACCCGGGAGGGGTCCACTGATGGACGAACCGACGTGAATACGACCGGGACGACCAGGTGGTGGGCTTGAACCTCGGAGAGGCTTCCTACGTACCCTGTTTAGAAGACAGGGATCAAAGTCCACGTAGTTCGTTCTGTCTGTAATACTCTACCCCCGTGGGCGAAGGCCACTCCAATCCCGACATCCCTGCAGGGACGAGCGGGTGGGGGCCACATCCAAACCGGGAGGGGGACCCTGCGTGCGAGGCACGGGATCGGGTGACGCGGACGGTTTAACGTCTTGCCGGACGAAGTACAGTTTAACGTCGTGTGTTGAGGACGAAGGTGCTTGGCATTTTAACGTCTTGCAGCGCGGACGTGGTGCAGTTTAGCGTCATGCAGGACGAATGCTGAATAGTTTAACGTCTTGTAGCTCGGACGATATGCTAGGCAGTTTAACGTCGTGCAGCTTGGACATGGTACAGTTTCACGTCATGTTGGACGAAACACTTGGCAGTTTAACGTCTTGCAGCGCGGACGAAAGTGATGCCGCCGATGGGTTCGTGTCACTGCGCGCGAGCCTGGAAGGCCGCACGGGAAGACAACGCACGGTGTGGGCACCCGGGATGAAGATTATCGGGCGCCACGCAGGCGGGTACCCTCAGGGGGTCAAAGGGGGCGACCCCGGCGGATTGCGCGCAAAAGAGGAGCTTGGCGCGCAATACCACGGGTCGGCGCGCAAATGGGTAGGCTGGCGCGCAATTGGGCCAGCGCTTTGCGTGCGGAAGATGGAGATTGCGCGCACCGGGCTTCGGATAGAGCGCGGGGGCAACGACTCATTCTTTAACGAATGGCCTCTTAGTAAAGGGGGGGGGGGGGGGGGGTGCGCGCAATCGGGCTGGATTGCGCGCACCCGGAGGCAATTGCGCGCAAGAGGCTTCTTTTGCGCGCGAAGGCCTTTGGGTGAAGAGTTGTTTCAAAGGAAAGGAGCCAAAGGGATTGCGCGCGAAGGCGAACCCCAAGGCTTTATTGCGCGAAAGAAAGGAGGTTACCTGAAGATCAGCATTGCACGCGGAGGGGGTTGGATTGCGCGAACGAGCGACTCTTCGAATTCCGGCAACCTTCAAAACGTCGGGGGTCACCTTATATTTATAGGCAACCCCGGGCGCGGAATCCGGTTCGCGGGCGCGGAATTTCCTTCGTGGGCGCGGAATCGGGCCCGGCGCGCAAGGGAGTCGCGCGGGCCACGGGCGCGCAAAATTGCGCGCCGGCCCAGCGCATTGCGCGCATCCCGGGAGGTTTGCGCGCGGCACTTCAAATTTGCGCGCGGGCCTCCAAAATTCTGCGCAAGGCCTCCGGGCCTTCCGAAACGTGCTTCTGACTCCAAATATGACCTCGCTTTCCGCATCCGGAGCTTTGTTTGGGAACAACGGACTTTTCAGGCATCTACAAAAGCCGCCCCTCGGAATCTGATCGGCGAGAGGTCGCAACGATCGGGTTCCGAGGGAGACGCTGGAATGCCGAATTCCTAGGTGGCGCGGGACTGTGGCGCGCAAAAAGGGCGTCGGGCGCGAAATTCGCTGTCTCGGTCGCGCAAAGCGCTTTCCGCGCAGCGCGGACACCCGGCCTCGCCTATAAATAGGGGCCCTGGGTCCCCTCGTACCGTACACCGGCCTTCCGCGCGATAAGCATTCAAGCTCTCGTGCGCGAAATTGCCTTTTCCGGTGCGGAATTCACCCGTTCGTCGCGCAAAACCTTCCGGATTTCGGCCTGTTTTTGCGCGAACACCCGGGGTTTTACGCGACAGACTTCCCAATTGCACGCCGTCCACTGGGATTGCGCGCCAACTCTCAAACTTCTCTACCAGCCTCTTCCGATTCCGCACGCCTCATCCCTTAACCCACACGACTCCCGGAGCTTCTGAGATGGCCGCGAATCAAGGGAATGAGGGGGATGCCGCCATTCGCAGAGCTGAAATGGCGGCGAACGAGGAGGTCTACGGAGCCAAGGAGATTGTTTCCAACAATCAATCCTTGTTCGACTTGCTGACGCCAGCCCAGAAGACATATCCGCTGTCGGACAACCTGCCGCTCTGGAACTTTGGCATCCTAGATGAGGTTCTGGTGCCAGGGTTCGAGGTTTATGCGCCACGGACCTGGGTGACTCGGGAGGACGAGCTTCCCCGCTATAACATCACCAACAATGGGCATCCTGCCAGGGAGACCAGGCACTTAGATGTCTATGTCCTGAACCCGAGGACGCGAACCATCGTCGGAAGTGAGCCTACTGCGGAGAACTCTCCAGCCCTCTACTCGAGCACATATCGCCAAAGTGTCACCGACGACACCAAGGGCTGGCTAAAGGACTGGGACTTGCGGTCTGGGGGCAATTTCACCAGTGAGTGTGCCTGGGCGTTCTGGGTACGCCACACTTGCGATCACTTCGTGGAGGAGCTGCGGTACATCGGCCTGTTTGAGGCGGTGTGGACGTCGCAGTTCCACTTCTACCAGCAGTCCGATCTCGGGCCGGAGCTGTTCACCCGCTGGTCCCCGGATACCAAAACCTTCCATCTTCACCATGGGGAGGTTAGCATCGGTCTCTGGGACATCCACTGCATCGGAGGTATCCCGCTGGAGGGTTACCAATACGATGAGTTCCTGCCCCCGAAGAATACCTGGGAAGACAGGTCACGGACTCCCATTCTGACATGGCATCTACTTGACCTGGCTACGCAGCGGCTCGAGATCAAGGACTTCCACAAGGACATAGCCTACAAGGAGTGGTTCGGCCAGTTTTTGGAACATGACCCAGCGGTCAAGATGCCAGGCAGGGGGAAGCGGTGCCCAACCGCGGCTCAGAGGAGCCGGAACGGGTCGTACTGGCGGGTCCTGGAGACGGGCGACTACCGCTCATGGGGGTACCGCGTCATCGAGGCCCGGGACCCTAATGTCCAGTACGCGGCGTTCCTGGCCGCCTTTCTGAGTGGGTGGCTCCTGCCAGTGCGGGACGCGAGAATGGGCGTCCGCCCGGTGACACTGGCGATGGCGGGTGCCATGGACGCCAACAAAAGATACAACCTCGGTGTCCCAGTGCTGGCTAAGCTGTACGCCATCCTGGGACGCATCTCGCGAGGGGGGTCACCACGAAGGATCTGTGGGCCCTTTCAATTCTTCCACGGCTGGGTGGCTGCTCACCTCGGTGGGTACACGTTTCCAAACGCCATCATTCCTCCGGGCAACGGCCTGCGACCCTCCTTGCTGAACATCGCGAGGGTCGCTCCGATGACCCTAAATGAGGAGGGCATGAGGATTCGGATTGGAAATCACGCCAATTTCAACTTCAGCCCGTTCCTCACTCCCGTTGGCCAGATGATCGACAATGGGCAGGGTCCGCTGGAGCAGCACGAATACTTCCTGAACATGCGGGGCGGGGTGCTCGTGGCTCGGATCGACGGGAAGGTGATCTGTGAGCCCTACGTGCCAACCCGGTTCGCCAGGCAGTTCGGGTACCTTCAACGGATGCCGAAGAGGGTATTCACTGCTGTCCGGGAGGAGACGAACCCTGGCGTCCTTCGCCAGATGTGGCTAATGTTCGCCGCTTTCGGCTCTGGCGAGGTCATCACTCTCCCTCCTACCGGGGTCGACGCAGGCTTGGAAACCGAGTACGCTGAACACTGGGCCATCGCGTACCCCGAGGGGCTTCTACGGAAGCCAGTTCGGCGGCTCGAGGTCACCCGTGCGGAGACCGGGCGTCAAGGAAGGAGGCGAGGCGCCGTCATGTGGGGGAGAACAGAGGCGCGCCAAGCAGTGGAGCCGGCGCGAGCAGGGACTTCGGCGGCGGGCACATCGCAGGCTGCCGCCATGACTTCAGCGCCCAGAGAGGGGGCACATGCGGTGGTCGGGGAGAGGCCCGGGAAGCAGGTATGGCGTCTGCTCGAACCCTCCCACGATGCAGTCTTCCCAGCGCTGTGGTCGGCCTGGATGACCCTGCGGCAGTCGCTGGGGACCGAAATCATCTGGCAGAAGATAACCAGCGAAGGAATCCATCTGCCAGAGGTCGGGCGCCTTCAGGTCGCCGACAGGGTGAACTTCCACCGGCGGTATGCATATCTGACGGCCATGGATGAGCACGTGCGCCAACGTGGTCAGCATGCGGAGCCGTCCCTTCTGGTGAAGGTGATGCTCGGTCTAGAGCCTGCTCCAGAACAGATGCCGCTGGAGGAAGATGATAGTAACGATGACTCCGAGGAAGAGGAGGAGATGGGGGAGGATGAAGGCTCGGAGGGAAGGTCCCATCCGGGGAGCCCGCGGGAGAGCGGAGAGGTGGCCGACTCCGACAATGTCGATATCACCGAGCTCCTCGAGGTCCGCTTCTATCCCTACTCAACCTGCTTCATCCATTCTCTTATGCAGCTTCTAACCCATTTCTTCACCTTCCCCAGGAGTGCACGGATGTTGGTCAGGCATCCTCAGTGGGAGTAGGAGAGGTGCCAGCAGGACAAGGCGGTGGCCAGACGCCCATCATTGAATTGACAAGCGTTGAAGGGTCCCCTGCTGCAATTGCTCCTGCGGCGGCCGGGACAGCGGAAGATGACGCTTTGGATTCCCGTAAGTCTCCTTACTTTACTGTTGGTGCTTGTCGTTGACGCTCCGTGACTAACCACGGCATGCCCCGCGCAGTGATCTCGATACTGGAGGCTCGTCGGGCTGCAGAACCCGGGCCATCTACGAGTGGACCAGTGGCAGACATGCCGCCTGCTCCGGAACAGACTTCTCACACCGAGCCGGCCCCACCAACTGCTGATCAGGGGGCAGCGGACGCCGGCGGTGCTGCCATCGGAGAGAGGTCGGGGGCTGACGAGGGTGTCAACGCCACTGGGGCGGGAGAAGAAGGTCTCCCAGATGTTGGGGAACTTATCCCCCGTGAGGACACCCCAGGGGCGGACCCTACAGCAGACCTGCTGGCTGCCTTCCCTGCCTACCGGCCTGCCGACCCCGAGGAGATGGACGACTCGGACGCGGAGGCGGTCGAGGAGAGCCGGATAACGTGACGCAGGGGGTGGAAGTGCATCCAGCGCTTCCTCAAGCGAGACCCATCGGAGTGGCTGGGGCACATGGGATCACTTCAAACCTGGCTGCGCTTCCTGTGTGCCGGGGGAGCTGATGCTCAACGCCTCCATCTGACGGTCCGTGATTTCATGGACGAAAAGATGCGCGAGAGCCGCCGGCGTGCCGACGTCGCACAACGTCGGGACGTGTCGGAGAACACGCGGGAGCTCCTCGTGGCGGAGCAGGATGTCCGGCGCCTCGAAGGGCAGGCGGCAGAGAAGGAGGCCTTCATCGCAGCGTGCACTGAGCTTGTGGAGCAACTAGCGGCCCAGCTGATTGACGCCCAGGTACAGCTGACGGAGGCGGGCCAATAGATGGTCACACTTCAAGTCGAGCGGGAGCGTGCGCAGGCCAGGATCGACGAACTGCGTGCTGCGACCGCCGACGAAGAGAGGGCATGCAGAGAGCGAGAAGCAGCCCTGGAGGCCGCCAGCCAAAGGGTAGCGGCGTTAGAAAGACTCATTCAGCACGCTAATCCCTAGGGGCTTTGTTTTTTTGCCATTCCCAGAACATTTTGCTTCCGCTACTCAATACTTCGATCCACTTGTATGAACCAATATATTTATCTGCATCTTTTGGCTTAACATTATCAACCACAATCCATTGTCTCGCGGGAGCGTCAACCAAGCTTCAGGCATCCACAATTGGGCCTGGATTTCTAAAGAAAAGAGGGAGATCATTCCTAGGAAAGGAGACCTCAGACCTAATCAATGTATCATCCCCCCAACTCGTTCCGACACATGAGCGGGACAACGCTAGGGGCGTTAAGATTTTATCCGAACATAGGGAAATGAGAAAGGGTGAATCGCATGTCCCGAATTCAGAAATCCACGACGGTCGGCCTTCCAGGAAATGCCCAAGACGGCAAGCAGAGAATGGATCAATCGACCATACTACTGCAATAGACGGACCGAAGGTCATATTTGTAGGAGGCAGATCACATGTCATCATCAATGCCACTTTGGGGGTTCCTTCAGACACAAGGGTGGAAATCCAGATCAACAGGGCATGCGAAGCGTGGGGCGAAGTGACGATTTGTTCGGATAGAATCTAACGCTCCCAAAATTGCGCCACCGCGGGGAAAGCGTATTAGGCGGATGCACTAATCTGGCCGTGAATCACCCCAATTCTCAGACAGAACCTCTTTGACGAGGAAACTGTCGCTTCCCATCATTGCAACGGGGCATCCCGAGCCGAATCGGGGAGAATGTCACACTGCACCACTCTACCAGAAGCCAGGCCAGACGGCCGGCGACGAGAAGGGGCGGGAATTAGCGATCCCTGAGGCTGGGCCCGAGTCGAGATGCCCGGGCATTCCTACGTACTCCATCAGGTTGAAGATCAAGCCACACGTAGTTCTGAAAGTGAAGTTTTAACGTCATGCGGGACGTAGAACCCCGTTTAGGGAGATCTTAGTTTAAGGTCGTAGAGCTTGGACCAAAGGGACAGATCTTAGTTTAAGGTCTTAGAGCTCGGACCATAAGAACCTCAAAGCATGCCACGTCGTGGTCCTATCCCCTGGATATGCAAAGATGCATTGAGGGATAGTGTCAAGAGTGTCGAGGTTTCGCCTGGCCAGAATGGGAGGTGGAAAATGTAATGTGAATCATGCGGCCATTCACTCAAGGACTGGGGGCACCGGCGTAACAATATAGGAGTACTGCCGACCGTGGCGGAAAAGCAGCATCAATATCGCACTGACCGTTGATGGAATGAGGCAGCAAACGAGCATCAACTGCTCAAGCGCAGGATTCATATCGATTCGCTACCCGAGGCCCTTGGGGGCACCAGCCCGAGTCGGTGGGGGAGCACTGAGGCATTGTGTCCAGACCGCTCACGGGGGATCCACCCAGGGCGTAGGCGATGGGTCCGAATGAAAGGGAGAACGAAGCCTGAAAAGTGGAAGGAACCTGACCAAGCTGAACCTGACCATCCTGGCAATAAACCAGAGTACTCTTGACACCGGTGGACCACTGCAAGGGGTCGAGGGACACGCCTTGAGGGTGACCCGAAGGCGGCGGATTCCCCAGAGAAGGGGAAATCTCTAAGAGGTGGGGGGCTGGACCCGAAGTTTCAAACATCCGGGCGTTCCTACGTATCCCATAAGGATGGGAATCAAGCCACACGTAGTTCTGGAAGTGCGGCGCAACACAATCGGGCACCAGCGCGGGGAGGGGTGCGGGTCTGTCCCTCGCACCCAAAGAAGAGGTATTTGATATTTCTTGTTTGTCCTTAAAGGTGGATGGTTTTTCTTTGTGCAGCGACATGCCTGTGATTAAGAAACCCCTGGCGTCGCCACAATAATCAAGCCATGAAAGGCATTGATGAATGGAGTGGTTATTAACCAGCGCCCAACGTGAGTGTCCTCCGAGGAGAACATCACGATGCAGTGCCGTTTCTCGTCGGGCGGCCAAGACGATCACAGTTTACGGTCGGGTGGTAGGACCAGACAACACAGTTTAAGGTCGTGTGGTTCGGACCATGGAGGAATCCGCTTATTGCGATATGGCGGACCCAGCGGAGGTGGGAGCATACCCAGCCCTGCCGTCACACACGATTCCAGGAGAAGGATCCTGGGATAGGGGCCAGCGTATGTCCATCACCCGAGGGGAAGAGATGCTAGCCTCCAGCTATACTGGGCCCAGAACACGATTGTTCGGGCGACTACTTCCTCCTTATGGGGACGAGGGTCCAGCTACACATGGCCCTTAGGGAGGACATCAGCATATATCCTTGGTGCTCAGATCGTGGGAGCCTCGAAAGACACCATTACCCTGGTTGGCCTGCCTAACGTGTAAAGGTGTACTGAAGGTCAGTATGAAGAGAGTGTCGAGATTCCACTACAACACACAAAGGCGGAGTGTGATGAGGACTGCGCAACCAATGTTCAGAGCCTGAAAGAGCCGAAATGGCGATCAAGGATGTCTCTGACCATATTCGCAACACAACATCCGATCGCGTCAGCCTAGGACGGGGCCAGCAAACGAGCATCAACCGCTCAAGCGCAGGATTCATATCGATTTGCGGCCCAGGACCTGCCGGTAAATCGACCCGGAGCGGTAGGAGAGCACTGAGGCATCGTACCCAAACCGCTAACGAGGATCCCTTTGAGTGAAGGCTCGAACAAGAGGAAGCGTGAGGCCCGACAAGCAACACAGGACTTGTCGGGATTGAATCCGACACCACGGGTCATATACCTGAGTACCCAAAACATGTTAACAGATCACCGGAAAGGGTCGGAGGACTCACCCTGAGAGCAACCAAAAGACGGCAGATCCCCGTGATCAACCAAGAGACGGGGCTGGACCTGAAACACAAGCGTCCAGGCGGTCCTACGTATCCCATAAGGATGGGAATCAAGCCGCACGTAGTTCTTGAGAGGCAGTTTAATGTCATGCAGGACGATGAGGGGTGTGAGGTAGTCCCACACACGGGGGAGGCGTACAGCGCGGCCAGTAGACCGGCGTGAATGAGGGCATAGCCCCGCGTTCACGCCATACGCCTCGCACAAAAAGGAGGGGAACTGGGGACATAGGCCCAACGCGGGATACAGATTCCTGGGAAATGGGGCTGGGCCTGAAACATGAATGTTCAGGCGGTCCTACGTATCCCATAAGGATGAGAATCAAGCCGCACGTAGTTCTTGAAGTGCAGTTTAACGTCATGCAGGATGAAAAGAGAAAGGGGGGAGCAGAAGGCATCCCCAAACATGGGGGGCGTACAGCGTGGCGAGCAAACCGACGTGAATGTGGGCATAGCCCCGCGTTCACACCATACGCCGCACACCCAGAGGCAACTGGGCCAAGGGCCTGAGATGGGATGGAAATTCCCGAAGGATGGGGCTGGTCCTGAAACATGAATGTTCAGGCGGTCCTACGTATCCCATAAGGATGGGAATCAAGCCGCACGTAGTTCTTGAGGGGCAGTTTAACGTCATGCAGGACGATGAGGCTTGGCAGTTTAACGTCTTGCAGCGCGGACGTGGTACAGTTTAACGTCATGTTGGACGAATGCTGAACAGTTTAACGTCTTGTAGCTTGGACGATACGCTAGGCAGTTTAACATCGTGCAGCTTGGACGTGGTACAGTTTAACGTCATGTTAGACGAAACACTTGGCAGTTTAACGTCTTGCAGCGCGGACGATACGCTCAGGCAAAGTACTGCTTGAGGAACCTAGCGTTGGTGGGAGGAGTGACACGCTCACCATCCATAGTTTCTAGGGAGTACGCGCCATTGGGATAGACCTTGTGGACAACAAAAGGTCCCTCCCACTTGGGCTCCAACTTGGGTGGCTTCCTGCCGGGGATCATTGGCGCTCTTAGGGCCAGTACTAGGTCACCCTGCAGGAAGGAGCGGAGGCGAACCTTCTTATTGAAAGCTCGAGCCATTCTGCATTGATGCCTCTCCAAGTTGTGCAAAGCGCGAAGCCTATTCTCATCCAGTGCTTCCAACTCGACTAGACGGGCTTCAGCAGCTCTGTCCGGTGCTTGCTGGTCGTAGACCGCAGTGCGCAAGGACGGTAACTGGATCTCGATGGGCAGGACGGCCTCAGCTCCATACACCAGGGAATAAGGGGTCATCTGGGTGGAATTGCGAGTCGTCGTCCGATAAGCCCAGAGGGCGTTGGGGAGCTTGTCCGGCCAACTCTTCTTGTTATGACCAACCATCTTTTGCAGAATGTTAGAGAGGGTTTTGTTAAACGCCTCAATCTTCCCATTCGCCTGCGCATGATAGCGAGATGTATGGTTTGAGCGAATGTTGTACTTGGCGTACAACTTCTTCAACTCGGCTGCTCGGAAATTGGCTCCGTTATCCGTGAGGATAGCGTGAGGCACTCCAAATCGATAAATGTTGTTGGAGGTCACGAAGTCAGCAATCGAACAGGATTTGACCTCTCTGAGCGGAATTGCCTCTGCCCATTTGGAGAAGAAGTCCGTGGCGGTCAGAATGAACCGGCACTGGCGAGCCGTCGCCGGCGGGTAAGGTCCCACAACGTCCAGACCCCAGACTGCAAAGGGCCAAGAATACCTGGTGGTATGGAGAGGCTCCGGCGGCCGATGCACAAAGTTCTCATGAACCTGGCACGCATGGAACTTCCTGGCATACTCGATGCAGTCATGGATCATGGAGGGCCAGAAGTATCCCAACCTCCGAATCTGGTGGGACAGCTTCGGCCCAGTCTGGTGGGCACCACATGAACCAGCATGAACCTCCTGCATGACTCGTGGGATCTCAACTCCTTGAAGGCAACGGAGGAGAACACCATCAAATCCACGCCTATAGAGGATTTGCTCCAGGCCGGGACTGCTCTGGAGGAAAAACTGTGATGCACGGCATCGAACTCGCTCGCGCTCGGCCCGATCCGACGGGAGAATGCCATGTTGGAGGTACTCAACCAAAGGCGCCCTCCAATCAGGGGCTGATTTGACTGCCATATCTGGGGTACTTGGGGTTCCGGGCACAGGGGCAACCGTGGTGAGATTACTTACCGACGGGCCGCGATCTCCCTCCGGGATAACGGGATCAATGAGCCTGCGGTGCGTCACGCGGATGATCAGGTTGTCCTGTTCAGGCTCCGCGAGTGACGCAGCAAGGCTGGCCAAAGCATCTGCTCGACCGTTCTGCGACCGGGGAATATGGACAATTTATGGCCGAGAAGGAAACTGGGCCATCAGGAGGAGGGTGCACTCCAGTAATGGCACAAGTTCTGGCTTCCTGACAACATAGTCGCCATTGATCTACTTAACGACCAGCTCGGAGTCCCCTTTCACACACAGATGGGGCACGTCGATCTCGAGAGCTAACTCGAGGCCGGTGATGAGGGCATGGTATTCTGCCTCATTGTTGGTACAGCCCTCTGACAACAGGAAAGAGTATGGCAGCACGACTTGCTCCGGGGTAATGAAGACGATACCCAAACCCACTTTTTTGAGCTTAGGATTATCGAGTCTTCTACCGGTGGGGCTCCGGGAGGCACCGTCAAAGTGCATCTGCCAGCATGGATCGGCACGATCGACCGAGAGAACGGCCTCATCAGGAAAGCCTAGATCCAGCGGCTGATCCGCGGAGGTCGGGTGAGCAGCCAGAAAGTCTGCCAATGCTTGCCCTTTGATGGACTTCTGAGACACATACCTGATGTCGAACTGCTGGAGAATCACAGCCCACCGCGCAAGACGGCCAGTCAACAGAGGCCGGCTCAGGATATACTTCAACGGGTCTACCCGAGAAACCAACTGTACCTTATGGTGCTGCAAGTAGTGCCGTAATTTCTGTACGGAAAATACGAGCGCCAGGCAGCTCTTCTCGATGGGGGAATACCTAACTTCCGCATCGAGGAGCATGCGACTGAGGTAATAGAGGCTATTCTCCGTTCCCTCGTTGTTCTTCTGGGCGAGAAGGGTACCAAGGGACCGTTCCAGGGCAGTCACATAGAGGACCATCGGCTTCCCGGATACAGGCGGCATCAGAACCGGAGGTTGAAGCAAGTACTGCTTGATTTCCTCGAAAGCGGTCTGACACTCTTTATCCCATACATAGGTGGCACCTTTCTTCATGAGCCAAGAAAAGGGCTTACACTTGCCGGCCAGATTCGCAATGAATCAGCGTATATAGGCTAAGTGGCCTTGGAACCCTTGCAGTTCCCAGATGTTACCTGGGGGAGGCATCTGGCTAATCTCCCTGATCTTCTCTGGGTCGATCTCAATACCCCGGTACCTTACCACAAAGCCAAGAAACTTCCCGGAGGTGACCCCGAAGGCACACTTCAACGGGTTCATCTTCAGGCAGCGAGACCGGAGGAAGCCGAACACTTTCTCAAGATCTTTGAGATGGTCCTGACGCTGGCGCGATTTGACCACCAAGTCGTCGACGTAGCATTCCACCAGTGTGCTGAGGATTGGCTTGAATATGCGGTGCATCGCCCGTTGATAGGTGGCACCTGCATTCTTCAGGCCGAAGGGCATGACCTGGTAACAAAAGATACCTTGGGGGGCCCTGAAGGCAGTGAACTCCTCATCCTCAGGGGCCATCCAGATTTGGTTGTATCCAGAGTATCCATCCATGAAGGAGAGGGCTTGGAACCCTTCCGTGGCGTCAATCAACAGCTCTGTCACCGGAAGGGGAAAATCATCCTTCGGACAGTGGCGGTTGAGATTGCGGAAGTCGATACAGACTCTGATCTTCCCGTTCTTCTTCCTGACCGGCACAATGTTGGCCAGCCATTTGGGGTACTGAACTTCCCTCACGAAGTTGGCTTTGATAATCTTGTCAACTTCGGCCTCAACCATGGCACCGTGGAATGTGTGAATCTTCCTGGGAGGCTGCTTGAACCCGCGATGGTTCGCCGGGAGACCAAGGCGGTGGACGGCTACCTGGGGATCTAGCCCCGACATCTCGTCATAGCCCCAAGCGAACACATCACGGTGCTGCCTGAGGAAGTCCATGTACTGCTGCCGCTCCTCAGAGGACATGGCGGCACTGACCAATGTGGGTCTTGGATCTGCTTCGGTTCCAAGGTTCACCTACACTAACTCATCGACCGTGGCAGAGATGCCCTACTCAAAGGCTGGGGGTGCATCTTCCACGTCCTCTCCACTCGGGGAGGGATCGTCCACGGGAGAGACTGCGTTGGAAACTGCATTAGGGATACCAGATCCTGCTGGGCCGCTGGTGCTGGCATGGGCGGTCGCGGTCATCTCATCAGAAGACTCACAGGCCGTCGAGACCATGGCTATGTCCAACCGTTGAATCGGGAGGACGTAAGCGTCATCCAAGCTTTCCCAGGGATCACTTGCAACAGCGACAGGCTCAACCTCATCGGCCAGGATCTGCTTATCCTTGCTCTTGTAATAGTCCGCGTCCAGATAGCGGGCTTCACATGAGGCAAAAGGAGAGGCATCTCCCTGAAGCACGCCTACTCGACCATTAAGGGAGTATTTAAGGCATTGGTGGTATGAAGAGGGAACCGCCGCATGAAGGTGGAGCCATGGCCTGCCCATCAATGCGTTATACGCAGTGTCTTGAGAGACTACCATGAATTCGGTGTTGGCAACCAGGTCACCGAACTGGGTCTTCAAACGTAGCTTGCCGACCGGAGTTTGCTCGGTGCGGTCATACCCCTGGATCCTGAGGTCGGAGGGAATCAAGTCATCCTCAGACAACCCCAGTCTCCGGAGCGTCCGAGTTGGAATCAGGTTAATCCCGGACCCCGTGTCGACAAGACAGCGCCGGACTTCAAGGCCAATGAACTGGCCAGTAACATACAGCGGACGAATGTGCCCCTGTATAGGAGGGTCTTCATCCTTACCAGAGAACGAGATAACTGCCTGACATTCGGCGTCCTCAATCGTTTCGGCGTGAAAGGCCTCTGCAGCCGCAACCTCCATCTCAAAATGGAGGGGGATCTTCAGGGCTTCAGCGAGCGCCTCGCGCATCTCAGATGACATGCGCAGAGCCTCAAGGATGGAGAGCCTCACTGGGATGTCGGCCAAGTGCTTCAGGACATCATACTTTTTGGCCAAGCGCGAGCCCCTGGTTGCAGGAGGTTGCTCTGCGGTTGGAGGCATGACGGGCCTTGCCGGTTGGACCGGCGGCCGACTGGTGCTTGGCGCATCTCGCTGTTCATTGGTTGAAGCCCGGGAAGTAGTCACCGTACTGGGGTCAGGAGGCCGGGATGGACTCGTGGCAGGGCGGAGCTGATCGCGACGCGGCTGAGGCGGTTCTGCCTGGTCCCACACCACAAACAGTGGCGGAGGCGAATCCGTCATCCCCAGATGGGGGGGCTGCGCACGCTGAGCTCGGTTTTGAGCCTGCTGCCTAGTCTCAGTGGCGTGCACGGCCTGGCTGGAGGTACCAACTGTCGTGCCCCAGCGACTCATGTTGTTGCGGTTCCTCCGATGGTGGCGACGACCGGGGACACTAGGGAGGTCCACCTGGTGTTCTTCAACGTCGGGAAGCGAAAAGGGATTTAACAGTTCGACGGTATTAACCGAAGCGTACCCAACACTGTCCTTGGACGAATCATCCACCACTGGGCGGATCCGGGGAGGGATCCCCATCTCCGGGGGCATGAAATCCCCGAGAGTGCGGGATAGCGGTGGAACTGGAGGGGCGCGCTCTTCCTTCTTGCGCCGCCGCCGTTTGCTCTTCTCGGAAGAGGCAGGCTGGGATGACGATGCCGAAGTAGCACCCACAGATTCTGGGGGCTCAGGCTGATTCAAGCGCGCACAGATGATTCCATGGGCGCGAATGATCGTCTTGCGGGCCATCCATTTTTTATACTTCTGGGATCCGCGGTCGGAGACCAGCTGCCATTCGTCCTCATTGCCACTATCGTCATCTGATCCCACGAACACGTGTTGATCAGTCCGATGCTGTCCCCGTTGGACGTTAAACTCGCGGCATACCCCATGATAAACATGGGAAGCTGAGGAAAACCTCAGGTAACACAGTTCCTCGCACCCAGCGCGGGATGCCTCAGGCCATCACGCCTTCGAGAAGCCCTATTAGGGACGGAAGGCAGACATGCAGAGCCGCAGTGTTAAGACACGCCCCCAGCACCCAGAGCTACCCGGTCTCCTCACCGCAAGTTGCTGCCCCGACCAGACTCCTTGGAGCGTCTGGGCGGAAGCAGCGTAATTAACCGGTGTCCATGGAGACATGGAGGTGGGAACGAGATTCACGAGCACGTCTTAAATCTATGAGGGAGACCCGGATTAGGTAACGAGTTCCAAGGAGACGTCCATGGAAGGAGGAGCCGACATCCCATAATCCCGGTTTCGATCAAGGAGCAGACGCCCCTGAATAAGGGACGGATGCCGCCCGCCTTTGGAAAGTGGGACTGCAGGGCCACAAGCCGTGCGCCCATCCCCTCGGGTCGACGGGCGCACGCGCGAACGCGTCCTGGCGGAACAGCGTCGGAACAGAAACCCGACGCACATCCGCACCGAAACAGAAAAATGGTGAACCCGACGTGAATACGACCGGGACGACCAGGTGGTGGGCTTGAACCTCGTAGAGGCTTCCTACGTACCCTGTTTAGAAGACAGGGATCAAAGTCCACATAGTTCGTTCTGTCTATAATACTATACCCCTGTGGGCGAAGGCCACTCCAATCCCGACATCCCTGCAGGGACGAGCGGGTGGGGGCCACATCCAAACCGGGAGGGGGACCCTGCGTGCGAGGCACGGGATCGGGCGACGCGGACAGTTTAACGTCTTGCCGGATAAAGTACAATTTAACGTCGTGTGTTGAGGACGAAGGTGCTTGGCATTTTAACGTCTTGCAGCGCGGACGTGGTGCAGTTTAGCGTCATGCAGGACGAATGCTGAACAGTTTAACGTCTTGTAGCTCAGACGATATGGTAGGCAGTTTAACGTCGTGCAGCTTGGATGTGGTACAGTTTAACGTCATGTTGGACGAAACACTTGGCAGTTTAACGTCTTGCAGCGCGGATGAAAGTGATGCCGCCGATGGGTTCGTGTCACTTCGCGCGAGCCTGGAGGGCCGCACGGGAAGACAACGCACGGTGCGGGGCACCCGGGATGAAGATTATCGGGCGCCACGCAGGCGGGTACCCTCAGGGGGTCAAAGGGGGCGACCCCGGCGGATTGCGCGCAAAAGAGGAGCTTGGCGCGCAATACCGCGGGTCGGCGCGCAAATGGGCAGGCTGGCGCGCAATTGGGCCAGCGCTTTGCATGCGGAAGATGGAGATTGCGCGCACCGGGCTTCGGATAGTGCGTGGGGGCAACGACTCATTCTTTAACGAATGACCTCTTAGTAAAGGGGGGGGGGGTGCGCGCAATCGGGCTGGATTGCGCGCACCCGGAGGCAATTGCGCGCAAGAGGCTTCTTTTGCGCGCGAAGGCCTTTGGGTGAAGAGTTGTTTCAAAGGAAAGGAGCCAAAGGGATTGCGCGCGAAGGCGAACCCCAAGGCTTTATTGCGCGAAAGAAAGGAGGTTACCTGAAGATCGGCATTGCGCGCGGAGGGGGTTGGATTGCGCGAACGAGCGACTCTTCGAATTTCGGCAACCTTCAAAACGTCGGGGGTCGCCTTATATTTATAGGCAACCCCGGGCGCGGAATCCGGTTCGCGGGCGCGGAATTTCCTTCGCGGGCGCGGAATCGGGCCCGGCGCGCAAGGGAGTCGCGCGGGCCACGGGCGCGCAAAATTGCGCGCCGGCCCAGCGCATTGCGCGCATCCCGAGAGGTTTGCGCGCGACACTTCAACTTTGCGCGTGTGCCTCCAAAATTCCGCGCAAGGCTTCCGGGCCTTCCGAAACGTGCTTCAGACTCCAAATATGACCTCGCTTTCCGCATCCGGAGCTTTGTTTGGGAACAACGGACTTTTCCGGCGTCTACAGAGTTCATCGATCTACTACAGGAGTCTGGTATTCTATCTCAGCTCACTCCTCCTTATACACCACATTGGAACAGTGTTAGTGAAAGGAGGAACCGCACATTGTTGGACATGGTGAGGTAGATGATGAGTCATGCAGATCTACCATTATCCTTTTGGGGATATGCATTACAAACTGCAGTATAAACATTAAACCGAGTACCAACTAAGGCGGAAAATGGAATTCCCTCCAAGTTATGGAATGTAAAGAGACCCATTTTGTTGCATATACATGTATGGGGATGCGAGGAGTTTGTTAAGGCCTTCTCAGGCAACAAACTAGCACCCCGGGGCATGATGTGTATCTTTATAGGATATCCTAACGAAACGAAAGGATATTACCTATATAACCCTCAAGACAAGAAAGTGATTGTCGCCAGAAAAGCCGTATTTCTTGAGAGGGAGCACATCCTCAAAAAGGATAGTGGGAGGAAGATTGACTTAGACGAAGTTGATGCTAAAGATACAAAGGAGGTGGTACAGGAACATGTTCCATAGGTCCTCATGGAAGAGGTTCCAGAAACTCAAGTACTGTGTAAGAGCTCAAGAGAGGTAAGGGAACCAGAGAGATTCGGTTTCCTAGCCACCGAGGATGGTGAATCCTTATTGTTGGACAATGATGAACCTCTATCCTACAAGGAAGCGGTAGAAAGCTCAGAAGCAGTGAGATGGCTAGAAGCTATGAATTCTGAGATGGATTCCATGTATCAGAACCATGTTTGGGTTCTGGTCAATGAGCCAGTTGATGTAAAGCCTGTTGGATGCAAATGGGTATTCAAGAGAAAGCTGGACATGGAAGGTCATGTTAGCACCTATAAAGCAAGGCTAGTGGCTAAGGGATTTAGACAGCATCAAGGAATTTACTATGAAGAAACCTTCTCGCCGGTTTCCATGTTTAAATCTATAAGAATCATACTTTCCATAACAACTTACCATGACTACGCGATTTGGAAAATGGAAGTCAAAATAGCATTCCTTAATGTGAACCTTCAGGAAGATGTCTATATGACACAAACAAAAGGGTTTGTGACACCAGGTGAGGCCAAACAGGTTTTCAAGTTTCAGAAATCCATTTATGGATTGAAGCAAGCATCCAAGTGATGGAAAATTCAATTCGATGAAGCCATAAAGGAATTTGGTTTCATTAAGAACAAGTGTGAGACATGTGTTTATAAGCGGTTTAATGGGAATGCGGTCGTTATCCTAGTAGTATATGTTGAGGAAATATTGCTTATTGGAAATGACGTACCATCCTTACAGTCAGTTAACGACTGGTTGAACAAGTGTTTCTCCATGAAGGACTTCGGAGAAGCAGCCTACATTCTAGGGATCATGATCATTCATGATAGATCAAAGAGGCTGCTTGGACTAAGTCAGGGTACAAACATTGACCAGATACTAAAGAGATTTAGTATGAAAAAATCCAAGAGGGGATTGGTTTCAATGTCACATGGCCTACATCTTTCTAAGAAAATGTGTCCTTAGACACAATAAGAGAAAGATAGAATGAGTAAGATCCCATACGCATCGGTTATAGGATCTGTCATGTATGCCATGTTATATACCAGGCTTGATGTTTCCTATGCACTAATCATGGTAGGAAGATATAAATAAAATCTAGGAGAACATCATTAGACTGCTTTTAAGACTATCCTTAAGTATCTTAGAATAACTAAGGATATGTTCCTAGTGTATGGAGGAGACGAGGAGCTTGTCATTAGAGGGTATGCTGATGCTGGTTTTTAGACAAATCAAAATGATCTGAAGTCACAATCTGGATATGTTTTCTGTCTCAATGGAGGAGTTTTGAGCTGGAAGAGTTCAAAGCCGTCAGTTTTCGCCGATTCTACAGTGGATTCCAAATATATAGCAGCTTCTGATTCAGCCAATGAAGTCGTCTGGATTCAGAACATTGTCCAGGAGCTTGATGTGGTTCCTAGAATTAAAGATCCCATTACATTGTATTTGTGATAATTCTGCAGCGGTGGCTCTTTCAAAACAACCAAGGTCACATCAACGGACAAAGCACATACTCCGTAAGTACCACCTCTTGAGGGATTTCTATCAGAGGGGTGAATTTGCAATGAGCATAGTGTCCACGGAAGAGAACGCAGTGGACCCCATGACTAAAGGCCTATCTCAGCAGAAGCATGAATATCATGTGAGAGCTAGAGGGTTGAAGGTTGTTAGCAGTTGGCTCTAGTCTAAGTGGAAGTCTGTTGGAGATGGTGGTCTAGAACCAACTACTTCGTACTTTATTCATTAAATAAAAGCCTTATCACATCTTGATTGTTCATCTTCATGACATGTCATGTGATAATGTCCTAAGGACGACTGTTCCATTAAAAGGCCGTAGTGGATCCCTGCAATGATGAGAACCCAAAAGTGCTATGACATGTTCTTGAATGTATGTTCTATGGCCGGATGATATTATTT
This sequence comes from Viscum album, assembly GCA_963277665.1. Lineage (NCBI taxonomy): Eukaryota > Viridiplantae > Streptophyta > Magnoliopsida > Santalales > Viscaceae > Viscum > Viscum album. The sequence goes on along the minus strand of OY728167.1, from coordinate 669,064,996 downwards.
GAGGGACACAAATAATACAGGTCATTAGGGGTGAGGACTCCTAAAATATTGAGGCACCTTCTCATAGTGTGCGCCCTTGGTAATATCCAGGAGGATATTATGAGAACGAGACCCGCCCGTAGGAAATCCACATTTCATAGTGTCATTGGATGTTACTATCTGCAGACGTGTGTATTGGTCCTTAGATTTTAAGATTATTATTAATGGGTATTACAACTCACGCACTTATACGTATTGATGAAAAATGTGATGACACATTGTTCACAACGAGGTATGATACGTTAGGTGTGTCACGAGTAATACTGCATTAATAGATAACGCGAGAAAGGATTTGCCCCTTCTGTTCCATTACAGAAGTAGATATCTTAGTCCCTTTGATGGAATTGATATAGCCTAAATAAATCCATGTCCATGGTAAGGAATAGGCGAGTTCAATACCGGGAGGTCAAAGAAAGAATAATCGAGCACATGGGTTGATGGAACTAGCATCCAAACCGCTTGATTTGAAATATCGAGACCAATGGATTATATTACACGGTAAGCGTTCGTAGGAGGTGATACATCATTGCGGCATTAACTTATTTCTCTATGGGTGCCTTGGCGTGTTACTAAACGCAGACCATGGACTTTAGGCTGGCTCCACGAAATGCCACTAAGAAAGAGGCCTAGAGGGTCACACAACAAGTGTGTCCATGTTTCTCAGTTAAATATTAATTTAACAAGTCAAATAAATATTATTCCAAACTGTGGTTTAATAATTATTTAAGGATGCCTAATTGAATTTATTTCGACACTAGTTATTCGAGAGAATATATTTTGGGAGAAATAATATATTTGTTAACGAGTAATTCATTTACATTTATTTATGAAATAAATAGACATTACTCAAGGTCTAATAAATGTGGTGGAGAAAAATGGAAGAATAAATGTACACGCCGTGTATATTAAATGTACACGCCGTGTAGTTTTATGGAAGACAAGTACACACCGTGTATTAATTATTACACGCTGTGTAGTTTTCCAGTCGAGATTTTTGACGATAAAATATTGTTTATTTAATTAAATGATATTAAATGTATTTCACTGGGCGCATGGCTAGTAATAATGATAGTCAACTATCATTATTATGACATGGATTATTGTTAAGAATTGAATGAAATGATTAAATAATTTTGGGAAATTAATTCATTTTATTATTCCAAGTTTTATAAATCCCTATTACATCATTCTCAAGAGATCGAGCCATTGTTGTGCACAACGGTTTTTTTGGAAATACTCTCAAGCCAAGAGATAATTCCCTTTCCACCAAGAACGCTTTCAAGTTACGAGAGCGAGATCCTCCACAGGATCAAGGCAGTCGAAGGCGGACATCGCAAGCGAAGGTCTTTCCACACTAGCACTCGGAGGTCCCTTCGACGACGTCTAGAGATACATGGATCGCATGTGGATCACCGCTAGAGGAATCATATACTTGGATTCTATGACGCAACGATTGATCACAGGATCGTGACCGGAGACTCCAACAAGGAATGAATTCCACCAAGGTAATTTTTATGAAATAAATACAGTTAATTATAACCAACATATGACGATCGTATCTCAATGGTTCCAGGACCCTTATTTTCTTTTTCTATCTTCGTTCTATTCAGAAGATCCGGCGTTTTATATCGTGACAGCTCTCGGACTAAACGTTGTTTAACACTAAAATTAATGTTGGGCTAACCCACCAATGTGCTTCCGCTGCGCCCGTAACCTTCAGGACAGGCGGGTCACACAGATTCAGTTCTCTGGAAAGGGAGAGGGCGGTCCATGCCATAGTGGAAAGCATGGGGATGGGCGCTGCGTCTGCGGTTAGGGTTCGGAGGAGGGGTGAGGCCTTGGAGCGGAATGGAACGGATGCTATGCATGTGAGTGAAGAGGCTAGAGAGGCGGAGTGCAGTAGGTGAGAATGTGGCAGACCTGCTGGATGAGGGTGGTGCGGACTGCCGAAGAAGAAGTATAGGGTGGCACGACATTAGGTAGGAGGGTAGTGAGAGCATGGGTGCCTGGCCATCAAGAGGTGGGGCGCTCGCGTGGTCGACCGAGAGGATTGGAGGGCTCCGTCTAGAGGGAGCAAGGGAAATGGGGGTGTGGTGGCTAGGGTTGCAGGGGGGAATGGGAGGTATGCGTGGGGAGAGAGGGGAGATCAAGGAAGAAGAAAAAAAAGAAAAAAAGAGGGAGATAAATGGAGGGAAAAAAGATAAAATAAAAAGAAATAAATTAAATTAAAAATAAAAGAAAAAACAAACTTCAATTAATAATAACAAATTTTAATACAAATAATAAAACTAACACAATAAAATTATAAAATCACAATATTAACTGAAAAATAATAATTATAATTATAACCTAATTAAAATATTAACTTATGTAATAATAATACTAAAAATAATACCAAAATAGTAAAACAAACAAAATAATAACATCATTATTAATTGAGGTTGTACACTACGCATAGTCGTGTGCACGGGCGCGTGTGCGGTCGCGTGAGTGGTCGCATGTGCGGTCGCACGCCCAGTTGCATGCCTGTATAATAATTAATTTAATAATAAAACGTTTTTTATTTAATTTGGGCACTACCCATGGTCACACATATGGCCGTGCACCATATATGAACCCAAATCTCAAAAAAATTACCCGGCTAAACCTGCAGTTCAAAAATGAGATCCGAAATAGTAAAATTAAATGGATGTGTCGGTTGGGGTATGACTTGGGTCTTGTATATACTTACTCAAGTGGGATATACAGAACACATCATATACTTCATACATGGGGCTGGGAGTGCTAGTTGTTCTTTCATATCTCATATGTGGTCAAGAATCCCATAGGGGAAAATTTACCAAATACTTATCTTTCCCATATTTATTAACCTCCTGAATCTCTTCCATAGAGATTTGAAAAGGAACACTTTATCTCAAATGACAAAATCTAGGTGGTTAATTAATAAGGGAAACAAGTGTTCCTTTTCCATTATGTGACTGGTGATAATGTCTATGGTTATGTTTTATCACTTCCATATTGGTTGACTAATGGTACCATATTTCACTTAGAATTTTTCCTATATTATATCACTTTTTAACATTCCATGTGATTGAATATATATTTCATGATATCATTCAACATATTATTTTATAAATAGTTCCCATGGAGATCTTGATACATCATCATAGACCATGGGTGGATAAAGAAGGTCAAGTTATATGTATCAATCTCCACATTTTTATTTATCCCTATATTTTATGGTGCACATAATTTGGAACAAAATATTATAAATCCTTTTTTATCAATTTTTTGAAATACACATTTCCATTTACTTATAGCTTCCATATTTTTATGTATTTACATGTGGTCACGATGAGCAACCTTTATCTTCCCTAGAAGGATGGTTTGGAAATTAGTTGACACATGAATAATGATATTACTTCATTTTTTTCATCTACTTACATCTTTTCAAGTCTATAATGATTGGATCCACATCAATTTTCCTCACATATAAGGATTCATGTCCATACGTATATAGAAAATCAACCACATTATTATCCTTTTGATGATTGTAATAGATTGATCTGTCATAATACTTGACTAGATCTAACCATCTTTGATAGAGAATATTAATTTCCATATATGTGAATATAAATTTTAGGATCATATAATCCATATACATTACAGACATCTCCCCATAAAGACAATTCTTCCAAATATTCGATACCGTGATTACTGTAGACAACGAAAAATCATGTTATGGGTAGTTTTTCTAATTAAATTTCAACTTCCTTTTAGTGTAGACTATTACACTATACATTTTCATTAGTAAACATCCCATGAAAATTTCCACACTTAAGGACAATGTTAGGACACATGAAATGATAATATACCTTTTCAAACCATGATGCATTCTTCGGATTCATCAGCATAAAAAATACTCCCTTTAGAGTCAGGTGGGTTAACTATTTTGTTAATCGTGATAAGTTTCTCAAAATTAAATGATAATACTCAACAACACCAAGGAAAATTTTTATCCTTATCATAGAGAGTGTTTCTGGACACTCCTTAGTTGATTTGTTTTTGAAGGACCCACAGATATCACTTTGGAAGTGATAATATTCCCAACGAATGACACTCCATCCATCCAAAACTAACATTTACTATACTTTTAATATATATTCTATATTTATAATTTATTTATCACAGTATTAAAATTCTCCCCATTCTACTCCATAAGTTTAGATTATATTAGAGGATTACTGATAAATAAAACCATGAAAAATCCAGATAATCTCTCAAGAATATATTCATTATGTTATGAATACATCAATATCATTTATATGTTCGAAGGGAATCAATTTGAAATAAGTCTATAAATACCTTTTTCAAAAGTTAGTTATGTGAATATATTTCTTCTTCACCTTTAATTTCCCAACCAAATATCTAGCTTAAATAAAAATTGGGCCACACATATTTGATCAAAAAAGTTATCAATCCTTGGAAAGGGATACTTGTTCTTAATCATTATTTTTTTGAGTTCATGATAATAAATGTATAGGATCATTGAGCCATACCTTTGGTTGAAAAAGAGTACCATCACACCCCATAGTGAAGAACCCATGAATATAAAAACCTTATCAAGATTCTATAGTAAATATTTCTTCAGTTCATATAACCCAATAATTTTTATTCTATAAAGTATCTTGAATATGGGTTGAGATAATGGTATAAGTTAAATTGGGAACTAAACCCACTAGCCTATAAAAATACCCTGAATCTCTTCAGGGAATATATTAGTACAGTCTCTCGTAATGGGAATTCCATCGTTCATAATTTTCTCTTTTTTTCAATCATTTGACGACGTTATTATTTATCTTAAGCTGTAATATTACTTATTTAGAAGAGGATTCTAAAGTAGATTCATCCTCATCCTTACAAATGTATAGAATCATAGGATTACCTGGAATGTGAATATGGGGCTCCCTATGTTAGCATTTAGTGTTTTATTTATATAAATATTGTTAATCAATTACCAACATAGAATAAAATTTCACTAAAAAACGTATGATATGATTTATTGGTAGTATATTTCAAACAATATTGATCATGGAGGAGTAATATACCTGGTATATAAAATTTGATTTGATTTTTCTTCTCATATATAAGTCCACCCCCATGCTTTTAGATGTTTTTTGAATAAATATACTAAATGTGTGTTATATGAATGAATATGTAGAAAAATAATCATAAATAATATTAGTAGTTTATGGATTTATAATGATCGCACATATGAGCATTTGATTATAGATCTAGAGATGTACTAAAACCATAATAATTTTTTGAATGAGAATACTAAAACTAAAAATAATATAAAAATTGAATCTAAGAATATTGAAGAACTAACTTTTAAATGACACATATATCCAATCATTTGAGTCATAATTTTTCAATCTAGATTATTTGTGATAATTTTCCTATTATGTTTTGTAACATAATAATATATTCAATTCCTTAATAATAGTTAAAAAATTGTTTTTGAATTTTTCAAAATCACATCTCTTGGGTGTGTCAAAATGGGTGTGAAGGAAAGACTATTTTTCATAAACATGATAACTGTAAATTTAATACCCAGGGATCCCTTTCATGTTTTATACCCTTAGGTATATATTCCATAGAAAAATTTTATTTTAGTATCAATCCATTGATTTAATTTATTATAAACCACTCCCTCTATAATCCACCATTTTTTTTATATTTTCATATTTTTTGAATTATCGATAGGGTTTTAAATAATATCTACATATTTAAATATATAAAAATTAATATTACTTAATTTTATGATAACTAAATTGATGCAATTATTTTACAAGTATTTTTAAATTTTGTTTCACATAAATATAAAATAAAAAAATTAAAAATCATGAGTCCTAGCGACATTGGAATAACATGATCATAATACACCAAGATGAAAATAAAATAAAATGTATTTATTTTAATCAATATAATCAGTTCATAAATCCTTTTGTCCTCATATAATTTAATTAGATAACTAAGGTAATGCATAAACAATAGTATTGAGCTAAAAAACCCTCTATGTGAATAATAATGATAACGAAGTTTAACATAGGAGTCAAAAGGCTTAACATGATATCAAAAAAGATAAGGCTCATGAATGATCATATAGAAGAATAATGTAAAGATATTGGAATTATAATATCATTGAAATGGTGTAATGTCGAAACAAAATAAAACATGAAATAAATATAAGTCAATATCACTACCAAGACAACATAATGTGGTGGATAGATTCCTATCATGGATTAGGCTTATATTATAATCATATATATATATCATCTCATGAGACAAAAAATTACATAATTAATTATAGTGTGACATGGGATCACCCATCATAAAATTTTCATTCATATATGTTCCATATAAGTAAATACTATATAAATAATAAGAATCATAAAAACTAATGGAAATGAAAAGGGATACAAAATAATGTCTTACAAAATAACTGAATAGATTATCATAACTAATTCAATTAAATAAGGGATTAAATCCTTCTTGGATATTCATAGGTTAAAATAATTATAGATCTTAAAAAATCATTTATAACTACAGTGTTGATGTTAAATGAAGTGGAGAAGTGACTTTGGGGATGTTTCGCTTAAGTGTGGATTTAGAGAAAATGGCATGGGGTCCTTAAAAGGACGAAAGAGGACGTTAATATCCATAGAATAATAAATGAACTAAAATTTTCCCCATAAAATAAGTATTAATTATATTAATCATGAAGTTTCTAAAATATTCAATGGTGTGGTACTTAAAATGGTGTAAGAAACAGAGAAGTTCCCTTTTTTAATATTTCTTTATCAATAGTAATTGAGAATGGACCATTTAAAATATTTATATACTCATAAATGAAATGTTATTTTAACTATATATATTTTTATACAACATATAAAAAATATTACATGTTTAAATTTAAAAAACTTATAGATACATTTTGGGAAAGGGATAGAAATCGTAACTAAAAGAAAATAATGTGATTCATAGTGGTCTGATACCATATGTCTAGAATAATTATACACATGCACATAAAATACTAAATAATAAAATTTTATTTTTTAATTATACAGAGAAAAACCTTTTCTATATACATATTCTTAAATGTACTATGATTACATTATTTTAAAACGTATTTAATGAGATATAATGATTAATTTTGTTTTTTCTTTGGGCATTTATTTTATGGTTCCAATGTCGGATAACTTATAGATAATTATCAATGTTAATTTGAAGTGGGATTATAGCTCATGAAGTGAAAATAATTTATATTAATGTCCTTTAGATATTATAATGGTCCCAAATATATTTATTTTTACAATATTGGGATGATTATGTTAGTAACTCTAAGAACCTCGATCTTCTTTTCTAGTATGGATCATTATTTCGGGTTGTTTTGAGGAAAAAGGAAGAAATGGAAAATTTACTAAGTATATGCATTGTACCTAACTTTCATAGGTAGTGGTGTACTAGCCATGTAACAAGGGAGTACATGGACGTGTAGGTGACCGGGAATACTACCGAAAGTGGGATCCAGTTGAGGATTGTACACAACGTGTAAATTAAATAAACACGTCGTGTACATTTCTTTTTATTTGATTAATCGGAGTGGGGCCACATCTCATCTCTAGCAACACCTTATTTTCCCTATGTTCCATACAGGAGAGTAACGAACAACCGAGAAACATTGACCTCCCCCATTCCTTCGTCTGAGCTCTTACTGAGATGTCGTTGGGTGCGTTGGACTCCCAGCGGTGAGTTCTATCTTTCCCCAGAGCCTCTCTTCCAGATTTCTACTCTCCCATGAGTTATCTAGGGTAGATCATTTTTAACCTTTTTATATATCTACGTCATTCTAGGACGATTCAAGGTACGCCCTTAAAGAGTGTTCATCGTACAACATCATGGTAAGTGGTTTTTTATATTCATTGAATGTATTTAGTTTATATATGCTTATTGTACCAAATACCGATTCTTGGGGTATTGCAGGTTTTGGAATTTGACCCTATGTATTGTCTTATATGATTTGATTTTCTGATTAAGGGTTGTTTCCTATTAATAGGATTGTATATCCTTGTTTATGGTACACCGCCTAGGTTATCTTTGAGGCATACCATGTATCCATGCCTTTAGTTCTTTATAATGGAGTTGATTTGTTATATGTGAAGCATGTTTTTGTTATTTGATTCATTTCGATCCATGTAATAGTTTGAGTTGAATGTAGAGCCTTTAATGCTGATAATGTTATTTGATTAAAGTTGATCCATGTGATAGTTTGGATTCCAAGTAGAGCCTTTAAAGAATATTGTATATGTCCTGATCTTCCAATGGAATGTGAGAGCCTTGTACTAGGAAACATGTGGGGGTTTCCATGTTTATTTACATAGTACCATTAGATCCTTGGTGTAGAATTTGACCCAAGGGTATTGAACATGAGAGCTACCTTAGAGGTTTATTATTATTATTTATAATATGTTGACCCAGGGGTATTGACCATGAGAGATACACGAAGGTCATTCATAAATTATTGACACCATGTTGACCCAGGGGTATTGACCATGAGAGCTACCTAGGTGGTCACTTGAAATTGATTAGTTCTATGTAAAACCAAAGGGGTTAGAACATGAAATCATTACAAGAGGTTGGATTATAAATGTTTGGATGATTGTGGCTAGTCTTCCAAGCCACGACACAAGCTTGGACTCAGTCTTAACTTCTTGTTTATATGGTCATTTGAGACATCTATTTTGTTAATATTTCATAGAGGAATAAATAGATTAGGCTAGATACTGAGTTTACCTGTTTCAAAGGTTGAATAATAAATGTAAAATTAATTTAATTGAAAACTATAGGATTGATTACTTTTGGTTTCTTCCTGGTTTATTGCATTATTGCTACAAATTACATACCATATATATTCACTGACTATTGGGAATAGATATTTTTATGGTTTCCTACTGGGATTCATATCACACCCTATTTTGGTCATGATTTTGGACACACACGGATTATATGGTTGTAGGTATAGATAAGGGAACAAGGCCTTCTACATCAGGAAATTTATTATTGTTTGACCTGGAGATCATGGGACCTTGCTGAAGCATGCAATGCTATTGGAGTTTAATGTTTATAGTAATTTGGTTTCTGTATTTTATTTCCAACATTGTGACTTGTTTGGATGCTTTCCTAGATACATGTGATATTCATCGTTTATTTATATATATGTTGTAGTTTTTTATAATATTAGTCTTCATATGTTTAATACAACTGTATGGTATTACTATTTCCGCTAATATTTACTATTTATTTCCACTATGTTACTATGCCAATGAGGGAATAGTTTATTGACTATCACACCCATGTCCCTCGTTTCTAATCTGCATCCTCTAGCATTCATGGAAATGCGCTTGAGTATATGTGACCAATCGGGTACGGGGATCTTTTGGGTGGCACCCAGAACTGGGATGTTACGAAGTGGTATCAGAGCAGTTCTTTTCTAATTTTCCTTACTATCTGGATCCTATATACTGGGATAGGAAGGAACATGTAGTCAATAGTAATCCGTATCTAGGATTAGGTAACTCATGTATAGGGAAAATCCAATTTATGTACACAGTGTATAGTCAACCGTGTATCCGGACATTTGACCAATGACACAGGTGGATGAAAGAAAGGTTGTACACACCATGTCTCATTTATGCACATCATGTATAGTCAACCATGTATTCGTCCGTGTGACTAATGACAATGGTAGAGGAAACATAACCAGTAAACAATGTGTGTAGGGTGAACATGCCATGTAGTGTTACTAGGTAGAAAACTGTGTACTTCTAGAAGTGATAAGAAATTGGGAAGGGAAGAAAATTTAAGTACACTCTGTGTACTAGGAGGAACATGCTATGTGTATGGTGTTACATGACCAGGTTTGGTAAAGGTACACAACCATGTAAGGATAAAGGGGAACACGGTATGTGGAGGTTAAACATGCCACGTAACCCAATTTTTTAAAACTCAAATTTTTGTCTTCTTCTGTCCCGTTCTCGCACTTATATTTTTCTCTCCTTGATAATTGTCAACTGTGGTGTGTGCTTGAACATGAGGAGTCATGTCATCGATACATTCTTTGGTTTTACACCAGGTACAAGGCGATGATCAAACACCTGAAAGGGTATATTAGGGACTTCTATAAGATCCTTGTGGAATGCCCGTCTTGGTAATAGCTATTATACATAATGTTGGTGATTATGCACAGTTCTGTGAAGGATTTATTAGGATGTTATAGAGATTTCAGGGAGAACCACATACTACCCCCTCTATAGAAGAGCTAAAACGGGTGTTCCAGTAGCAGTATCATCCCACTTTTTAGGATATAGAGGAATATAGGCTATAGATTCATGGTTGGATGCCATGATTTCTATTTTTGAGCATATGGAGATGCCTTCAGAGTGGATGGTTAATCTCATGACGTACATGTTACATGATTCCACCAAGATATGGTGGGATGTTATCTCAGAGGTGGTAAGTCATTGGGATATTTCTTGTGAAGAGTTTTAGTAGACCTCCTATGAGGTATTTTTATCTTGAGACATTGAGGGCCAATCGATGCTGAGAGTTCATGCATTTCAAGCAAGGTGCACTTTAAGTGATGGACTACTCTTCTCATTTTATAGAGATTCCGCACTTCACACCTTTTCTAGGAGGTTATAAATTATATTTGGCTAGGAGATTTTAGGATGGTCATAGGTATGACATCTGATCGTAGGTGAATTTCTTCAGGCTGAGTTCAGGGACTTCTATAGTGAACCAGGTGCTAATTACCGAGCACAATCTGAGGGATCTGGGAGCTGTGGGCCACGACAGTTCAACATCCATGTCTAGTACTCCATCTACAGATAGCGTTATGTGTTGTAAGGTGCCTTCATGTAGTGATTCCTATAGAAAGGATATATCTAGATGTTTCTAGGTGAGGTGATACCAGTGTGGAAAGAGTCGGGACAAGAGACCTCAGTGCCAAAGAGACCCAGTTGAGTGCCGATCCTACAGAAAAATGTGTCATCTTCAGTGTTTTTTGGTTTTTCTCAATAGAATCTAGTGGATGGGGATCTATTAGGACTCCACATTCAAGAGTAGGACAAATAGTTTCTCCTTAGTTATGGAACTGGAATTTGTCAAGCCGTTCATGAAGAGGAGGAGGACACGGTCACGGTAGTCAGGCTGCAGGTTTCCAGTGATAGTAGGGTGGATCAGCTCCGGGTAGTTAGGTAGGGTCACATGGCCACGGTACAAGTCAGACTTTTACAGTGGAGCAGACCCTTTAGGATTAGGATCCTGAACCCTTTACAGAGAGTGTTACGATTCTAGTTTCCTTAGTTTTACCATCTACTCTTTTTGATACATGGGATCCCATAGTTTCATATCTCATGTCATGGTATATAACCTTGGTCTCTATATATTTACATCTGATGATGTTATAAGTCTAGACACTCCATTGGGGATTAGGAAGACTACTGTACGACAGTTCAAGGAGAGTCATCTTGAGGATGGTTGGTGTCACTTCTTATGGTACCTTCATGTCTTAGAGATGATAGGATTCGATGTCATTCTGAAAATGGGACGGTTTGTATCATGTGAGTCCTTTTTTGGATTCTATCACCATAGGGTAAGTTTCAAGTCACTAGAGGGAAGGTCTTGTATACACAATGTATAATTGGATGTCCAGGCGTGAAGAGATGGACCCTAGCATCATGGGTTGGGAGGAATTACATCCTAGATCACTAGTTAATATCTGGATGACCAGGGGACTTCACAGAGGGACTCTCCTATAGGGGTGTATCATTTAGAGATTTCATTCTAGGAGTCTTTTCATGTTTACCTCTGAAGGGAGAGGTAGATTTATCTTTTTATATTGTTCTAGTACCAACACCAATGTCCATTACTTCTTATATAATGGGTACACCAGAGTTACAGGAGATCAAGAAGTAGTTATAGTAGTTGTAGGGAATGGTTTTCATTTGACCCAATACTTATCCTTGGGGTTTGTCTACCCTTTTTGTGAAGAAGGCAGAAAGTACCCTTATACATTTCATGGATTATCAGAAGCTAAACTAGTTTATTATCAAGAACCAATATCCATTGCTGGGGATTTTTGATCTCTTTGATCTGCTTCAAGGATACCATGTGTTCTCGAAGATTTACTTGATATCCGATTATCATCAGTTTTGCATTATACCATCAGATATACCTCATAAAACATTTCAGAGAAGGTATGGTCTATACAAGTTTTTGACTATGCCATTCGGTCTCATGAATGAGCCGAAAGTTTTCATGGAACTGATGAACTAGCTATTCCATCCTTACGTGGATTCATTTGTCATTGTCTTCATGGATGATATCTTGGTGTAATCTCACACTTGATACGACCATCCCACCTATCATGAGATCACATTGAGTACACTAAGAGAGAATTATTTGTATGCTAATCTTTCCAAATTCCACTTTTTAATGGACCATATTCAATTCATGGGTCATGTTTTCTTGGACGTATGAGTATTAGTAGACCTAGATAAATTGGAAGAAGTAGTTTTATGGGAGCATCCGAAGAACGTATTTGAGTTATAGTGTTTTCTAGGGATGGATGGTTACTACAGGCACTTTATATTATACTTTTCATGCTTAGTAGAACTGCTGAAATTCCTGACTATGAAGGGTGAAAAGTACTTGTGTACAGATTCCTATGATGCATCCTATGATGAGCTAAAAGGGTGATTGAAATCATCACCAATACTAATTTTTCGAGAGCTGGGAAAGAGTTACACCATTTACTGTGATTAATTAGGTATCGGTCTAAGATAAAGGATTATACATGGGAAGGATTCGTTGCCTATGGGACTCGACAATTGAGGACACATGAGGGTAATTACCTAATTCACGATATTGAGTTAGCTATAGTTGTGCATGCTTTGCACTGTTGGAGGCGTTTTTTTTTCTACGAGAGATTTTTTTGGTGTTCAATAACCACAAAATAATCATGTATATATTTACTCAGTGTGATTTAAATTAGAAAATTTGAAAGTGGGTTGAGTACCTTCAGTCCTTTGAATTTGAACTTTCCTATATGCCTGGAAAAGGTAACACAGTGCCTAATGCATTAAGCAGGAGGACTTAGATACAGGTAGTTAGGAGGCCTGTAGTGAGTGGCATCTTATGAATCTGTTCTCTAAGATTCATTAAGAGGGTCAATATAGACAGGGGAAGACGTTTCATTCCTCTATATCTATTACATGTACTCTAATGTATAAATTGAAAATGAGAAAGCTATTATATTCTGAACGAATAGACTTATGGTAGAGTGTGTCATGCGAGGACCCTATCCTTGGTTGACCGTAAGAGAGGACGTGGTCTTGAGTTTTCATGGGTTTGTATGGATTTCATCAGACATATGTGGGGAGTTTATGAGCGATTTTCATTCCTTAGTTTGGGTAGTTTTTCCGGGTGTTACCAAGATCTATCGATATCTACACTAGAAGTATTGGTGGCCAGGTATGAAGGAGGATGTAGCTAGTTTTTTTATGAGATGGGGCACCTATCAGTAGGTGAAGGCAGAGCATCAGCGACCATAAGAGATTTTATAGTAGTTAACCATTCATGAGTAGAAGTGGAATGATTTCGTGATGGATTTCGTGATGGGATTAGCGAGATTTCCTTGAGGGAACGATGCGTTTTAGGTTGTTGTTGACAGACTCATGAAGGTTTCACATTTACTGATGATCAAGGAAGACTTCAGTGTTGATGATATTGGAAGGTTTTTCATACGAGATATTTTAAGTTTTCATGTGGTTCCATACTCTATCATTTAGATAGGGATTCCTGGTTTACTTCTCAGGTCTGGTAAGAACTACAAAGGGATTTGGGTACACAAGTACTCTTGAGTATAACTTACCACCCCCAGACAGATGGCCAGTCTTAGCACATGATTCATGTTATGGAGTACATGCTTCGAGAATGCATCCTAGATTTTGGGGTGTCTTGGGAGAGACACATATCCCTATAAGAATTTTCCAACAATAATAGTTTTTAGGAACCAATTCAGATGGAAACCCATGAGGATTTATACGGTAGGACATTCCGATAACCCCTAGGTTTGTTGGAGGCAGGACTTGCAGCTATTCTAGGACCTCATCCTGTCTAAGAGACCACTGAGCAAGTGGAGTTGATTTGTAAGTGGGTGTCTACTACACAATCTCACCAGAAATCTTATGCTGATCGACGGAGATGACCTGTGGAGTTCGAGGTCAGAGATCAGGTTTTCGTATGTATCACACCGAGGGTGGGTTAAAAGATTATGAGGAACCATGGAAAGATTTCTCCGAGACACATTAGGCTGATTTATTATCAGTTTCAGTTACCTCATATGTACCAATCTATACACGACATCGTCCTTGTTTCTCAACTGTGATGTTAATTTTCAAACCCATGTCATGTTTTTCAACCTTAGGAGGTTTAGTTGGAGGTGGATACATCTTTTGAGGAGAACCCTATTATGATTGTGGATCACAGAATGAAGGTTCTATATGGACAGTATGTTCCTCTAGTACGGGTGTTATGGAAGCACGAGCATGTACAGGATGAGACTTGGGGGAGGGAGGATAACGTATGATCACAATGGCCAGAGATGTTTGAAGTTTCTTCTTCGCCACCCCTGGATGGGAAATTCGGGGAAGAATTTATTTAAGGGGGGAAGTTTGTAAGAACCTAAATCATATTTTCAATTATGAATCTTTATTTTAGGTTTTTTTTATGAAAAAGGATTAATTGGAAAATTTATTAATTACACGCCGTGTACTTTTGATTACACATCATGTATCGAGTTTTCATGGGTAGCTGTGTACTGGCCGTGTAACGGCCGAGTACACGACCATGTAGGTGACTTGGAAGACCACCTAAAGCGGGAGTTGGTTGAGTCTAGTACATGGCATGTACATTAAATGAAAATGCAATGTAATTTTCTTTTTATTTGATTAATCGGATCAAGGTCACATCTCATCTCCGGAAACACCTTCTTCTCCTCGTGTTTCATACAGGAGAGCGATGAACAACTGAGATACTTCTAGTTCCTCCAATTCTTTCATCTGATCTCCAATTGAGATGCCTCTAGGTGTGTTGGATTCCCACCAGTGTGATATCTCTTCCCCTAGAGCCTCTCTTAATGATTTCTCCTCTCTCATGAGTTATCAAGGGTTGTTCATTTTTACCCTTTTCATAGATCTACATTGTTCAAGGCTGATTCAAGGGCCGACGTTCAAGACTGTTCTTAGTTCAACATCAAGGTAGGTGGTTTGTGAATTTACTTGAATTTATTTGGATTATATATGCTTAATGTCCCAAATAACTATGTTTGGATTATTCAGCGTTTTGGAATTTTACCCTGCGTAATTTGTAATATAGTTTGATTGTTTGATTAAGGGTTTTCTCTTATTCATGAGATTGTATACCCTTGTTTGTGGGACAGCCCATGGGTTCATTCCCTTATTTGACTATTATTGTTCATTGGTCTAGGTTTCCTATGTGGAATACCATGTTTCCGTGCCTTGAATATCTTAGGATAGAGTTGATTGGTTATTTGTGAATCTTGTGATTGTTAATTGATTAATGTTGATCCATGTAAATGTTTGAACTGCATGTAGTTCCTTTAATAATGATAATATGCTTTGATTAAAGTTGTGCCTTGTGATATTTTAGATTCTGTGTAGATTCTTTAATGAATGTTTTATGTGTGCTAATCTTCCAATGGACAATGAGAGACATGTACCAAGAGAACTATGGGGGTTTCCTTGTTTATTTAAATAGGACCATGAGAGACTTGGTGTACACATTGACACAGGGGAATTGACCATTAGAGCTACCCAGTAGGTCTTTTCTGATTATTTATACTATGTTGACCCAGGGGGTATTGGCCGTGAGATCTACTTAGAGGTCGTGTATAAATTATTGATTCCATGAGGACCCAGGGGTATTGACCATGAGAGCTGCCCATGTAGTCATTTGAAATTGACTAGTGCTATGTTAAACGAAAGGGGTTAGAGCGTGAGATATTTCCCATAGGGTTATTTATATATGTTTGAATGATTTTTGTGAGTCTTCTAAGACAAATCACAAGACCAAAATAGATCTTACTTGTTTATTTAGATGGTCTTCTGAGATATCTATTTTGTTACTATTTCATGGGGGAATATAGAGCATAGGCCAGATCACGAGTTTACAAGTTGTAATGGTTGAATAATAAATATAAAATGAATGTAATTGAAAACATTAGTATTGTTTACTTTTGAGTTATTCATGGATTTTTACTTCATTTATACATATTTCCTGCTATATATATTCACTGACTATTAGGCACATATCTTTTGGTGGTTGCCTATGGGGATTCGTCTCACACTCTATTCGAGTTATGATTTGGGACCCAAACAGATTATATGGTTGCCAGAATAGATAAGGGGAAGAGACCTTCTACATAAGGTACCAGATATCTATTAGAGTTGGAGAGCATGGGGCCAAGCAGAGGCTTGTGATGTTGTTTCAGTTTACTATTTTCAGTACTTTGGTTTCTATATTTTATTTCTAGAATTGTCACTTGTTTGGATTATTTCCTAGATACATGTGAAATGCATCATTTATTTATATATTTGATATAGTTTATTATTCTATCAGTCGTCCAATGTTTACTTATGTTGTATGATAAAAGTGTTTCCGCAACTTTTTACTATTTGTTTCCACTGTGTTACTCTTCCAATGAGGGCATAGTTTCCCATTATCACACCAAATCCCATCATTGCTATTAGGAAGCCTTTGGAATTCAGGGAAATGCACTTGAGGCCATGTGACCAAATGGGTACTGGTCACCATTGGGAGACACCCATAACCGGGACGTTTCAGTAACAATAATAAGAATATATTATTAGCTCATTTATGCAGTTTTACTTACCAACATGAACAAGACATTTCTTATTAAATAAAAAGTTTATTGACATAATATAAAATCAAGATATTTGTTATAATAAAATTTTTATCATCAAATATAATAATAATAATATTTCAATAACCATCCTTGTAGGTGGTGGAGAAAAATTATGTACCCTATTCATGGAGATGGTGAGCCAACCAAATTGTGAACAACAATATCATTTAAAATTTAAATGGATTCTGGGTATCAGATGGATATTCTTACCCAATAATAACATATAATTATAATTAAGATACATATGTTACAAATTGTAGATATATGGAAAACATAAGGGGTGATATAAGAAGAATAAAATTAAATGATGTTTAGTTGATAATTTACCTATTCTTATGGTCATCCTCTCTTAGGATCCCCCTTAAGGAACCATGAAATGGAATTTTTATAATAATAGGATTCCAGAAACACGGAGGAGATATTATAGAATATTTTGGTATATTTTGGCAAACATTTATGGTATTAAACTTGTGAAGATATGGGGTGGTGAGGGGTTACAATTATAAGGGGGTGAGAGATGTCTTTTTCAAATATTATATTCATTAATTTATTATTTTGGCACAAGGATACTCATAGTAATGAATCATGGTACTATATAGAGTAATTAAATCATGTGAGGATTATAAAATGGTCACTTACATCCACTATTACTCATTTATTCATATATGTTTCATATAATGTGGATTGTTTTTTGTTATATTTTACTATTAACCATAAAATAAACTATTTTAAAAAAAATAAAAAAATTACCCTAAACACTTATCAATGTAGAGATTATATAAATGAAAGCAATTTTATGAATATAATTTTATAAATATGATAATTTTAGATTTTTAAATAATTAATTAATTATTTTAAAAATAACAAAGTTAATATTATAATCATATTTCGGACCCTTTGAAAAATTACCTCATGTCTCATAAAATTTTATTATCACTCTAATATAAATTAAATGTATCTTATTAACAAATTTTATAAAAAAAAATTCTTTAATATCAATATACTATTAAAAAAATGAAATTAATACATTTATGTTTTACAACAATAAAGACACTTATTATATCATTTTTAAAACAGTATTTACTCTTACCATGATATAAATACACTAAATTTTCAGTTTATAAAATAAAATATTAAAATTATTTTATACTCTCATGGGTGGGGATACAATTATAACTATTAGGTTATTATTCTTAAAAGACATATTACTATTCCAACGGTCATATTTGTAAGGGTCAAATGGGTTCCCTATATTTTTTATATATCACATATTTAATTCATTATTTGCTCACTAGTTTCTTCTCTATTATATATCATATAATTTTAAAAATGTGTGTTTTATTACTAATATTTTTTTTAATTTCCAAAATTTTCTACATGAGTGAAATTATTATATTAGATCGATCATATCTAAATTTTCATATTATAAAAATCTTGTTTTCTATTCTTTTTTATCAAATTGTATTATATTAAATTAATATGATCATATTTATTCTCAAAATGTAATGGTCAAATTAATAAAATAAAATTTTCTTGGTTTTTTTCATCTGGTGCATGGAATTTATATACTACAACATTAATAAATATGACAAATTATATAATCACAAGAGAACTTGAATTGATAATATTCCTGGTCATTAGAACGATAGTGTAACGACCCAAAATTCTATCAATGTGTATTCCAATCTTATAATAGTGTAATATATTATATTCTAATAAAATCACACATATAACACAATAAAAACGTTATAAATGATGAATTTGTGAAATAATAGTAATTTCAAGATGTTATGGAACATTTAGCGAAGGAATTGTAACTTGACCTATAAAATAAAAATATGACCATTAAGAATATTAATATTAATAATTCTATAGTAAACTTATCTATTAAAGTATAAAATAAATTTATGAAACTTATAAATGATAATAGGATATAATTATATCATAGTCAAAGTAAATAAATGTGTTCAAAATTATAAATTATCTATTGGTATTTTTATAAATCATTTATTTTTGTTTAAAACATTATAATTAATATGCTGATTTAAAAGAAAATTTATTTTCATAAAATATATTCATAATTTTATAATTTTTTACTTTTGATTATAATTTAATTTTACGATACCTTATTTAAATTTTCAAAGTGTTATACAATCACTTATAATTTTAAAATATTTATTTTTCAAATAAATTATAATTTAAATAAAAAAAATTATCATATTTAGAAAATTAATTTATATAAATTAAGTCCATTTTTGAATTCTACATGTATAAAAATGGATACGTTGATCTTTTGGGATTTTTCTAAAATAGTTGAATTTTTGGGGAATAGTAAAATACGCTAATTTTCCATATAAGCTATATACATGAATATTCGATTCATTGATGATTTATGGATGATGTAAGAATATAATCAAAAACACTCATTCCATTATTACTATATTTATTAATAGTAATAAATCTATTCATTTTCATGATCCAAAATAATAAACTAATAAATACAATAATAAAAAAAACACCCCTCCCCACCACTATAAATACCAGCACTCACCACCACTTCTCCTCACACCTTCCATACCTGGAAGAGTTTCTAATTTATACCAAATACTCTTCCCAATACCATCCCTCATATCTTTGATCCATTTTTACCATAAAAAGTCCAAACCCTTTTCCATGAGGAGGTCCTCAAGGAGGAGAAATTAAAGAGGTAAACCACTCCTTCTTTTTCACTTATTTTCTTATCAATTTCAATTATTTTTCTTATCATCTCCCCAATTACCCTAATCCGTGTGGAATGATAACTATATTAACCTATATATACTATAATTGTATTTTGGTAGTGGAATAATCCATCATCAACCATCTTCTTTCTCTCCCTTTTTTTTCTAAAAATTAAAACATCATCCGTGAGGTGTTGTTTTATTGCATTCGAGGAAAAAAATTTCATTTTCAATTTAATACTTCAGGAATGGTGATAAAAATAATTTAAGGGTTGAAAAAAATTATAAAATGTATGATACAACCTTTTTTATGTTCTGGAACTATTATATATACATAATATAATATAATAAGACAAAATGAGTTTGTTGTGGTCGAAAGTCACCAACATTAATCTAAATGACTATCATTAACATATGATCTAATAAATAACAATAATATACGATAAATAAAAATATATAAGACTAATTAATGTTATATAATTTCATTAATAATATATAATAGATATTTTGTATTATTATCCCCGTTCTAAACAGTATTCCATATATGTATACAAGTGAATCGATCATGAATACCATGAAAACGATCACTTGAAATTAAACACTATATCTCCTCAAATGAAAAAAACATAATAAAAATAATAATTAATAAAATAAATTTACAATAGGTTATGTATTTATTAATTAAATTATATAATTTGATTATCCATGACATTATGAACTAGTAGAAAACCATTTTAGATAAAGGGTAAGGGATCCTTTCGAAACGTCCGTTATTCCTTCGGGTGATTCTTTATATATCTTTACCCAAATGGAATTAATAATTATTTTTATATAATAATTATAAATTATGTTTATATGTTCAAAACTCATGTATCCATATCATTTAATTATTATTTAATAGGAAATTACATGTTTTAAAAATGATCGCTTCTCAATTATTCCCGAAAAGCAAGCCCATTTGAAGGGAACTTCCTGATATATAATCAATTTCAAGTGCACTACAAAATCAGTTTTAAACCATAATTATTTTTCTAAATTAACTAAATTTATCACAAAAAACTATATTAATTCATTTCGAGTATTTTTATAAACAATTATTCCTTATCCTTTTTAAAGAATCAATAAAACTTTTCTATACACCCCACTAAAGTGGCTCACTTCTAATTTTTCTTAAACAATTTTTTTGTGTTATCAATTAATTTTGACATGTAATACCATGTAAAAATATTATTTTCCCTTGTTATTGTGCATGTTTGTTTTAAATAAATTATTTCAGGGAAACCCTTTTGAAATTATCATTTTTATTCCTTACGACATGATTTCGATACCAATTTCATTCCATCAGTGATCCCTATATATATGTTTGATTAATCATGTTGAACACATATAAATGAACATTTAATAGTGGGTTCATCTAGATATAATTCCAAAAAAATTGGTAATGTTTTATCTCATGGGACGTCATGTTGGGATAGGGTGCGAACCTGAGTTCTTTAAGGGACTTTTTCTAATATGTGATATAGTATTGGAAGTGATCCTCAGCTCAAGTTTATGTAATTTTATATTTTGTTTCCAAATTTCTATTTTTCCATGATTACATGATCCCATGTTATACATGTTATGGTACATTATGTTTACTCATGATTAATTATTTTTTATGTCACCATGTTATGACTGGTAACCTATGTGCTTTACATTATTCTTATGTTTACTCCTTTATAGGGATTTTAGCTTATCCCTTTTATTTATATATTCCCCAAGAGAACCCATGAGGATATAAGAGCTCAACGGATGTAAAGATCTCACTATGGACTTTAAAAATATATTTTTTTATTTTGGTTCAATGTTTTAATTTTTATGTACCTTATCTTCCCAATACATTGGACTTTACAATCCTTGGCATGAAAATAATGGATCATTGTGTTTAAATTCACATATTTATATTTTAAAAAGGACAAGGTCATTATTTATTGTATCATAGAATGGTCTATTATGTTTTGGATATTAAAAATATAAAAATTTAGTAAGAACCCTATAGATAATTTTATGAACATGGATAATGTATTTTGAGACTTGTGGAATCATAAGATAGGATATAATTTTCTATTAAATTTTCATCCTTATATGTTCAAAATTGCCTTTTTATTATCTATGTATTGAAGTTCCCCAAGTTATACATTAATTTTCATAGGTAACGGTTGGAAATAGGAATAAATATTTCCAAATATCAATGTTATAGGCAATGTAATGATTCCCCTAATGAAATTTCAAATCTGATGGGAATTGTTGTTCTGAACTTCAGGATAGTACTTGCTTAACAGTCTCATGTTATGAATAATAACATGAATCATGTTGAACACCCTCCTTATTCTAAGAAACCTTATGTGATCGTTGAGTCCTTCATGAAAAAATGTCATCCCATATTATGTGGATCTTCTAATCCCAGCATCTTGGAATAATGGATTAACTCCATTGAGAAGATATTCCATGTCCTCTAAAACTCAGTGGAAGGAAAATTTATTTTGGAAGTATATAGATTTTTTGGGAAAGCTGATCAGTGGTGGAAACTAATAAATTACATGAATTCCAAGACATAAATTGGTTCTATGGAATGGGAACCATTCAATAAAATATTTTTCAATAAATATTTCCCCCAAACATTATCTTCTGATGGATAGGGAGTTTGTTAGACCAAAGAAAAATGAAGATGATTATGTCAGGGAGTATGAGGAAAAATTTACAAGCCCTGAATGATATTACTCTATCTTTTTTATGAAAAAAGAAATTAATGTGGGTCTCTTATTATTAGACTAAAGTGGAGTCTATGAAAATATTTGTAAATTCAAGACATTGAAAGATATGAATAGATTTTAAATTGTTCTCATATGGTAAAAATGGAGACCAGAGACACTCAGTAGCCTCATGGGCCTAGAGATAAAAAGGGTAATGTGGAATTTAATATGGTAGTATCAAAATATAAATACCATGACGGAAATAAAACCCAACATCCCACATGTCAAAAGCGAGGGAAGAATCATCCTGGAAGCTGCCAAAGGTAGACCAATAGGTTGTTCGAATGTGAAATAGAGGGGAATATGGATAATAAATACCAAAGGGATATGAATAATCCAAATAATATATAATAATAATGTAGGATTTATATAAACATTCACACTATTCTTTAGTTATTCAACTATAAGGGACTTGTATAATATGTAATCCATTTCCCTAGGACATGGTTTGTCAGAGTCAATCAACTAAAAAATCCTAAAAGGAAACAAGGAAGGGTATATGTTGTCACTAATGTTGTAGTGGATCCCAAAAATGATGTGTTGATATGTATTATAATTATTCATTCAAGAATTGTGAATTTAATATTTGACTCTAGTTCTACAGATTCTTTCATATAATAGATGTTAAGGAGAACTATTCATACACCACCTTAAAATATGAAGGTTAAGTTATCTACAAGAACATGGAATGAGGAAATTATTTCATCCAAGGTTTTAAATCCCCCCATGATAATGAATAGGTACTTAACCTATCATAAAATATTAATTTAATTCCTTCTTTGGAGTTTTAAGAAATATTGGGCATGGATTGGTTATCATTATACAAATACAACATCAACTATCGAGAAAGGGATATCACCCTCCAAATCCCAAAGAATCCTCGAATTCTATAAAAGTGTAAGGTGGATAATGAATTTATTTAGAATCATCATATATGTATTGGAAATTATTGACATAATAGAAATAATTTATATATCAAAATATTGATATTATAGAGAGAATCATGATTGAAGATATGCTTATTGTGGGGGAATACATTGATTTTTCCCATAAAAATCTGGTCCTCCTCTTGATCGAGAGGTTGAGTTCTCAATTGAACTTACTCGTAGATATCTACCTCTATCAACTACAGCTTACAGAATGGCCACCACTAAGTTAGAGAAACTGATGAATAAATTGAAAGAGAATTTAGATAAGGGTTTTATATACTTGAGTGCTTCCCCATGGTGTGAACTAGTCCTCTTCGTCTAGAAGAAGGATTAATTAATGTTCCTATGATTTGATTATCATGAGCTCAACAATATCACGATAAATAAAAATTAACCACTTCCACAGAAAGATGAATAGTTTGATAAACTATGTGGGGCTATGTATTTCTCTAAGGTGGACCTTCGGTAGGGATATAACTAACTAAAGGTGAGTAAGGATGAAATTCCCAAGATTGAATTTTGAAAGAGGTATGGATGCTTTGAGTTCATAATAATTCCCTTCATACTCACTAATACTCGATAACATTTCATGGTGTTAAGGAATAGATTATTTATAGATTACCATGACACATTTGTGGTAGTCTTTATCGATGATATTCAGATATACTCCAAAATAAATAAGGAGTATGAGGATCATTTAACTAATATGATAAATACATTGTGATGGGATAAAATATATGAATAATACAATAAATGTGAGTTATAAATGGAGGAAGTATCATTTTTATGGAATTTTATCACTAGAAAATGAATATTTATAGATCCTTCAAAAATGGAAATCGGTGAGCAGGCTGGGAAAACTACTATAATGTAGATGAATGGATTCCTTGGTCTATTATGGTACTATAGATGATTTTTGAGGAATTAATCAACTTTAATGAAACCCACAAAGCAAGTTTACATGGAAGGGAGTAAAGTTTCTATGCACCAATGAATTTGAAGACCACCTCAAGGTGTTGGAAAAGAGTCTTATCACTGCAGTAGTACTCACTTCAGACATGTGGGGAAATATTTTTGGATTACAATGATTCTTTAATTAAGATATTAGGCTATGTAGTGATGAAAAATGATAAAGTGATATCCTAAAACTCATGGTATTAGAAAATTCATGCGAACAACTATCCCTCATGTGATCTATAGTTGGAAGCTGTGAATTATGTGTTGAAAATCCCGAGGGATTATCTCTATGGGTCAAATTGTGACATATATACTGATCATAATATCCTCAAATATATATTCACATAGAAGGATATTAATATGTGAAAATGAATATGGTTATAGTTCATCATGGATTATGACTTCTCAATACACTACCATTATGTTAATGAAAATAATGTGGTCGATGCTCTATGTATGAAGGATCCTGTAACTTTATCCATGATGAGAATTGAGAGGGATCCAATCATATTAAACATTTGAAGGATGTAAATGAGAATAATTAAGGAATGAAAAACATAATTCCTTTAAAAAATGGTTACTCAATCATCCCTTATGGATTAAATAAAATATTATCCAAGAAATGAAAAAGAAATTCAAAAAAGGTAGAAGCTATCAGAAATGGGAAATCTATAGAGTTCAAAATTCATGAGGATGAGTCATAATATTAGGGTCTTAAATATATTTACCCTCTGATATAGAGATTAAGAAAGAGATTATGAATGATGCACATATATCAACATTTTATATTCTCCCAGGAAGCTTGAAGATGTATCGAGATCGATGTATACACTATTGGTGTGAAAATATGAAGAATGAGATTGCTGGTTGTACATCAAAGTTCATGGTTTTTCTGAAAGTGTAGGATAGAATAAAAAATTATAATGAAATTATGAAACCCTTACCAATACCAATATGTAAATAGTAAAATATCAACAGAGACCATTTAAATGGAAATCCAAAGACACCTATCAAAAATAATAATATATCGGTAATTGTGGATCATCTTACAGAGACAAATCAATTTATAAAAATTCGGGGGGGGGGACTTATCACTTGATCAACATGCATATATATACATCAAGGAAGTATTGAGGATGCATTGAGTACCACTATATATTGTATCCTATTGAGATCCAAGATTTACCACAATGTTCTAGAAAATCATTCAATATTCTCTAATCATTATGGTATCTCCAGTACATCATATCATCCTCAAACCAATGAACAATCTGATTGGACAATTTATAAGCTTGAAGAGATGTCAATAGTATGTTCTACAGACTTTAGGCAATTATCAGACCAATATATACCTCTGGTATAGTTCTCATGAAACAATAGTTTTCACTCATGAATCAAATTTCTCCATGTTAATACCTTTATGGTAAAACATGCAAAATAATGGCATGATGGAATAATGTTAGTGAATGTTAGATTCTAGGACCAGAAATTGATGATGAAATGGTACAAAATGTGAAAAACATCTAGCATAATAACAAGGAATATCAAATACAACATAATAGGTATTAATAAAATCATCAACGAGAGTTAGCATTTGAATTTTGAGACATGGTATTCCATCACATATCTCTGTGGAAGAGGATCACGGTATTTTTTAAGAAATGAAAGGTAAGTCTGAAGTACATCATCCCCTTCGATATTTTAGATCAATTCAGATATATGGACTATTGACTAAAACTTCCACCAACCATGTCTCAAGTAAAATATTTATTCGATGTATCCCTCTTGAGGAAGTAAAGAATACACCCCAAACATGAACTGAATCAGAAGGTGTTATAACTGTCGAATGACCTCTCTTTTGAAGATAAGTCGGTGAGGATCATTGACTTTAGAGATAATGTCCTACAAAAAAATTCCACTTACCAGGTCAATGTAATATTATAGAACCATAGGTAAGAAGAATAAAATGGGAACTAGAGGAAGAGTTAAAGGATAAGTACCCTTACATATTTTCTACTTAGTTAGTAAAATGAACTTTTTAGGAAAAATTTAATAAGGGTGAAGAATGTAATGAGACAAAATTCAATCAATGTAAATTTCTTTATTATAATTATTTCATATATTATATATCACATAAAATCAAATATATAACATAAAAGAACATTATAAGTTAATAATGAATGGAATAAGATGCATTTCAATTGTTAAGGATCATTTATTGAATGAATAGTAAGATGACCATGCAATAGTTACATGACCATTAAGAATAGTAATATGACCAATATCATAGCATCCTCACCTATGAAGGACTAGATAATATTTTCTAATCTTATAAATCATAATGTTATATAATTTTATCATAGTATAAGAAAATAAATTCTTTACGAAATATTAATTAAGTGTTGGCATTTTAATAAAACCTAAATTTTTATTTATAATTTTATAATTAATATAATGAATTAAAAGTGTTTTTTCCAGAAAATATATTCATAATTTTATATTTTGATTTCATATGATTGTAAGTTAATTTTTGGAGACCTGGATTAATTTTTCATGGTGTTACAAAATCAGTTACCATTTTAAAACTGATTTTTTTTATAAATGATGATTTTAATTAAAAATTTAATTTCTCAGATTTTGAAAATTATGTTCAAAAAATGGATTCCTTTTTTGAATTACATACATTGGAAAATGTTTTGGATGTATTTTTGGGATTTTTCTAAAATAGTTGAATTTTTTGGGAATAGTGTAATACGATAATTTATAATATAAGTTAATACAAAAATATTTGAGTCATGAATGATGTGTGGATGAATTAAGCCCATAATATCAAATACTAATTCCATATTTACTATATTTATTATTTGGAATAAAATATATTCATAGTCTTGATCCAAAATAATAATCTAATGAATATAATAATAAAAAATCACCCCTCCCATCCACTATAAATACCACCCTCACCAACTCTTCTCCTCACACAATACAATCCTTGAATATTTTCCATCATATACCAAATATTTATTCTAAATGACTCACCCAATTTCTAGGATCCCTCGGTCCCATTAAAATAAAAAACCCATTTCCCTATGGAGGTTCTCAAGGGTGAGAAATTCATGAGGTAAAATCAACTTTATTTTTATTTTATTTATTTTTTCAATTTCATTTATTTTCTTATCCTATCATCACCTCCCATTATAAAAGTGGAATTATAACTCCAATATCATATAAATAATATAATTTTATTATTATAATGGAATAACCAATCATAATTCCTCTTCAACTCTCCCTTTTATTCTAAAAATGAAAATGTATTCTCTGAGGTGTTTCTTTATCGCCTTTGAGGACAACGTGTTTTAATTTTACATTACCACCTTAAAGTATAGTCATAAAACCATTATAATAGTTGAAATAGAACTTAAATTTTTTTATATAAACTTTTCTACGTTTTTGAACTAACATATATATATAATATAAAATAATACCACAAAAAAATTCATTATGATCAAAAACTGCAAAATATAATCTAAACTATTATCATTAACATGTTATCTAACAAGTCATACTCATATATGAGAAAAATAAAAATATACAATACCAATTAATCTTTTTTATTTTCATCAATAACATTTAATTTCAATTATGGATAATTATCCCCATTTTTAACTATCTTCCATACATGTATACAAGTGAATCAATCATGAAAACCATGAAAATGAACACTTATGAATGCAAAAATTAAACACTTTAACTCATAAAATTACCATAAACAGACTCAAAAAATTAATAATTAATAAAAAAATTTATAATAGGTTATGAATTTATTAATTAATGAATATCATTTTATTTTATAGTACATTGACTACATGTGAAAATTGTTTCGTGCATAAGGTAAGGGATCCTTTCCAAACATCCACTATTCCTCATCCAATCCTTTTTTTGTATTTTTTTTAAAAACCACATTAACGTTGAGTGGGAACCATACATACATAAAAACAAAAACCACAGACCACCTATTCCAAAATTAAAAAAAACAACCAACCTCGAATTTCAAAATTCATAATGAAACACCCAAATGGAATACAAAATTTGAGAAACCACCATAATCATGGAACCGCGAGCTTCCACCTGTTACCCATCTGAACCGCATCATCCCTCATGTCGTTGTTCCCATCGAAATCACCACCATTATAAACCATGTCATTTGAGTCCCATCACCATCCATCATCATCATTATAACCACCATCGACATTGCCATCCTCTCCCCACCGTCTAAAGCCACACCGGTCACTAGAGACCATTTGAACTCATCGTAACGATCATAAAAACCCATCACAATGCCATCACGTATCAAAAATAACCAAACCACATAAATAGAATTTATAAGAAGTTGATTTTCATACCCCCAATACATCCACATATCCCCATTTCTAGAGACAAAAAATCCTTCATCATTTTTAGGTCATACTCTCCACTTTCGTACCTGCCGAACAACTCAACAGTCGAGAGGTTCAATAACCAAAAACCAATTATCCAAAATCACAAACCACCAGATGATCATATTCAAATAAAATTACCACTAAGCACACCAAAATACCACATGAAATTTAACCAAATCCATAAAACAATCCAAGAACTCAAGAATCGAAAACCATCACTTAGCCATCCACCAGAATACCATCAAGCGAGAAAAAAGTCCTAGTCGCAAGTCAGATCTGAACTCTCATCGCCGACCCCAAAACCAAACTCTATGCCCACATAGAACCTCAATACGCACCCATCATTTACATGGAACCAAAGCTTCATGAGACATGACTCAACCATGAACCTTCACTATGCCGCTGTGAAGCGCCCTAACAGATTCAGGGTTCAGAAAAAATTGAGGTAGCCAATAGTGGAAACGTTGGGTCAAGCCCATAACATCGTAATCTGCTCTCCATACACCATAGAATAAGAAAGTCTAGGAGGGGATGCAACCAAATTATTTTATATGTTCCAAATTAATTTATCCAAATTATTTTACGCTTCTTTGAAGAAGAAATAGATATTTTAAAAAGGTTGCCTTGTCAATTTTTTCCACTATGAAATCTCATTGAAAGAGAACCTCCTGGTTTCTTATCCATTTTCTAATGAACATCATAATCTATTTAAAACCACCATTATTTTTTTTTTCTAAAATCACCCATTTTATCATGATAAACTATCTTTGATCATTTCGGGTTTTATAGAAACAATTATTCCTTATCCGTTTTAAAGAATCATTAAAATTTTCCTTATACCTCACTGAAGTGGATCTTGTTTATTAAAATAATTTTAACTTTTTATCATTTAAATTTGAAAAAAAACTATCATGATATATGTATATTTTACCTTATTAATGTCCTTATATGTTTTAAATCCATTCATTCAAGGACACTATTTTGATATGATCATTTTATTATTCCTTATGGCTGGATAACGATACACATTGAATTTTATGGGTAACCATTATGTTTTTGTTTGATTCATCATATGGTACAAATATACATGAACATGTTATAACAGGTGTACAAATTTTTCACTCCAATTCATTGGTTAATGTTTATTCTCATGAGACATCATGTTCGTACATGGATTGAACTTTATTCCTTTATGGGTCATTTTCCACCATGTGTTATATTTTTGGCAATGACCCTTGACTCCTTTTTATGTCTTATTATATATTTTTTGAAAAATACTATGGTTAAATGATTATAGGATATAATGTTAGGTGTGTTATAATACATTATCTTTACTCATGTTTCATTCCTTTTTATGTCATCAGGTTATGCCTTCTCTCCCATCTTCTATGCTTTATTTCTATGTTTATTCCCTTATGAGGCTTTTTAGATCATCAGTTTGGTTCATTTTCCCCCCGGATATCCAATGAACATCTAAGATATAAAAGGAATTTAGGAGATCACTAATGATATTAAATAATGTATTTTTTAATTTTGGTTCCATATTTTTAGTTTTATATTCCTAATCATCCAAAGAGACTAGAATTTACGATCAATGGCAAGTAATAGCTGGTTAATTATGTTTAAAATCACGTATGAATATGTGAAAAGGATTGGGAAATTATACACAGAACCCCATAGTTGGTTTCATTAGGATACGTTGAGAGGTTTTTATCAAAGTCTTAGGTTCCAATGTGATATTAAGGTTGACATAAATGGGGATTATAGAGTGAAGGCATAACCTGTCATCATATAAAATTATATATGGAAAGACTATTTAAAGGTTTATGGTACCTAAATTATACCCATAGTCATATTTTCTATGTATGTGTGTTATTCATATCACTAGTTTAATGAGTGATGAACATAAGAGTAATTTAATTTATAAGAAATATTTTCCTTAGTTCAATGTAATCGAAATGATTGAACCTTATAAAGGAATTATAAACTAAATCAATGGCAGTGAAATGGAATTTCATAATCATTGATGTGGGATATGAAATTGAATAATTACAAAATTATCTGTTAATATTTTATAAGAAATGTATTTTTGAAATGTAATAAATTATTTAAGGAAAAAATATTAAATTTATAAGGGGCCTTGAAATAATAATTTGAAATAGTATATTGAATTATTATTTTGGAATTGGTTTTGCAAAATTTGTATTTTTAAAATTTTATTTTAGATATAAAATATTGAAATTTTGACAATGAAAAAGAAAAATGGAATGGTATTTTGAAATTGGTATATTGGAAATAGAAATCAGAAATCATAAATTGGAAATGGTTTTGGGAAATAAAATTGTGAATTGATGTTTATTGAGTTTGTAATAATCTTTTAATTTATAAAATGGTGAAAATATGTTTTGAATTGGTTTTTATAAACTTATAATGTAAAATAATTATAAAATATAAAATATTGATTTATTTATTGGCTATGAAAAAACATGACGGGGTGGTCTTGGTTACTTATCAGCCTATGGTATAGATGAGAAAACACACACACGAAAGGATTGTGTTACATTTTGGATATAAATTAAGATGAAAAAACTCACAAAGGGGAGTTTGTCGTTATTATTAATATATTATATTGCCTAAGAAAAATCTTTTAAGGGAGGACTATTTTACTATCAGGATATTACCATGGTTGTTCATACTCCAATTATGGAGGTTTTTATTTCTAATTTTTTTCTTGTGAAAACTGAGTCTATTTTTTAGTAGGCACTATCATCATGATGTTATCAGGAACACCCTATGAGTTTCTGATAATGGTATTTTTTATTGAGATTATGGGACTAATTACTAACACTATATAACAATACTCTTGTGTCACCATGAACCCGAGGCATTAGTTGTTGTTTATTATTTTTCTTAATTTTGATTCCAAAACTATTGATAATTTTACATTGATATATTTTGTATACACTTTGTATAGACTGTTTTTATCATCGGTCCTTTTCAATGTCGTCCTACTAATTTTTACTCAAACCCTATTAAGACATCCATGGAACTTGGT
The DNA here is from genome assembly GCA_963277665.1 of Viscum album. Lineage (NCBI taxonomy): Eukaryota > Viridiplantae > Streptophyta > Magnoliopsida > Santalales > Viscaceae > Viscum > Viscum album. The sequence goes on along the minus strand of OY728167.1, from coordinate 669,032,994 downwards.
TTCATAAGAATACACAATTACTGCTTGTAGGTACATGGTTAGGGAAAGGCATGGAGTTGATATTTTTTATTTTTATTACTTGGTTGGAATTTAGATAATGGGAGTGGTTCTGAATTATAACTAATGGGGATGAGCTTATATACTGACTTTATTTTTCTATATAGTACTTCAAGTGTTTAAACCACACATGGGGGATACAGTTTAGTATGTATGAAACATTAATTATTATTTCACGTGATGTTGTATTTATCATATTGACACTTTACTTAGTTTTATATTCTTATTGATATTTTAACTTCTTTAATTTTTTAATTTTTTTGAAAACTCTAATAAATTTTTCATTGGTTCCCCATTATATCATCAAAGGTCGTTGATGCTAATCAAAAGCCTCTGGGGTATAAGCATTCAACCATAGGTTATGTGGAGATCGTCCGTTTGGGAACTCATTAATTGTCTGGGGTGGGTAGATGTCACAAAGTTGTATCAATGATACTTTTATATTCACATACCATTTAAGAATGGTATATAGGATACTTATATGTTCATAGGTATTGGTAAGGATATCATTAATGGGATTTATTGACCCATTTATATGGGAAAATCCATTTTTCTTTGGATGAGAATTTTTTTTATTACTTGTTACTTTTATAGTTTATTTATTTCCACCTTGAGTGAATCACATGGATGCGATATTATTGAATTATGGGATTATTTCACTTTTATAGTATAGAGAGATGGTGTGTGTGTTCATGTATCTTTCTTGGATCACACTGTTTACATTCTATCCATATAATACATATGATTGATTTTAATATGGGATTCACATGTTTTTTTACTTATTAACTTTGGTTTACATCTATTGGTAATTTATATCTACCTATGGATTTAAAAAATGGAGGTTATTTGGTTATTTATAATATACGAATCCATTTAGATAGTGATTTTTACTTATAAAAGTATGCTGTCATTCTAATTTAATAACTCTTCAGGTGAATTATAATTAAATAGGATGATATAAATGAATTATTCAAGTGATGGTTTTATTTAAATAATGTGTTATTAGTAATCCTATAAATAGATTTACATTATTACTTGTGAATGAACTCCTATATAAAAAACATAGAATATGATATCTTAATGAATAATGAAAAATTATAACCTATAATATTGATGAATAATGGGATGTAATAAAAATTTTTATCCTTATGAATAATGATATATGACCTTGTATAGTGAACATGGATAGAGGGAGATCCCATGTGGTGAGAACGTTGTATCATACCTGATATGTTTTGTTAATATTTGTTTTGTTTACCCTATGTAATAATATTCATGACTTTTGAGAGGGTAGGGAAGTACAGTTTAAATATGGATGTGTGATGGACACTATAGTTGGTGTGTTGGCACATACTGTGGATAACAATTGGTGTATATAAAAGGGTTGTCAAGACCTAGAGTAATTGGTTGGATTTGGTGAGTTATATGTCATGAGTTTTTGAACTAGGAAAAGAGTGTCATGGATTGATATTAGGGGCTATGTGTGAGAGTCTCATGGTCTATAATATACGACTGAAAATAGTAATTAGGAAATGAGTTGGTGATTGAGGGTCTCCATGAGAGTGTTTAACCTGGTATCATAGGTATTTTAGATATGTTAGGTGATGATATATTATTTTCTATGATGAATTGTTGAATGGATGGTTCTATCATGTTTCAAGATAAGGAATTATTAATCATTGTATATTTTATAAGAGAATCACCTTGCATAATTGTCTTTGGGTTTAAGGATGATTTTAGTGCACATAGGTTTGTTCAAATGCCTAAACCTATGGTTTTCAAATGTATTATTCTATAATATGGTCATTATTGAACCTAAAATGGTTAGCATGTGGTTGATGGAGTGTGGGTATATTCTTTTTGAAAATATGGAAATCTATGGATGGTTTTGTTTACTAGTCTTGGAACATAATACAAATTATTCTCTAAGAATTATGGAACTGACATCCTAGAGGAGCATGATCAATGGTTAGGCACATGATCCTAGTTTTGATAAATTATATCCTGTGGGAGCATGAATCGGGTTGGGATACTGGGATGTGCAAGTCTATACACCTAATACTCTTTAATTTGATTGAGTGACATGCATATGGTATGCATGTATTAGTGGAGTTCTTATCATTGATGGTCACGAGTTTCCTGAGGATTTTTTGTTTTTCCGATAGGATTCTTATATAATGGTGACCTAGATATTTTTATAAAATAAGAATGGTGGTCACTATACTGGGATGATTCTAGGAATTTCATTTTGTCATGGTATGATAGTTATGATCATGTATTGGGATAATAAATATGAGTTTAATGTGATTGGCTCATGTTGAGTTTTATCAAAGAGTGGTATGTATGAACCCATGTAGTGGGGAGTAAACTGTAAGACTCAAAAGGGTGAGTTCCTCATTTTGGGTTGAATATCGGTGAATATTTTGGATTCCATTCATAGATTATAGGAAATGAGTTTTTTTATTTTGTCTCCCTTGTGAGAGTGAGATGACCATGTCTAATATTTGTGTACATCAAGGATTGTTTATGGTCCATGGTGGCTAGGAGTTACACTATAGATGTCAAGATAATGAAACTCCTATAGTAGGGTGAGTTTTATCAGTTGCATGTATATAACCATTATTTTGGAAGGGTCACTATATAGTACAACTAACCATAAAGAGGTCATAGTGGTGTAGGGATGATGATGTGAAACAAAGTTGACCTATACATTGATTCCTTAGGGAATTCCACATGGAAGAAGATATTTTATGTTGAATTGAAATCAAGAATTGGATTTATTCATGAGAAGGTATTAATGTTATCTGAGGGTGTTGGGGTACATGGTGAACCCGTGTGTAATATAGAAAAAACATTCTTTGAACTGTTGACTATTTATCTATAGAACCACCCTTGGAGGTTGTTATGGATTTAAAAGAGAATATTTGAGTGATCACAAGGTACCTATTGGCATAAACTTATAATAATAAAATGGTGTGGATAATTTTAAATTGGATACAGCAAGAGTTGTATAACTCTTGTTTGCATGTGGAATTGTATTATGTAAGTTAAAAACAAAAAATGTCATGTCATTTCTGAGATGGAATATTCATTTTTTGAATCAAACTAATATTTTTAAGGAAATACTATTATATTCATGCATTCATAATGGATGGTGGAATTGTTTTCATACCAATTTTTAATTCAATACTGATGATCGGAACCAGAATTCAACATGTTTCATTTTGTGTGTTCATTTTTGGAATGTTGTTTACCGCACCGAGAGTAATACTGAATGTGGGTATGGTGATTAAAAAGGTCATTCTGATGGTAGTGGAACCATGGAATAAAATTTTTGGGTATTAATAAGAGTCTTATAGTTGAGATAATTATAGTTCTAATGGTAAATTTAAAGACCACATCAAGAGTGCTTCAAGATAGATGTGTGGGGGTAATCACCTTCTAACTATATCAGTGGTGATGACATGCATTATCATGCGTATTGACGGTCTGTGTACCTTGAGTTTGAGAATGCTTCATGGATAATATCTGATCATTTATGAATGGAACAAGGTCATGTAGATTCAATTTTGTGACTGATTTTATTTTGGATAAATGGATGGATGACCATTAGGGCTTCTCTATAACATGATGTGTAACTGTTGGAAATATGTAATATTATTTAAGTATGGATGGGTTTAAAATTTAATTATTTTTTTGAATATTTGATTTAGTTGGTGGATGAATATATAACTATGGTTTTATATATAAACTCCAGTATTTCATAAATGGATATCACATCATTTTAGCTGAATATTAAATAAATTATAAAAACAAATTACTAAGGACCATAATAGATTAGGGACATTGGAATCATTGAACATAATCTTCTAATATATTGAAATTTCTTAATTTTTTCCCAAAAATATCTACTCACTTAGTAATCTATATATAAATTCCCTAATAAAAACTTTCATCATAAAATAGGGAATGGAAACATGAGAAAGGTTGGGATAAAATTCTCAATAAGGGTAAAATATGTTGATATGTAATCATAACATGAGCGTAAAATCTGAAAATTAAAACCAACTTGTCAAATATAACTATAATGAAACGTGGAATAGTGATTGATAGTTCATAAGAAATGAATCTTAAGGCAATAAAAGAACATTATCCCTGAGAGTGTAACATTTTATTATGATATAGATCTTGTGCCATACAAAATAGGTTATAAAATTGTGAACATGTATAAATAAAAATAGTTTCACTAATTATTTTATGGATTTGAAATTAGATCCTCCCATAATATTTTGGAAATGAAACCAGGTCCATGCGTAACAATATGAACATGAATGATAGGTACACATATAACATTGTGAACATGTAATCAGGTTCATTCATAACTCTGTGAACGTGTAATTAGTTTCACACATTACATCATATTATTCAAGGTTCACTCCCATGTACATCATAGTATTAAAATTCCATTACTGCAATGAGCTCACTCAATGTTCCAATATTATATTACTATATCAAGCTCACTCCCTATTTGAGCTTGGCATTACTGTACTTGGTTAACTAACTAATACAACCGTGTATTACTATACCGGTTTACTCTATTTCCAACCATATATATATCTCATGATATATATAAATCTTTAACCATTTCTTTGGGGAACTATCATAGTGCAACCATCATATAACCTATAACAACTTCACCTAGAGCTATCTGAGCCAACCCATCAATTTATTAATTTCCAAGAACCTCATCCTAAATTATGTAAAAATATAGTCCATTTAATTATAAAACTAAAAATAATAATTATTCCCTTTATAACATTATTAACCCATTTAAAATAAAGGTGTTCTATGTTAATCTATTTTAAAAATTATTGAATTGTGGAAAAGAAATAGGTTCTCTAAAAATCCATGTGAAACATTAATAACCCATGGAAAAGAAATAGGTATCATTTTTTTTCATTAACATGAAAAATTCATAGAAATAATTAGAATAGTTTCATTGGAACATATCCCTAGTAATGTATATGAAATATCAACATATGAAATCATATATGGAAAATGATTTTGAATGATTATTTAAAACATTTCTTAAGAAAAATATAATTTCCACATTGAGAAATAATTTATAAAAAATAAAACATATTGAAACCATTTTTTTAAAATAAAATTGAAAAATATAATGGAATCTTGGAAAATAATTTAAAACCCCATTTTAAAATAAAAACAGTTTCAAAATATTTTTCATTGAAAATAAATTTTTAACTCCCTAAGGATCCATTGGAAAAAATAAAATTTTTCTTACAAAAATTAAATAAATTAAATAATATTCTTTTAAGATAATCTAGAAATTTAATTTAAATTTTTTTGAATACAATTTTATAAAACATGGTTTTGTAAGAAAAAACATTTCTAAATGAAGAGAGAGATAATGTAAAAAATTCATAAAAACGTTTTCTAAATTATCATAAGTACTAGAGAGAGGAAAAATGGTACCATTACTTGAAGATATCATTAATAACCAAAGAAAATTAAAATTCATGATAATTATTGAGAGGTAGATCATGATATTACAAAATTGGAAACTTAAACATCAATAATACCGATAAATGATGAGATTGTAACATAAAATATTTACCATTGTGGTGAAATTTAGTTAAAATCCCCGTAAAAGAAAAAAATAAAGTGGAACAATAAATATATTTAGTACCAATAAATTAAAAATATTTCATTTCAAATGTTCTTTATATACACCTTTTAAAATAATATTAGTGCATAACATAATATACATATCAAAGAAAGAAAATTGAGAAAAACATACCATACAGATTTAGTAACTATTGAACTGTAACTCAAATGAAAGAGATATCTTAAAATTGATATTTACCTATAAATAATTTTATGTATAATAACCATAAAATACATTAATGATAATTATATACACCACATAAAAAAACATGTGGTTAATATAACTTTTGTATCACAGAAAGTAAAAGTGAGACAGAAATCCCCTACCACTTGAGTAACATTTAAATGTAAATATCTTTGAAAGTATAACATCAATTGAAACTTTTACTATCATGAATTAAATTAAATTCATCATTTAACATGTTATATGGTAGTATATAAACAACACAAAAAACGAGTGGTGAATATGGAATAAGTCTCACAGAATTAACAGTGAGACTATAAATCCACCGACCTTAAGTATTGGATTCCATCATACTCATTCAAACCACCTATATATAAAAAATAATTTTATTATAAATATATGAAACAATAACAATTATATATATCATACCATAAATTATTTTCTTATTAACTTTTATTACCCATTTATTAACAATTCTATGTTAATGATATGTTTCGGGAAAAAAATATTTTTTTCATATATGTTTTGACTTGATATTTTTGGTCCTCTTAATTTGATCATGATTTAATTTAAAAAAAATATTAACATGATATAAAAATTATTTATATTAATTATATATGTTTTTATCATATTCCACAATATTTATTGATAATAAATTAAATAGATTCTTAATGGAGATGGTAGGTCATACGTATGCCTGAATGTTGTTTCCATTTTATGATCACATTTAAAGAAGGAAAAGTAAATGATATATATATATATATATATTATAATTTAATTATATTTTTTATTTCATATACATAAAATATTTATTTTAAAACAGTCTTTAATACATTCCATGTAAAGTGTTAAATAATCACATCACTCTGTGAAGTGGTAGTCTGCCGTACACATGAACAATATTATAATACACTCACAAAATTAAATGCATGAAGTTATGTGTGATATAATTGTTGACCTCACCAGTTTTGATAATCTCAATTATGTCGTAATATGATGATAACCCCAAATAATCCTCATTTATTGGTTTATACATACTATGATATAATTCTAACTCAATATCGATATATGTTGCATAGAACAGACAAGTGATGCACATAGCTACTGATACAGACAAACAGACAGACCTACTGGTACTTAGTCTACCGATAGAAAAAGGTCACTGATAGAATGTATAGACAGAAAATCACTGGTTCTGAACAGAGCTACCAGTATGTGTAAGTCCACCGGTAAGCAATTGTAACTGATAGATCTAGTCTACCGATGGAGAACTCACCAGTACTAAGAGATATTGATAAGAGCTACTGGTATACAAAAATGTTACTGATAGAGAAATTCTACTGATATGCATGTCACAGATACATCAGAGTCACCGATACATCGATTCTACCGATATAAAGCTCACCGACACAAACAATCTACCGATATGGAGTTCACCGATAAAGAGTTCCTGATACTTAGGCTACCGATACAGACAGTCACCGTTACACTAGAGCTACCATTAGAGTAAGTCTACTGGTATAGAAAGAGCTATCGATACAATGATGGACAGTGACTGATAGACAAGAAGAGCTACCAACTGAAGGAGTTACTGATACGTAGAGCTTCTCATAAAAGAGCTACTGATAGAGTAAGTCCACTGATATGAATGAACTACTATTGCAATCAAGCTACTGATACAGAGATTAACAGCTAACTGATAGAAGACATATTGACTCATGTCTACCACTTTAATCTCACTTTTACAAAGAGCTACCGATTGGAAACCAGTCACTGTTACTCAAACGTTATAACTATGTAAATATTATTTAAAAAATGCTAACGGTCATATTTGATGATTTTAATGAAATTAATGATATTTAATGATATTTGTTGGCATGTCAGGGAACCGTACCTCATACCTCTGAAAAGTTAATCATTCCTATTACTAGAGCTCGTGGAATATAAGGAAGATCGAGCTGCTATAAGAGAGAGATGTGCAAAGAGAATTCTTCCATGCATACACGACACAACAAGGAGATGCACATGGAACCAGTTGAACCCTCTTACTCATCAAGAACAAAAGTTCAATGAATAAGTTAAAATGATATAACGATTACTCATACTCAAGCTGAACACCTACACTGAAAGTGAGGGAACAAGAACCACGACACTATGTTTTCTTGACAAAAACCAGAGAAGGACTCAGAGCTTCATTTACATCAATCTGAGAGGTCAAGAGCTACACTTCAAATCATGAGATCATTCTAAACTCATATATACTATCTTAGTGATTCTTTTACTTGATTTTTGAGTAGTGTGTGAACTCTGTATATTTCATACACACACTGTCTCCTGTGCTAACTGGAGGATTTCAAAATCCTCACACAAAACCATTTTAAATCTCTTATATTGCATTTCGGATAGTGGTTGAGGTCAAGTAGGACCTGGATAACATGTGTGCTATTGTTTTGTTTTCCCACGTAGAACTGTGGTAGAGGTCATAGGACCTGGATAGTCTTTGTACTGTTGTTTACCCCGATCCAGGGTGTGGATCAAAATTTATATAAATTGTTTGAGAGGACTAGGTCTCGACTTGAGACTGAACCTCTTGTTTCAAAACTGTTGTGCTTATTTATTTTGGTTGTAAACTATATTGAATATTCCACTGCCAATTACTTTGAAATATCAAATTGTTTTAATGTTAATTTGATAGTTAATCTAGAAAGTGTTTGTAACATTTTTAAATCACTAGATTAGTTTAAAAAGATACTTTAATATTCTTATTAAATTAACTGAGACCTAATCAATCTTTTGAGAACCTAATCAGACCTTTACAGTTTTACAAATTCACTACAGTTTAGCCTAGTTTTCAAATTGGGTGTTTTAATAGAAATGTTTTTAGCAGAAAATTGTAATTGGAACTCAATTAACCCCCTCTTGAGTATCCACTCCGACCAACATTTGGTATCATAGGTTTGTTTTTAATAATGGATTTCAAAACTAATCTGTTTTTCGACTGTGATTTTAGTTGTATCTTAAAGATCTTAGATTTCTCTTAGTTCTAAATTTTATCTCTTTAAATATATTTTCTAAAATATAACTATGGAAAATAGACTATAAGTTGATGCTACCAACATACCACCTTTCTTTAATGGTAAAAATTATGCTCGGTGGAAGCTTAAAATGAAAATTCATTCGGAATGTATGGGATTTGATATCTGGACTGCTATAGAAACTCAATACAAGATTCCAGAGACTGTTAGAACTACTTGGGATGAACCTAATAAAATAGCTTACAATAAAAATTGTAAATCAATGAATTCCCTGTATTTTGATTTAGGAGATGAAGAATTCAATCACATATCTTCTTGTAAAACTGCTTATGAAATTTGGGATACTTTGGCTATTTCCCATGAGGGAACAACCAATGCTAATGAAATGAGACTGAAAACATATACTATTAAATATGATAATTTTAAAATGAAGACAAATTAGCCTATTTCTGATATGTATCTCAGGTTCAATGAGATTTTCAACACTATGAGATCATTTGGAAAAGTTGTTCCTACAAAGGAGAAAATCATGATGATACTAAGATGTTTTCCAGAAAGATGGAGAGGCACATCAGTTTCAATAAGAGAATCATGTGATATAAGTACTCTGCCTGTTAAGGAATTAATTGGTAAACTTATGATGTATGAGGAAGAAGGCATAGTGAATAAGGAGGAAGGTTATGAATCAAAAAGGAAGTCAGTGTCATTTATGTATACTGCCTGAAAAAGAAAGGACATAGAAAAAGTTCACATACCAACTGAAAGCTTGACAAGTGAAAGTTCAGATTCTGATAGTGATGATGAAATGGCTCATATCGCCAGGAGATTCAAGAAGTTCTATAGGAAGAAGAAATTATTCAGACAATCAAATTACAATGGAAAGTATGGCAACATAGGTCATTGGAAGAAGGATTGGAAAAAGCCTGATAAAAGTGATGACACTGTTTTCTATGAAAGAAAAAGGAAACGACATGTAAAAGAAGACTGTCCAAAGTTAAAATTCAAGAAGAAACATTACTACAAGGAAAAAAAGTAAAAGAAGGCTATGAATTAAACTTGGAGTGCTTCAGAAGATAGTTCATGTGATTCTGATTCTACACAGGATGAGAAATCTAAAAAACCTAACATGTGTTTTATGACAAACACATCCGAGGTAACATCGGATACTCCTGCTTTAAATTCATATTATTCGGAGTTGACTATGATTAAGAATCTAAAAATATGTCTAGTGAAGAATTATTTGAATACTATAATATTCTAGAAGAAACCTTTAATGAGCTTAAGGACAAGTATAAGACCTTGAAGAAACAGTATGCTTTGACAAGCTCTGTTAAATATTACCTTGATATAGAAAAGGAAAAGAATGCTCAATTACTTATGGAAAATACTGATCTAAAATTGTCTAATGATTAATTAAGGAAAGGGATATAGAAATTCACCAATGGAAAGAATAATCTAACTCAAATACTAGGAAAACAAGTGGCACCAAAATATTCCACTGGAATAGGCTATCAGCCTGGACATAGATAGTTTACTAAAAATAGATTTATTCCTAAATCTGTATAGAATTCTGTTAGGTATAGTTCTAGAAATTCATATGATTCAACTAGTTATTCACATAGTTATAGATCAAATAGAGTTTATTTTTCAAAATATATTGATTCTGTAAATTATATGGGACCCATAAGACAAATCTATGTACCAAAAGATTTTATTTCTGACCTGTCTGGAACCAAGAAGATCTGGGTACCAAAATCATTTTCTATCTAAAACTGTTTTGTAGGAAACTTGTATGAAGTGTTATCATAAAAAGATATGGTACTTGGACACTGTTTGTTCAAGGCATATGACTGGTTATTACTCATGCTTCAAGAGTTTAATCAAAGTTGATGGAGGACATGTCATCTTTGGAGATAATTCAAAAGGAAAGATCATTGGCCCAGGCCAGATTGGTAACACTGATTCAGTTTTAATCTCTAATGTTTTATTTGTTGATGGAATTAAATATAATCTTTTAAGTATTTATCAGTTGTGTGATGATGGTTTTAATGTTAAATTTGAAAATGATTCATGTAATGTTTTTAATTACAAAAATGTTTTAGTATTTTCTTATTCACGAAATGTAAATGTTTATGCAGTTGATTTGAATTCTTTTTCTAAACAAATCATTACTTATTTAAATGATTTTCATAAAGAGTCCTGGTTATGGCACATATGATTGGGACATTGCAACATTCAATCACATAGAAAACTGACTAGGAAAAACATAGTTAGAGACCTACCCAAACTTGAATTCCCAAATGACAATGTATTCAATCCCTTTCAAAAGGTAAATCAACAGAAAGTTTCACTTAAATAAATGAAAGAAGTTTAAAATTATCAACCTCTCGTGTTGGTTCACATGGACTTGTTTGGACCTTCTTAGAGTTTCTAGTTAAAATTGGAAGCAATATACCTATGTCTTAGTAGATGAATTTTATATATATACATGGGTATACTTCTTAGCTCACAAAATTGAAGCGTGTTCTTACTTTATTAAATACTCCATGTCTATAGAAAATCTTAGTGGACTAAAGATTAAGACCTTGAGAAGTGATCATGGTTATGATTTTGAAAATCATGAGTTTGAATCCTATTTCTCACACAATGTCTATAGTCACAATTTCTATGCACCTAGGACACATCAGCAAAATAGTTTAGTAGAAAGATGAAATAGAACCTTTCAAGAAATTGCAAGAACCATGCTCAATGAGTATGACCTGCCTGTTTATTTTTGGGCCGAATCTATAAATACAGCTTTTTATATTATAAATAGAGTCTTGATTAGACCTATTCTTAAGAAGACCCATAATGAGTTGTGGAACCATAGGAATCCTATGTTTAATTACTTCTGAGTTTTTGGCTGAAAAGTCTTTATAATCAATACTAAGGATAATCTTGACAAGTTTTCCTCAAATAGTGATGAAGGAATTTTCCTAGGTTACTCAATCTTTAGCAAAACCTATAGAGTCATTAATAAAAGAACAAAATGTGTGGAAGAATCTGTTCACATCATGTTTTATGAAACTAATCCACATGAACCCATGTCTTCTCATGAAAATCTTGAAGAAGATTATTTTGTTCTGAACCTTAATGATAAAATCAATGAACCTGTTGTAAAGACATCCAGTTCTGGAAACTATTCAGAACCTGTTTCTGTAGAACATGAATCAATAGCGGGACCTGAAATTTCAAGTCCTACCTAATCTAGATCAACTAGGATTCTAAAGAATCATCCTTTAGATGCTATTTTTGGTAATCTTGATAGAGGAAAATAGACTAGATCTTATCTAAGAAACCAGGTTGAACATCAAGGTTTTATTTCACAGTTAGAACCTAAAAATATCAATGATGCAATCAATGATGAATTTTGGCTAATGGCTATCAAAGAAGAATTAAATCAACTTGAAAGAAAAAAAGTCTGGGAATTAGTTGACAGACCTAAGGAAACTTTAACCGTAGGCACTAAATGGGTTTTTGGAAACAAAGTTGATGTTCCAGGAAACATAGTTAGAAACAAATCTAGGTTACTTGCACAAGGATATAGTCAAGAGGAAGGAATAGACTATGAGGAAACCATTGCACCTGTTGCTAGATTAGACGCTATTAGGATTTTACTTGCCCAGACTGCTCATATGAATTTCAAGTTATATCAGATGGATGTTAAAAGTGATTTTCTAAATGGTTTTATAATTGAAGATGTTTTTGTTGAACAACTAACAGGATTTACTAATCCTCATTTTCCAAATTGAGTTTTTAAACATTCTAAAGATTTATATGGTTTGAAACAAGCTCCAAGAGCTTGGTATCATAGAATTAGAAATATTCTTATTTCAAAAGGTTTTACTAAAGGAATTGCAGGTCCCACTATCTTTATTAAAAAAATTTCTAAAGATGTTTTGATAGTACAAATCTTTGTTGATGCTATTATTTTTGGTTCTTCGAAAAATTATTTGTGTACTGATTTTTCAAAGAGTATGCAAAATGAATTTGAAATGAGTTTAATGGGATAACTCAAATATTTTCTTGGATTTCAAGTCTTTCAAAAAGAAAATGGTATTAATTTTAAATCGAAGTAAATATACCAAAGATCTTTTAAAACGTTTTGGTTTGGATAGTATTAAGGAAAGCGATACACCTATGAGTACTATTTGTATGTTGGATGTAGATGAAACTGGGAAGCCAGTGGATCAAACAAATTACATAGGTATGATTGGGAGTCTACTTTACATTACTTCTAGTCTACCAGATATAATTTTTAGTGTGTGTATGTGTGCAAGATTTCAAGCTAATACTAAAGAATATCATTTTCTTTCTGTTAAAAGAATTTTCAAATATCAAAAACATACCTCAAATTTAGGTTTATTTTATCCAAAATGAAAATCCTTTGACTTAATAAGTTATTCAGATGCTGACTTTGCTGGTTTCAAGTTATATAGAAAGAGTACTTATGGAACATGTCATTTTCTAGATATGTCCTTAGTATCATGGTGTAGTAAGAAAAAGAATTCAGTTGCTTTGTCTACTGCTGAAGCAGAGTATATAGCTGCTGGTAGTTGTTGTGCAGAAATTCTGTGAATGAAACACACTCTTTTGGACTATAGATATTATTTTAAACATGTTTCAATAAATTATGACAACACTAGTGAAATTAATATCTTTAAGAACCCTGTGTCTCACTCTAGAACCAAACACATTGATGTAAGGCACCATTTCTTGAGAGATCACTACCAAAAAGGTGATATTACTCTTGAATTTATATGTACTGAACATCAATTAGCTGATATTTTTACCAAGACCTTAAGTTAGGATTGGTTAAGTTACATTAGACACGAGTTAGGAATGATAGACTATGTATGTTAGTTAACCTCACTATTATACCTCACTGTTAGTGAACCTCACCGTTAGACCCTCACTGTTAGTGATCCTCACTATTATACCTCACTGTTAGTGTACCTCACTATTATACCTCACTGTTTTTGAACCTCATAATTATACCTCACTGTTAGTGAACCTCACTGTAATACCTCACCGTTATGAATTCTCACCGGTATGAGTTACTGATAGGTTGCACTGTTTTAAAACTTCTGTAGCTTTAGACACTCAAATCTGTTTTGTTTATATTATACTTATTATGTGTTAGTTATTTATTTTGTGATTCCTAAATGATAAAACATTAGTTTTAACCTCATTACAATCCACCTCAATCCTTTTACCCTCAAACCTTATCTCCCGAATCTTGTGAAAACCCTATGTTCTTCGAATAAGAAATGGGAAAAACCAAAATCCATACTGTTAGAGATGAAATTGATGAGACGAATGTGAAGAAGTAGAAGACAAGACCTGAATTACGTAGTAGAGTTAGTAGAACAAGGTCTGGGAGTCGTCCAGTGAACCCGCATTTGCAAAATAGAGATATTGTAATCAAGAAAGAGCTATGCACATAATGGATGATATCTAGTAAATCGTTAGTACTAGAGGTTCTGGAAGATCAGACGTTGGTAGAATTATTTTCAAATAATAATGTCCCCTACTATCCGAAGTTAGTAAAGTAGTTCTATGAGTTTTTAAGTTTTGAGAAATCAGAAGAAGAGAACAGAATGAGTTCATTTGTGAATGGAAAGGAAATATCTTTTTCATCTGTTGAGTGGAATGAGTACCAGAGAGTACCATATATAGGAGTGTCATGATATTCTTCGAAGATAGTACCACCTACCAGTGATATTTTTGACTATGAGACTGCCTTAGAAGAGCTCACCGGTAGTAGCAAGCAATGGAAGGTAGTGGCTGCTGAAATGGATGGAGAGAACAGATTGCAGTTCAAGTTGGTGAAACATGTGATAAGTACAAGGAGAGGAGACTTTGCAAATATGAGATATCAAAATATCTATCTGTTACACCTCATGAGAAATACAGTGAAGGTAAATCTGTGCAGGTTGTTAATGACTCAAATAAGAGGATATGATTAGACCCATGCAAAAAACAAATGCCTCATTATTTTCCAAATTGATCTCGGTTATGATCAAAGTGAAGGTGGTAGCTGAGTCTCAGGATGAGACAGTGGTAGTAAAGAATAATTTTTGTATCACAAGCACAATGTTCAAATACATGAACATAAGCCGGAACCCATGGAGAGGAGAATGGGTTACTGAGGATAAGAAGTAATATGATAGGTTTAAACCTGTGGATCATCCTTCTATACAAAAGGATGTGAGGGATCCAGGTCTAGGACCTGATGGAGAGGAGCCATAGTATAGTGATGATTTAGAAGAGGGGGATTCCTCTACTACAGATGAAGGAGATCCTGACTTGTCTCCTAGCCCAGCTCTTGAAATTGTTTCTCAAGGAAAATAAGATCAGAAGATATAAGATCAAGAAGAAGATGCTCTAGAGGATGATGAAGAGGATGCTCAAGAAAATTAATAAGGGGTTCTTGGAAGTGAAGCATATATTTCTATCAGCTTGAGCCTTAGTCCACTGATTGGACAGTCCCTAATTCTTTCTAAGGAATTTGATGAAGTTGATAGACCTGTACATATTCCAGAGGAGCTTACTACTATTGGAGAAATCGAATTAGTTGTATAGTATTTTGATGTGGAAGAAAAAGCTGCTGGGGGTGCCATTGCTATACATGATAATGAACCAGTTGAGGGGGGGTATCCTACCAGTTTTGGCAGTGTTTCAGTGGCTGTTGGCATTAAAGAATGGACAGAAGATCCAGGGTTTGTGGTTTGCGGATTGGATTACCCAGATTCTGATAATGAGACATCCCTCAGTCGACCACAAGTTAATTATGATATTCAATCTAACTTGTTACCAAAATATATGGTCATAAGAGGTTATTTAGATAAGTTAACGTCTGAGGTAAAGGCTAGTTTTGTGAAATAAGTAAGGATAATGGAAACATCTCTGGTAACTTCAATTCAATTGGTTATGAAAGACTCAGTGGCCAGAATTGTTTCTGGAAGAGCACCTGCAGTTTTGCCTGACAATATGATCACCAGGGCTGATCTTGAATCCTTAAAGGATGAGCTGAAATAGTCTTTTAGTGCTTCTATTTCCGAGTAAAAGAATTGCTTTGCTGAAGAGATGAGCAATTTAGAAAATTCCTCTGAACAATCTCTTGGTTGTAGTGTGTCAACCTTTGTGGCAGAGATAGTGGATGAAGTTATAGCTTACCAGGATCAAGTATCTAGACTGGCAGAGAATGTTGAAATTCTAAAGAAATCAGTTATCTCTGTGGACTCCTACATGAGTTCTAAATCTCAAGCAGACAAGGATTTGGCTTATGTGAAGAGTGTGGTCAGCTAGATGGTCTCAGTTTTTGAAGAGTTTATGTATTCTATAGAAAAGCATGTCAGCACCCAAGATTATGCAGTGAAAAATCATATTAGTTGGCTAACTAAAAGTTTCAAAGAAACTGTGACATTTTCTATTGGATCTCTTGCTTCCAGACCTACAGTGGAATTGGATCAAATTAGAACTGTGATGAAGGAGGAGCTTTGTTCAGCTTCAACTAGTAGCTCTGTGGACTCATCTGACCTCACAAAAGTGGTGACTACCACTAGAGAAATCATGAAGATTGTTCAATACTATATGAGAGAAGATTCTTCTTCTCAGAAAGAGGTGAAATATATGGTAGATTATTATTTTCAAAGTCTTTATACCAATCATCATTTCAACAACCATTTCAAGCTTATGTTAGAAAATATGAAGCTACCTCTAGTGACTCAAGCCTTCAGAGAGAAAGTCATTAAACTCAGGGCACTGAATCCAGCATTGGAAAAATTTATGGAGAACAAGGATGATTTCATTTCTGCTATGGAATGAGAAGGAGGAATCATTATGGATTTCAGAAATCATCTATTTCCCTTATTGCATGTTGATGCCTGGACAGTGATTATACCTCCAGCTTTACCTGCTTCTTCCTCTACTACTTCTCCTTCTCAGATGACTCCAGGCCAAGCCATCCGATGACTTAAAGCAATTATCACTCAAAGAACCACTCAGTACAGGCCAGGGACAGTTTCAGTAGCTCAGCTTCCCTTTGTCCTTTCTAGTGTTCCTAAACCATCACTTGAATCCACGCAGTCTAAGTCTACGTAAGATCCCAAAGGAAAATCTCAAGTAGAAATCCCAGAGGTGGATTGAATAGATGGGCAAGACATTTGATAGGAATCGCTTGTATTCTTTTTTGTTTCATTTATTTTCTCTCCAAGTACCTTTTTGAACCATGAAATGTAAATGATCTTATTTTCTTTTTCATTATGTTCCTTTGGTCTTTATTTGTTTCCCAATTTTCTCTAATCACAAAAAGGGAGAACAACACTTATGTGGAAGGACAAAAGGGGAGACATATGATATGAAGTCTAATTTACTTGTACCCTTAATAGCATTTCATTTTATTCTACCTATGATACATTACTCCCTACTTATTTGTTCTATAATACCTATGATACATAAGTCCATTACTTTGTATTTATTATTATTGTTTTTATCTCCGATACAATGGGATTTAAGGATATATCCTCTAATACATTGCTAATTATTTTGGATTTATCATATCCTAAGTTGTGATTATCAAAAAGGGGTATATTGTTGACCTCACATGTTTTGATAATCTCAATTTTGTCGTAATATGATGATAATCCCAAATAATGTTCATTTATAGGTTTATAAATACTATGAAATAATTCTAACTCAATATGGATGTATGTTGTATAGAAAAAACAAGTGATGCACATAGCTACTGATACAGACAAACAGACAGACCTACTAGTACTTAGTCTACCGATAGACAAAGGTCACCGATAGAATGCATAGACAGACATTCACTGGTACAGAATAGAGCTACAGGTATGTGTAAGTCCACCAGTAAGAAATTTTCACTGATAGATCTAGCCTACCGATAGAGAACTCACTAGTACTCAGAGCTACTGATAAGAGCTACTGGTACACAGAAAGGTTATTGATAGAGCAAGTCTATCGGTATGCATGTCACCGATATATCAGAGTCACCGATACATCGAGTCTACCGATATAAAGCTCACTGTCATAGAAAAGCTATTGATATGGAGTTCACCGATAAAGAGTTACTGGTACTTAAGCTACCGATACAGACAGTCACTGTTACACTAGATCTACTGTTATAGTAAGTCTACTGTAATACAAACAACTACTGATATAAAGATAGACAACGAATGATAGACAAGAAGAGAAACCAAATGAAGGAGTTACTGATACATAGAGCTAATGATATAAGAGATACTGATAGAGTACGTCCACAGATATGAAGGAGCTACTGTTGCAAGAAAGATACTGATACAGAGATTAACAGCTTACCGACACAAGACATATTGACTCAAGTCTACCAATACAAGCTCACTTTTACAAAGAGATACCGATTGGAAACCAGTCACTGTTACTCAAACTCAATAACTCTGTCTATATTATTTAAATAATGATAATGGTCATATTTTATGATTTTAATGATTTTAATGATATTTCATGATAGTTGTTGGCATGTCAAAGCACTGTACCTCGTACCTATGAAAAGGTAATCATTCCTATTGCTGGAGCTCGTTGAATATAAGGAAGATCGAGCTGCATAAGAGAGAGACGTGCAGAGATAATTCTTCCATGCATACACGACACAACAAGGAGATACACAAGGAACCAGAATAACCCTCTTACAAATCAAGAATAGATGTTCAATGAAGAATTTCAAATTTTATAATGATTACTCATACTCGAGCTGAACACAGACACTGAAAGTGAAGGGAAAAGAACCACAACACTCTGTTTTTTGGGAAAAAACCGGAGAATGACTTAGAGATTCATTTACATCAATAAGAGGAGTCAAGTGATGCACTTCAAATCACTAGAGCATTCTAAACTCATATATACTCTCTTAGTGATTTCTTTACTTACCTTTTGAGCAGTTTGTGAACTCTGTATATTTCATACACACACTATCTCCTGTGATAAACTGGAGGATATAAAAATCCTCACACAAATCATTTTTAACTCTCTTATATCCCACTGTGGATAGTGGTAGAGGTCAAGTAGGAACTGGATAGCCTGTGTGCTATTGTTTTTTTCCCACGTAGAACTGTGGCAGAGGTATTAGGACCTAGACAATATTTTTACTATTGTTTACCCAGATCCAGGGTGTGGATCAAAATTTATATTAATTGTTTGAGAAGACTAGGTCTCGGCTTGAGACTGAACCTCTTGATTCAAATCTGTTGTGCTTATTTATTTTGGTTGTAAACTATATTGAATATTCCACTTCCAATTACTTTGAAATATAAAATGGTTTTATTGTTACTTTGACAGTTAATCTAGAAAGTTTTTGTAACTTTTGTAAATCAATAGATTAGTTTCAAAAGATAATTTAATCTTCTGATTAAATTAACTGAGACCTAATCAATATTTTTAGAACCTAATTAAACCATTACAATTTTACAAATTCACTACAGTTTAACTTAGTTTTCAATTTGGGGGATTTTAATACAAATCTTTTTAACAGAAATTTGTAATTGGATCTCAATTCAACCCCATTTTGAGTATCCAATCCAACCAAAAATAATATTTTTAGAATCATAATAACATAATAAATATTATATATATCATATATAATCAAAATTCTTATCCTTACACCCAACCATTAAAGGTCGTAATGGAAAAAATGAATGACATCAGATCGCGAGGCAGAAGTCCACTATACACGTGAATAATAATTTTGAAACCCATTTGATGTGTGTTTGTGTGGTTTTAGGTTTTAACCGTTACATAAAAACATATCATTATATTCAATACACTTATTTTACTTTATAGTAATGGCAAAATAATAAATTAATGGGGTGGAGGAGGAAATAAAACGAAAATTATTATTGATGAACATTACCTCTTCTTCAGGAATCCTCCTTAGATTTGCACTAAATCCATACTTAGTTGCCTTTATTTCCAAAATAAGTCTTCTAGTATTAGACGAGGTATTATGTTAATTGATTATGGTATATTTTCATTGAAAAAAATTTCTTCAAATGTGTGAGAAAGGGAGAAGGGTGGGTTTCCTTTTTTAATTGAGGTGGAGTAGAATTCATGTAAATACCCTAATGTACTCATTATTGATAGGTATAACTTACCTCATGTGCCCCAAATATTTATAAATAATTTGTTTTAGGGAGTAATTGGGCGATAAAAACCTCAAACACACAAAAAAACATATTTTTTATCAACTTATTCAATTTTCCTTATGTTTTCTCAATTTTTACCTTTTTTTACCATGGTAACTTGTATGCTTTTATTTAACTAGTATATTTATCATAAAATACTATAATTAAGATTAGATTTGTTAAATAATTTATAAAAACTTATTATAAACATTAGATTAAATAAACAATATATGGGTTTGTGAAATTAATTTTATGACAGACGCATATAAAGTGAAAAGCCCTGTTTTAACCTTAATCACCCTAATTAATTTTAACTATTTTCGCTAAAAATTATGGTAAAAAATTATGTTAAACATATTACATAATATATATTATTTCAATAAAAAATATTAAATCCTTTTTCTAAATTCCATTCTAGATAATTGTTAAAATTTAATTTCAAATTTTCCACACATACGCATCCAGAAAGCGGGCTTATAAAGAAAAAACGATCAAAATTTTATAGTGTTTTTAAATCCAATTTCAATATAAAATTGATTAAAATGAACTAAAAATGAGTAATATAGGAATAATTTAATTATTTATAATCTATAACCAATTTAAAAAACAATTTATCTTTGTAAATAATTTAGGATAAAATATATTTTTCAATTAAAATTCACCATTTTCATTATTTTTCAAAAAAATATTTTTTTAGAAAAAAACCCAAAAACCCAAAAAATCATCTTAATATTATTTTTATTATATTATTTAAAAAATTAAAATAATTTTTTGAAATAATTATTTCAATATTGATAATAACTAATTTAAAAATAACTACGCCATAAAAAAGGTGAGAAATGATTTTTGAAAATTTTAAAGTTTTAATCATAAAATTGGATTTATTTTAATCTCCTTTATAGATAAAAAAGAGGTTTATTGTTAAAATTTATATTAAATATATAATATATAAATTTCATTCCTATAATTATCCAAGGGTGAATTTTTAAATTTATTTTTATAAAACTAACTCTTGCACATAAAAGAGTTTTTCAGAAAAATATATCCTTTTGTTTTTAAAAGGGTTTTTTCCATTTATAATAATTTATTGACCAAATAACTAATTATTTAAACATGTATAAACCATAATTTTATAATATATTTCATCCTACTCATCATCTTCTTCTTTAGTACCTCTTTACATTCATATTTCATTTATTTTCTACTAATCATCAAATAGAAAACCATTGCCTGTACAAATTTGTTGATTCTATTCTTGAGATTTCCCATTAAAACTTATATTTTACTAATTCCCATAATTTCCACATTTAAAAATTGAATCTGTTGATAATACCTTTGTGAGAGAAAAATTCTCATCCATTGTGTTAACTGAACTCTACCTTCCTCCTCAGAGACCACTTACATTGTGTCCTATAGATAAAACATTTTCTCATTCCTTATATAAATTACCTTGATTGATACTTTTCATATTCTTGACATATAAGGAATTGAATATTATTTCATCCATGGTATCCACTACCTAAACTCTATATGAACCCAATAGTTCTACAATTTTGTGAGATTGAGAGTTGGTTAAGGTTCACATTGTAAATCATATTATGTGATAACGAATTAGGAATAATCATAGTATCTGTCACTCCTTCCATCATAGCCTTTGGCTTGTCATAAAAAAATTCATGACATTCAATGTAGACCTAGTTACATCAGGTTCTCATTATGTAATAAAACCCAAAATCATATTATTAGAAATTATAATTATAATGGAAAATAAAATAATCACGGAGATCACTTATAGGTTATCTAAGTCTTGAATCCGTCTTCTTTAATCCATGAAACCATAGTTTAATCCACTGACATTCATAGTAATCATATAATTAAATGATTTATGATGGTTCAAAAATATTTGGTTAATTTAAAAATTATATGCCTGTGAGTGTTAAATGATTTGTATATAATGGCCTACTATCGTACACTGGATACAAATGGATTCTATCTCATTATTGTGTTTTCAGGGTTGTTATCAGTATGTATATCTGTGATAGAGCCGCATCCACTTTAAGTATATAGGTACGGATTTCTTTATGGGAAAACACTCACTCTATATATTACCAAAATTCAAATATAATTTCATATTCTATAACTCATCCTTGACTTTATCTTAAAGACATCCCCAGATACATCCTTATAAATATCCCTAGGGATCTCACTAATGTTTTATTATCATAGTTTATAAATGAAGACTGAATTGTTCCTTTAAAACCATCAATAGAGACCTAGGATTCTTGATATTACATATTTTTAAATGAAATTTAAACATATTACAAAAATTGACACTTTAGGATCATAATTGTTTAGTACCATTGGAAACATATAACACAATCATATAATATAATGAAATATATTCAACGTTTCCTACAAAGATATTATCATTTTAGACACCACAATGAAAACCCCAATATAAAACATTTATTCATAACTTGGGGAAAGGAAACTTAAGAAATAGTGAACTTAGATTCCTAGTAAGGTTAAAAAATGGAGATATGTAAATATAACATGAGCATAAGGGTGTGATAACATGAGAATAATAATTTAGAATCTCACCATGTATATCCAAGATCACATTCTTGAATCATGGAAAATGTACTAGAAGTTTATAAGACATGAATCATAAGGAAATCAAATAAAATGAGCTATAAAAGCCTAAAATTGGCATACAAAATAGAATTTGTGGAATTCACAATAGCATATATCATTATGAACATTTATAAATATAAGCAGGTTAACTCATTACGTTGTTTAAATGAAATTGGTCTCTATCATAAAATTATGGACATAAAACAAACTCCACATATAACATTATAGATATGAATGACATGTCAACATATAAAATTTTTAACATGGGATCAGGTTCACTAATAACATTGTGAACATGTAATTTGTTTCATGCATAACATCAGAGTAGTCATGTTTCCCTCCTAATACAATCATTCCAGAACTATCTAACTATACCGTATTCATTCCCTGGTCCATCCAAGTATAACTATATCGGGTTCAATTCCCATTATATTAATGTGTTATTGTACCAATTTTACTCCCCATCACATTCATGTCTATATCATGAGATATATATATCTCTAACTAATGCACTCGGATGCAATTTGGGCACACCCATCATGTAAGCTATAACAGGTTCACTCAAATCTATTTGGGTTTCCCTATCATATAAGTGATGTCTAAGAACCACAACATAATTAAATTACAAAGAGATTTTAATACATCTTAACATTCATATATATGATCATTATTCCCATTATAACATGATTCACCCATTCAAAAGAAATGGGTTTCTTGTCAATATGTTTTCTGTATCATTGACCTATGGAATAGAACTGAGTTCTATAAGAATCTCTTTGAAACGTGAATAACATGTGGAAGGGAAACATTATTAAATAACATTTCATCATAATCATAATCCATTCATAAAAATTTTAATAATTCTGTCCTTTGATCATATCCCATGTAACACATATGAATTATCAATAGATGAAATATTATATGGAAAATTATATTGAATGATCATTTAAAAAATTTATTGAATAAAACATCCTTTCCACATTGCAATAAAAATTTAAAAGATCAATTTTTTTAAAAAAAATATATTGTAAAATAACATTACTATTTTAAAAAGGAATATCTGAAAATCATTCAATTTTTTTTAAAAAAACTTAATAATTTTAAAAATACATTTTATTGAAAATAACTTTTGAAATTTATAAAGGATATATTGAAATGATCATAAATGATCATTTAAAAAAAATATATTTTTTGAAAACATTGTTTGGGAAGAAAACAGATTTCTAAACAAAGAGAGAAACAACATAATATTTTTTGACAAATTATTTTTGATTATATTAAGTACTAAATAGTGGAATAAAATGAACCATTAATTGAATATGTATTTATTAAACATAGGAGAATAAAATTCAATATAATTATTTAGAGGTTGGTCATGATATTTTAACTTTGGATACATAATCATTAACAATCCTGATATATGTTAGGATTGTAACGTAAAATCGTTACCTCATTGTTGATATTTATTCATATGCCCCAAAAAGTAATAACATAAATTGGAAGTTAAATTATAATTAGAATAAAAAAATTAATGTTATTATATGTCAATGGGGTTGTTTGTACACCTCATGTATAGATATAGGTTTATAACATAACATACGTATCATAAAAGGAAAAGTGAGACAATATCCCTTACCGATTTGGTAACATTTTAACCGTAAACCACATTAAAGAGTGTAACACCCCAAGAATTTATGAGAAACAATTTTTTGATGTCATATGTCGTACACTACACCATAATTAGCATACACTATACACCACACTATATTAGCTTGCAATATACACAACATTATTCTTGGCTTTTGAAACACATAATTTCATGATATTTTGATAGAATTCATTTAATACAAAACCTAGTATAAGTGATAACTATTTTTTATTTCTAAGTCATTATAATGGCAGGTATGAATAGTTTAACTTCCTTCAAAAAACTATTTTCAATTACGTGAGTCTAAAAAATAATAATATCTCTATTTATGGATTTTATTTGTAAAATATATATTTATTATATTCATTGTACTGGTTTAAATTAATCTTATATGTTTTATAGATGTGATATATTAACTAATTCAAATTGTCAAAAAATATAGTTTTACCACCTTTTCATGTCGAACCATTATTAAATCTAGTTTATGAAAATTTTTAATGTTTTATTTGATATAATAAACCTATTCTTCGGAATATGGTCATAAAAATATACCTTTGATGAATTTTTTTGTATTTTAATGATGAAATTCATATTTTAATGAATAGTGAAAGAATAACACATTTTAATTCAAAAACTGCCTTTTCGTTTAATTTATTCAGATAGATATATTATCTTTTAAATTGGTTTTAAAGGGTAAGTGGAATATTTTTTTATCATTTAATATAATTTTTTCATTGGAAGTAATTTCACATTTAAATTTGACATAAACACCTGTCAATATTTTGATAGTTTTTATTTTTTAAAAACCCGCTTTCTGGTTTTGACAACGGGAATTAATTTTAAATTAATTTCTACCAATTTTGTAATTTTAATTTAGAAAAATGTATTCCATATTTGGAATCAGAATATCCAGATTATGTAAATAGTTCCATTTTATTTTTGGTCATTATGAATAGTAATTTCAGTAATTATATATATTTACCACGGCTAAAGGGTAAATTAGCTAAATATGGTTAAACATAATATTATAAGAAAATAAAACCGCCACAAAACATGTCTTAATCTTATTGGATAAGTTAGAGGTTCCAAAACAACCCTTAGGTAGCATTTTTGGCACTTGATAACCACATGGGTGTGAAAATGACATGTCATAACAAATAATTTAATGTAATGGGAAATAAAACATAAACATGCATCTTTTTAAAAAAACAATTTTATTTTAGTTTGTAAAAATGATATATTAGACTATAAATAATCATTATAAATCTAAAAATATTTCCTATATCATGGTTTTTCTATTTTTAATTTTTAGACACAAAATAAATTAATTTATTTATGACATAATGATGGTGCAATGATTACCATATTAATGAAATATCCAATTAAATGTTATTCTAAATATTAAAATATATATAATATGAAACTTTTGATGACATAAACGATTTTTTTGGTGGAAATTGACTTGTGATGGATGAGTTAAGTCCATTTTTTTGAAGTAATCATGTTTCTATGAGTTTAACAAAAATAAATTACTAAATAGTGTGAAAATTGACATAAATGTGTTTTTTAAACAAATACTATTTTTTAAATTGATATAATAGTCCTAAAAATCTAATGTTCTGCCAAAATACATATATAATGTTAAAAGTGTAATTAATGATACAATTTTTGTTCTCATTGAATTTTATAGTAACTATATTAACCATATATTATGAAAATACAAGAAGACATGGTATGAATTAAATTATTTGACTAACTGTTAAAGCTAAATGATATGGTTAATTTTGTGAACTAAACTTGATTGAAACCTATTGGTTGAGGGTATTTATATCTATAATCATATTATCTTATAAATAAATGAGTTTTGGACCATTACAAATAGAAATTCAATTTGTAATAAATAAATATTTGAATACATTCCTAAAGCACCCATTACCTCTCCTATAAAAGGGAACTTCTACTTATATTTTATTCAAACCATAAAAGCCCCTTGTCTCGGCCAACCATACCCAAATATCCTCCTAACATCACAAAATTCATTATATAGGAAACTCATTAGGTAGAATACAATCGTAGAGTGTCCTGTTGGCTAAATCAAAAGGAGACACTCAAAAAAGGTGTAATTGTTTTATCACATATTTCAAAAAAAATATTCTACTTCCTATTATTATTTTGTTTCCATAATCTAGTAATAAATCCAGTATCTTATACAATTTGAGATGGTATTATAATTATAGAAAAACCTTATTCCTCCTTTAATGCATTCTCTGAATAACAATATCACTATGGGTGCGTACGTACGGTTTACAGTCTCCATGCTGTAGTGTAATTTGTTATTAGACAATAAATAATTTGGATGGGTATAATGAAGAGTATAATGGATTTAAATAATTAACATAACATGATAATTATTATGTACAATTAACATACAATCAAATTTAATACCATTTAACCATTAGGTGAATGATGTCGTCGCTCATGTGTACGTATGGCCTACAGTCTCCACGACGCGATGAGATTCATTCTCAATGTTAACCATTCAAGAATTATTATAAAGTATATATAATATATAATCATAAAATATATGATATAATAATTCTACTTTATTTATGTATATAAATATATGTAATTTATGTTCTTCCATTCGATTAAATAAGGAAAATGAAACAACGTTCACACATATGTACTGTCTACTGTCTCCATGAACGGTGTATTCCATTTCATTTATCTATATTTTATATATGTTTATATACTAAATATTTATGATATATAAATCATGTTTTTCATTCTGAATGTAAGTAAATCATGATATATGTAATAAGATCGAGAATAAAAATTAAAACGCGTATGATAAATAAAAGTATTATTACCCAAAACGTTGGTTTAACAAGGAAGTGATAAATAAATGGTTAAAATAAAGTCATAACAAAATCATATATGATATCATAGATATTATTATGGTTTTTTTAAAAATTGATAATATTTTTAAACCCATTATATTAGAGTTTAATTCACCCTCGACTAATGTAAAGTACAAGGTAAGGGATAATTTTGCAATCTGATTATTTTCTGAGATTTTTTATACATAAGTATTTACTATGGTATATTTATCATCCAAATCCATTTTTTACAAAATATATAATAATATTATTATTCATATACTATTTTTAAAGTCAATTAAACCCGTCGATGAATTTTCATTAGACTGTATGGAAGGAATATTTCTTTCATTTTCCATATGAGGCAATTTTTTACGTTCCTGGAAAGAGTACGAGAAGAATGTATTGTTTAACTTATAAGAAATGAATGGATTTTTACATATTTATAATGGATTATTTCCATGAATATTCCTCGACATTTTTTCATGTTTATTTTCAGCGAAATTCTTTTCTTTTAAAATTGCGCCGAAATTGGAGAAAAGAAAACATTTTTCGAAGAAGAAAGGATATTTTCCTCAAGAATTAAGGTCAACTGTTTTATCAAAATTATTTGCCATAAAAGATAGCATATGGATATGTATTTATAACTATAATTAAATTTATTTGACTGTTTTCATGATGCAATAATTTTAATTAAATCCATTTTTAATCTAAGGATTATGTTATGATGGAATGAAGTTTTAGAGAGCCATTTTATTTCTTGGGTTATGATATGATGAATGAATTATGTTTGTGAGAAACATATAAGAATGATTTCATTTTGATATGGGTGGGACCTATATCTCCCTCCAATTAATTAGGTAAATATGTATATCTCATAAGATAGAAATGACTGGAATGGACTGTAAATCCATTTTATTAATATAGGGTAGGAATGACAAGAAAATATAGTTCAGTCACACATGGCTGGAATGGAAAGTAATCTCAGTTCAGTAATGGAATTTTTCCACTCTGAAGGTCTTGGTATTTATTCCTTGTCTACTATAGAAATAATATTATGAGCTTATTTGTTTTCCACAATTACATGATTTATGTCAAAGTTATTTTATCATGGTTCGTGTACATTTATGATTTATGCCTTACGAACTTCCAAGAAATATTTCAAGACTCGAGATTTTGATATTCCAAATTTATGTTCATTTTTTTACATTAATATTTTATGTTCTTTTTGATGTTATTCGATTATACCCTTATAGATCATTTTATCTCACCCTTTTGTTGTTTTATTTTCCCCATTATATAAAGAAGGGTTTAATTTAAGAAAACTAATGCGAAGATCTGCATGGGGGATGTTGAAGATCAATCACCAAGAAAGAACAATGTGTTCTGTGTTTCCAAATACACTAAACTAATACGGTCATTGGGTGACTATTTGTTTAATATATTATGTATTCCAAAAAATAAATGTAATATCCATGTATTTTAGGGATGGGTCATTAGAGTAGGTATCAAAGAAAATGTTTAGTTAACCGTTGGAAACTAGGATGCGAAAATTTTAGTGAGATCCCTAGATATATTTCTAAGTTATGTTTAGGGATGTCCCTCAGGGTAAGTCTAACTATAGGTTACATTCTAATAATTATCGTAATGATCATGAATAAGCTATGATAAAACCTATGTTTTTAGATATTTAATGTACTCCACCTTGAATATATTGTTATCCTAGTATGATTTTTTCCTCTCACACTATCCTTTTTGGGTTTTAGAAAATGGTTGGAAACATGACGGTTCTTGTTAATGGAGAATATTATGGACAACGAAATGATTTTTTTTGAGAAACCAAATGAAATGGGAGTTGGAAGTAAAAACATTATAATTATACCAAATCGAAAATCTCATAATATGATCAATAGTCTCAACTTTGGTGAGTTTCCAGAAACATATAATAAGAGAGAGATGGAGTTTCATGGTGGTCATAGAGGAAAGATAGATTAATTTTCCTCATTTACATCATATGGGAAAAGGTATCAAGGAGAATGTATCAAAGGAACTTTTCAATGATTTGGGAGTGTAAAAGGAAAAAAATCCAGTAATTTCAAAGGAAAACGTTTAGTTAAAACAATGGACAAGGATAATGGTATTACTAAGACATCTACTAGAGTTAAATGTTTTAAATTTGGAATGTACAGTAATTATGAGAATTGATTCACTAAGGTAAATTCTCATGAAAAGAACCAGGATGGTCATATGGGTAGTACTTTTGTTGTTGATGATGAAGAGACTACAAATGTTATATGAGATGAAAGAAGTATTATGGAATAAAATGATGAAGCTCAGTCAATTGTTTAAGAAGATAGTGGAATGATTACATGATTATCAAGAATAGTGTTGTACAATTAATTTTATGTTATTAAGGAATAACAAAATATCTATGTATTGTTACACTATTGTTCGTCCTTAATTATTTGAAAGTATATATTGGATGATACCGATAACCATTAAAGGTTATTCATATATTTTTTTGTAAAATGCATGATGTGTGTATAATAATGGGATAGTGAGATAATGAAATGTTTGATAGTATTAAGACTCCATGAATGATATAGAGAAATAATTTTATCATTTTTTTGGTATATAGAATTTTTTGTATTTTTTGGTGTGTGGAAAGAGTTAATCTTGATAGATTGTAGCACTTCACTATGGTTCTATGGCAATTCATTGTATTATCATGGTTCAAGAGAATACATGATTAAAGTATCCACATGTTTGGAATGTGACCACCAAGAACTACCTTATGAGATATGGGAGATAAATGTTAAGTCTATTTAGTTCACGTCTTTCTAAAGTTATATATTTTCAGTTTTTGAAGGATTGTAATGTTATCTATTTATGTATAGTACAATGTATATTCCATTTGATGTTTTTAAGATTAGTTTTTTTATCACACTATAGGTGGACTTATGCATATTTTATTTAATGTGCTAACCATTTTGTTGAGATAGACGGAATAAAAGATCATTCTACATTTGGATCGCATGATCTATAAACACACTAGGAATAAAAAAATCAACATCACTTGTTTGAATAAGAGATGAAGTGAAAATTGTTGAAGGAATGACCAAGGATGATATTGTATTGAAATCAAGTAATTATTTCTTCTCATGCTCTTCAACATTATTGAAAAGATCATGAGAAAAGAAAAAAAAATTATCTTATTACCTTCTTATCTGATGAATCAGATGGTCCCTTAAATCATTTTAGATATATTTATTTCTCGTTGATAACATTCTCCAACTATGTTCTCTATCACTATCCGTCAGAACATGACAACTATATTTCTCTTCCATATCCATGTTTTTTCTTCCCACATATGTTCTCTTATGAGGAAACCCAGTGAGGAGTTACGTTGGGTAACCGTTATGTTTCAAACATTCCTTTTTGAAATAAAATTTCAATACTCTTCTTTACGATGTGGGTTTATATGAAATAATCATTCAGGTAGTAAACCATTTATAACCCCAAAAAATTTTGACGGTGAAATTCATTTTACTGGTTTTATAATGTAACACCCCGAGATATTATGAGAAACATTTTTTAATTATCTTGTGGTGTACACTACACTAAGAATAGAGTGTGCTATAAACAATAATGTATTAGCTTGTATTATATGAAACAATATTGTTGGATTTTTATACACACAATTTCAATTTATTTTGATAGAATTAATTTCACAGAATATCATCTCTAAGTGATAACTAATTATTATTACCTAGTCACTATAATGGTATGTATGAAGAGTAATAACTTCCTTCTAAAAAACTATTTTAATGAAAGGGAGTCTATAAATTTAATGAAATTACTCTTTATGGATTTTATTAGTGAAATATATATATTTAATATATTCAATGTAATTTTTTAAATTCATCGTATAAGTTTTCAGGATATGTTATAAGAAAAAATTCAATTTGTCAAAAGAATACAGTTTTACCACCCTTTTATGGAAAAACCTTTTTAAATCTAGTTTTTGAAAATTTTATATATTCTATTTGACATTATAAACATCTTATTCTGAAGTGGGACATCAAAATCTTCATTGGATTAAATTTTGGTATTTTTCTAATGAAATTAACATTTCAATGAATAGTGAAAATACTAAAATTTAATTCAAAAATACCTTTTCATTTAATTTATTTATATAAATAGATTATATTTTTAATTAATTTTAATGTGTTATGTAAATATGTCTTTTATCATTTTATCCAATGTTGGTATTTGGAAGTAATTCAAAATTTAAATTGGACATAAACATATGTCAATCTTTTGATAGTTATAATTTCTTAAAAAACCATTTTATGGTTTTGACAATTGGAATTAATTTTAAATTAACATCCTCTAATTTTTTTATTTTAAATTATAAATATCGTTCCCATATTTGTAATAATATTTCCTAAATTTTATAAATAGGTCCCTTTTATTTTTGGACTTTATGAATAGTAATTTATAAAATTATTTTTATTTAGTACTGTTAAAGTGTATATAATGTAAATAATGGTAAAAATAATATTATAACATTATAAAACTACCCTAACACATGTACTAATCTTATTGGATGATTCATAGGTGACCAAAAAAACCCTTAGGATGAATATTTGGCATTTAAAAACAATTTGGGTGTGTAATGACATGTTATAATAATTAATTTAATGTATAGGGAAATATAACATAAACATGCATCCTTTTACTAAATTTTTTTATTTTGGTTTATATAAATGATCTCTTTGAATATAAATATTCATTAGAGACATGATATACCTGAATTTTTTATAATTTCTATACATTTTAACGATCATAAAAACCTTTTTTCACCAAATTTCAATCATTTTGTGGTTCGAATTCTTTTTATTGGTGATCATGATGATTTTCAGGTATTTCCAGGCCAAAGACACAAATTGGGATAAGTTTATTAAAAATTAGAAACTACACGACATGTACTTGAAGACACACATTGTGTACTAGTACCACAACATGGATTTAATAGGCTATATACATTCCCAAGTAGCCAGAATCTATTACATTTCGTGTACTTCATGCTACAAGATGTGTACCCTCTTCTAGAAGCGGTTTGTGGCTGAGATCAAGACTACACTCCCATGTTATCGGCTGATGACTATACTCTATGTATGATCCCCACACAAGTCGTGTGGACCTTCTAGAAGGGGTTGTGACTGATGAACAATATTACACAACATGTGGGGTGGCACTACATGTCGTGTACATCCACCTACCAGGCAGCGTCATGTTCAAGGTCAAAGATAGTGAGTTAGCTCACTTACCAATGGAGAAAAAATTTCCAAATTGCATATACATTTAGTACACACCATATACTAATAAAACCTATAAATCAGTGGAAGGATTTCCAAGTTCAAGAGTTATTCATTCTCTCAGCTTCTATTTAATTCCAACGGAGAGCACTCTGGAAATGGTAAAGAAGAGAAGAAGAGAGAGAAATAGGGGGAGAGAAGAGAGGAGAGAAGGTTATACCATTCTACCTTCCCTATGAACTTCTCTCCAAGGATTTAAAGATGATATATTTAGGTACTACATGTTCATTAATTACTAGCTACTCTATAAGTAGCTAAATACCTATGTTTTTGAGCTTTGGACTATTATGAGTTTTAATTTTTCATTTGTGATGTTGTAACTATGTTGTTTATACTTTGTTCTCATAATTCCTTATTAATTATTTCTAAACATCACTAGAAATATCATATTGGACCAAGAATGATATTTCTAGGTATCCTTTAATGAATTATGATTTAAAACATCCATGAGCAATGGGTGTTTTAATCATATCAAAAGGGATTTCAATTACTAAAATTAAGAGAAATAAACATCCAGACCAATGAAATTGGTTTCAATTGATTTAAAAAAACTTACTAGCCTATGGAAGTTCTATTACAGAAATAATTTTAGATATGTAATTTATCATTAACAATACAACCTCATATGAAAATTGATTTAATAACAACCTTTAAAATCCACAACCCTGATGCAGTTCTCTCTAAATTTTCATTAAAACCAAATTTATTCATTTTATCTTTACCTTTCAAGTAATTTGTTAAGAAATTGAAATCCAATCACTTTTTATCAAAAAAAAACAAAATAAATTCTAAATATCCAAAAACTTCACAAAATCAATTACAAATTTGATAAGAAAACAAAGATAACTCCCATTCCCTGTGGTCTTATCCCTTACTGGTACTATATTTGTTAGGGTAATACAATTTGGATTGTCGAAAAACAACGCTTTGACATGAACGACTACCAAATTTTGGCACCATTGTCGGGGAATTGAAAATACAATAGTTTTTTTGATTCACGTTTG
The DNA here is from genome assembly GCA_963277665.1 of Viscum album. Taxonomy (NCBI): domain Eukaryota; kingdom Viridiplantae; phylum Streptophyta; class Magnoliopsida; order Santalales; family Viscaceae; genus Viscum; species Viscum album. The sequence goes on along the minus strand of OY728167.1, from coordinate 668,999,268 downwards.
TATCAATTTTACTAAAATTAAAAACAACAAAATTCAAAAAATTATATTGTTACTCTCATTTATCTTTTTATTTTTTTGTCTTCCTCATTTATGCTTTGTGTGTTACGTGATGTAAAGATTCATAGGTGTATGGGTGGATATATCTGTAGAGACCCAAATCTTGATGTACATGTACAACACATTACTTTTTCGGAATACATAATACATAACAAATTTCAAAACTCAAGGACCGTAATAGTTTAGTGTTTTTGGAAACTCGGAACGTAATCTTCTAATCGTGGTGAAAGATCTTCAACATCTCCCAAAAAGATCTTCCCCTTATGTTCTCTTACCTAAAACCATTCTTTATATCCTGGAGAAAAGAAAACATATAAAGTGTGAGCTCAAATGCTCAATAAGGGTAAGCATGGATAAAATAAAACCAACCATATACATTTGAACTTAAAAACATGAACACAATGTTTAAACAGCAAGATCTTGAGCAATGAAATAAAACATGGAAATATGTAAGGCATAGATCATAAAGAAACATTAATCCTGATAAAATATCATGGTAATAAAACTTGTAATTGTGGAAACCATTAATCACATGATATGATTTCCATAGTAGCCAAGGCATTGCTGCCAAGACCATCTTAGTGGACAAAGCCCCTTTCTGAATCGAGTTCACTCCTCGTTCCAGTCCTGTATTACTGAACTGGATTAATTGCCGTTCCAGCCATGTCTATCTCATGAGATATAAATCTTTACCCAATGCATTGGAGGTATATATAGCTTCCAACCATCTCATAATGAAATCATTCTTACTTGTGCCACAAAATAAACTTGAAACATTTATCATAACCCAAAGAATAAAATGGGTTTCATAAACATCATCCCATCATCACATAATCCATATAAAACAAATGGATATATCAACATAAGAAAAGTGAAACCATTTAAATCATAGGGACATTATATTTGAAATATACACATATAAAATAATGTCATCTTCTATGGAAAAATGGTTTTGACAAAACACTTGAAATGATTTCTTGAGGAAAATATCCTTTCTTCTTCAAAATCAATTTCTTTTCACAAAACGTCATGAAATTTTAAAAGAAAGATATTTTTTTGAAAATAGTCATGAAATCTTCTGGAGGAATCTTTATGAAAATAAGGCTTTATAAAACTGTAAAAATCCTTTCATGCCGTATACGTTAAAAAACATTCCTCTCATACTTTTGTCGAAAAGTCAAAAAGTACCTTGTAGGGTAAATAAAAGAAAGATTCCTTCCATACCATGGGGTAAAAGTAAGAATGGGTAAAAAATAATTTAAACATACACGAATACACTTTTATAAAACATGGACATGGATGATAACAATAACCCCATTAAATACTTACGAATAAGCAATCTTAGATAAAAATGAGATTTGCAAAATTATCCCTTACCTTAGGTCCGATATGCGTTGTACGTATCCAAAACTCCTGTATAATGATTTAAATAATGTCATTGACTTATTAAAGAATCATATTCATTTTTATTATATCATATATGGTTCACTTATGACTTTATATTACCCATTCTTTTGTAAATTAATGTTAAAGTAGCATTTTGGGTAAAATCATCTTATTTATCGTACGTGTTTGGGCTTGTTGTTCTTGATGTTATTATTAATTATTTCATGATTAAGTTACTTCCAAAATGTAAATAATGATTTATATATCATATAAATTCATTATATATCTGGCATATACAAGCATTTATAATAGTACATAACATATGGAGGTAAGAAATGAAACGCACCATTCATGGAAACGGTAAGCCGTACGTACGCATGAACGCTACTTTCATTTTTATTTCTTATTTTAATGGAATTAAAACATAATTATAAATAGTTATATTATAATTCCAGTATAATATCATATATAATATCATTAACCACATCCTTTATACATCCCACATAAGGTATTAACGAATCACATCACTTTGAGGGGGCGGTAGTCCGTACTTCCTCAAATGAGATTATCGTATTTACCAACTATGGAAACCGTAAAGTCTTGATATAATTGGGAAGTAAAAAAGAATAAATAAATCATAAACATAATATATATTATATATAAATACAGTTCCATCATAATGGCCACCATGAGAGGCGGTAGGAGAAAATCGAACATTCATCATTTCGTGAGGCGATAGTTTTCCATCACAGAAACATTATGTTCTTCATCCCTTAGATGGAGGTTTGTGTAAGTGTAGTTTGAACCATTCTCATAAAAACATCATAGAATATTTATGATATTTGTGTTGTTACAAAATAAAGGATTAAAAAGAGTTTAGGGGTTGGAGAAGTAGAATAAAAAAACAACTTAAGAAAAACTGTTACCTTTGATTTTGGTAACTTCCTTTGGTTTGAACCAAATAGACTTCTTGGAGAGTCTTATTCCTAATTTAAGGCTTAATGGGGGAGGAGAGGTATGTAGGGTGCTTAGTTGGGCAGAGTTTGGATGAGCCAAAAGGCTTGAGAGGTGTGAGGAATTGCATAGAAGTGGTCTCCTTTTATAAGGGAGAGGATGGGCTCTTTAGGAAAGTGTGAAAACATTATTTTATTATAAACTTATATTCGGTTTCAAGAGTTCCAAAACACATTAATGTAGAAGATAATATGACTAATATTCGAAATAAAATCATCCAATTGGAATTGGATAGGTTTGGATGATATTTTAATCATTATAATCTTATTTATTAAAATCATTTATTAATGAGGTAAACACTACATCATTATTGTGTCATTAATAATATAATTCATTTGATGTATAAAAAATATGAAAAAACTACCATTATTTAGGTAATATTTTTATCTTTCCAAATAATATTTATAGTCAAAAATATAACTTATATAACCCCTTATAAAAATTAATTACAAAAAGATTTTTGTTAAAGTCAATTTTGTCTTTACATTAAATTAATTAATCCAAATTGTCATTTTCACTACCAAGTGGCTCATTGGGGTCCTAAAAGCGGCCCAAGGATGCCCATGGTCGGCCACTACTTATCCAATAAGGTTAGGATAAGTGTCAAGGTAATTTAGAATTATTATAATATTCTTTTATCCTTGAATTACCATATTTACCTTTAACCGTAGTAAATAAAAAATACTGTAGTTACTATTAATAATATAAAAAAAGTAACCTATTAACATAATTTGGACCCACTGATTCCAAATATGAATCCATTTTTCAAAATTCAAAACACCGAAGTTGCAGTTATTAATTTAAAATTAATCCCGTTGTTAAGCGAATTGGTTTTAAAAGTTATAACATTGCCAAAGATTGAATTGATTTAACCTATGAATTCAATGTAAAATCAATGATAATGAAATAAATTATATTAAATGGTAAAAATATATTCAAGTTATACTTTAAAACCATTAAATATTATAAATTTACCACATAAATTATTACGATGAAAAAAGTTGTTTTTAATTAAAATATACCGTGTTTTTACTATTCATTAAAATATGAAAGTTATCAGAATAATATGAAAATATTATCCAAAGTAAATTTTTATATCCTGATTCCAAAGAAGAATTTTATTTTGTAAAATTGAACTTATAAACATGTCAGAAAACTAGATTTAATGTGGGTGCGCCATCAAAAGGCGACAAAACTGCATTTTTTTAAAAATACTTATTTTACACGAAAAATTTATTTTGTTCTCATACCATGTTCTAGAAAATGTGTAAGATGAATAATAATGTTATAAAATTCAAAATTTTGTTAATACTATTCATAACGGCTAGTTCATAATAATATTAAAAAAATATATCGTTGTTTAGTAAAACCCGGTATTGCGTACAACACACGCTATCGAGTAAGGTCGCGATTGCATGTAATGAAAGCCAAGTTTGGGTTGCGTGTTGTGAAAGAATCCTTCATTGTTTCATATAAAAGAATCCAACCATATTTCATTTATACATTGAATATATATATATATATATATAAACACAATCAATGTTGCGTAGAATGACTATTATAAAACGAACATGAAATTGTGTGTAACACGATCCAAGAATAGCGTTGCGTATACTGCAAGCTAATACGGTGTTGCGTATAGTACAAGCTAAACTTGGTGTGCTGTATAATCAAATACATCAATGAAATTAAAAGAATATTTTTCATAAAATATCAGGGTGTTACATTCTACCCCCCCTTAAAATGAATTTCGCCCTCGAAATTCGTCGGGGTTATAAATCGTTTACTATTCATTGAAACCCACATCATAAAAAGGAATACTAAAACTTAATTTTAAAAACTAAAGTATGAAATGTAACGATTACCCAAAGTAACTCATCACTGTGTTTCCATATAGGAGAACATAGGTTAAAATATGGATAGGGAAGAAAAATCTAACCATCAAGTTCTGATGGAGAGTGGTAGAGAACATGGCTATAAAAAAGCCAACAATCACAAAGCCATAAATTTGTGATGATATAAGGTACCATCTGATTCATCGGATATAAGAGCACTAGAACAACATTTTTGGTTTTAAATATCATTTCCCTAAAGTTGATGAATTAAAAGAAATACTTACATGATTTTCGTACAATCTCATTATTGTTGGTGAATTGAACAATTTACACTTCATCTCTTAATGAAATGAAGTTGAGTTTTTTATTCATGAATCGTTAACAGATCATGTGATAGAATGATGGTTCATTCCATCTATTTCAAACAAAAGTTTAGCAAAAGTTATAAGTCCATCATATGGTGAGACTAATCGTATATGGTTCCAAAAATGGACTTATACTTTTTTTATCATACCGCTTAATAAAATAAAACTACTTTCCACTAACTAGGGACTTCCTGTAGGCCATTGGTATGCGATAAAGGCCAGTCACACTTCAGTTGTGGGTTCAATTCCCATAGCCTTATCAGAAACGATGGGTTGTCGCCCGTCCTTCATGTTGTCCTTTTTCTAAAACTACATTACTATAACATCCCTTCAATAATATCAAAAAAAAATTCTATCATTAAACAATACTAACTTATGTCCAACATAATCCATTCCAATCTTTAGGATTATCTAAAATACTTCTGTCCAAGCTCATAGTATAATGAAATTGATTACTTGAAATGTCATCAGCCAACCATCATTTATCCCCCATTATCTTGTTCGTCACATTCCAATCATGTGAATACCTTAATCATGTATTCTCTTGTAAAATGAATACCCATTAAACCTTAGTGAAAACATGAATACTGTCCAAAGTTAACTCTTTCCACATACCAAAATTTAAAAAATTCTATATACTCAATCCATGTTATAACCTTCTCCTTATATCATTCATGAGCTCATGAATACTATCAAACATTTAATTTTCTTCTTATCCCTTAATTATGAGCATATCATCTACTTTCCAAAAATACTGGTACCATTCATCACACACTTTCAAAACTTAAGGAAAGACAACCGTGTAACAATCCTTAGATGTCTCTTTATTCCATAGTACAATGAGATTACTTATACAACATTACACTTGATAAACATGTAATCATTCCACTAACTTCTTAAACCATTGACCGAGCTTCAACAATTCTTTCATCTCACATATCATTTATAGTCTCTTCATCATCATCAACATAAATATTACCCATATGACCATACTAATTCTCTTCATGAGACTTTACCTTCGGGCATTGGTTTTCATAATGCCCGTACATTCCATATTTAAAACATTTAACCATTCTTGATGTCGTAGCAATACCATTATCCTCATCCATGGTGTTAACTGAACCTTTTCCTTTGCACTTACTGGCTTTATGTCCTTCTTTTCCACACCCAAACCATCTTCCAGTTCCTTTGAAACATTCTCCTTGATGCCTCTTCCCACATGATTTACACAGGGTAAATTGAACTTTCTTTTCTCTATGATCATCATGAAACTCCATCTTTCTCTTATTAGCCGAGTCAGAAAACATACCAAATTTGAGTTTATTGATCATATTATGAGATTTCTAATTTGGAATAATAATGATGTTTGGACTTCCAAATCCCATTTCATTTGGTTGCTCATAAAGAATATCATTCCATTAACCATCATATCCTCCATTATCGTGAATCATCTTGTTTCCAGCCATTTTCTAAAACTCGAAAAGAATAGTGTGAGAGGAAAAAATCATAATAAAGGGGGAGTAACTTCAATATCTAACATCTTAGGTTTAATATAATATCGTTACCATAATTCTAGGACTATAACCTATACTTATACATAACCTTATGGACATCCATATACATACCTTAAAAATATCTCTAGGGATCTCACTAAAGTTCTCGCATCCTAGTTTCCAAAGGTTGACTAAACATTTCCTCTGATACCAACTGTAGAGACACGAATCTTGACGTACATGTACAACACATTACTTTTGCAGAATACTTAATACATAACAAATTTCAAAACTCAAGGACCGTAATAGTTTAGTGTCGTTGGAAACTCAGAACGTAATCTTCTAATCGTGGTGAAAGATCTTCAACATCTCCCAAAAAGATCTTCCCCTTATGTTTTCTTACCTAAAACCTTTCTTTATATCATGGGGAAAAGAAAACATATAATGGGTGAGCTCAAATGCTCAGTAAGGGTAATCATGGATAAAATAAAACAAACCATATACATTTGAACTTAAAAACATGAACACAATGTTTAAATATCAAGAACATGAGCAATGAAATAAAACATGGAAATACGTAAGACATAGATCATAATGAAACATTAATCCGAATAAAATAGCATGGGAATAAAACTTGTAATTGTGGAAACCATTAATCACAAGATATTATTTCCATAGTAGCCAAGGCATTGCTTCCAAGACCATCTTAGTGGACAAAGTCCCTTTCTGAATCGAGTTCACTCCTCATTCCAGTCCTGTATTACTAAACCGGTTTAACTTTCCGTTCCAGCCATGTCTATTTCATGAGATATAAATCTTTACCCAATGTAATGGAGGGATATATAGGTCCCAAACATCTCATAATCAAATCATTCTTACTTGTGCCACAAAATAAACTTGAAACATTCATCATAACCCAAAGAATAAAATGGGTTTCATAAACATCATCCCATCATCACATAATCCATATAAAACAAATGGATATATCAACATAAGAAAAGTGAAACCATTTAAATAATAGGGACATTATACTTGAAACATACACATATAAAATAATGTCATCTTATATGGAAAAATGGTTTTGATAAAACACTTGAAATGAATTCTTGAGAAAAATATCCTTTCTTCTTCAAAATCAATTTATTTTCACCAAACGTCATGAAATTTTAAAAGAAATAGATTTTTTTTGAAAATAGTCATGAAATCTTCTGGAGGAAGCTTCATGAAAATAAGGCTTTATAAAACCGTAAAAATCATTTCATGCCGTATACGTTAAAAAACATTCTTCTCGTACTTTTTTCGGAAAAGTCAAAAAGTACCTTATAGGGTAAATACAAGAAATATTCCTTCCATACCATGGGGTAAAAGTCAGAATGGGTAAAAAAGAATTTAAACATACATGAATAATCTTTTATAAAACATGGACATGGATGATAACAATAACCCCAGTAAATACTTACGAATAAGCAATCTCAGATAAAAATGAGATTTGAAAAATTATCCCTTACCTTAGGTCCGATAGGCCTTATACGTATCCAAACCTCCTGTATAATAATTTAAATAATGTCATTGACTTATTACAGAATAATATTCATTGTTATGATATCATATATGGTTCACATATGACTTTATATAACCCATTCATTTGTAAATTAATGTTAAAGTAGCGTTTTGTGTAAAATCATCTTATTTATCGTACGTGTTTGGACTTGTTGTTCTTGAGGTTATTATTACTTATATCATGATTTACTTACTTAAAAAAAGTAAATCATGATTTATATATCATATACATTCATTATATATCCAGCATATACAAGCATTTATAATAGTACATAACATATGGAGGTAAGAAATGAAATCCACCGTTCATGGAGACGGTAAGCCGTACGTACGCATGAACGCTGCTTTCATTTCTATTTCTTATTTTAATGGAATTAAAACATAATGATACATAGTTATATTATTATTCCAGTATAGTATCATATATAATATCATTCACCACATCCTTCATATATCCCACATAAGGTATTAACGAATCACATCACTTTGAGGGGGCGGTAGTCCGCACTTCCTCGAATGAGATTATCATATTTACCGACTATGGAAACCATAAAGGCTTGATATAATTTGGAAGTAAATAAGCATAAGGAAATCATAAACATAATATATATTATATATAAATACAGTGCCATCATAATGGCCACCAAGAGAGGTGGTAGGAGAAAATCGAACAATCATCATTTCGTGAGGCGTTAGTTTTCCATCACAGAAACATTATGTTCTTCATCCATTAGATGGAGGTGTGTGTAAGTGTATTTCTAAAACTTCTCATAAAAATATCCTAGTATATTTTTGATATTGGTGTTGTTACAAAAGAAATGACTAAAAAGAGTTTAGGGGTTGGAGAAGTAGAATAAAAGAAAACAACTTAAGAGAAACTGTTATCTTTAATTTTGGTAACTTCCTTTGGTTTAAACCAAAAGGACTTCTTGGAGAGTCTTCTGCCTAATGTAAGGCTTCAAGGGGGAGGATAGGGATGTAGGGAGATTATTTGGGCAGATTTTGGACTAGCCAAAAGGCTTGAGAGGTGTGAGGAATTGCATAAAAGTGGTCTCCTTTTATAAGGGAGAGGACGGGCTCTTTACGAAAGTGTGAAAACATTATTTTATTATAAACTTATCTTCGGTTTCAAGAGTTCCAAAACACATTAATGTAGAAGCTAATATGACTCATATTAGAAATAAAATCATCCAATTGGAATTGGACAGTTTTGGATGATATTTTAATCATTATAATCTTATTTATTTAAATCATTTATTAATGAGGTAAACACTACATCATTATTGTGTCATAAATAATTTAATTCATTTGATGTCTAAAAATTATGAACAAACTACCATGATTTAGGGAGTATTTTCAGCTTTCTAAATAATATTTATAGTTGAAAATATAACTTATATAACCACTTATAAAAATTAATTACTAAAAGATTTTTGTTAAAGTCAATTTTGTCTTTACATTAAATTAATTAATCCAAATTGTCATTTTCACTACCAAGTGGCTCATTGGGGTCCCAAAATCGGCCCAAGGATTCCCATGGTCTTCCAATACTCATCCAATAAGGTTAGGACAAGTTTCAAGGTAATTTATAATTATTATAATATTCTTTTTACCTTGAATTACCATATTTACCTTTAACCGCAGTAAATAAAAATTACCGTAGTTACTATTCATAATATACAAAAAAGTAACCTATTAACATAATTTTGACCCACTCATTCCAAATATGGAATCCATTTTTTAAAATTCAAAACACTGAAGTTGCAGTAATTAATTTAAAATTAATCCCGTTTTTAAGCGAAAAGGTTTTAAAAGTTAAAACATTGCCACAGATTGAATTGATTTAACCTATGAATTCAATGTAAAATCAATGATAATGACATACAATATATTAAATGGTAAAAATATATTCTTTTTACACTTTAAAACCATTAAATATTATTAATTAACCGTATAAATTTTTATGATGAAAAAAGTTGTTTTTAATTAAAATATAGCGTGTTTTTACTATTCATTAAAATATGAAAGTTATCAGAATAATATGAAAATTTTATCCAAAGTAAATTTTTATATCCTAATTTCAAAGAAGAATTTTATTTTGTCAAATTGAACTTATAAACATGTCAAAAAACTATATTTAATGTGGGTGCGCCATCAAAAGAAGGCAAAACTGCATTTGTTAAAAAATACTTATTTTACACGAAAAATTTATTTTGTTCTCATACTATGTTATAGAAAATGTGTAAGATGAATAATAATTTTATAAAATTCAAAATATAGTTAATACTATTCATAACGGCTAGTTCATAGTAATATTATAATAATATATCGTTGTTTAGTAAAACCTGGTATTGCGTACAACACACGCTATCGAGGAAGGTCGCGATTGCGTGTAATGCAAGCCAAGTCAGGGTTGCGTGTTGTGCATGAATCCTTCATTGTTTCGTAAAACAAAATCCATCCATATTTCATTTATACATTTAATATATATATATAAAAATAAACACACTCAATGTTGTGTATAATGACTATTATAAAACGAACATGAAATTGTGTGTAACACGATCCAAGAATAGCATTGCGTATACTGCAAGCTAATACGGTGTTGGGTATAGTACAAGATAAACTTGGTGTGCTGTATAATAGAAGACATCAATGAAATTAAAAGAATATTTTTCATAAAATCTCAGGGTGTTACAATATCACTTGTTCTAAGAGCACTAAGTCCTCAAAGATTTTTCCAATTTACCTATAGATTGAACGTATACTTTTGAGGAGATGAAGTGGAATCATGGATGAGCACAACCCAAACAATCCCATGGTGCACAATGAAGATGGAGATCCAGCTTCTATCCACGGAGCTGGAAACTATTTCGCCCGAATTACAACCAGAATCAACAAGATCCACTTGTTCCAAGGTATGGCCTATAGCAACATCAATAGTTCCAACCGAAGAAGGTGCCAAAATTGAAGTGAGGTTACTGGCCATTCTTTCCTCTTGCGCAACAAATTTTCCCCCCACCTACTCAATAGAAATTGTCCCCATGTCGTACCCTTATGGAATATTCTCTTCCCTCTATCCAAGGTGTGGAAACAGGAAACGTCCGACCATCGGAGTAGGCCCAACACTTCTAAATCAAAATAACCATTAAGAATATTCTCTAGAATAGGGTATAATCTTGTGGTCTATCTAGTGAATACATGAATGCTCATCTCTCCAACATCCTCAAGATTTGTGACACTTTTTGTTACCACAGAGTGTCAGATAATGCCATATGTCTTTGCCTTTTCTCCTTCACATTAAGGGATTAGGCAAATGAATGGATCAAGAGACTACCTCAATGGTTTATCCTTACCATGGAGGTGTTACCCAGGCCTTCTTATCTAAATATTTTCCACCATCGAAGATGGTGACTCTACGGAATGAGATCCAAAACTTCTGGCAACATGACTAAGAATCATTATACGAGTCTTGGGAGCACATCAAGGAGATGCTATGAAAATATCCCCATGAAGAACTTCCTATATTGATGAAAGTACAAAACTTCTATATTGGCCTAACCATGAATACCAAATCCATGGTGGATACTGCTGCTGGAGGAATGGTAATGGGGAAATCTCCTGAAAAGATCTTTGAACTAGTGGAGGATATGTCAGCCAACAGCTTCCAATGGCACTCATATTTGTGAACTCAAAAGTGAGGTATGAAAAACATTGACACCACCATGATTCTAACTACCTAATTATATGCGATGTCCAGGATTATTGATGAATTGAACATGAATAATGCATACCATGTTCAAGTGTCCAACCATCCTACACGCAGCAAATGTGGTGACAACCACATCATTGGTGAATGACTAGGGTCAAATACCAGCCCTTCAAAAAGCATGGTGATCTATGATTCATAGGGCCAAGGTTCAAATATGCATCCTCAGTACTAGAACCCATCATGGCATGAACAAAAAAACATGGGGTTTGAGAAGCAATAACAAAATCATCCAGATCAGAGACTACATGGCTATGGTCAACAACAATACAAAACCCATATCCATGACAGCACCATCAGGGGACTTACTAGTAGAATGTGTACTAAAACCCTCACCAACAACCACCAAGGTAGCCACCACCTCCACCATCTAATCAAAATACTCAGCAATAACCCAAATTAAAACATGATGAAATGCTGACAAAATTCATAACAAATACTGAAAAAAGATTTCAGAACTGGGAATCATCCATTTGAATCCAAGAAAAACAAAATTTTCAACTTTCTAAACATATCTCCTCAAGGAAACCAGGTACACTACTGGTTAACACTTAGAAGAACCCGCAAGAATAGGCCCACATGATCACTTTATGAAGTGGGAAGGAGCTACCTCTGAGACCAACTGCAAAGGAAGGTGCGTAATTAACTCTAGATCAACCTTCACCCTATCCAGCTAAAGAAACATCAATGAATGGCCCCTACTCATAAAAAAACAATCAAAAGATACGGATGCCTCATATTGTAAGGGGAATGAGGTTGTCAAGACTTTTGAGCCTGTATTACCATTTCTAGAGAGGATGATGCAAAGAATGCTAGATTACCAGTTTGGTAAATTCATGGAGGTATTCCGGAAACAACACTTAAATATCCCGTTTGTAGAAGCATTAACTCATATGTCGATGTAAAAAATGTTCATGCAGGATATTTTATAAAAAAATAAATATGGGGGATCTGGGAACAGTTTCACTCTATAAGAATGGTCATCAGTAGTCTAAATCTTGATTCCTCCAAAACACCAGGATCCAGGTAGCTTCACTATCCCATTTACCATTGCATCCTGTGAGTTTGGATAATATCTCTATGACATATGAGCCAACATCAACTTGATTACCTTTAGAGTATTCAAGAATATTGGAATCAATTATCTCAAACTCACCTGAGTGACCCTCTAGATATAAAATCTCTCCCTCAAATATCCCAAGGGGCTGCTCGAGGGTGTGCTGGTAAAGGTTGGAAGGTTAATTCTCCCTTCCGACTTCATCATTATTGACAAATAAGAAGACCAGGAGGCACAATTTACTCTATGATGTCATTCCTTGGCCACTGGTAAGGAATTAATCGATGTCCACTAAGGAAAACTGATCATTCAAGTAGGAGATCAAAGAGTAACCTACAACGTCCTCAAGAATGTCAAGAAAGCATCACTTATGGAACATGGGGGTTGTTCTGCCGTAAAAAAAAAGGATGATCACATCATCTATAAGGAAGATTGTATGGTATATTCTTTTATCATTGATGACCCACTCTTCACAGATACCCAAGATTCACCTGAGGAGGTGTAATTTCTCTAAGCCCATGGCAGTCATTACTAGAAATGAATTGTTGTTCGAAATATTTTGGAGAAGGAAGTGGTCCAACCTATTATACGATCGATCCTAAAGGCACCTCAACATGAGATAAAACCACTCCCTTCGTCTCTAAAATATGGATACCTAGGTGGGAAGAACACTCTGCCAGTAATCCTTACTTCTTGACTCATAAATGATCAAGAAGAGGCACTCTTACAAGTTTTGTGAAGAAGAAAACAACCCATTGGGTGGGAAATTTCTAATCTGATGGGAATCAACCCCACTATATTCACCCTCAAAGTTCCCCTATAAGAAGATGAAAATCCCTTTCAAAAACCACAACGACGCATGAACCCTCCTATGAAAGAAGTCGTAAATAAGGAAGTAATAAAAATATTGGATACAGAAATCATATACCCCAATTTAGACTGCCCATGGGTGATTCATATACAAGTGGTACCCAAAAAGTGGGGTATCATTCTGGTATCCAATGACAAAATGGAATTTATCACTACATGGATAGTTGCGGGATGGATATTCTGTGTAGACTACCGTAAGCTGAACGATGCAATGCAGAAAGATCAACTCTCGCTAGCCTTCAGGGATCAGATGCTAGAATGACTGGTGGGGCATGAGTTTTACTTCTTCCTCGATGGTTATTTTAGATATAACCAAATCTACATTTCACATGAAGATCAAGAAAAGATTACCTTCACATGTTCCTACCGTACTTTTTCTCATCAAAGAATTTCTTTGGGGATGTTCAACGCTCCTACCACATTCCAATGATATATTATAGAAATCTTCCACGACATGGTAGAACAAATCCTGGAAGTCATTATGGATGATTTTTCCATCTATAGAAAATAATTCAACATTTTTTTGTGTAATCTGGAGCTGGTTTTGTAAAGGTGTGTGCACAATAACCTTGTTTTTAACTAAGAAAAATTCCATTTTATGGTGCAGAGTGGTATCTTCATGGGCCACCAGATATCTATGAATTGGATAGAAGTTGATCCGGTAAGAAATATGTCATTTCAAATCTTCCCATGCCAACATATGTCAAAGATGTACAATGTTTTCGGTGACATTATGTTTTCTATAGACGGTTTGTCTGAGACTTTTAAAATATTTCCCAACAACTCACAAATATCCTCTCCAATGATTCCATATTTGAGTTTGATGATACGTGTTCCACAACATTTGAGTATCTAAATCAATGACTGGTGGAATCTTCAGGGATGATTCCTCCAAATTGTGTGGTACAATTTTATGTCATGTGTGATTATAGTGACTATGTGGTTGGTGTAGTACCAGGGAAATGGTTGGATCATATCTTGTGGCCAATTAACTTTTCCAGATGAACTCTCAATGAAGCATAGGTTAATTTACAATACCATGGAGAAAGAAATGTTACAGTGGTGTTTTCATTTGGTAGGTTTCGTTCATACATGGTGTTGTCCAAATTTATTGTATATATTGACCATTTAGCAGTCAAATATTTTCTCAACAAGGAGGATGAAAATCCATGAGTCATCTGTTGGGTGATTCTCCTCCAAGATTTCTATTTGGAGATCCGTGGCTAGAAGGGCAGTGAGAACGTTATTGCTGACCACCTATCCCTCCTAGAACTGCCTCATTTGGAGAAGGAGGTTGGCAGAGACATTAGGGAAGACATCCCCGTTGAAAAACTTTTCTAGATCGAAGGACCACCTTGACCTTGGTATACATATATTGAAATTTATTTGTTTATAGGAATAGTTCACCCTGATCCCACTTACTAGTAAAAGAAGCAGTTTTTTTCTGATGTCAAGAGGTACTTCTCAGAAGAACCTCTACTCTTCCGATTATGTGGTGATGGGGTGATTTTTCGATGCATTCTGGAGAATGAAGTTCAAGGAGTTCTAGAGTCTATCACTCCTCATCAGTTAGAGGACATCATGGCCCAGACCATATGATAGCGATGATCCTTAAGTCTGGATTTTTCGGGCCTACCATCCATTGATATGCTCTTTACTTTGTTACCATAGGTGATCAATGTCATAGAACATGTAATATTGGATGACGATATGAGATTCATCAACACCCCATCTTAGAGGTCAAAATCATCGATGCCTGGGGAATTGAATTCATGGGGCCATTTCCACCATCATATGGGATCTCTTACAAACTCGTCTGTGGGGTTATGTCTCTAAGTGGCTGGAAGCTATTGATACAATACATGACAAGACCATGGTAGTTGAGGCCTTTTTGAAGAAAAAAATATTCAGCAGATTTGGCCTTCCTAGAGTGTTGATCAGCGAAAGGGGAACACATTTTAATAATACCTAAATGAAGAATGTGTTACTCAAGTTTGTGGTGAAGTATCACATGGGAACACCATATCATTCCCAATTTAGTGGACATGTGGAATTATCAAATCGTGAATTAAAACAGATCCTAGAGGAAATGGTGGGAGATTCATGGAAGGATTGGTCCAAAAAACACGATGATTCCTTATGGGAATACCAGACAGCCTTCAAGACACCTATGGAGATGTCTTCGTTCATAATTTTCTTTGGGAAGCCATCCCACCAACTAGTGGAGCTAGAGAATAAATCTTACTCGGCCATTAAGGCCCAAAATTTCAATTCGAAGACTACAAAAGAGATGTGTATGTTCCAGCTGATGGATCTCGATGAGATCTGAAGGGAGGAGTATGAGAACACCAGAAATTATAAATAAAAGACATGAGAAATCCACAACCAGATGATTTATTGGAAAACCTTCCAACCCAGTGATCAGGTATTTCTCTTTAACTCATGTATGTGATTGTTTCTAGGTATGTTGAAGTCCCAATGGTTAGGTCTATTTCAAGTTCTCAATGTTTTCCACAATGATGCGGTGGAAATTTCTGGTGACGACGGGAAACCTTTCAAGGTGAAATGGAAAAAACCTAAAGCCTTATCATCACATGGAGGCTATGGTGGGTTCAATCTCCACCACTCATTTCAGGTAGCAAGTGGTAGGTAGGTCAAGCCAACGAATTTAAACAAATGCGCTTCCTGGGAGGCAACCTAGAGGTTACACATTGTGTACCACATATATAAACTACATGTACTTATTTTGATTAGTTTATACAACTAATATTATAAATATATAGATTAAATAACAGAATAAATAGGGATGATGCTGGTACCAATGGTTAAGTCAAAGGAGTTTATCCGAGCCCTCTCTAATTTGAATCCCTCTATCACTACCTTCGGAACGGGGTTCATCCTTTTTATACTCGCGTGTAATTACACGTTGTGTGTGGTATTTGTGAAAATAATATATAATTTAATCTAAATAAAAGAAAACCCATGATGGGGATGGACGGACTGACCAGGTTTGTATACCAATTCTCAAAAGACCCAGGTTTGAATCCTGACAACCGGCCCATTTCCCTCATTTTTCAAACTGATAAAACAACACGGCGTGAATTTCGATATAAATCATGTGTGACATGTTTTCATTAGTTGAAATATTTTTACAAATACTAACATACATGCTGGTGAAGTTGGGATATTGGCAGAGTCTCGACCCTGGATCCAAAAGACCTGGGTTCGAACTCAGCCAATCTCCCTACTTCATTACTTTTATTCCAATCAGAAATCACATGTCATGAATTTTCATCATCCCATGTATTATTGGACCTATTCATTAAATATATATAATTTATAAACATGAGCAGTAGTACATCCTTTTATCCAGTAGTTGAGGGCTTGTGTTTGGATCGACAGATCGCTGGTTCGAACGTTGCCCCAAGCACCAGACCAAAGGTTAAACTTCACTTTTTCCAATTTTAGAACACATGATGTATATTTATAGATACATTACGTGTATATCTTTATTTTTATTAAATAATATATATATATATATATATATTTCTTCTTAATTTAATTATTAATATTAATTATTATATAGTGTACTATAATAATTATATTATGTTTCTTATTAAAAAAGAATAGTAATACATGATGTGTAGGTCCTGTTATACGCTATGTACCACGGTTATAAAGGTCACGCCACACGCGACTGAAGACCGTATCACGCAACCCCCTCCCTCTTCTTGTTTATTCTCCCAAACTACCTTCAGCTTCTTGATTTCAAATCCACCGATTTTGTGCATTTTTAAGTCCGATTTCATCTACATTGTGATACTTGGTTTAGGTACGCCATTCTCCACTCTTAATTTCATCATTTTACAGGATTTTAGGTAGATTAGTGGATCATCTGACCATTCGTCTTCTCGCATAGCACACGGGGTGCACGATGAACACACACCATGTACATATTGCACCTGGCTACACATGACATGCTGTTACTCTTCATATGGTACACGACATGTACATTCAGTACACACCGTGTATCATGCCTTACCTGGCCTTCTGGCCCAGACCATGTCTGTTCTGGACATGTCCCCCTCCCCATGTCACTCTACATGGAATTTCTATTCGGGACACGCCATGTCTACCAACCCTATGGAGGACCCCGTGTGGAAAGTTGTACACACACCTTGAAATCCATGTTCACATACACTACATGAAAACCTTTCCACATGGTGTGTATTCCCCATTTACCCTGCCCACATCGAGTAGTGTCTTTATTCTTACATGGGAAATACACCATGTTGTATTACACTACGTGTGAAAATTAATACACGCCGTGTTATCCTATTTTCTTGACACATTCCGTCATGGTTTGTCTATCCAGGTTACATGGGTTAATCAACGGTTCCTGTAACATGTCATGTATTAAGGATTTACACATCATTTTCTACTTTTTTATGTTTCTAAAATTTTATTCTTTTATTCTTTTTTCTTTTATATCATTTTCTTTTGTTTTATTTTCATAAGAGGTATGGCTGATAATGATCCTGCGAGTGGGAAGCGGCCCGCTTCCGCTGTTGAGGGTGAGAGACCTCCTCACCGTCAAATTCATCTAAAACTGGCTGAGAAACCATCCAAGGATTTCCTAGTTTTACAACCCCCAGCATTGGCTGCTCTGCCTCCTCTCATTATTCCACCTCCACCCGCGATGTCTACTGATATTACCATTCTTGTGGCCCCTTCGATTGTTCCTCCTCCAATGGTGGCTTCAGTTCCATCTATTGTGGCCACAAGCTCCTCTTCCGCTGCCCCATCTTCTAGATCCACTCCCTCGAAGCTACAAACCATACCATTGTTGGACCCGACTGAGCCCGCACCTACACCTTCTGTTCATCCATCTACAACTTCTTCGGTATCCACTCCTCCACCACCAACCACAGCATCAGGACCATTTTCTCTGGACCCCACTGTTCCACCATCATTTTCCTCGGTTGCTGCCCACCCTCCACCATATCTAATTCTGGTTTTCAAATATAAGAATCCTATGGAAGATACATTGCAGAGATTTTCTTGTTTTACTATGCAGATGAATGCTCTCTTCCTTGAAATTTTATTTCCACAGAACCTTGTCATCTGGGAGGAGTTTGAGGGGCTTCTAGGCCATACTCTCCTTCTAGATAAATTCTAGGTCAGTAATCCTACGTACCGTTATTTAGTTTTGGAGTTCATTTCCACCTTCAATTTCGATGGGCCCACATACCTGCAAACACCCACAGATACACCTCTTCGAGTTTGTTTCCAGCTAGGTGTACGACCTTTTCACTTACTATGGCCGAGTTTGGCCCAGGGTGTGGATTCTATCCACATACTTCAACTCCACCTCTTATCTCATCTTTTACTCACCCCAAATTCATTGATCTAATTGTGATGTGGCAGGAGATTTCTAGGCCAGACCACAGGCACACCCCCTGCTCACAGAAGAGCACGCTCAACATTGACCCTCCTCTTCCCTTCCTTCATCAGTGATTTAGCGCCATTATTTTTTCCCTCCATGAGGATATGGGAGTAGATTTTGGGAGGGACATGGAGCTTCTGGTATGTATCGTCTGACATGACTACCCTTACCTCCCTTATATAGCCGCCTCCTTTTTTCACTCCATAATCCACAACCATCAGGGGAAACAGAACATCGGGTTCTATACCACCCAATTGGCACACTTTTTTGGGTGTTTTTGAGCCATATCTCCCTCACGATCACCAGGGTTTTCCTCATCATGCAGACTTCCTCATGATTATCTACATGAGGTTAGTCGAGCATCGAGGAGAGCACTTAGTGCTTATACAGGATGCCCCTACTCTTGTGAGGGTGAGGGACCACCCACTTACTCACGCAAGTGTTTCTACTCAGGATCCACCCCATCCACATGCGGATGTCCCTTCCCCCACCACAACCCACTTCTTTCAGACTTCTTTATTCTCCTTATCTTCCTTCTTCATCTATTCCTTCTACCAGCCCACCTCCCACCGCACCCTCGGTCGATCTCCCCTTTACCATCCATCTAGCCTCGGTGGAGCAGCACCAGGTTCGCCTTGATCGTCATATAGACCTACTTGAGAATATGTTTGGGATTCTTCTCCAGCATCATGGAATTCCACTACCCCCACACTTGTTCCTACCTCTTCTCTAGGCCCTTCTTCAGTACCTCCACCATAGTTTACAACACTGACCACAGATTCAGTTCTCTTCTCCACCACCGACCCTACTTCTACCACTCTTGCTGCTGACCTAGGCATCACTGCAGAGCCACCCTCTTCATGTTCCACTCCAGAGGATTTTATTACTACAACCCATATTCCGAACATGGATCCCAAGCCTACGACCCCCAATAATGTCTCTCACCTTCACTGCCTGATCCTACTATTATAGATGATGCATCTTATTAGGAAAATCATGATTAGTTTATCAGACATTTATTTTCATTGTATATATCTGTTTTTTGAAATGCTTGTTATGTGCTATTTTCTATGCCTATTGTTTTTCTTTTTTTCCATTCCATCACCGATCACAGGTACCCTAGAGCGACATGGGCATCTCTTTTTCCAAGGGGAGTATTTTTCAGTTTTTCACTCTCTTATCTATTTTTGGGTTTATTTATTCCATGGCTTCACCTTGCCTTACACCCCTGGTTTTTTCCATTTTCTCTCCTCCTCTATGGTATTTCACATGGAAGACCATGTGTTTTATTATGTATAGGGGGAGACCTCTGATTACCCTGGAACTTGCATTAAACTAATCCAGGAGACATCATTCATAGTTGACATATTTTAAATTGTTGAATTTTTTTGATTAATTATAATTATTAATAATAAGGTAAGAAAAGGGAATTTTAAAAGTTATATACTTATATAAATTTCCAAATAATTGTTGAATGATTGCTAATATAGTTTGATTTTTTATTATAATCATTATAAATTTACATTTATTAGACTGATCATTTTGTATTCATGTCATGAATTGATTAACACCTATTTTTTCCCATTCCCGAGAGGTATTCTAATGCATTTTGACATATTCTTTATTATAACCTCTTTATTAAGAGATTCTTGGGATATACATAACTACCATTGTTTTCTAGATTTTCTCTTAAAAAATGATTATTTTTTAATCACATTAAAATGATTGAGGCATTTTATTGTTTTTCATCCACTTTTAACATGAGAGCTACCCTACATCTGATCTTCGTAAACCTGTAGAAACCATGAAATTACTTGATTTGAAGCCACATTACAAGCCTACCCTAATTATTTTATAATTTTTCATGATTATTCACTTGATCTAAAAGTGGGACGTTCGGTTTTCATGGTAAATTTTAATGATAGACCATGAAATAAAGTGTGGGGGAGTTTTTCACTTGTTAATTTGGGAAAATAGGGTCCCAAATCCCACTATTCATTGCATTCATCGTGGTCCCCCAATATCTTGTTATTTAAAAAAATTAAAAAATTCAAAAGAGACACCAAAATCATTATTACATATTATTGTTTTGTGGTCCCATTATTGAAATGTAATATCATAGTAATAATACCTCTAAGAGATATTTGGTGGGGGTAATTTTTTCATTAAGATCTATTCTGAATATCATGCACTGTTTTTTAACAATTTATCCCATTTTTCATGCCTCTGAGATCATTTTTTACGTTATTACCTACCATCCCTTAGCCTTAGAAAGATTCGAACCTTGATGAGAGACCTTGTTATTTTTTTGATTTAAATTTTTAAAGGGAAGAATGAGAACACTATAAATCCTATGGATAATGTGCATATACTTATGATTGATCACAAATCTGATTAAATAATTCTTGAGTAATGAGTGTGTAATCTTGTGGTGAGGTAAATCATCAAGTGGCATGTTTATTTATGAATAGTTAAACAATGTGAATGAAGGGGGATGTAAATTTTCAATTAGATTATATATGAGGAATGATTAGAATATATTTGGAAATGAAATTTGTTTTGTGACTTTTAAAAATCATCATCTATGATTTTGGTATTTATAGTTATAATTAGTTAAATTTTTCCCTTTTAGAGTGTGAATTCTTTTGATTAGATGTTGAGATCTTGCTTGAGGACAAGCACACAATTAAGTGCGAGGGGGTTTGATGTACTCGATTTGTGTATACTTTTTCATATAATTTAACAAGAATAAAAACTTTTTTTCACAAAATTTAAATCATTTTTTGGTTCAAATTTTTTTATTAGTGATCATGATTATTTTCAATTATTTCCATGACAAAGACACAAATGGGGGAAAATTTATCAAAAATTACAAACTACATAGTGTATACTTTAAGACACACGTTGTGTACCAGGACCATAAAAATGGTTGACCGGGAAAAGTACATAACAAAGTATCCAGAATCTATTAAACACCATGTGCATCATGATACATTCCATGTACCCTTTTCGAGAAGCAGTTGGTGGCTAAGAACAAGACTAGACGTCTATGTTTTCAGATGTTGACTAAACATCTTATAAGGCCCTACACGCCATGTGGACCTTATAGAACCGGTTAGTGGATGATGAACAATATTAAATGGTGCATGGGGTGGAACTAAACACCGTGTAAATCCACCAACAAATATGTACCATGTTCAAAGTCAATGACGGCGTGTTATCTCACCTACAGACGGAGAAAAAAAATGGCCACAACGCGTTTACTAGTAGTACTTGACGTGTACTTCATGGTACACATCATGTAATACTAAAACCTATAAAGAGGTGGTATCCATAAATGATTTTGAGTGATTCATTCATTCACCTTACATTTAATTCCAATTGAGAGCACTCCGGAAATGGCCAAGAAGAGAAGAAGAGAGAGAATGAAGAGAAGAGAATAGAGGAGAGAAGGTCATTCTGTTCTACCTTCCCAATGACCTTTGCTCCATGTTTTTCAAGATGATGTATTCATGTACTACAATTTATTTAATTACCATCTACTCTATGAGTAGCTAAATCTATATGTGTTGGGGTTGTGGACTATTGTGCGTTGTACTTTGTCATTTTTGATGTTTTAACCGTGTTGTTTAAACTTCGTTCTCACAATTCATTATTAATTATTTCTAAATAATACTATAAATCTTGTATCGGACCACGAACGGGTTTTCTAGGGATCCTTTTACATAATTTATATTTAAAACATCCATGAACATTGGGTGTTTTAATCGTCTCAAAAGGGATTGAAATTAATAAAATTAAGAGAAATCGATATCCAGACCAAATAAATTGGTTACAATTGATTTAAACAAAACTCACCAGAACAAGGGGTTATGTTACATAAATAATCTCAAATATGTAAATTATCATGAAAAAAAAACCTCATAATAAAATATATATAATAACAACCTTTAAAGTCCACAACCTCGACTCATTTCTCTCCAAAATTTCTTTAAAACCAAATTTTTGTGTTTTCTCTTTATCTTTCACATAAATTGTTAAGAAATTGAAATACAATAACATTTTATCAAAACATAAAAAAATGGATTCTAAATTTTATATAACATCACTAAATCAATTACAAATTTTTAAAAAATATCAAAGATAACTCCCTTTCCTAGTGGATCGAACCATTACTAGTACTATACATGTTAGGGTAATACAAATTGTATTGTCAAAAAACAACACTTTGATAAGAATGACTACCAAAACATAAATATATTTACTACATCATGGAATTTTATTTATAATGTTTGAAACTAATTTAATAAATTTATTTATGACATAATGATGATGCAGTGATTACCTTATTAATGAAATATACAAATAAATGACATTATAAATATTAAAATAAATGTAATTTGAACACTTTGAGGCCATAGAATATTTTTGTGAATAAAATTGAATTGTTATATATGTTTTAATTCCTTTTTTTGAAGAATCATGTTTTTATGACTTTATCAAATATCAATTACTGAATAGTGTCAAAATTGACATAAATAAGTTTTTAAAACAAATACTATTTTATTAAATGATATAATTGTCCTAATAATATATGATTCCGAAAAATGAGTTATATAATGTTAAAAATGTCATTAATGATACACTTTTGGTTCTATTGGCATTTTATAGTAACTATATGAAACACATATTTTTAAAATACAAGAAGACATGGTAAGAGTTAGATTATTTAAATTAGGATTAAAGCTAAATGAAAAGGTTAATTTTATGACATAAATTTGTCTAAATCCTAATGGTTGAGTTTATTTAGACCCATATACATCTCATATTATAAATAAAATAGTCTGGGAACACTATAAAAGGAAAATAACTTTATAATAATTTAATATTTCAAGAATTTCCTATAGTGCCCATCACCTCTCCTATAAAAGGGAAATTCTCCTTCTCTTTTATTCACACCTCAAAATCCCTTTTGTTTGTGAAGCCCCTAACCAAGTATCCTCCCAACATCCCTAAATTCATCCTAGGGGCCATATTTTATAAAAAAATCAATCTTAGAGAGACATTTTGTGGAAATCAAAAGGAGACACTCGAAAAAGAGCTTATTATTTTGTAACATATTTCAAAATTCATTTCTTATTCTACTTCCTCATCAAATTTTGTTTCCATAATAATGTAATCAATCCATTATATTATACATTATTATATTTTATTTTATTATAGTTATGTGACAACATTATACCTCCTTTTATTCATCCAATAAATAGCAATATCACTATGCATGTGTATGTAAGGCCTACCGTCTCCACGCTGTGGTGTAATTTTTTATTCAACAATACAAAATTTGGATGGGTATAATGATGTGTATAATGGATTAAAATAAATAATATAACAAGAAAATTAATCTGTATAATTATTATACCATCCAATTTGTTGAGTTAATAAGGTTTCCTTATGAATTTTTCATTCTTTCAAATTTTGAAAATCACAAACACTCTTTCTCAAGGAAAGTTTTATTTTCCTTAATTTCTTTTTCATAAGGGAAATTTTCATTCCCCAAGGAAAATTTCTCCTTACCATGTTTTCATTGTTCCTAAATAATTTCTTCTAAATCTAACTCATTTTGTTTCTAAGTGTAAACATCAGTTTCATAATGCAAATCCTCAGAATCCTATAATTACTTAGATATGATGCATTCAGTTTTCAGGATACAAATTAATATTCTGAGTTCTATGAATTTAAGCTCCGAACTATTCTGAGTTAAGACATCAAGTTATTTGAATTCAGACTCTGAAATTTTATGAGTTCAGACTCTAAGTTCTCTGAATTTAGACTCTGAAATCTTCTAAGTTCATACTTCATGTTCTCTAAATTCAGACTCTGAACTTTTATGAGTTCAGACTCCGAGTTCTCTGAATTTAGAATCTGAACTTTTACGAGTTCAAACTCCAAGTTGTCTAAGGTTATAATCCAAAAATTTATGAGTTCAGACTCTGAGTTCTCTGAATTAAGACTCTGAACTTTTATGAGTTCAAACTTCTAGTTCTCTGAATTCAGACTCTGAATGCTTCTGAGTTAAGACTCTGAGTTCTCTGAATTATGACTCCAAACTCTTTGGAGTTCAGACATCGAGTTCTCTGAATTTAAATTCTAATATCTTCTAAGTTCAGACTCCGTGTTCACTGAATTCAGACTCCAAACCTTCAATGTTCATACTCCAAACTCACTAGATTCAGACTATGAACTCTCTGAATTCAGACTCTGAACATTCCAAGTTCAGACTTCGAATTACTCAAAATTCAGACTTCTAATTTCCCTGAAATTCAGACCTAAAATCCAATGGAATTCTGGTTACGAATTCTGTTAAAAAAATACAATCCAAATATCCATGTATTATGGACAATGAATGGTTTTTGATTAGACTTCGAACGTTAATTTTTTACTTAGACTCCGAAAAATGAATTTCTTTAAGAAACCATATTTCATTTATCCTTGTTTTCTTGTTATAAAATGATTTTTTACATTCTCTTTCTAACTAACCATTTTTTGAGTGACACATGTACAGCTCCCTATGAAATTTAAGGAAAAATATAATCGTTTGAGGAGGGAGCCAACCATTGGAGATGTGCCTATAAATAGGTGATCATTTGAACAAGATCATAACTTTGTGTGGATCTACAATTCTAGAGATTACGTTCTGTTGATGTGATTTCTAGAGAGATAATATTATGATTAGTGCGTACTGAAAATCTTGTTTAGATTGCTTCATATGACTCCAAATATTACTGAGTATATTTGAGGGCTTCCAGGGATAGGAAGACAGAGGTGCCGACTACCTTAATGTTTGAGGACTTTCTTGGTGAGGAAGACATAGGTGCTGACTACCATGAAGATGAGGGCTTGTAGGGATATCAAGATAGTTTCTGATATTCTTATCGAGGGATTACCTTGGTGTGGGTAAGACAGAATTTTTTGAAAGTATAAATCAAGGGATCTTTATCCAAGGTTGTTGGATACCCTACTCTTTGGGTTAAAATATTTACTACTTGTTACTAGTATTGTTTCATGTTTGTTTTCCGCTACAATTTTACTGTTAAATAAAGTATAACTATCTTATACTTCCTAGTTTTTATATACTATGACTAGTGATATTCTATACGCTTTAAGGTATAATATTTTACTTGCAAACTTTTCTTAATTTTCATTTCCTGAACTATATTTCCAGAACCTGAATATTTAGATTCATGTTTTCAGAACCTGGAATGTTTGTAGATCTAAGTGGTCTTGTCAATTTAACTTGTTTATCTTTTTTAAACACAGTATTCCTCAAGCTTTAAAACTAAATTTTTATACCAACTTTAAATGTTCCAAAAGAAATTTTAAAGTATAAAATTCACCCCACCTCTTGTATATTGAGAATATACATTCATTATTTTGATCCTACAATTGATATTAGAGTAGGTATCTAAAATACTTATATTTAGAAAAATGTTTTCCTTCCTCAGTTTTCATTGTTCTAATATTTCCTTGCTGAGGAATATTTTCCTTGCTTACAAAAATTATCTATTAACAAAGTTTTGTGTGGAAATATTTTTTTTTCTTAAAGATGAAACGAATGGATGTTGGTTGTATCAACGACCTAAATTCAGCTAGACCACCTATTTTTTATGGTAATTATTACGAATATTAGAGAGATCGTATGAAGACTTTTTTTATCAACACTTTTAGTAGATAATTTTGTTAGGATTGCTAGAGGATATAAAATCCCTTATAAGGAAGTTAGTATTTTCACCAATCAAGAAAAACATGAATATCAACTGAATTATAAGGTTTGAAATACTTTTCTATGTTCTATGACTAGAAATTTATATAGCTAGATTTCATCTTGTGAAGCAGAAAACTGTATTCAGATGAAGCTTGAAGTAACTCATTTTTGGAACTTCAAAAGTTATTGAAACTATAAGAGCCATGCTCAGATCTGAGTATCATGGTTTTTTCTTTCCTTATAGAGAACCTCGTATGTAAGGTAGAATAGAGATTCATGACTATTGTTAATAGTTTACAATATATGGGTGAAAAGGGTCTTGATGAGGAAGCTCTTGTGGAAAAGATCATAGATATCATGCCTAATGAGTGGGAATCTAATAGGACAACTACAGATGAGAATAGAAAAGTTACATAGATTTCTGTTGATGAATTATTTGGAACTCTTATTCAACATGAAACTAGAATGAAGAGAGATTCTGGAAATATTAAGAAGAAGAATGGAAATTTTAGTGTTGCTTTTACAACAACTTTTAATCATATTAAACCCAAGACTCCTGAGAGAGTTACAAGATCTACATCTAAGAAGGTTGTTTTACAATCTGAATCTAGTGGATGTGAATCTTTAGAAAATGAGTTAGCCAATCTTGCTCGAAGGTTGAACAAGATGGTTGGGAAGAATGAATTTGTGTATATTTGAATTCTAATTATAGTGATGATAAATACTATTACTCTTCTGATGAAGAATCTTCTTTTGATGAAGATAAAACTTTTCCTACTTATAAATAAGTCTCTATATTTTCTAAACTCCTTGAGAATAAAAATTATAAAGTTATGAAATAGCTTGATAAAACAAATTCTAGAAATATTATTCTTACTAAGGAAATATTATATTTTTCTAAATATATTTATATGAAAACCCGCGATTTTTAAAGTATTTCAAAAAACCTTGAGGAAGTTAATTCTGAGAAGGATAAGCATTTTAAGGACCTAGAAAAGGTAATTTATATGAATTTTTTTTCAAGTCTAAATTTAGTGCCAAAACTAAGGATTTTAATGATAAAAATATGATTATTCGATTGAAGTTAGAAATATTTTCCTTGAGGAAGCGTTTGTAAAACATTACCTTAGTTAAGGAAAATGTTGTTAAAATGTATTCTCAAATTTTACCTCTAATGAAAAATTATGGATTTGGTTTTTCTAGTTCAAAAACTATTTTTGGTAACAATTACCTAATTCCTCAAAGTGCTCCATTCTGCACTAAATATCAGTGTGGTGGGAATTGGAAAAAAATTGTTCCTTAAACAAGACCCAGTCCTTAGGTTTTCATAAATATTATTTTTCTAGTAAAATGTGGATACCTAAAAATTTTCTTTTTAAAATTTCCAGATCCAAGAAAGTTTGGGTTCCAAAAGTCTAACTCTTTTATTTTCACGAATGAAAAGATAGTCCCAAAAACAACACATGGTACATGGATAGTGGATGTTCCTGGCATATGACTGGTAACAAAAAATTCTTTGAAAAGATTATCAAGATGAAATGAGGATACGTATCATTAAGAGATAATATTCAGGGAGAAATTATTGGTATAGGTAACATTGTTCTTCTTGGAAAAACATTTATTTCAAATTTTTTATTTGTTAAGGGTCTTAAGCACAACATAATTAGCCTAAGTCAGTTATCTGATGAAGGTTACCTGGTAAATTTTTGAAATGATAAGTTCTTAGTACACAATTACAAGGAAGAGTTTATTCTTTTTCCAATAGGTAAGAGAATGTATACACACTAAACTTAGAATACATTAGGAACCAAGATCTACCTTACCTTAGTGTAATGGAAGACCATTCTTGGTTATGGAATAGATGGTTAGGTCACTGTAACCTTAAGAATTTATGTAAACTCTATAAGAAAAGTCTTGCTAAGGATCTACCATACCTTCGATTTGATTCTTCAAAAGTTTGTGATCCTTGTCAATATAGAAAGAAACATAAATCATGTTTTAAATCAATCGGTGAAGTCTCAACCACTGATGCGTTACAGTTAGATCATATGGATCTTTTTGGCCTAACACAAACTAGAAGAATTAGGGAAACATATTATGTATTTGTTTTAGTTGATGATTAAACTAGATTTACGTGGGTCTATTTTCTAGCAAAGAAATCTGATTTTTTTTCGTATTTCATATGTTTTAGAGCCCAAGTTAAAAAATAAAAAAACCTTCCATTTTTATCTATTCATAGTGATCATGGTGGAGAATTTCAAAATTCTGATTTTGATACATTTTATAGTAAAAAAGGAATTAATCATAACTTCTCAGAAATAAGAACTCCTCAACATAATGACGTAGTTGAAAGAAGAAATAGAATTATTCAAGAGATAACAAGAACCATATTGATAAAATGTTCTATAGAAAAACATTTTTTTGGCTGAAGCTGTAAGTAATGCTTATTATTCTATAAATCAAGTTTTGGTTTAAACATTTCATAATAAAACCCCTTATGAGTTATGGAATGGTGGAAAACCTAGACTTTCCTAGTTCAAGGTATTTTTTGCAAATTATTCATTCTGAATACTAAAGACAATCTAGATAAATTCACACCAAAATCTGATGAAGGAATTTTCTTAGGCTACTCCACAACTTCTAAGGCATATAGAGTTTTTAATAAAAATAGTAGTACTGTAAAAGAAACAGTACATGTAAAATTTGATGAAACTGATCCCTTTATTTTTAAGCAACCTCAACCTATATCCTCGGATGTGTTTTCAAAAACTGATTATCAACCCTTGATAGAAGATCCTTCTGTTAAGGAAAATGTTCAAGAAAATGTTTTTGAGACATTTATCCTTAAATATTTCCTACCATATGTTATTGAACAGGTTTTATAAAACCAAAATTAGTTGTTTCTGAAGAATCGTCCTTGTGAAAGTATCATTAGTGATGTAATCAAACTGTATGGACTAGAAGTTCCTTACGAAATGAATTAGAACATCTAGAATTCCTTTCCCAATTAGAACAAAAAAGAACTGATGAAGCTTTAGGTGATGATGATTGGATTATATCCATGCCAGATGAGATAAATGAATTTTAAAGGAATAATGTCTGGACCGTTGTTGAATGACCTAAGGAATCTTCTGTTATTGGATTAAAATGGGTTTTCAGAAATAAGTGTGATAAAAATGGAATCGTTGTAAGAAATAATGCAAGATTAGTTTATAAAGGCTATAATCAACAAGAATAAATAGACTATTATGAAACCTATGCTCCAATAGCTAGACATCAATCTATTCATATTATACTAAAATTTGCAGCATTCTTAAACATCAATATTTTTCAAATGGATGTTAAATGTGATTTCCTTAATGTTTTTTGTCAAGAGGAAGTTTTTGTTGAACAACCTCCTGGTTTTGAAGATTCTAAACATCCTGAACATGTATACTAACTTACCAAAGCATTGTATGGACTTAAGAAATCTCCTCAAGCTTGGAATGATAGACATACATGGTTTTTGATTCCAAATAATTAGGTTATGGGAGATGCTGATCCAACCCTTTTTATTAATAAGGATATGAAAAATGTTTTGATTAGTCAAATTTATCTTGATAGCATTATATTTGGTTAAACTCATAAATCTTTAACTGATTCCTTTGAATATTGAATGATATATGAGTTTTAAATGAGTATGATGGGTGAGTTAAAGTTTTTAATAGGTTTTAAAATTTCTCAAAAACCATAAGTAATCTATATATCTCACCACAAGTATATTAAATATCTTCTTAAAAAGTATGGCTATGACTACACTAAGATTATAATTACTCCCATTGATACCTCAAATTTTCTTGATCTTGATGATGCTAGGAAACCAGTGGATCAAACATCATTCAGAGGTATGATATGAATTCTAATTTAATTGAACGCTAGTCATCCAGACTTAATGTTTTCAGTATGCTTATGTGCAAGATATCAATCCAATCCTATGGAATCTCATTTAAAGGAAGTGAAAGGAATTTTTCTCTACATAAAGGGAACCATAGATTTAGGACTCTTTTATACTTCTGTAAATGATTTTGTTTTAAAAAGTTTTCCAGATGCTGACATTGGTGGATGTAGAATGGATAGGAAAAGTATATCCGGAACATGTAATTTCTTAGGAGATTCATTAGTTTCTTTTTCATGCAAAAATCAACACTCAGTAGCACTTTCCACCGCTAAACCTGAATATTTAGCACCTGGATGATGTTGTGCTCAAGTGTTGTGGATGCAACACACACTCACAGACTATGGTATGAGTTTTACCAAAACAAAAATTCTGGGTGATAATAATCATGCCATTTCCTTAAGTAAAAACCCTGCATATCATTCTCATGCAAAACACATAGATATTATACATCACTTTCTTAGGGATCACACAAAAAAGAGATATTATTATTCAATTTATCAGAATGCAAGATAAACTTGCTGATATTTTCACGAAATCATTACCCTCTCATATATTTGAATATATCAAACATAAGTTAGGAATGATAACAATATGGTAATATTCCTTATTAACTTCATATTGAAACCTATCTCCTTATAGTAAAAAACTCCTTTTCATAGGGGGAGTACGTTTGTCTGTTTTATTTTTTCAAATTTTTTTTTGTCTATGAAATTATTCTAAATGTTCATAGTCTATAAGGTTTTCAAAATTTTCTTACTCTTGATTTGTTTTCAAATTTTTTTTAATGAAGATTTTCTAAATTTTTTTATTGAATATGTTAAAAATTTTCATAATAAATATTTTTTAAATTTTTGTAATGAAGATTTTCTAAATTATTCGTAGTTTGATTTTTTTAAAAAAATTGCATAGTTAGATTTATTTCAAATTGTTTTTTTCATAGTCAATATTTCGTCGTAATCAACATTTTTGAAATCTAATGTTCTTTAAGAAAAATTTTCATCATTACGAATAATCTCCCTAGAAATTCTAAAGGTATGTTTTCTTTCCTAAGTTTTCATAATCATATTTTACTTGTTGATATTTTCCTTATGTTGTAAACTTTTCATATTTTCTTTTCCTTAAATCCGAATGTTTTTATTTAAAAACCTCAAAAGATTGGATTCTACCAAAATTTCATTGCGGCGATCATCTCAACCGTCAGATCAAATCAGTAGGTTCTTCAACCGTTATATTGAGTTTAGAAGATGAATCGTCGCCTCAAATGCCTATATAAAGGACCCCCGATGGTTGTCCCACACCGAAACTCAGGTCTTCGCGTGCTGAAGTTCTTACCTTTTACAAAATCTATTTACATACTTCTCAGATCATTCTCAATTCCGAATGTCTACTGAAGTTTCCTCTCAGAAAGATATGTCAACTGTCAAACCAATCTATGAATGGCAGATATATAGAGAAAGATTAGTTGATCATAAGTTTATCATGAAGTATGATTCTATTATC
The DNA here is from genome assembly GCA_963277665.1 of Viscum album. Lineage (NCBI taxonomy): Eukaryota > Viridiplantae > Streptophyta > Magnoliopsida > Santalales > Viscaceae > Viscum > Viscum album. The sequence goes on along the minus strand of OY728167.1, from coordinate 668,967,214 downwards.
TCCAAAAATTATAAAGATGAATTTATAGGAAGGTTTGTGCATTTCTAAACCAAAATCTCAGGACTAGGTTTATCTGGAATTGTTAATATAATTCTATGAGTCAGTCAGTTTTTTCAAGGAAGAAGGGAGGATTATGTTTTTCTACAAGTGTTATGGTAAGACATACTCACTTTCTTACCCCAAGGCTACATGCTTGGTTGGTATTGCATATGAATGGGAAACTGAATTTTGTTCTCAGAAGTTGCCTGATGTAAAAGGAAGTTTTGTTAAAGTGAAGGCCATGGCTTAACTTGGACTCTCAGATGTAAAGACTCTGAAAATTCTTCACATGTCCACAAATTTTCGGATTTTAGAATTGTGGGTTCAAGGATTCATCATACCGAGAAAATGGGATAATGATACTTTGAAGAAAAGTGACATGTACATTTTGGATTTTTTAGTAATCCTAAGGAAGATAAATTCGGTTAATCATATCCTAATTACAAATGAGAACATAAATAATGGAAATAGGAGGGCTCAAATTATTATGTATCCACCCATTCTCTCTATGTTGATTGTTCGGTGTTTTGAATCTTTCATGATCCCTTGAAAATCAAAGTCAACGAATTGTAAAATTATGTTGTTGAATGATGACACTCTCAGAAGAATGAATGTTGGTTTTTTAATAGAATCCAAAGAGTTCTATAAATTTCCATAAGAAGTGGTTGAAGCCATATTGAAGAAACATAAGGTGGCAGAATCTTCTAAAAAAGGTGGTAGGAAGAGGACACTGAAGGAAGTGGAGGTGAAGGAAAAACACTAGTGAAAAAGGAAACCCAATTTGTACCTCCAAAGTCAAAGAAGAAAAAATCATATCTGGATGAGGTTGTGGATGAATGGAGAGAGGACAAGAAAAACCAAAAATAAGGGGAGCCTATGTTTCTCTTGGACACTACTGAAGAAAAATCCTTGAAATAAAATATAGTTGATAATCTAGAAAGGGAAGGGAAAGAGAAGAAGCAAAAGAAAAAGTTTTTTGAGGCTGAGATAGGGAAATCACTTCTGAAGGCTGCTAAGAAAGCATCCGAGAATATTCTGGTATGATAATCATTTCTATTAGAACCATTACTTGAGACTATGGGAAAGAAATTTGTCACTCTGAAAAAGTTGATGAGAAAATATTTAAAGAAGAAGAAGAAGGAGGAGGAGAACGTATTGGTGATACAGAATATTAGATCAAGAAAGTTGAGGAATTTCCTTAGAAGAAAATTCCTTTAGAAAAGTCATCAATCCAAACCTCTAATGATGAGTCTTCAATGTTAGCTACTCCAGGGAAGGATGAAGAGAAGGTTGAATATGAAGATGATAAAACATCTGGAGAAGAAAGAATAAATATTGATATCATTCACCCAGAGGATGCTGAGGCAGGATCCGAAAAAAATAATTTGATGAAGACAAAATCATTCAACTATCTGATAGTGAACATGAATCTCTTGATCAATAGGAAGCCATTCTGAAGGATGATAAGAGAAAAAAGGTGGAGGTTGATACACCTTCCAAGGTCATGGTAAAGATAAAATATGTTGGGGATTTATCATAATGAAAAGCTACTGACTAAGAAAAAGAAACCTCACCAAGAAAAATTTCTAATTCGAAATCGTCCTCCCTTGGACATGGTTTTGTTGTCCAGTAATTTAAGATGCTTGTTGGTACTATTCCAATATTTCCCAGTAGATAATCGAGATTCCATATGCTTCAACACACCCTGAATCAAAAATCAGATTCAGTATCCATGGTGATTGATAAGTGTGTCAGTCTTGAGGCAGATTTCAAATCGAGTCTTATCAACTATAAATCTCATAAAAGATCATGCAAAAATATTACTAGTTGGTAGAAGAAAGTTGTTGGTGATATAAAAATTATTGATGAATTCGAAGAATGTTTCAAGGATTCTTTTGACAACGAATATTTTAAGATCAAAGATCTCACAATGTCTTTTGAGGAAAAGCTAACTCTGGAATAGAATACTTGGATACAAGAAGCGAATGATCTGAATGGAAAGTTGTATTCAGTTGCTCAGATTTGGAAGAGAGAAAGGGATTTCAAGATTGAGATAGAATAAAATCAATTCATGCATGAATAAATGCTAAAGGGTCAGGAAGAATCCCTTAAAGCTCAGGAAGACAAAATCAATTCCCTAGAGAAGAAGACAGAAGATCAGGATCATCTTCTCAAACGAGCAAAGGAAGATCACAAGGAACTCAAGAAGCTTAAAACCATAGTGAAGAAGTTTATGCCCAAGGATAAAGAAGGATAAAATTTATCAATTCCAAACTTTTTTTGTATTTCATCCTTGTATTAATATTTCCAATCATAATGAAATTTTTAGTTTCTCCTTTTTTGGATGTATAGTACTAAATTTTTAGGTATCATAATTTATTTTCCATTATCTGTATTCCTTTTTGAAAATCACAATAGGGGAGAAAGGAATGTTAAAAATAATACTATGTTAAGAATAAATTTCTTTAAATAAGGTGGAGTTCATCAAAGGGGAATTTCCGATCCCAGAAGTTTTTCGTATGTAATAAAATGATAAATCCTAATCCGGAAATCTAGAATACGGTCTTTAGTGTTTCCAAATCCTAAGGGGGAGTTAGTCGTATTCATCTTTTCTCATGTGTTAAGGGAGATAAATTTTTTTTTCAATGTCCTTATATTCACTTTCATAAGGATGTTTTTGCTTTCCAAAAAGGGGGAGTTTGATTAGTCAATAAAAATTTTTTATTACTTTTTCATTCCTTCATATTTTGAAAATCACAAACACTCATTCTCAAGGAAAATTTTATTTTCCTTAAGTTCTTTTTCATATGGTAAATTTTCCTTCCCGAAGGAAAATTTTTCCTTACCATGTTTTCATTGATCCTATTTGAGTTCTTCTAAATCCAACTCATTTTGTTTCTAAGTGTAAACATCAGTTTCATAATGAAAATCTCGGAATCCTATAATTACTTAGATATGAAGCATTCTGTTTTCAGGATACGAATTCAGGATCCGAGTTCTCTAAATTAAGACTCTAAACTCTTCTAAGTTCAGACTCTGAGTTCTTTGAATTCAGACTCTGATCATTTATGATTTTAGAATCTGAGTTCTCTAAATTCAGACTACAAACTCTTCTGAGTTCAGACTCCGTGTTCTTTGACTTCATACTCCAAACTTTTATGAGTTTAGAATCCGAGTTCTCTGAATTCAAAATCCGAAATTTTATGAGTTCTGACTTTGAGTTCTCTAAATTTAGACTCTGCACATTTATGAGTTCATACTCCAAACTTCTATGAGTTTAGAGTCCGATTTCTCTGAATTCAGACTTCGAACTCTTATGATTTTAGACTCTGAGTACTTTGATTTCAGACATTGAACTCTTCTGAGTTCAGACTCTAAGTTCTCTGAATTCATACACCGAACACTTCTGAGTTCAGACTCTGTGTTCACAGAATTCAGGCTCGGAACATTCCAAGTTCAGACACAGAACTCTCAGAATTCAGACTACAAACTTTCCATGTTCAGACTCCGAACTCTTTGAATTCAGACTCTGAACATTCCATGTTCAGACTTCGAATTCCTCAGAATTCTGACTTCTAATTTCCTTGAAATTCAAACCACAGAATCCTATGGAATTTAGGTTATGCATTCTGTGAAATAAATATAATCCTAAAATACATGTATTATAGACACCAAATGGTTTTTGGTTAGACTATAAACTCTCATTTTTGCATAGATATCAAAAAATGAATTTTCTTAAGCTATAATATTTTTGTTATCCTTTTTTCCTAGTTATAAAATTATGTCGTACATTCTGTTTCTAGGTAACCATTTTTTGAGTGACATATGTACAGGTACCTCCAAAATATAAGGAAAAATATGACTGTTGAAGGAGGGATCTGACCATTGGAGATGTGCCTACAAATAAGAGCTCATTTTAACGAGCTCATAACTTTGTGTAGATCTAAAATTCTAGAGATTACATGATTTTGAAGTGATTAATAGAGAGATACTGTCATGCTTAGTGCGTACTGAACATCTTTTTCAGATTCCTTCGTGCGACTCCAAATGTTTCTGAGTACATTCAAGGGATTTCTGGGATAGGAAAACCGAGGTGCCGACTACCTTAAAGTTCGAGGACATCCTTGGTGAGGAAGACAGAGGTGTCGACTACATTTAAGATGAGGGCTTACGGGGATAACAAGACATATTCTGATATTTTTATCAAGGGCTTACATGTGTGTGCATACGACATATTTTCTTGAAAGTATAAATCGAGGGACCATTATCCAAGGTTATTGGATACCCTACTATTTGGGTTAAAATATTTACTAATTGTTGCTTGTATTGTTTCATGTTTTTTTGGCTGCAATTTTATTGTTAAGGAATGTATAAATATCTTATACTTCCTAGTTTTTGTATACTCTGATTAGTGAGATTCTATACTCTTTAAGGTAGAATATTTTACATGTAAAATTTTCATAAGTTTCATTTCTGGAACCATGTTTCTAGAACCTAAATATCTGTATTCATATTTTCAGAACCTAGAAAGTTCGTGGAACTAAGAGGTCTTGTGAATTTATCTTGTTTAACTTTTTTAAGCACAGTTTTTCATAAGGATTAAAACCAATGTTTTATACAAACTTTAATGGTTAAAAAAGAATTTTTAAAGAATAAAATTTACCCCTATTGTATATTGAGCATCTAGATTCATTATTTCAATCCTACATAATTCAATACCATTAAACCATTATGTGAATGATATTTTCACTCGTGCGGACGTAGGACCTACCGTCTCCACAATGAAATGAGATTCATTCTCCACGTTAACCATTCCTGAATGATTATAAAGTGTATATAATAAATAATCATGGAATATAAGACAAAAATTATACTGGATTAATGTATATATAGATTTCTTTTAATTTCTTCCATTCAATTCAATAAGGAAACAGAAACAACGTTCATGCATACGTACAACCTACTGCCTCCATGAATGGTCTATTCCATTTCATTTATCTATCTATTATATATATATATATATATATATATATATTTCTATACATAATATTTTTATATATAAATCATGTTTAACATTTTCGATGTATGTAAATCAGTATTTATGTAATAATCTCAATAATAAAAATTCAAAAAATGTACGATAAATAAAATGATTATTACCAAGAATGTTGCTTTAACATGGAATTGAAAAATATTTGGTTAATATAAAATCATATGTTAATCATATACGATATAAAAAATATTATTGTGGTAAATTTACAAGTTAATAATATGTTTAAAGCCATTAATCAGGTGGTTAACTCTCCCTCAACTAACAGAAAGTACATGGTAAGGGATAATTTTTCAATCTCATTATTTTTCAAGATTGTTTATATGTAAGTATTTACTAGGTATATTTATCATCCATGTCCATGTTTCTTAAATATATAATATTATTTCCATTCTTCTTAATATTATTTAAATTCAATTTTACCCATTTTTTTATTTTTATTAAATGTTATGGAATGAATATTTATTTTATTTTCCATACGAGGTACTTTTTGACCTTTTTAGCAAGAGTATGTGAAAAATGTATTTTTTTAACATACACATAAGGAACATATTTTTATTTCTTCATAATGCCTTATTTTCATGAATCTTCCTCAACACTATTTTAACTTTATTTTCAACTAAATTATTTTCTTTTAAAAATGTGGGGCATTTTGAGAAAAGATTTTTTTTGAAAAAAATGATATTTCTTCAAGAATTAAGATCAACTATTTTATCAAAATTATTTTCTATTTAAGATGACATAGGGGTATGTTTATATTTAAATTATTAATTTTATTTGATTGTGTTTATGATGGAATTATATTTATGGAATCTATTTATTTTATATGGATTATGTAGTGATGGAATGATGTTTATGAAACCCATTTTATTTAAATGGTTTTGCTATGATGAATGATTTATGTTTTTGTAGAACATGTATGAATCATTTCATCATCAGATGGATAGGACCTATAAATTACTAATATTCATTGGGTAATGATTTATATCTAATGAGACCGACATGACTGGAACAGAAAGTAAATTCGATTTAGTAATACAGTGATGGAACAATAAGTAAATCCAGTTCATTAATACATGATTGGAATGGGAAATAAACCTGATTTGGTAATGAAAATTTTAAACTATGATGGTATTCGCAGTAATTCCATTGCTACTATGGAAATCATATTATGTGTATATTTATTTTACATAATTCCATTCTTTATGTCACATTTATTTTATCATAGTTCATGCTCATTTATGATTTATGCCTTACGAAATGAAAACACATTTTTCTTGACTCACGATTTTGATATTCCAAATTTAGGCTCATATTTTTAAATTCTAATGTTTTTTTGATGTTCTCCATGTTTACCCTTAAAGATCATTTTAGCTCTCCCATTTTATGTTTTATTTTCCCCAGGATATAAATAAATGTTTTAGGTTGTAAAACTAATTGGGAAGATCTTTATGGGAGATGTTGAAGATTTTTCACCATGCTCGGACAATGAGTTCAAAGTTTCCAAAGGCACTAAACTAATAAGGTCTTTGGGATACTATTTCTATATTGTATTATGTATTAAACAAAACAAATTTAATTTATATGTACATCATAAATGGGTTGTTAGAAAGAGAGATACTAAAATGGATATGTTAATACCAATAATTATAATTATAGTATTTATAAAATTCATTTATGGGACGTATATACACCACATAAAATAAACATGTGGGGAATATGAAATGTGTCTCAAAGAAACTAAAAGTGAGACATAAATCCTTTACAACATGAGTAACATTGAATCGTGATCTCCCTGAAATAATAGAATATATTCAAAAATTTAATATCATTAAATAAATTAAATTCATGATATAAAATTTCATAGGGTATTATATAAACCAAATAAAATAAATGAGTAGAGAATATGACATAGGTCTCACATAAATAAAAGTGTGTTTAGAAGTACCCTTACTATAAATTTCATCATTATTACCTCCATAAAACATCATTCATAATAAATATAAATATATTATAGTTATATTAATGAATAATACTTATATACATCATACAACATATTATTTTCTCTAGACCTCTTATTACACATTTGTTAACAATTTCATGATAATTTTTCTGATCTGACTGATAACTACTTTTTTTCATATATGTTTTGACATATTATTTTTAGTCCTATTACATAGATCATGATTTAATTATCTAAATAATGTTAAATATGGTATAAAAATAATATATATTTACTATATATTTATTTAGAGTTATCAAGAATATTTTTTGATTGAAAATGAAATACACAGCTCGTGGAGATAGTTAGCCATATATACGCAGGAATACTATTACATTTTATTATCATATTAAATAAAAGAAAATTAAATGATATATATCTATATATTATCATTAATGTTTACTTTTTGTGTAAAATATATCATATATTTTTATTAAACCCATTCTTAATTCATTCAACATAAGGAATGAATGAATCACATCGCTTTGTGAGGTTATAGTCCATCGTACACATAAAAGAAGTTATTATATAACAAAAAATATAAAGAATGAATGTATGTGTGATATAATAAACATATCATTATAAAAAATAATATATATAATATATTAATATCATTCTAGCCATTATTCCCAATCGTCATTGGTGGTAATGGAAAAAATAATGACATCAATTTGCGAGGCTGTAGTCCGTCGTACACAGAAATGATGACTAAATAATCCATTTTATAGTAGTGTGTGTGGTTGTAGGCCTTACCATAAATATAAAAATATAAAAATATATTAAGGATAATGATTTTCCTATATACATTAATTGTATAATATTAATTTAAGGGGTGTGTAGGAAGAAATAAAATGAAACCACTTATTGATGAATGTAACATATTCTTAAGGAATCCTCTTTAGGTTTAAATTATAGCCTTGTTTAGATGTACTTATATTAAAAAGAAGGCTTATATATTTATGATAGAAAATTTTGGAAGGTTTTTTGAGGATTTTATAGAAAAAAATGTCTTCAATGGTTTGATTAAGTGAGAGGTGTGATTTCCCATTTATAATTGAGGAGGAGTGGCATTCTTATAAATACCCAAAGTATTCACTATTGGGAGGTCTCCCTTACCTACTATGTATCTGCAACAGATTAATAATTTAAGGGATAGATATATTTGCCAATTAAAACCACCACTATATAAAATAAACAAATTTTTTTATCATGTTATTTCTTAGTCTATAAGTTAACTCAATTTTTTTCCTTCTAGATTTTACAACGATAACATGTATATTTTTATTTCCCTTTGTAATTTATCTTATAATAATGTAATTAAAATCAGTTTTATTACATAAATTAAACCCAATGATTTTAAATAATAAATTAAACTCACTAAATACAAATCAAATGGTTATTTAAATCTAAATTTAATATAAATTCATGCAATGCGCAAAACCCCGATTTAACCATAATCACATTAATTAATTTTAATTATTTTCATTAATAATTATGGAAAAAAGTTAATTTAAAAATATTATATAATATAAATTTTTATGATTCAAAATAAAGTATCAATTTTCACTATATAAATTTAAAAAATTGGAATAAATCTATTTAAAAGGTCTCCAACATATGCAATGAGAAAATAGGGTTTTAAAGGGATATATAATAAAAATTTACAATATTTTTACATCCATTATCAATATGAAATTGATTCAACTAACCTAAATAGGATAAATATGATTATAATTGAACTAATTATACTTTAAATCCAATTTAAAATATAATTTTTGTTTGTAAATATTTTAGGTGAAAATAATGTTTTCAATTGTAATTCAGTATTTTCACTATTCATTCAAAATTAATCATTTCAGAAAAATACAAAAATTAATCCTAAGATCATTTTGATATTCCATATTAAAATTTTTATTTTAGGTTTTAAAATAATTTTTATAAATGTAGTAAAAGTTAATTTTAAATTATATTCCCTATAAAAAGGTGACAAAACTACTTTTTGGAAAATATCTAGATTGAAGTATAAAATTTTATTTCCTAATAACTTTTATATAAAATAAATTCAATGAATTGTAAAAATTGAATATTATAAGTAATATATAAATTTAATATTTATAATCAATCGCAAGTTATTTGTAAAATTTATTAGTATAAAACACACATGTGTGCATAAAAATAGTTTTGAGAAATAAAATTCCTTTTATTTAAGAATGGGTTTTATTTTCATTTCTAAATAATTATTCACAAAAAATTCATTATATATATATTTATAAACCATATTTTCATAATTTATTTAATCAGACTCATACTCATTATTCTATAGGTTATGTGATAACTATAATACAATAATATTTTAATAATATGTCACATTTTTTTTGAACTCGATGTTTCATATAATGCAATCTAAACATGGTATAATGTGTAAAACAAGAAAAACATAGTGATATGCATATTGAAAGATAAAATGTGTGTTACTTGTTGCGAAATATCGTGTCAGTATTTCATGTAACACTACATATTCAAAATAGTGAATTTATTTAATAAAATATTTCACAAAATCTTAGGGTGTTACATTGAGAATAGTATTTTTATGAATTATATCATCTTTTGGTAATGTTTCTTGATACTTTTTTTTCTTGAAAGCTTCCTTAGACTCTCTTGTGCGTATTGAAATATTTTTTAATGTATCATATATTTAGTAGGACTCTTTTCATGGTGCATGGTTTGGATTTCATGGTGTTGGAGGAAACATGCTGCACCCTGAGCATGAGGGGGGGGGGGGGGTCTGTACAATTTCTATCGGTCAATGTTTTGTGGAATGATTAGCTCCTAATTTGGAGAAAACCATATGTATTCTTGAGTGAACATTTTAGATTATGGTTTTCATGGGGCTTTGTGTAATGTTTTATTATGTTTTTAGAAAAAAATGAAATATGTGGTTGATAGATAAGGTTTCAATTCCCATGGTTGGATAATTATGAGTAAATCATGAAGAACAACAATAAAAGTTGCGTTCTACAGGGATATTCATACTGTATAATTAGTGTATGGTTTAGAAAACTGTATCTCCATACCATTAAACTCATTAAAAAATTTCTTTTTATAATTTTACATATTTGAAAAATTATGTGGTGAGCCCCTTTCTCCTCATCTCGCATAGGCATGGGAATGGCCTACCGAACCCCACCATATTACTCCATAATTGTAATATATTATTGGAATATTTTGGGGAAATTATTATGAATTTTGACATCAGTCTATATCATTGGTGTAATTTCATCCACTTCCCTATCATTCCTTTATAATGACATCTTTAATGGAGTAGGGATTGAGTCTGATTCAACCAGATGATTGTAGAATGGGCCGATTATTAGAGGGATTCTTCTCTTGCTAGGAAGTGGATATAATTATACCCCATCTAAATAGAGTCGAATGAAATTTCATAAATTTATTATGTTGTATTAACTTGTTTTTCATTAGTTTTTTTAAGATTTTCTTTAATAACTGTGGAATTGTCACTTATTTTTAGGAATTTACATGGGAATGGTGGTTAGAGTCTTTAAGGGAAAACATGTGGGTGGTTTCATAAGGATTAGTTGATCAGTGTGAACCCAAGGATCAGATGTCGACGTGAGATTCAATTGGGCATAGATGACACTCATAGATCCTAGGTAGCAACTAACACCCTCTGGAGTTAGAAGTGGAAAGCTTCATTAATGGTTGGTGTCCACTAATATTTTTTACACTATCTTGTGTTATTTTTTATGTGAATTTACTTTATGTCTCATATGATTATCAGGTGATGACAATAACATTAATTAAAATTTTAATGATAATTTTCCTCAATTAAATTTCCCATACATTAAGGAATCATAAAAAGTTAATTATAAACGAAATAACCGTTTTTTTTGTATGGGATTTCACATTTATCAATTTTATAAATGGAATTTACTAATTTTCAAATGATTTCATTAGTTTGTTTCGGAAATATTATGCATAAATTGAATCAATTATGTAAGGGTAAAATATAGAATTTATAGGAGGATATTGAATTTATAATTTTAAATAGTATACAAAATTGGTATCTGGTAATTACTATTTTGAAATTCCTTTATCAAAAATGGTATTTAAGAATTGATATTTAAAAATTGGTACATTTTAAATGGAAATTGTAATGGAAATTTGAAATTCTGATTTTGTAAATGGAAATAAGAAATGGTAAATTGTAAATAATTTTTGGAAGTGAAATTGCAAATACATATTGATGGAATGGGTAATAATGTTATAATTTTATATAGTGGTAAAAATTCATTGTGCCTTTGTTTTAAAATTTTTTTAAAGTGAAAACCATATGAAATAGTAATTTTTTATATGTATTGGATGTGAAAAAAATGAGTGTATATTCCATGTTAATTTTTATCTTATGGCCTAGCTGAGAAAACTCACATCAAGGAGGTATTTTTTAGTTTTCAGATATTACCTTGGCTAGGAAAACTCTGTTATTGGAAGTCTATGTTACTATTGTTTTAGGACCTTACCATTGAGAAATCCATGAGATAAGGTCTGTGTTACTATTGGGGTATTCCCTTAGCTTGGAAACATATCGTAAGGAATTTCAGTGTTAATCATTTATATAAAACTGAAACCCAAGTTGATTATCTTATTGGAATGGTCCTCATGACATGCTTATATACAACATGAAAATTGTCTAATCATAAATTGTCGATCGTGGTCATGGTCCTATGTATTGAAATTATATCATAATACTTAGGTGTAACTGAGACCCTGAGGCATCCGTTGTGGGTTGTTGTTTTTCTTAATGTTTTAAATTAGTTCAACTACATACCTTGAGCGCTTCTGCATGAACATTATAAAAACTAGTTTTATTTAAGGAAACCATTGGGGTTGTCCTGCTGAGTTATACACACACCCGCTCAGGAATCAAAGACACTTGGGTACCCAAGACGACACCATTACTAATTGTTAGTGAAATTTCATAGTAAAGCATGATGTTGATGAATGATGATTTGTCTTCCAAGGTTCGAGTTTTGATGTTGGGACTATGCCAGAATCAATACCAGCGGGGATGATATCTTAGTCATATCTTATTTTTCTATTAAATAAAACTAGTGTATGAATATCCCCTAGGGGATCCGTTTTGGTATGTAATATAGATTCATCATCATCACATGCGATATTTTATTTAGTTTATGGGGAATTTACATAGTTGTGATGTTTATATAGATATTATATGTCATTTATTTTATTTACACTATGTTTTTCACTCTGATAATGATGTAATATTCTCCCCATGGAAACCTCACAAGACCTCACCATTAGTCAACAATATTTGGTGTATGGGTAGGGGGCCTGAGGTTATGTGGTGACCATTTGTATGGGAAATATTAGGGGTACTGGGAAGTAGAAAATCATTGCTCTCAAGAATATGATATTCTATCAATTATTATTCTTACTTGCTGTAATATTTATAGATGACACCCTATTAAACTCCTGAACCCAATAAGATCATGAGAGATATATAATATTCATTATGAGAATTTTAATGGAGAATAATTTGTATAAAACATCTATCAAAATGTTAATTCTAGATTTATGAAGTGAAAAATTCATTTTCCTTGTGATTTTACAATAAATAAAAATGATTGATATTATGATAGTGTATATTTTAATGTCTAGGGATAACCTAAGAACTTATTCAAATTTTATAGTTTACTTGGGATCAATATAATTATGATCATCTCATCTATTACTTTTCATAAATAACTACTCATGTGACTACCCTAAAAAATAAGCTAATGAAGTTCACTAGGATGGAATTGTTTTAGATATGTTTTATAGAATTAAAAAAGAGGCTTATATTAGAACCTATATCGATTTGTCTAGAATTTTGATCAATATTTGAGGTGTATTATGGTTTTTCTTAATTAGGACTCATGTGCAAGCTTATGAAATACCAAATTATAGTGTCCTATTCATCTAGGAATTTAATACCACATAAAATAAATTAGTCGACTAATTATTTTCAATTAATTATTGTTTTAAATTTTCTAGAAAAATTGATTCATTAATTTTTCAAAAGGTGATTTGTGTTTTATATTGACCATAACAACATCAAGTAAATATTTTATCATAGATATCATAATCTATGTAAGAATAAGTGGGTTTCTTATCTCTAATAATGAGATTATGAGAATCATTATATTCCTGGAAAGGGAATGGTTATATATATCATTGATAGTAGGATGATCTATCCTTATAATTTCCATAAGGATAAGGATTAATTGATATCTATGTTTGTTTTAGTTGACCATAAGATAGATTATTCTTCTAATTAGATTTAGGTGTATTTATTCTCATTTTATATTTAGTATTCCTTAGTGGAGTGTGTAAAGGTTTCTTGGATCGATGAAAAAAATTGTTTCATAATTAAAGATAGATTTAATTGTAGTGAGATCCTACAAAGATAGTATTATGATTCAGTTTTTTTCCACTATGTTCATGTTGGGATTATGGTTTTCCCCATCATTTAGGAAGTGGTAAGGATGAAGTATCACTCCCAGCATTGGATCATTCACCTAGAATATTCCCAAATGTGTCTGGATATGTATTAGAAGTTATTGTGGCATGGATTGAAATGGGAGATATTAAGATTCATCTCTCAATGTATAACATGTTAATTAGTCAAATCTTATAATTAATAGATATTATTTAAGTTTTAGTTGTTACATATATCATTATAGAAGTTAGATGAAATAACCATATAATTAATATTTATGTTACCTATATGATTGAATGGAAATGATTTAGTATTGGTAATTATTTACTTTATAATCAAGGATATATTTTTACCTATATTAGGGTAATCATCTTTGGATTATTTTGAAAACCTGTGTAATTAAAAGATTGAAAATATCCTTCCGGGGTTATAGAAATATGTTTTTTATTGGGATCCAATATTTATATATTTTTAATCATCGATTGATAAGAACTATTGATACTTAGGTGAAACCAATTATTGAGTATCACACATAGATGGATTTCCAACATAAGAGGACCATTTATATTTATAATGATATGATACGAGATTTTGTAATTCGTTTTATTATATCTTGGAAGATTCATTTATCACTGGTAACGTTTTCCAATAATAACTACTATTGTAGGTCTATTTAGAAATACCCATTTAAGAAACTCTATTGTACGACATGTAAGTTACAATTATACAAGAAAATATGGGATAATTGTATCTTATTGGTCCTAGAATATATCTGAAGATGACAAAGTGAGTTATGTTTATATGTAATTGGTTGAAATCCACCAAATGTTAAAAATAATATATTTATCAAAGGCATTGGACTTTATAAATTTGGGTTAGTAGTCATGTGTTTCTCTAAATATCTCCTCTAATGAATCATAGATGTGTTAAAATTTGGGAAAATCCCACTCTTTTCTTCAATATCCCCTTTGAAATCATGAAACATGACACAAACTTATATTATATAAATTCGTTAACTCATTGATTTAGTATAATGAATAGTTTTTCTATGTTTGTGGTAAGGGAAAATGTTTTCCTTATCTAACTCATATGGTTATAGTTTTTGATATGGAGTTAAGTCCATATGTATCCTTTGTAGAACAGACTAATTATATCATTTATGAGAGTGAAATGATGTTATGAGGGAATTAAATTCCTTTAATGTTAGTAAAATGGTAGCATAGTCTTGAGATAACTGATATAGGGGATCATGAATCATAAATGAGGTTCAAGTGGGGGAGATTGTTCCCATAAAAATCTATTAAAATCTTAAAAATATGATATGTTTATGGTGAGGGGTTGGTAAATACCCATATCATTTCAGTTTAGTTTGTTGATTATTATTTTGGAATATAATTTCCTTTTATTAATATTTTTATGTTCATGTGAAAATGGATGAAATGAGAGAAGGTAAGAAAAGGGATACCAGATACCCTTTGGGTTTTACATTAGAATGAAGTACCTAATTTGTTGGTATCAATTACTAAGTGGATTCAGGTGGGATGCAAGGAATATTTCTATATTGTTGAGTACCTGTGGGAGCATTACTAGGTACCCAAAATAATGGAATATTTTTTTTAAATTTGGAGGGTAATATTAAAATTTTACCCCTAAAACACAAAACTAGTACCATTAATTTTGGATTACCCTCTTCATTTTTCATTTATTCTATATTAGAGATATCTTACTATATTTCCTAACACATTATTCAACATTGTCTATGAACATCTATCGAATTCATCACTAAGGGGTCATTGGAGTCCATCATCATGAATTCTGAGTCAAGGGTTCCCTTTTTCTTGATTTTTCAATTTCATTTTTAGTGGTTCCATAAACATCTAATCCACTATATTGGTATAGAGTTCAAATTTTATTTCCTTAACATATCTGTCATCATATGTGTCATAAAAATATGTTAAAGTCAATGATCCTATTGAGTGGATTCTACTCTATCCATAATATTTTTATTTTTTGGTTAGGGATGTAACCTAAAATCTTCTATTGACCAAACATATGTTTTTTGGATACTTTGGTGGTGGAATATCTTTCCATAAAATCATAGGGATTCCCATAAATATAGTACTAAATTGGTAACCCTATTCTATTTCTCTGTTAATTTCTATGTGTGGAAATTATAGGCGAATGGGGTAGAGTGTTGGATAATAGAACCTATTTGTTTCATCAAAATAAATTAATAAAAGTTCTATTATACATTAACTTATTATTTAATTGGTTTCCCCAATGTTTTTTTTGATAATATCCATTCTTAATTTTCACTAATTTTATTATAATAATTAATATTAAAGATGAATAATTAATTTTGTGAGTTTATTTAAATGTTTATAAATTGATAACACATTGTTTATGGTATATTTAATTATAAATATTTTTTTATGTTATAATGGGGTGTCATTTTGGACATATTACTTCCAATATGTCTTATTGGATCATGGGTTTTTTGCATTTCTATTAAAGCATGTGTGTAACTGATATAAAAATTTGGAATGAATAGACACTCATTTGGGTTTTGTTATTGACCATAAATAATGTACATGTTCCAGTGGTCTTCAATGTGTAAACTCATACCAAATATTAAATTTTATCAATGACACAATTTAATATCAACCATAGTGTTCACTGAGGACACTAAAGGATATAATTGAAAAAGTTATAAATGAATTATTCCTTTATAACATATATTTTTTTGATTTTTGGTTTAATAAATATGTTTTTATGCATCATTTAATGATTATAGGGTGAATAAACTGGTTTGAGAATACATTATAATATGACACATGTCATGACTTATCTACTCTCTACTCCTATAAAGGTTTTATACCCTTCCCTACCGGTCAAGGCTCACAAAATCTATATTTATTTATCATTAGGAATATATATATATATATACATATATATAATTTCTTCCAACCTAAGAGGAGCCAGTATTTATATAAATTATAGATTTGCATATATATACAGATATGTATATACATATATATAGACAAAAATTACTTCCAAAGAGAAGACCAGTTACCATTAAGGTGAGGGTGTGATTTATGAATATGAAATTCCACTATAAGAGGAAAGTTTTTCCCTTATAGAAGTTTATTGAAAATACATAGAAACAAACAAACATAGAAACACACATACATGTAAAAAAACACCAATATGTATATGTATATATATTGATATATGTATATATATATATATATGTATTAATATATATATATATATATGTACATTTCCTTCTATAACATATGTGTATCGATGATCATCCTCAACGGTCACATATTTTATGGAGAAATGGTATATAACATAGAATTCTTGTGTTTATTGAAGAATGTTTGGTTGAGATGGATGTAAAATATAATTTTTTTGATATAGTATGTTGTTTGTATATTTCATTGAGTAGTGAAGAATGTTTAGTTTATGTCACCAACATGTCATATAATTTATTTTTTTATGATTTCTTCCTACTGGTCATCATTATGATCCTACTATATATTTTTAGAATTATGAATAACATGATAATATTTGGTGGGGATTTATATATGGTACATTATACTCTCTCCTTAATAAATTTCAATTAGAAACACAATATGCCATCTCTTGTATGAACCAGGTAAATGATAAGAACCTATACAAAAGGGTTTAAGGTACCAATTCATCGGTAGTTTGTGAACATGGTTTCTAGTGTCTGGGAGGACCATACTAGATTTATTGGTGAAAAAATGTGGGATGTTAAATTTGGTTGCCCGCGTCCATTCATAGTATAGATACCAACTAAAAAATTCATTTTGGATATTTATGGCGTACTTAGATGGAATTTTTATTTCTTATATTCTTATTTTCATGATTGAACCTTTTTATAAATAATATAGATGTTTTGGACAATAATATATGGTTAATTATTGATTCTATGGTTATTATAACATAAATTTACCTAGGAAATTCATAACATGGGACTCTTTCTAAGATACATATGTTAGAGAATTTAGGCACAATGACATAATGCGTTATATTAGACATTCACCTTAACCGAATATCAAATATTAATCAGATGGTTAAATATAAAACATTCTAAATCATATCCCACCTATGAATCAAATATATATTGGAATTTATGCAAAATTCAATTAATCTAGTGGTATACTGAAGTTATTATTGTGGTCATGCACAAGTCCACCTGGGTTTCTTGATTGAGTGAATAAAAAACATATTGGATCTGAAATATGAGACCTTATAGATGAGTTTTTATGGAATTAAAAGTTATTAATATATGATAAATATAAATATATAATATGGTATTCCATTTGGTAATGAAAGAAAATGAAGTAGGATGAGGAATTATACTAATAATTTATCCTTTTGTAAACATGTTTAATGGAAAATATTAACACCAAACCCATTTTTTAAATTATTGAAAATCAACTTTTCAGTAAATTTGTAACCTCAAAACCTATAAAAACCTAAAAAAACATGCAAACATTCAAAATTTAAATTAAAAGATTCAATATCAGAATTATACTACTCATGTGTGAGCTAGTTGGAAACGTCGACAATTTTATACCCTTGTAAGATGAAGAGAGTCTAGTGATTTATTGAAACTGAGGTGAGATGGTTATTTCAATTACTGACAATTATTTTAAATTATATAATCTATAAAAAATTAACTTTTTTCTATTGATAAAGAGTTAATCCAGTGGAACCAAAATTAAAATACATATAATCTATTATTATATGGTTTATTTTCTTTTGGAATAATTTTATATTAATATTAAAGAATATTTAAAGATCTATTGAATTTATTTGATTTGGTTTATGTTGAATAAATTTGAGTGAAAGTGGTTGGAGTTGTTTCGAAGAGTTTGGAATTATGAAAAATATATTATGTAAGTTTCTATATATATTTGTATGATAAAATTTAAAAATAATATGTCTCAAAAATATTAACACCAGGTTGCTGATGTATTTTTAGTTCGTTGAAATATTCAAAGAGTCTATGTATGTTTAAATATAAACACTTAAAGTCCACACATGCATAACTATGAAAGAATAAATATTATATAAGTGTAATTTGACACATTTGAATGATTAATATATAGTTCATGTTATATAGTCCAGTGTATCCAAATATCATGTAACCCTAGTATAAAAATTATTTTAAATTGAATATTTATATTAGTAGTTACCTATAAATTTTTTACATTTTTTTACATTTATAAAACTATAAATCATGTAAAAAATTCATTATAATTTTTATGTCAATTATATAATGACTAATTTAAATTATTGGTTTTTATTGGTGACAATGTAGTTGATGAAAAAAACATTTAAAAAATTCAAATGTCATACAAAACATTTTGTTTTACTTTTATCTCTCTCACATTTTTTCATTTAACAAAAAATTAAACTCTATACCTAAAACCACTAAGCCTATAATCTCCTTCAACTGTCACAATAGTCACTAGAAACTATCTCTATCATTATCCACCACCACTATTAGTACTTATCCTCTTTCTATCACTGTTAATTTATATCATCTTCTGATTCTATGGTCTATTTTATATTAATTTAATGAATTTTTTATATTCATGGAGGATCATTTTTCTCTAAATAGATAGAAGAAAATCAAGTTTATTATGTTGTTCCTTATGTTATCTTATATGTTTTTTATTTTCTCGAAGCATCATAATAACCTACAATATTTTTTCACTGTATCATTTTTACAAATACAAATTTATCATAACATATGACATCTCATTAAAATAAAATTTCAGTATACCATTTTTAATATTTAATTTACCTGTTGATTAAATTATAATTGATTTTATTCATGTTTTATTTACTATTTTACCAATGTGTCATGGATTTTTAGAGATATGGTGATTTATTTTCTGGTGATATCATCCAATTATTGAGTAAAGTATTCTTTATATGATATATTGAGCCAATAAAGTCTTTATTTAACTCTTATTTGAGATTATCACAGAAGGTGAAATCTTTAGTTTATTTAATATGAAGGACTCAATTCATAAAAAGTTATTTTACTTTTAATCAACTACATGGATTCCATATCTATGGCATCCGACATTTTTATTACATAACTTTTCATTTCATTTTACATATAGAGGATCTTTAAAGTCTAGTATCTTGGAAATAAGGAACAATATACATGAAAAGTTTAAAAATTCTTCTAATCCACTTTGAAGGATTCATAAAAGGTTCAACCTATGTAAAATTGTTTCATATTATAACTTGGAGATATACATCAAAGGAAAGGGTGAGCATAAGTCCGTGTAATGAAAGCAAGATAAACAGTTTACATGTGAACATGGGAGATATCAATAAAAACAGGAGGGATAACGTAAAGGAATGATAAAGAGGAATCTCATAGCAATATTAACTTGAAAAATAACATTAATTTTTTTCTAAAACATTTAATTTGTACATTCAAGAATATATCACCAAGGTATATTCCCATGTTTATAAAAATTACTATTATTATTCACCAAGGTATTTTAAAACTTGTCATCTCTAGAGATTAAATTCATTACCCAATGCATTAGAGTGCTATCAGGGAGAACCATTAATATTTCATTATTTTAATGTGATAAAAATAGATCATAATAAATTATTTCATAAATATACCATAGAGAATAAAAGAAATGGGTTTCATTTCAAGATCGCGACATTTTAAAAGCTCTTAAAAATAAGATCATTATGTAATTTATAACCCATGGAAAGGGAGTGAGGGTTATATGTATGTCAATTAAAGAATATAATTTAACAATATTATTTCTTTATGAATACACCCATAACTAAAAAAGGTTTGGGTATTCACATAAAGAAAATATGAGAATTTATTGTGATAAAGAGAGAAGTTCTAAGACGAAATTTCTACAGCATAATGACTAAACAACATGGTTTTAGAAAACATTTAAAAGAGAGTGGAAAAGGACCAACCACTCATAAATAACTCATAATGTATTATAGTTACAGAATAAAAATTAAATAAGATCATGGTATGTATATTTGATTGACACACCACATGAAAAGGAAACATGAAAAAAAAGAGAAGTGGAAAATTATTTTACAAAAATACGACAACCTAATGACATCGCTTAAAATTCAGAAAGATAAGTTGGTGGGAGGAAAGGGTCTCTCATAAATTGAACATGAAAAGAAAAAAAGTAAGGATGTATAATAACATACCCAAACATAAGAAGATGAAAACTATGTGACATAACATAAAGGATGTCAGGACTTTAAAAGATAAGTGTGAATGGTTCCCTTCCCTTGAAGAGTAACTTCTAAAGAATGATGTTTGGGACCTTGGGGGGATTGAGGGAACCTTGAGAGGGCTCTTTGAAAGGTAAAAATACCAGATCTTCAATGAGGAGGATTTTGGAATTAAATGAATGAGGGAATGGTTTTGTATTTATAGCAAAAGTGAGAGAATATTTTAATAATTTCCAAGGGACACCTCATCAGAAGTATTTGAAAAACCATGGGCATTCCCATGGTATTTTACCATGGTATTGGCCATTTGGGAAACCTCATAACATTTCTTACTATTCACAAGTATACAAGAATGATTACATCATTATTGAATCATTAATGATGTAATTAATCATACCGAAACATAAAACTGCATTTTTAGTATTCACCAAAAAACATTACATTTTTTAAAAATATAATAAATTCACCCTAACCTAATATCAATGATCTGAATTCAAAAATTAATTAAATTTTATGAAAAAAATTTCTAATTATTTTTAATCTAGTTTTTAAATAAAATCATAATTTATTTTAAAAAACATGAAAACTATATCTCGTATGGTAACACCTTGAGAAAGTAATCAAGGTCCAATAAAATTATCAAATAACCAAAAGACAATAAAGTAACATTTTATTATTACATTTTATGAAAATAAATTTCCATTTTAAATTATTAAATTAATTATAAAATTTTAAATAAAATATATTTGACATACAAAAATACCAAAACATACACTATGATAGTTTTTTCACTTTTTAGATGTCTAAATTGAATTTATACATTCATGAGTGAAGTTTATATTTTTTGGCCGATGTACTATTAATTACTATTCATTACTATTAATAAGGTTATGTTACTATTAATATTTTAATATTCACTAAAAAATAAGTTGATCTTATTAGACTTCAAATTTATTACTAGTTACAACTACAGAAGACCATTTTTTGATAACCATTTCACATTATTAATTATTTAAAGTATACAAAAATATTGAAAATTAACGCTTTTTCCTAAATTGAAAAATAATTTGGAACAACTGAAAAATCATCCTATATTTATTTTAACATTTGAAATTGTAATGCCACGACCCAAGTTACCCAGAGTCGGTGCATTATTACATAATATTGGCATCATCAAAAGAAATATCAAATCTCTAAAGACCGATTAGTTTAGTAGCCTTGGAAACACTAGATATATTCATAAGTCTTACATTACATCATAAAAATGAAAACTACAACAACATAGTCTCCATAGTCCACACTCATATCCCCACATACTATCCTTGCAGGTCATTTATAAAATAATTTTTCACATCCTGGGAAAAATAAAACATAGAAAGGGGTAAACCTAGATGCCCAGTAAGGATAACAATATAACGGGAACTTTCACAAATAATAATAATCATTTAAGGCATTATATATCTAAAACAAAAGCTTTTTAAACATTAACTTCAACATAATATGGAAAAGATAAAATGAAATAACGCCATTTACTTATTCACATGGATATTCCACTTAATCGAATAATCACATGCAATATCAATAACCACTTTCATAATGATGGAATGCATAATGCCAGACTATCAGAACCACATAGTAAAGGCCTCGTGCCAAGACTACAGATAATATTTTTTCAAGGCCTCATGCCAAGACACTAGTTTGTCTCAAGAGACCTACCGATGCATCAAGGAGCTATAGCGGGCTCCTCCCATCACTTATTAAGTCCAATGCATTCCAAATATAAACAGGTTTAAACAAAACATAAACATTCATATTAAAACTATCATAAGAAATGTCAATAATTTCTCCATAAACAATGAATGGTATAAAAATAAAACATCCATAGTCAAACATATCACAAAACCTTCAATACAATATGGAAGTTTTGTATCATAATAACTCAACTTCAAATAAGCTTAAAATCAATCAAAGGATGTTGACATAGATAAAATCAAAACTATTTGAGAGAAATATATCTTTTGTGAAATCATTTAAAAGTCACAT
The DNA here is from genome assembly GCA_963277665.1 of Viscum album. Taxonomy (NCBI): domain Eukaryota; kingdom Viridiplantae; phylum Streptophyta; class Magnoliopsida; order Santalales; family Viscaceae; genus Viscum; species Viscum album. The sequence goes on along the minus strand of OY728167.1, from coordinate 668,944,282 downwards.
AATTATAATATAAAACATTTACATTGAAAATATCCTTATATTCTTGTAATGGAAGCTTCTAAGATTTTACAATGGTGGAAAATAGCTGCTCCCGCCGTATAAGTTAAAAAAACACATTCTTACCTTAATTTGTCGAAAAGGTTAAAAAGGTCCTTGTTTGGAAAATAATGTAATGATTCCTTTATAAAAATATTACAAAATGTAAAAAAATGTATAAATGACTTTAACCCATATTCTGTAAAATTGTAAGAATGTTTTGAAATACATTTTTAAGAAACATGGATGTGGATGATAAAGAGGTCCCAGTAGATAATTACGTATAAACAAACTCGAATAATGAAGAGATTATGAAATAAACCCTTACCCTATAATTTTCCTTATATGATGGTATGTTAAACTCCTGTATAATAGTTAAAACATTGTTATTAAATTATACAATAACCATATACATAATTAGGATATCATATATGATCCTCTAATAATGCTTTGTTAATAATATTTTAGTATTATCGTCGTTTTGGGTGTTAACTTACTCATTTTCTTTTATATTATTTTTACGTAAGCCTTTTCTGTCATTTATAGGTTGTATCTTATTCATATAAATAATTATATCAAGTCCTTAAATATTATTTTTAATCATTAAAAGAGATTTAGACTCAAATGGATATGATGGGAAATGAATCTCATCACGTTCGTGGAGACGGCAGTCCGTACGTACGCACGAGCGACAATATCAATTTTTTATATTAAAATAATATATAATTGGATGGTATATCATATATAAAGAATCATTATAATGTTATATTTTTTATTTTCATGAATTATACATCATTATTATACCCATCTAAATAAAAATATATTGAATAACAATTACAACACAACGTGGAGACGGTAGGCCGTACGTACGCACGTATGGTGACATGTCATTAAAGGGATGGATAGAATAATGAATTTTTTTGTTCCATATTTATAATAACATCACAATATAGATAATATACTGGAGTTATTATTTTAGAATATAAATAACAAAGAAAGAAGAAGTTGAAGAAGAAAGGAACATGCAAAAGGGTGGTGAAAACATTACCTCTTCTTCGGGTTCTTCCTTTTGATTTGATCAAAAGGTCTCCTTAGGTTTTATTTATGATAAAAACAAGGCCTCTAGGTCTATGTTATGGAAGTTGGGAGGACATTTGGGTAGAGTTTGGCCTATCTAAAAGGCTTTTATGGTGTGAAGAATTGGTTAAAAGTGGTGTCCTTTTATAAGGGGGAGGAGGGGCTCTTTAGGAAAAACTTAAAGTATTATTTTATAATAAATTCATATTCAGTTTCTAATGGATCCAAAGTGGATTATTAAAAGAGTAAGGTGTGGATGGGTCGAAATCCTTTCAAACAATAGATTTTAGATAGGTTTTGGTCATTATATTAACCTTATCTTGTAGTTCTAACTCTTGGTTAATTAGTTTGACACTTACCATGTCACTTTGTATATTTATATTATATAGTTAATTAACAAACTATATACCTCAAATAGACCCCCAAGTGGTCCATTATCGAGACACCTATCATGGTGCAAGTCCTTTGGTCGAACCTTAGATTTTTAGTAATTTAATATCAATTAATAATATAATATTTGTTTTAAAAACTATTTTATGTCAATTTTGACACTATTTGGTATTTGATTATTGTGAAAATCATAACAACATGATTACTTCGAAAAACGTTAATTTAATAAATCCTAACATGTCATATTAACCTATAAAATTCGTTTAATTCATTAAAATCTCAAATTATATTTATTTGGGTTTTTATAATATCAATTATTTTAATATTTCACTAATAAGGTAATTACTGGATCATCATTGTGTCATAACTAAATTAACTTATTTAATGTCTAACAATTATAAATAAAATACCATTATTTATGAAAGCTTTTTAGATTTCTAATGAATATTTATAGTCTAAAATATAACATATATAACCCTATGTAAAAACTGTTTTACTAAAAGAAATAGGCTTATACCATTTTTGTATCTACTTTAACTTAATTAATATAAAGTGTCATTATCACTTACATGTGGATCCATGAGGTCCGAAAATCTACCCAAATATGCCCATCGTCGGACATGTATCCACCAATAAGTCTAGGGCACGTTTTAGGGTAATTTATTATTATTATAATATTATTTGTTTACCCTTATTTACCGGATTTACCCTTAAACCATGGTAAATAAAATATTTACTGAAGTAATTTTTCAAAATGTCTAAAAATAAAAGATACCTATTTACACAATTTTGACATCCTGATTCAAAATATGGAGTCCATTTTTCCAAATTCAACACACAGAAGTGGTAGAAATTGATTTAAAATTAATTCCTGCTGTCGAAAGTAATAACGTGTTTTTAAGATATAATAACTATCAAAATATTGACACTTGTTTATGTCCAGTTTAAATGTGAAATTATGTCCAATGACCAACATTGTATTAAATGGTAAAAATATATTCTAAATTTACTTTAATATCACTCAAATATATAATTAATCATTATAAATTATTTCGATTAAATAAGTTGTTTATAATAAAAATTTAGCAATTTCCACTATTCATCAAAATATAAATGTTATCTGAAAAGTACCAAAATTTCATCCAAGGATAATTTAGATATTCAGAATTCAAAAATGATGTCCATTTTTAATGATAAAATATATAAAATTTTAAAAACTGGGTATTACTATTCATAACGACTACTTTGATTGGTCGCGGCGTGTTAGAATCTCGAAGTTGCGTACAACACACGCTACTGTATTATTCAAAGAGAAGCGTACCATGGAAGCTTGGGGTGTTACATTCTAACCTCCTTAAAATAATTTCTTCCTCAAAATTTCTAGAATATTACTTCATAAAAAGACTCGGGTGGTTCTTCATCATAAGTTCCTCGGGTTCCCACACTACCTCTTCCATCTAATGGTTTCTCCATAGAACTATTACCTGACGAGTCATCTGGTTTTTCAGCACTTGTTCTCTTGTATCAAGATTCCTGATGGGCTCTTCGCAATAAGATAGATCAGGTTCCAGTTATAATTCATCAATGGTGAGTACATGCATTGGTCCAGGCACGTATTTTCTCAACAGTGATACGTGGAACACATCGTGAACATTGGAGAGATTTGGAGGCATTGCCAAACGATAAGCTACAGCCCCAATTCGTTCTAGAATTTCGAAAGGTCAAATGTACCTTGGACTCAATTTACCTTTCTTGCCAAAACATATAACTCACTTCCAGGGAGATACCTTCAAGAAAACATGATCTCCTACATGAAATTCCAAATCCTTCCTTCGATTATCGGCATAGCTCTTCTGCCTACAATGAGCTGCTTTGATGTGGTTTTGGATTAATTTCACCTTTTCCATCGTTTCCTCCACCAGTTCTGGGCCGACAAGTTTTCTATCACAAACGTCATCCCAATAGGTCAGTGTGTGACATCTCTTTCCGTATAGCACTTCATATGGCTCCATCCAAATACTTGAATGGAAGTTATTGTTATAGGAAAATTCCACCAGAGATAAATATTGATCACATATTCCCTGAAAGTCAAGTGAGAATGATCTCAACATATCTTATAAGGTTTTAATAGTCCGTTCTGATTGTCTATCTGTTTGAGGGTGGTAAGCAGCGCTCAAATGAAGTTCAGTATCCAAGGCCTTCTGAAGACTCTTCCAGAATCTTGAAGTAAAACAGGGATCACGATCCGAAACAATCGATAGGGGTACACCATGAAGTCTCATAACATCATAAATATATAGTCTTGCTAGATTTTCAAGTGGTAGATCCTCTCTTATAGCATGAAAATGTGCTGACTTGGTAATAAGATCAACAATAATCCATATTGCATCGTTCCTTCTAGGAGTCTTTGGTAGTCCCATGAAAATATCCATCATGATATTATCCCATTTCCACTCAAGTATGGGAAGAGGTTGGAATACACCTCCAGGCTGTTGCCTTCCAACTTTCACTTGTCGAAAAACCATACATCTTGACACAAAATCGGCAATCTCCCTCTTCGTGTTGCCCCACCAAAAATGTTCCTCCAAATCTCTATACATTATGGTGGTCCTTGGGTTTATAGAGAAATTAGAACTATGAGCATCATCCAACAATTCTCTTTTTAGATCGGGTTTATTGGGAACACAAAGACTCTTCCCAAACATTAAAATTCCATCTTCATACACAAAGTCACTCAATTTCCCATCATTCACAGTTTTAATCTTCCTTTGTAACTCTTCATCACCGGTCTGAGAACTCTTTATCTTTTCTAGTAAATATGGTTCGGCAACAATTTGAAAAAGCATTGATGTTTCACCTTCCATGGTGATTCCCATAACCATCTTTACTAGATCCATGTATATAGGATTCTTTTCAACTCTCATCTTGTTCAAAAATCCATGATCATTTCTACTCAAAGCGTCTGCCAATTTATTTTCCTTCCCGGGGTGGTAGTGTATCGTGAAATCATAATCCTTGAGTAGTTCAAGCCATCTCCTTTTCCTCGTGTTGAGTTATTTCTGTGAGAAAATATACTTCAAACTCTTGTGATCAGTATAAATCTCACATTTCTCACCATATAGACAATGTCTCCATATCTTCAAAGTAAATATTACAATGGCTTAATAAAGATTGTTAGTAGGATAGTTCTGCTCATGAATTTTTATCTGTTGTGATGCATAGGCAATAACCCTATCATTCTGTATAAGGACACAACCATGTCCTCTCATTGTTGCATCACTATAAATAAGGAACCCATCATCCCCCGATGCTAGAGTCAATATAGGACCATTGACTAATCTTCTATTAAGTTCTTCAAAACATTCTTCACACTCTTTTGTCCAGAAAAATTTAACCCCTTTACATATGAGCTTCATTAATAATTTACCTAATCGGGAAAAATTCTGGACGAAACGTCGATAATTACCTACCAAATCCATAAAACCGCATACCTCAGTTATACTCGTCGGTGTTGGCCATTCGTGGATTGCCTTGGTCTTAGAAGGATCAACAGAGATTCTACATTTGGAGACAATATGTCCTAGAAAAGAAATATCCTGAAGCCAGAATTCACACTTTCTAAACATCCCATATAATTCATGTCTTATAAGAGTCTTCAGGATAATGCGCAAGTGATTTTCATGATCTTTGTAGCTTTTAGATTATACCAAGATATCATCAATAAATACCACCCAAAAATAATTGAGATATTCTTTGAAAACTCTATTCATTAGATCCATGAATATAGAGGGTGTATTAGTCAACCCCAAAGGCATTACTGTAAACTCGTAATGCCCGTACTAGGTTCGAAATGCTATCTTTGGAATGTCTTCCTTATTCACACACAACTGATGGTATCCAGATCAAAGGAAAATCTTTGAAAAGTATTGAGCTCCATGCAGTTGGTCAAATAAATCATCAATGCGATGTAGGTGATACTAGTTCTTTATTTTTATAGCATTGATTTCCCTGTAGTCGATACATAACCCCAGGGATCCATCTTTCATTTTAACAAAAAGAATAGGGGATACTCCTGGAGAAAAACTAGTTCGAAGAAATCCCTTATTACTCAATTCCTCTAGTTGATTCGTTAGTTCCATTAATTCTACAGTGGCCAATCTATAAGAGGTCTTCGATATAGGCCTTGATCCAAGAATTAAATCAATTTAAAACTCAACTTCTCATTCCTGAGGATGTCCAGGTAAATCTATCAAAAACACATCTATATATTCTTTCACAATAGGTACATCTTCTAATTTAACATTCCTTTCCTCACCCACAGTCATTTCATTATCTTCCTCCATAATAATTGAATTTAGTTGAGAAACTTGGGGTGGATCTAAATAATAATTAGGCGGTGACGATTCTGCTCTAAAAATAAGGTGTTCTTTATCATCATCATCAAAAATCGTAACCTTCTTATTCATACAATAAATATTCGCATCATGGTTTGAAAGACAACCCATAATGAGGATTATTTCAAACTCAATCATAGGTATGACAATGAGATCAGCTGATAAAGAACATTTATGTGCTCTAATGGGGACTGAATCACAAAACATTGTTGCAATGATAATTCCCTTTGGAGTTTTAATTGGCAACTCCTTTGTTAAATCAAATTGGAAATATCTAATTTTCTTAGCAAACTGGGAAGATATGAAAGAATGGGATGATCCAGAATCATGGAAAGAATTTTTTAAACCTGAGGAAACCATTAAATTACCTACCACTACGTCTTTCAGAGCTTCTACCTCAGCAGTAGTGATATCATAAGCTTGGCTTTGATCCCTTGGACTTTTCTGAGGTAAGTTTCCCTGACGCTTAGGACATTCATTTTCATAATGTCCCATCTCTCTCCAATTATAGCAATCCACATTTACAACAACTTTCTTTCCCATGCAATCATGAGCACGGTGGAATTTTTCACCACACTTGTAACAAACTCCCATTCCTTTTAAGTAAGTACGGGGGTGTATCTTCCCACATTTACTATAGGATGAATTTTCAACATTTCCCTTCTTCCCCTTATTTCCATTTTCATATTTATCATCAGATCTCTTCTTCTCTTTCTTTCTTTTAAAGTCATTGGACTTAGAGAATTCCTTTTCTGTCTTGATAGCACATGAGACAATGCCGTCACACGATGAGAAGGATTGTGAGACTAATGCTCGATGAAGAAATGGTTTTAACCCATCAAAGAAATGATAAATATTACTTCTTGGGTTACGTATATAATCTCCAGAATACCTTACTATCCTTGTAAAGTTAGCCTCATACATTGCGACATTCTCATCCTCCTTTTTCCTCAGACTCAGAAATTGCCTTTCCATATCTGCTCGATGGTCACGAGGAAAGTATTTTTCTGAGAGAAGCTCTTTTAACTCCCTCCATTCAATATTTGATACTTCATCATCTTCCTTCGTGTTTTGAATCAATTACCACCATTTATCAGCATCTATAGTGAGGTGGTAAACTACCATGATGACTTTTTACCTATCACTACTCCCCAAGGCATGGAATATTTTCTCTAGGGAACTTATCCACTTCTCAGATACTAATGGATTTGTACTCCCATTGAATGTTGGTTTTTTTGCCTCATGAAGCGATCTAACATTGATCCTCCACGCAGCGGATCAGGGTGCTCCATATGGGTAAGGTTATTATTCATAACCTTAGTGAGTTGTCCCAGTATAGTGATTAGCTGATTAGTACCAGTTGCATCACCAGCTCGACTATAATTATCTTGGGCAGGAGGGAAATCCCAACATGGAGTGCGTGCATTGATATGGTTTCCATTTCGTCCACTTGGCTCCATTTATAAAAAATGGCATAAACTAGATCAGTTTATGTATCAAAATACATAATTCCATACTTGTAAAACATTTAACATAAATTGAACAGTTTATGGATACAATCCATAGTCATAAAAAAATTTCTTTTAGGAAGTATATACTCATAAACCCTTCATAATGGTTCGTAAAGGAAATGGGAATTATCCTGAGCATATCCCCCTGAAGTGTCGTAACCAAGAGTGAAAAAAGGCCTGTTGTCGTGCACCAGTTCATGTTCGAGTTTAGCTCAAAGTGGTGTTTTCAGGTTTTACCCATAGGTACATCTGTGCCAGAGCCACCTCTACCTGCTCGTATCCAGACTGAGACATATTGCTCGGAAAACTCCCAAAATCTCTAGAATACTAAAATTCTAGGAATTTGTTCTATACTAATCCTCAAAGTCCATCTTAGGTCTATGTTTTCTAATCAGATTTTATCTAAATCTAGCTTCCAAGGATTGTACTAAACTTCCTATGATATGAACTGTAACGCCCTGACCCTAGTTACCCAGAGTTGGTGCATTATTACATAACATTGGCATGATCACAAGAATGATCAAATCTCTAAAGACCGATTAGTTTAGGAGCCTTGGAAACACTAGATATATTCATAAGTCTTATATTACATCATACAAATGAAAACTACAACAACATAATCTCCATAGTCCACACTCATATCCTCACATACTATCCTTCCAAGTCATTCATAAAATACTTCTTCACATCCTGGAAAAAATATAACATAGAAATGGGAGAGTTCAGATGCCCCGTAAGGATAACAATATAGTAGAAACTTTCATAAATAAGCATAAACATTTAAGGCGATGTATAACTAAAACAAAATCCTTTTAAACTTGAACTTCAGCATAATATGGAAAAGATAAAATGAAATAATTCCATTTACTTATTCAGATGGATATTCCACTTAATCGAATAATAATATGAAATATCAATAACCACTTTCATAATGATGGAATGCATAATGGTAGACTATCATAGCCACATAGTCAAGGCCTCGTGCGAAGTCTACAAATAAGATTTTGTCAAGGCCTCATGCCAAGACTCTAGTTTGTCTCATGAGACCTACTGATGCTTCGAGGAGCTATAGTGGTCTCCACCCGTCACTTATTAAGTCCAATGCATTCCTCATATGAACAGGTTTAAGCATAACATAAACATTCGTATTAAAACTAGCATATGAAATTTCAATAATTTCTCCATAAACAATGAATGGTATAAAAATAACACATCCACAGTCAAACATATCAAAAAACCTTCAATACAATATGGAATTTTTGTACCATAATAACTCAACTTCAAATAAGCTTAAAATCCATCAGAGGATGTTGACATAGATGAAATAAAAACTATTTGAGAGAAATATCTCTTTTTTGAAATCATTTAAAAGTCACATAATTATATAATAAAACATTTACTTTGAAAATATCCTTATAATCCTGTAAGGGAAGCTTCGAAAATTTACAACGGTGGAAAATAGCTGCACCTGCCACATAAGTAAAAAAAGACATTCTTACCTTAATTTGTCGAAAAGTTTAAAAAGGTCCTGATTTGGAAAATAACATAAAGATTCCTTTATAAACATCTTATAAAAAGTCAAAAAAGGGTATAAATGACTTTAACCCATATTCTGTAAAATAGTAAGAATGTTTTGAAATACATTTTTAAGAAACATGGATGTGTATGATAAAGAGGTCTTAGTAGATAATTACATATAAACAACCACGAATAATGAAGATATTGTGAAATAAACAATTACCTTGTACTTTTCCTTAGTCGATGGTATGTTGAAATCCTGTATAATAGTTAAAAAAATGTTATTAAATTATAAAAAAAACATATTCATAATTAGGATATCATATATGATCTTCTAATAATGCTTTGTTAATAATATTTTAGTATTATCGTCATTTCAGGTGTTAACTTACTCGTTTTCTTTTATATTATTTGTTACGTAAGCCGTGTTTGTTATGGTTAGGTTGTATATTATTAATATATAAAATGATATAAAATCCTTAAACATTATTTTTATTCATTAAAATATAATTAAACTCAAATGGATATGATGGGGAACAAATCTCATCACGTTCGTGGAGATGGTAGTCCGTACGTACGCACGAGCGACAATATCATTATTTTGATATTAAAAAAATATATAATTGGATGGTATATCATATTGACCGAATAATTATCATGTTATATTTATTATTTTCATGAATTATACATCATTATTATACCCATATAAATAATAATATATTGAATAACAATTACACCACAACGTGGAGACGGTTGGTCGTACGTACGCACGTATGGTGACATGTCATTCAAGGGATGGATAGAATAATGAATCTGTTTGTTCCATATTTATAATAACATAAAATTATATATAATATACTGGATTTATTATTTTGGAATAGAAATAACAATGAAAGAAGATGTTAAAAAAGAAAGGAACTTGAAAGAGGGTGGTGAAAACATTTCCTCTTCTTCGGGTTTTTCTTTTGATTTAATCAAAAGGGCTACATGAGTTGGCTTTCTGATCAAACTAAGGCCTCTAGTTCGAAGTGAGGGAAGTTGGGAGTATATTAAATCAGAGTTTGGCTGATCTAAAAGGCTTTGAAGGTGTGAATAATTGGTTAGAAGTGGTTCCCTTTTATAAGGGGGAGGAGGGGCTCTTTAAGAAAAACCTATGTATTGTTTTATAATAAATGAATATTAGGTTTCTAATGGCTCCAAAGTGGATTATTCAATGAATAAGGCGGGGGTGGGTATAAATAATTTAAACCAATAGATTTTAGACAGGTTTGGTTTATTATATTAAACTTATCTTTTAGTTTTAACTCTTAGTTAATTAGTTTTACATTTACCATGTCACTTTGTATTTTTATATTATATAGTTAATAAATGTAACACCCCTAGATTTTATGAAAAATATTCTTTTAATTTCATTAATGTCTTGTGTTGTATTCTACACCAAGATTACCTTGCACTATACGCAACACCGTATTAGCTTGCAGTATACGCAACACTAGTCTTGGACCGTGTTACACACAATTTTGATAATAGTTATTCTACGCAACATTGAGTGTATATATATATATATATTAAATGTATAAATGAAATGTGGTTGGATTCTGTTATACAAAACAACGAAGGATTATTTCACAACACGCAACCCTGACTTGGCTTGCATTACACGCAATCACGACCTTCCTCGATAGCGTGTGTTGTACGCAATACCGAGTTTCACTAAACAACGATATGCTATTAAAATATTATTGAAACTAGCTGTTATTAATAGTAATAACCACTTTTTGAAATTTTGTAAATTTTATTTTTCAAAATGGACTTCATTTTTGGATTCAGAATATCGAAATTAGCTTAGGGTGAAATTTTGGTAATTTTCGGATAACTTTCATATTTTGATGAATAGTGGAAATTACTAAATTTTAATTGAAAACAACTTTTTCAATCGAAATAATTAATAGTGATAAATTATTAATTTTAGTGGTTTTAAAGTATATTTAGAATATATTTTTACAATTTAATAAAATGATGGTCATTGGATGTAATTTCACATTTAAACCACTTATAAAGAAGTTTCAATCTTTTGATAGATATTATCTCTTAAAAACACGCTATTTGTTTTGACGACGGGAATTAATTTTCAAATTAGTTAATGCAACTGATATGTTTTGAATTTGGGAAAATAGACATCATTTTTGAGTTCATAATATCAAATATATCTTAGGCCAAATTTTTGGTATTTTTCTGAAAACTTTCAATTTTTGATGAATAGTGAAACCACTAAGTGATAGTTAAAAAAACTGAACTTTTCATAAAACATAATTTTACCGCTTCTCTGAGTGGAATTTCGAAAATCCGAGAGACACGGTTAATATCAAGGACTAAAATGTGGTTCAATGAGATGAAAATAATTTTTGGTGAATAGTAACTTTTGACTTTTTTTTACCACGGTTAAAAGTAAATATTGTAATTAAAGGTAAAAATGATATTATTATTACCCTAACACATGTCCTAATTCTATTGGATAAGTGTAATTCGACCCAAAACAAACTTAGGAATAAAATATGACCATTTAGTCCCACTTGGATTAGATTAGGACATTTATTATTAATTTATTTAAAGAAGGGTTAAAAGAGTAAGAATCAAAGTTTTTTTACTAAACAATTTTTAATATGGGGTTATACATAAGATAAATTCGACTATAAATATTCATTAGAAAGATAAAACGATTTCCTACATAATGGTATTTTATTTTTAATTTTTAGACATTAAATAATTTATTGTATTTATGACACAATAATGATGCAGTAATTATCTTATTAATGAAATATTGACATAATTGATGTTATAAATACCCAAATAAATATAATTTGAGACTTTTTATGAATTACAATAATTTTCTAGGTTACTATGACATGTTATTATTGATTTAATTAACTTTGTTCGAACTTATCATTCTGTCATTATTTTCACAAAAATCAATTACTAAATAGTGTCAAAATTGACATAAAATAGTTTTTAAAAAAAATATTATATTATTAATTGTTATTTTATTCCTAAAAATATAATGTTCGTCCAAATGACTTATATAAGGTTATATATATTAATAATAAACAACTTGGGGTTCTTTTGGCTTGATATAGTAAGTTTATTAACCATATAGTGTAAGAAAACAAAATGACACGGTAAAAGATAAATTATTTAACTTAGAGTTAAATCTAATTGATAAGGGTAAAATAATAACCTAAACTTGTCTAAATCTTATTGGATGAGAGTATTTCGACCCATACCCACCTTAGCCTCTAAATAAATCAATTTGGAGCTATTTAAAACCGAACCCGACTTATAATAAAATAATATTTTTAGTTATTCCAAAGGTGCCCCTCTCCTCCCTTATAAAAGGGCACCTCCTCCCTCTCTTCCTCACACACCTTTGAGCCTTCAAGCTCGGCCAAACCCTGCCAAATTATCTTCTCCACTTCCATATCAACATCCTAGAGGTTCTGGTCTTCCTCAAAGACCTATTTTAGTGCCCTAAGAGGAGGTCTCAAAGAGGCGCTTCAAAGAAGAGGTAATTTCCGTTACCGATTCTTTCACCTTTATTTCTTCTTCAACTTATTCTTCTTAGGTTGTTTCATTATCAAGTAATAACATAAGTATCACTCATATACTGATATGTTATTATAAGTATGAAACAATCCTATTTCACCATCTATCCATCCTATGGAAAACGAAATCACCGCGCCTGCGTACGTACGGAATACCGTCTCCACGCCGTGGTGAAATCTATTTTCCACCACCACCTTACATGGATGGGTACAATGGTGTAAATAATAACTATATATGATTATTATAAAGTGATATTGAGACTGAAATAGTATACATACACTTCAACACAAGTTCACAAACATGAGAATGATATCATCGCTCGTGCGTACGTACGGACTACCGTCTCCACGACGCGATGAGATTCATTCTCCATGTTAACCATTTAAGAATGATTATAAAGTATATATAAGAAATAATAGTGAAATATATGACATTATAAAGCTACTGGATTTATGTATATATGTATGTCATCTACTTACTTCCATTCAAGATAATAAAGAAAGGAGAACAGCGTTCATGCGTACGTACGGACTACCGTCTCCATGAACGGTGTGTTTCATTTTATTTATCTATCTATTATATATATATATATATACTGAATATATATGATATATAAATCATGTTTTATATTATGGAAGTAATTAAATCATGATATAAGTAATAATAATGTCAAGAACAAAAAGTCCAAACACCTACGATAAATGAAACGATTTTACCCAAAACGCTTCTTTAACATGAAATTTACAAAAGAACGGGTAATATAAAGTCATAAGTGAACCATATATGATATCATAACAATGAATATGATTCTGTAATAAGTTAATGACATTATTTAAATCATTATACAGGAGGTTCAGATACGTACAAAGCATATCAGACATAAGGTAAGGGAAATATCACAATCTCATTTTTATCCGAGATTGTTTGTACTTTGGTATTTACTGGGGTGTATTTTATCATCCAAATCCATGCTTCCTCAATATGTAATATTATTTCAATACACCTAAAATTGTTTAAATCCATTTGTACCCTTTTGTGAGTTTATAGTAAATGATATGAAAGGAATCTTTTGTCGTTTTTCGTACGAGGTACTTTTTGACTTTTCCGAAAAAAGTATGAAGAATGTTTTTTTAACTTATACGACATGAATGGAATTTAAAAACATTATTTCCAAGAAGATTCTTTACAAGTTTTAAAGTTTATTTTTAATCAACTTCTTTTAGTTTAAATTTGTATGACATGTTATGAAAGGAAAAATGTTTTTGAAGAATAAAGGATATTTTCCTCAAGAATGGAGTTCAAGTGTTTTATCAAAATTATTTTCCATCTAAGATAATAATGGGTTCTGTTTTTATCCCTATTATTACATTGATTTGATTATGTTGTGATGGAAATATTTTTATGAATTCCTTTATCGTATATGAATTGTTTTATGAAGTCATGATGTTTAAGATTCCCATTTTTATTACATGGGTTATGTAATGATGTATGGTTTATGATTTTGTGGCACACATAATAATGGTATCATTATGAGATGGGTGGGACCTATATCTCCCTCCAATGCATTGGGTAAAGATTTTATATCTCATGAGATAGACATGGCTGGAATGGTAGGTTATTCCAGTTCAGTGAAACAGGACTGAAACGAGGGTTACTCGATTCAGAAAGGGACTTTGTCCGCTAAGATAGTCTTGGTAATGAGTCTTGTCTAACAAGAAATTATTCTCTATGATTATGTGTGTAGTCCACAAAGTTTCATGTTTTATGTTATGATTATTGTGATTACATTTCACTGCCATGATTTATCCCATGTTATGAAATTATGATCTCTTTTGCAGGATAAGAATTCCAAAAGTTATGTGCTTATGTATATGATGTGATTGATATTTCTTTTGTTACCCTTACTGAGCATTTGAGCTCACCCTTTTATGTTTTCTTTTCCCCAGGATATAAAGAAAGGTTTTAGGTATAAAAAAAAGAAGATCTTTATGGGAGATGTGGAAGATCTTTCACCAGGAATTAGAAGATTATATTCCGAGTTTCCAAAGACACTAAACTATTACGATCCTTGTGTGTGTGTTTTTTTGTAATGTACTAAGTATTCCACAAAAGTAATGTAATGTCCATGTACGTCAGGCTTTGGGTCTCTACAGTTGGTATCAGAGGAAAGGTTTAGTCAACCTTTGGAAACTAGGATGTGAGAACGTTAGTGAGATTCCTAGAGATATTTCTAAGGTATGACTTGGGATGTCCCTAAGGATAAGTATACGTATAGGTTATAGTCCTAGAATTGCGCTAAGGATTTTATAATTTAACCAAAGATGTTAGATATTGAAGTTACTCCCCCTTTATTATGATTTTTGCATCTCACACTATTCTTTTTGGGTTTTAGAAAATGGCTGGAAACAAGATGATTCATGATAATGGAGGATATGATGGACAATGGAATGATATTCTTCATAAAAAATCAAATGAAATGGGATTTGGAAGTCCAAACATCATTATTATGCCGAATCAACAATCTCATAATATGATCAATAAAGTAAAATTTGGTATGTTTCCTGACTCAGCTAATAAGAGAAAGATGGAGTTTCATGATGATCATAGAGGAAAGAAAGTTCAATTTCCCCTATGTAAATCATGTGGGAAGAGGCATCAAGGAGAATGTTTCAAAGGAACTGGAAGATGCTTTGGGTGTGGAAGAGAAGGACACAAAGCCAGTAAGTGCAAAGGAAAAGGTTCAGTTAACACCAGTGATGAGGATAATGGAATTGCTACGACATCAACAATAGTTAAATGTTTTAAATGTGGAATGTACGGGCATTATGCAATCCAATTCCCTAAGGGAAAGTCTCACGAAGAAAATCAGTATGGTCATATGGGTAGTATTTTTGTTGATGATGATGAAGAGACTACAAATGATATGTGAGATGAAAGAATTGTTGAAGCTCGGTCAATGGTTTAAGAAGGTAGTGGAATGATTACATGTTTATCAAGTGTAATGTTGTACTATAGAATAAAAAGACATCTAAGGATTGTTACACTGTTGTCTTTCCTTAAGTTTTGAAAGTTTATGATGAATGGTATGAGTAACAATGAAAGGTTATTCAGATATTTTTTTGGAAAGTGGGTGATATGCGCATAATGAAGTGATAAAGAGAAAATGAAATGTTTGACAGTATTCATGAGCTCATGATTGATATAAGGACTAAGTGATATCATGGTTTGAGTATATAGAATTTTGAGGATTTTGGTATGTGGAAAGTGTTAACGTTTAACTGCATTCATGTTTTCAATAAGGTTCAATGGGTATTCAAGAGAATACATGATTAAGGCCTTTGAATGTTTAGAATGTGACAAACAAGACATATCTTATGATATATGGGGATCAACGATGGTATTAAATCTCTGGTAATCGTGTTCACTATGTTATGAGAGTGGACTGCAGTATTATGGATAAGCCTAAAGATTAGAATGGATTATGTTGGACATAAGTTAGTATTGTTTAAGGATAGAAGTTTTTTCGATATTATTTTTGGGATGTTATAGTAATATAGTTTTAGAAAAAGGAAAACCTGCAGGACGGGCGACAGCCCATCGCGTCGGACAAGGCTGTGGGAATCGAACCCACAACCGAAGTGCGACTGGCCTTTATCACCTACCACGGACCTACAGGAAGTCCCTGTTCAGTAGAAACCAGTTTTATTTTATTAACCAGTATGACATATGAAGTATAAGTTATTTTTTTGAAACCATATACGATTAATCTAACCATAATATGGACTTATAACTTTTGATAACCTTTTGTTTGAAAGAGATGGAATGACCCATAATTCTATCACATGATCTGCTAACACATCATGAATAACAAATTCAACTTCATTTCTTTAAGGGATGAAGTGGAAATTGTTCAATTCACAAACAACAGTGAGATTGTACCAAAATCATGCAAGTATTTCTTTTAATTCATCAACTTTAGGGAAATGATCTTGAAAACCAAAAATGTTGTCCTAGTGCTCTTATATCTGATGAATCAGATGGTACCTTAGATCATCACAAATTTATGGATTTGTGATTGTTGGCTTTTCCATAGCCATGTTCTCTACCACTCTCCATCAGAACATGATGGTTAGATTTCTCTTCCATATCCATAATTTCACCTATGTGGAAACCCAGTGATTAGTTTATTTGGGTAACCGTTACGTTTCATACTTTTGTTTTTAAAGATTTGTTTTGGTATTCCTTTTTACAATGTGGGTTTCGATTAAAGAAACTTTCGAATAGTAAACAATTTATAACCCCGACGAATTTCGAGGGCGAAATTCATTTTAAGGGGGGTAGAATGTAACACCCCTAGATTTTATGAAAAATATTCTTTTAATTTCATTAATGTCTTGTGTTGTATTCTACACAAAGATTACCTTGCGCTATACGCAACACCGTATTAGCTTGCAGTATACGCAACACTAGTCTTGGACCGTGTTACACACAATTTTGATAATAGTTATTCTACGCAACATTGAGTATATATATATATATATATATATATTAAATGTATAAATGAAATGTGGTTGGATTTTGTTATAAAAAATAAATAAGGATTCTTTCACAACACGCAACCCTGACTTGGCTTGCATTACACGCAATCGCGACCTTCCTCGATAGCCTGTGTTGTACGCAATACCGAGTTTCACTAAACAACGATACGCTATTAAAATATTATTAAAACTAGCCATTATGAATAGTAATAACCACTTTTTGAAATTTTGTAAATTTTATTTTTCAAAATGGACTTCATTTTTGGATTCGGAATATCGAAATTAGCTTAGGGTGAAATTTTGGTAATTTTCGGATAACTTTCATATTTTGATGAATAGTGGAAATTACTAAATTTTAATTAAAAACAAATTTTTCAATCGAAATAATTAATAGTGATAAATTATTAATTTTAGTGGTTTTAAAGTATATTTAGAATATATTTTTACAATTTAATACAATGATGGTCATTGGATGTAATTTCACATTTAAACCACTTATAAACAAGTTTCAATCTTTTGATAGATATTATTTCTTAAAAACACGCTATTTGTTTTGACGACGGGAATTAATTTTTAAATTAGTTAATGCAACTGATATGTTTTGAATTTGGTAAAATAGACATCATTTTTGAGTTCATAATATCAAATATAGCTTAGGCCTAATTTTTGGTATTTTTCTGAAAACTTTCAATTTTTGATGAATAGTGAAACCACTAAGTGATAGTTAAAAAAACTGAATTTTTTATACAACTTAATTTTACCGCTTGTGTGAGTGGAATTTCGAAAATCCGAGAGACACGATTAATATCAAGGACTAAAATGTGGTTCAATGAGATGAAAATAATTTTTGGTGAATAGTAACTTTTGACTTTTTTTTACCACGGTTAAAAGTAAATAGGGTATTTAAGGGTAAAAATGATATTATTACTACCCTAACACATGTCCTAATTCTATTGGATAAGTGTAATTCGACCAAAAACAAACTTAGGAATAAAATATGACCATTTAGGACAACTTGGATTAGATTAGGACATTTATTATTAATTTATTGAAAGACGGGTTAAAAGAGTAAAAATCAAAGTTTATTTACTAAAACATTTTTAATATGGGGTTATACATAAGATAAATTAGACTATAAATATTAATTAGAAAGATAAAAATATTTCCTACATAATGGTATTTTATTTGTAATTTTTAGACATTAAATAATTTAATTTATTTATGACACAACGATGATGCAGTAATTATCTTATTAATGAAATATTGACATAATTGATGTTATAAATACCCAAATAAGTATAATTTGAGACTTTTTATGAATTCCAATAATTTTCTAGGTTAACATTACATTTTATTATTGATTTAATTAAATTTTTTCGAACTTATCATTCTGTCATGATTTTCAGAAAAATCAATTACTAAATAGTGTCAAAATTGACATAAAATAGTTTTTAAAACAAATATTATATTATTAATTGTTATTTTATTTTTAATAATCTATGGTTCGGACAAATTACTTATATAAGGTTATATATATTAATAATAAACAACATGGGGTTCTTTTGGCTTGATATATTATGTTTATTAACCATATAGTGTAAGACAACAAAATGACACGGTAAAAGTTAAATTATTTAACTTAGAGTTAAATCTAATTGATAAGGGTAAAATAATAACCTAAACTTGTCTAAATATTATTGGATGAGAGTATTTCAACCCATCCTCACCTTAGCCTCTAAATAAATCAATTTGGAGAAATTTAAAACCGAACTTGACTTTATAATAAAATAATATTTTTAGTTATTCCAAAGGTGCCCCTCTCCTACCTTATAAAAGGGCACCTCCTCCCTCTCTTCCTCACACAACATTGAGCCTTCAAGCTCGGCCAAAACCCGCAAAATTCTCTTCTCCACTTCCCTATCAACATCCTAGAGGTTCTGGTCTTCCTCAAAGACCAATTTTAGTGCCCCAAGAGGAGGTCTCAAAGAGGCGCTTCAAAGAAGAGGTAATTTCCGTTACCGATTCTTTCACCTTTATTTCTTATTCCACTTCTTCTTCTTAGGTAGTTTCATTATGAAGTAATAACATCAGTATCACTCATATACTGATATGTTATTATAAGTATGAAACAATCCTATTTCACCATCTATCCATCCTACGGAAAACGAAATCACCGCGCGTGCGTACGTACGGAATACCGTCTCCACGCCGTGGTGAAATCTATTTTCCACCACCACCTTACTTGGATGGGTACAATGGTGTAAATAATAACTATATATGATTATTATAAAGTGATATTGATACTGAAATAGTATACATATACTTCAACACAAGTTCACGAACATGAGAACGATATCATCGCTCGTGCGTACGTACGGACTACCGTCTCCACGACGCGATGAGATTCATTCTCCATGTTAACCATTTAAGAATGATTATAAAGTATATATAAGAAATAATAGTGAAATATATGACATTATAAAGCTACTGGATTTATGTATATATGTATGTCATCTACTTACTTCCATTCAAGATAATAAGGAAAGGAGAACAGCGTTCATGCGTACGTACGGACTACCGTCTCCATGAACGGTGTGTTTCATTTCATTTATCTATCTATTATATATATATATATATACTGAATATATATGATATATAAATCATGTTTTATATTCTGGAAGTAAGTAAATCATGATATAAGTAATAATAATGTCAAGAACAACAAGTCCAAACACCTACGATAAATGAAACGATTTTACCCAAAACGCTTCTTTAACATGGAATTTACAAAAGAACGGGTAATATAAAGTCATAAGTGAACCATATATGATATCATAACAATGAATATGATTCTGTAATAAGTTAATGACATTATTTAAATCATTATACAGGAGGTTCGGATACATACAAAGCATATCAGACATAAGGTAAGGGAAATATCACAATCTCATTTTTATCCGAGATTGTTTGTACTTTGGTATTTACTGGGGTGTATTTTATCATCCAAATCCATGCTTCCTCAATATGTAATATTATTTCAATCCACCTACAATTGTTTAAATCCATTTTTACCCTTTTGTGAGTTTATAGTAAAAGATATGAAAGGAATATTTTGTCGTTTTTCGTACGAGGTACTTTTTGACTTTTCCGACAAAAGTATGAAGAATATTTTTTTAACTTATATTGCGTGAATGGAATTTAAAAACATTATTTCCAAGATGCTTCCTTTACAAGTTTTAAAGTATATTTTTAATCAACTTCTTTTAGTTTAAAGTTGTATGACATGTTAAGAAAGCAAAAATGTTTTTGAAGAAGAAAGGATATTTTCCTCAAGAATGGAGTTCAAGTGTTTTATCAAAATTATTTTCCATCTAAGATAATAATGGGTTCTGTTTTTATACCTATTATTAAATTGATTTGATTATGTTGTGATGGAAATATTTTTATGAATTCCTTTATCGTATATGAATTGTTTTATGATGTCATGATGTTTAAGATTCCCATTTTTATTACATGGGTTATGTAATGATGTATGGTTTATGATTTTGTGGAACACATAAGAATGGTATCATTATGAGATGGGTGGGACCTATATCTCCTTCCAATGCATTGGGTAAAGATTTTATATCTCATGAGATAGACATGGATGGAATGGTAGGTTATACCAGTTCAGTGAAACAGGACTGAAACGAGGGTTACTCGATTCAGAAAGGGACTTTGTCCACTAAGATAGTCTTGGCAATGAGTCTTGACTAACAAGAAATGATTCTCTATGATTATGTGTGTATGCCACAAAGTTTCATGTTTTATGTTATGATTATTGTGATTACATTTCACTGCCTTGATTTATCCCATGTTATGAAATTATGATCTCTTTTGCAGGATAAGATTTCCAAAAGTTATGTTCTTATGTATATGATGTGATTGATATTTCTTTTGTTTACTATTACTGAGCATTTGAGCTCATCCTTTTATGTTTTCTTTTCCCCAGGATATAAAGAAAGGTTTTAGGTATAAAAAAAAGAAGATCATTATGGGAGATGTTGAAGATCTTTCACCAGGAAGTAGAAGATTATATTCCGAGTTTCCAAAGACACTAAACTATTACGATCCTTGTGTGTGTGTTTTTTTGTAATGTACTAAGTATTCTGCAAAAGTAATGTAATGTCCATGTACGTCAGGCTTCGGGTCTCTATAATAAACATACTATATACCTCCAAGCGACCCCCAAGTGGTCCATTCGTGATACACCTATCATGATACATGTCCTTTGGCCGAACCATAGATTTTTAAAAACTTAATATCAATTAATAATATAATATTTGTTTTAAAAACTCTTTTATGTCAATTTTGACACTCTTTGGTATTTGATTTTTGTAAAAATCATAACATCATGATTTCTTCGAAAATTGTAAATTAAATCAATCCAAACATGTCATATTAACCTATAAAATTCTTGGAATTCATTAAAAGTTTCAAATTATATTTATTTGGGTATTTATAATATCAATTATTTTAATATTTTACTAATAAGGTAATTACTGCATCATAATTGTGTCATAAATAAAATATATTATTTAATGTCAAAAAATTATAAATAAAATACCATTATGTAGGAAATATTTTTATATTTCAAAGGAATATTTATAGTTGAAAATATAACATATATAACCCTATGTAAATTTTTTTTTACTAAAAGATATAATCTTATGTCATTTTTGTATTTACTTTTACTTAATTAATATAAAGTCTCAATATCACTTACAAGTGGATTCATGGGGTCCTTAAATCGACCCAAAGATGCCCATGGTCGGACATGTATCAACCAATAAGTCTAGGACATGTTTTAAGGTAATATATTATTATAATAAAATTATGTTTTTACCCTTATTTACCGGATTTAACCTTTAACCATGGTAAATACAATATTTACCAAAGTAATTATTCGAAATGTCTAAAAATAAAATTTAACTATTTAAACAATTTGGAAATCCTGATTCCAAATATGGAGTCCATTTTTCTAAATTCAAAACACCGAAGTGGAAGAAATTAATTTAAAATTAATTCCCGCTGTCAAAATAAAAAGCATGTTTTTAAGAGATAATAACTATCAAAAGATTGACACTTTTTTATATCCGGTTAAAATGTGAAATTATGTCCAATGACCAACATTGTATTAAATTGTAAAAATATATTCTAAATATACTTTAAAACCACTGAAATTCATAATTTATCACTATTAATTATTTTGATTAAAAAGTAGTTTTTAATAACAATTTAGTAATTTTCACTATTCATCAAAATATAAATGATATCCGAAAAGTACCATAATTTCATCATAGGATAAATTCGATATTACAAATCCAAAAATGAAGTCCATTTTGAAACAATAAATGTATAAAATTTCAAAAAATGGTTATTACTATTCATAACGACTACTTAGATTGGTCGCGGCGTGTCAGAATCTCGAAGTTGCGTACAACACATGCTACTGTATTATTCAAAGAGAAGCGTACTGTGGAAGCTTGAAGTGTTACAGAAATTTACAAATCTTACCAAAATAATAAAAAAAATCATTTATACAAAATTATTTCACAAAATAAATATGGTCTCGTTACATAGCCCCTTATAACACCTCCATAGGACCTAAGTGTATGGTGTGGAATGGTGATAGAATCTTGGGGTGGTTCGGACAACATTGCCCGAGTGGTGATTTATATCAGCTTGAACTTCTCCCGTAGGTGATTCCGTTTAAGATTCACGTGTTAGAGTTCAGCTTGGGCTTGGTAAAAAGAAAAACCCAGTTATGTAACCTCATTTCCAAGATCCGACAGATGGGCTTCGTGTGGCCCGAGTCTACTGGATGAGGACATCAACTCTTCATTCTGTATTAATTAACAATGATCACTTGTATTTATAAACAATAATCAAAATGTTAGGAAATTAGTTTCCAATGATCATATAATAGTCGAAACACAATGGTCTTATTTTAATTATACTCACTTCATTTATTAAAGATTATAGTTTTGTTTTGTACAAAATAAAACAATAGACAAAATTAAGAAAATAATATTATTCAAAAGTTAGTGTCATTACATTCTTCACCCCTTAAGGAATTTATTCCATGAAATTTCAAATCATAACCTCAGAAGAGAAAATGTGTGGGTACTTATTCCTCAAAGACTTCTAGTTCCCATGTGGCTTTTTCACATTTGTGGTTCCTCCACAACAACTTAACAAAATGGGTAGTCTTGTTGCATAGAACCTTGCCCCTACTTTCCAAGATCTCCACCGGATGCTCCTCATAAGAGAGGTCATGTTCCAATTGTACCCCCTCTGGGTTTAGTACATGTGAAGGGTCAGGTATGTACTTCCCCAAGAGGGATACATGGAAGACATCATGAAATTGTGCTAGATTTGGAGGAAGTGAAAGCCTATAGGCCACTACTCCAACACGATCAAGGATTTAATAGGGGCCAATGTACCTTGTGATGAGATTCCATTTCTTTCCAAAACTCATGACTGCCTTCCCAGTTGAAATATGAAGAAAGACTTTTTCACCAACATCAAACTCCATGTCCCTTCGATGATTGTCGGCATAACTCTTTTTATGACTCTGATCAGCCTTAATGTGTTGCTGGAGGGAATGAACCTTTTATGTCATATATTGCACAAGATCATGCCCAAGAAGCTCTCACTCAGCAGCTTCATCCTAAAAAGTAGGTGTTCAACATCAATTAACATATTGATCTTCATAGAGTTCCATTTGAATGATCTATTGGAAGTTGTTTTTGTAAGAGAACTCAACTAAACAGAGATGTTGATCCCATCCACCTTTAAATTCCATTGATCATTTTATCATCATATCCTCATGTGTTTGAATTTTTCTTTTAGATTGGACATCATTTTGGGGGTTATAGGTCATACTGAAATTTTATTCAATGCTGAGAGCATGCAGAATACTTCTCCAGAATTTTTATGTGAAGCATAGATCACAATCAGATACGATAGAAAGTGGAACTCCATACAGCCTTACCACTTCCTTCCTGTAAATCCTGGAAAGTTGATCAAGACAGAAATATTCCTGAATAGAGATAAAATGGGAAGTCTTGGTGAGACGGTCCACAATAACGCATATCTCATTGTTTTCTATTGGATGTTCTCAGGAGACCAATGACAAAGTATATAGTGATATTGTCCCACTTCCATGCTGGTATGTCTTGTGGTTACAATACCCCTTTAGGAAATTGTCTCTCTTCCTTCACTTTCTAACATACCAGGCAGCTCAAAGTGTATTCAGAAATCTCCCTTTTCATATTATCCCACAAATAATGATCACGAAGGTCTCTATAAATTTTCGTGAT
The DNA here is from genome assembly GCA_963277665.1 of Viscum album. NCBI lineage: Eukaryota > Viridiplantae > Streptophyta > Magnoliopsida > Santalales > Viscaceae > Viscum > Viscum album. The sequence goes on along the minus strand of OY728167.1, from coordinate 668,919,854 downwards.
TCCTAGATGTATAGATAAAGTAGAGGTATGTGCATCATAAATCAACTCCTTTATTTCCAGAATATATAGAACACATACTCTTGTACTAAATTTACGTACATCTTCCTGATCAATATTTAACTCAATAAAATTACCACCCTTCACAGCCTCAAACTTCCACTACAACAAAGCATATTCTTTTTGAGATTTCTTGATATTTTTTAGTAATGATGGTTGAGAAATAATTTGGGTTAGGGTTGATGATGTCCCTTCCATTATAATTTCCGTGCCCAACTTTACTAGTCCATTGATTAAAGGATCTATTTTAATCCTCATAAATGAAAGAACAACTGATTCATTCCTTCTTAATGCATCATCGACTTTGTTTTGCCTTCTGAGATGATAATGAATTTAACATCATAGTCTTTGAGAAGTTCCTACCATCTCCTCTGTCTCATGTTCAATTCCTTTAGTGTGAAAATATACATCAAACATTGATGGTCTATGTATATATCACATCTATCCCCATAATGATTGTGCCTCAATGTCTTTTGAGAAAAAATGACCAAAAAGAGCTCCAAATCATGCATAGGATAGTTCTTCTCATTAGTCTTAAAATGTCACGATACATAAGAATTGACTTTTTAATTTTACATGAGGACTCACCCAAGACCATTCAGAGATGCATCGCTAAAAATAATGAATCCTTATGCACTTGAGGGTAGAGTTAACATTGGTGCAGTAACCAATATCTTCTTCACCTCTTCGAAACTCTCCTCACACTCCTTTGTCCAGATGAACTTGACCCCTTTTCGAGTTAACTTGGATAATGGAATATAATTTTGTGAAATGTTTTTCACAAACCTCCTATAATTTCCTACTAATCCAAGGAAACTATGAATCTCTGTTATTATTGTATACTGAGGCCACTCCTCTATAACTTTTTTCTTTGCAAGGTCACATTTGATTATTTCATTGTTAAAAATTTTCCCTAAGAATGAAACTTGTTATACCCAGAATTCACATTTGTTGAACATTCCATGTAACCTATCCTTCCATAGAGTTTTCAAAATTACCCTTAGATGGTATTCATGCTCCTCAAAAATTTTGGAATATATCAGAATATCATCAATAAAAACTACCAAAATGTAATCACAGTAGTCCTTAAAGACTATATTTATCAATTCCATAAATATAGAAGGTTATTTAGTCAGTTCAATGGGCATACCAACAAACTCATAATGTCCATATATTGATCGAAAGGTAGTTTTTGGAATATCTTCTTTCTTCACCCTTAATTGATGATAACTAGGCCGATGATCAATATTAGAGAAGAATTGAGATCCAAAAAGTTGGCCAAATAAGTAAAAAATTCTTGGAAGAGGGTATTTGTTCTTTACGGTGTTCCCATTCAGTTCTCTATAATTAATGCCTAGCCGCATCGATCCATCCTTCTCTTCAAAAAGGGATCAGGTTCTCCCAAAGGAGACACACTTGGTCAGATAAAACCCTTCTTCATAAGATCCTGATGATGCTTCGTTAATTCCTCTAGCTCCACATTTTCCATCCTAGACGGGGTCTTTAATAACTGATGAGATCCAGGTAAGAGTTCAATGGAGAACTCTACCTCTCTTTCTAGGGGAGGTCCAGGTAACTTCTCAGGAAATACATCAATGTATTCCTTGATGATGGGGACATTTTCTATCCTCATACTTTCATTTCCTTCTTCTTCTTCACCAATCAACTCCATAAAGAAGGATATAATATAGAATTCCAGCATGGGAAGGTCAACTAGATTTTTGAAAAAATTGTTCTAACTAAATTAAATACTTGAGTTTCTAAACACTGACGATGCTTGTATAGAAAAAGAACAACCTTGATCCCTGGGACTTTGCTGAGGCTGATGGTGATTCCCCTCCACTTCCCTTAGATTTGGACAGTTATTAGAAAATTGACCATGTTATCCACACTTATAGAAATGGACATATAATAGGGATTTCACCATATTACCACTATTTTTAGTTATGGTACGTTTAGGATTCACCTCACTACAACAATTCCTTACAATATGACCATCTCTTCCACACTTGTAGCACATCCCACTCTCGAACAGGCTGTTCCCTGAATGCTTCTTCCCACATTTATTACTCATGGGATGTTGCACTTTCTTTCCTCCTCTTCCCTGATCAAAAATCAACCATAAGCTTGGATCCATAAATAATTTATTTTCATTGGATTTATGATACCCTTGCATCTCACTAAACTCCAGTTTGACTTTCATCACACTCCGCACGATCACCTCATAGCTTTCATAGTATCAGTTGGATACATTCTTCTGCAGATGAGGTCTTAGTACACCAAATAATCTATCAACCATCCCATTAAGATGCATGGTAAATATTTAGGTTTAACAGGAAAGTCACATTAATTTCATCTCGTAGCTCCAAAATATTCCTTATCCTTCTACTTTATCTTGAGAATCTCCCTCTCCATTATTGTTCTCATAGAACGAGGAAAATATATACTGAAGAATATCCCTCTGAACTCTTACCACTCCATATCTCTAACCTCCACTATTGGCCTCCAATTTTTAATCAGTTCCCACCAGTGATCATCTTCTCCCTCTAAGTGGTAGACTTCCAGGGTGACCTTCTCTTGTTGTGAACATTGGACCACATAACAAATCTTCTCTATAGGGCTTCTCCACTAGTCAGCAATCACTGGGTCAGTTGATCCACTAATGTTTGTTGGTTTTTAATAGATAAAGGAATTAATAGAATGTAGTTACCTTCGTTGTGAGATCGGTCTCTTAGCCTATTTCAAGTTATTACCCATAACTTGAGTTAGTTGGTTCATCATTCGCATGAATGTTTCCATTACTGCTTCCATCGGAGGGCCGTCAGTGTATGGTCCATTGCGGTCACCATTTGCACGATTCCCCCAATTTTCCGCCATTTTATACAAGAATAAAACAATAGTGACAAACTATTTTCATTTACGAATAATTTAACTATAAAGGATTTTAGGTCTTAAAAAATCATGATTAAACAATAACCTTTCTCTATAAATCCTTCATAATGATTCAAAAAAATCTTGTGACTAACCAAACATATCACCGGGGAGTGTCAAACTAGGAGTGCAACAAGGCCCGTTGTCATATTCCAGGATTCCCCGGGTCAAGACCAGAACTCCATGTCAGAGTTTTCACTCCTAGGTACATCTGTGCCAGAGCCACATCCATTTGTTCGTATCCAGGCATAGATTTATTTGTTCCAAAACCACTTACTTAATATTTCACCAAAATAAATAGAATTTTTCCTATATATAAATTTTTTTATAGGGTTCTTCGTAATGTTTTTATATCATAATTTCCTTAAATAAATAATATATCCTTTGATAACAACTATGGGATACCACATATTTATTACATAACTTTACATTACATTTTACATAATGAGGATCTTTAAAGTCTAGGGTCTTGGAAATCAGAAACAATATACATGAAAACATTAAACATTGTTTTAATACACTTTTATGGATTCATCAAACATTCATCCTAAGTACAATTATTTCATCTCATACCATGGAGACATACATCAATGTAAAGGGTGAGAATAAGTCCCAGTAAAGAAATCAAGTGAAATAGTTTACATGTGAACTAGAGAGATATTAATAAAAACATTACAGATATCATAAAGGAATAATAAAGAGGAATATCACAGAAATAATAACATGAAACATAACCTGAAAATGTGGATAAAACATTTAATTTAGACATTAATTAAAATATCACCGAGATATATCCCCAAGGTCATAAAAATTACCATGGTTTTTCACCAAGGTATCATAAAACTTGTCATCTCTAGAGATTAAATTATCTAACCAATGAATTAGATATATATCAGGGAACACCCTTAATATGTATTTATTTTCATTTGAGCCACATAGAGCATAATCAAACATTTCATAAATATCCAATATAGAATAAATGAAATGGGTTTCATTTCAAAATCATGACGTTTTAATAGCCCATAAATATAAGACCATTAAGTAATTTATAACGCATGTAAAGGGAATGGGGGTTATATGTATGTCAATTATAGAAAAAAAAATATTATTATTATGTCTTTATTAATACCCCCATAACTAAATACTGTTTGGGTATTCTCATAATGAAGAAAATTTAATTTCTTGTGAAAAAGAGATAAGTATTGAGATGAAATTTCTGCAGCATAACGACCATAAAACATGGTTTTAGAAAAAATTGAATAGAGACGGGACAAGGGTAAACAACTCATAAATTACTTCCAATAAAGTATATAGAAAAAATAAAATTTAAATAAGATCATGGTATGAATATTTGAATGACATACCACATGAAAATAAAACTTGAAAGAATAGAGAAGATGTGAATTCTTTTAAAAAAATACTACAGCATAACGACATCACTTAAATTTTAGAAAAATAAGTTGATGATAGAGGAAAGGGTCTCTAATAAATAAGACATGAAATGAAAATAGTAAGTATATAGAATATCATACACCAACATAAGAAGTTGGAAACTTTGAGACATAACATAAAGGAAGCCGTGACATTAAATGAGGATTGTGAAAGGTTGCATTACCTTGAAGTGTAACTTCGAAAACATGAAGGCTGGTACATTTGGGGGATTGAGGTAAACTTGGGAGGACTAAATGGGAGGTTAAAAGACCATAACTTCATTGATGAATATTTTGGAATGAAAGGAATGACGGAATGGCTTGGTATTTATTGAAAAAGTGAGCGAATATTTTAATAATTTCCAAGGGACACCTCATCGGTGGTATTTGCACAAACATGGGCTTGCCCATGGTATTTTACCATGGTATTGTCCTCTTGGTACACCTCATAACATATATTACTATTCACAAGTCGTCAAGAATTATTAGATCATTATTACATTATTATTGATGTCATTAATTATACTGACACCTAAAACTTTATTTTTACCATTCACCACAAAACAAAACATTTTATAAAAATCTTAGGAATTCATCCAAAACTAATATCGATGCTCTGAATTTGAAAATGAACATCATTTTATGAAAACAATTTTCTAAATAGTTTTAATTTAATTTGTAAATAAAATAATTATTTATTTAAAAAACTACTCTAAAACCATAACTCGTTTTGTAACACCTTGAGAAAGTAATCAAGGTCCCATAAAATTATCGTATAACTATAAGGCAATAAATTAAAAATTTATTATCACATTTTATGAAATTAAATTTCCATTTTAAAATTTTAAATTAATTATAAAATTGTAAATAAAATATTTATGACATAAAAAAATACCAAAGCTTATACTATGATCATTTTTTAAATTTTAAGAAGTATAAATTTTATTTATACATTCATGGGATAATTTTCTATTTTTTGGCCAATTTACTATTCATTAATATTCATAAGGGTATATTAATATTCATACATTACTATTCACTAAAAATTAAGTTGATCTTATTAGACTCTAAATTTCATACAATTCACAATTGTAGAAGATCATTTTTTGAAAATAATTTCACAATATTAATTATTTAAATTATACATAAAAATTTTAAAATAACGTTTTTTCAAAATTCACCAGTAATTTTGAAATTCTATAAATTAATCCTATATTTATTTTAACATCGGAAATTCAAAAATCATACCACAAGGAGAAAAAAAAGTTATTTATAAAAAAGGATTACACAACGTAACTAATGTCTCGTTACATAGCCCCTTATAAAACCTGCATAAGACCTAAGTGTAAGGTGTTCAATGGTGATAGAATATTGGGGTGGCTTAGAAAACATTTCCTTTGTGGTGATTTCTATAAGATTGAACATCTTCCGTAGGTGATTCCATTCATGATTCACTTGTTGGAGTTCGTCTTGGGCATGGCCAAGAGCAAATCCCAGTGATGAAACCTCCTTTCCATGCTCCAACAGATGGGTTTTGTATGGCCCGAGTCTACTGGATGAGTAAAAAATAAAATAATACATTAAATTAAGAAAAATATATTATTCAACGGTCATATTGGCCAATGGTCAATAAAATAATACAAATTTTGAGTTTTTATTTATTTATTTGGTATATATGGTAATGATGAAATTGAAATGACCTGAACTTTTGAATAATATTAGTTTCCAAAATTCACTTTAAAAATTTAGTTTCCAATGGCCATATAATAGTAGAAACCCAGTGGTATTATTTTAATTATACTCACTTCATTAATTAAAGGATATAGTTTTGTTGAGTAAACAAAAAATAATACACAAAATTAAGAAACTATTATTATTCAAATGTTCGAGTCGTTACAATTTCTTTGGTAGCATCTATACCAAAAAAATTAAAAAAATCTATAAATATGTATATTTATATTATTAATTTTTCATATATTTTATGAAAATATTTTTTATGTATTATATACATTATATGAAATAAATAATGAAAAAATATTAGTTTCCATCCTCTCTAAAATCATTGATAATGCATGTACCTCAATAAATTTAAATATTTTTGTATGATGTATTCCTAAAATGAAGAAATTTAAATAAATACACATAATATTAATGTTTTTCCAAAATTTATTTAATCTATTATGTGGGGGAAAATCCTATGGTGTTAATATATTGAGGAAAATTTATATTTTTTAATGAAAAGTTTTTTCATTAATTTATTTCAAAAATATATTGTTCTTTTTTTATAACATATAAAATTAAAATTTAATTTAAATTTCAAAACATTTTAACATATATTTAATTTTTTAATTTTTTATGGGTTATAATGAATCGCAGTTGGATCACAATGTGACAAAAAAATTTTGAATAAGGAAAATGGGTTTGTGTTTTTCTAGAATATTGAAATCAAGAAATTCTATGAAATTATATATTTTTATATCAATCATTGAAATTTTTATAGAATATAATTATACATACTATAGAAATCAAAAAACATTTAATTTTTTATGGTTTTAATTCATGTGATTTTATTAAAAAAAGCAATGTCCTGGTCAAAGACCAAGACTAAAAATATTATTTAAAAGCGAGAAGATTAAAAAATTCTGAAAGTGGAAATTTCATTAAAATCCTTTGCAAGGAGAGGAACGAGGTCATTAGGTAACTCATCAAACCACATAATTTCCTAGTTGTTCCCCTTGTTGGAAAGCGCATCTGCCACCATATTAGCTTCATGGTAGGCATGGGTGGTAATATATCTTATCTCCAAAAGTGAGTTCAGGTAGATATTCTGTCTCTTAGTAAGAGGCCAAGAGAGGTGGAAAACTCCATTCCAAATGGCTTGAACAATGGTGGTGGAGTTTCTTTCGATCCAGATATTGTTCCTACCTTTATATTTGACAAATTGGATGGTGTGGATGAGAGCCAGCTTCTCAGATTCAAGGGAGGAAGTGATCCCACAACTGCCATAGAAGCAACCATGGGAGTAACCTGAGGAGTCTCTAAAGATAGCCCCACAACCCGTAGGGCCTGTATTTCCTTTGGAATCCCCATCCACATTGATCTTGATCCATCCAGGAAGCGGGGATTTCCATAAGACTTCAATTAGACGCTTTGTCTAAGGAAATATTCCTTCAATCCGCAGATGACTCAAGATCACAAAATCACCAATCGTGTTGTCACAATTGGCTTTCTGGATCAAGGTAGAATATTTAATAGAAATCAGGATTCTCCTACGACCTTCAAAGAGATTGGGCGAGTGTTTATTGCGAATAGTGGATTTTCTATCATACCAGATAATGTGTAAAAGCTCCGCCACGGCAGAAAGGAAGAGGTTTTTGATTTGAGGCGAGAGTTTAAGATCCACACAGTGCTTTAGCTGAATGAGTATATTGTTAAAATGAGGCCATCTGCAATAAAATATGTCAGCAATAAAATTCCACATAGAAAAGCCTTTGCACAAGATAAAAACAGATGGTTGATATCTTCTCGGTGTTGGTTACAGAGAGGGCATTTAGAACATAGGTAAATGAAAAATTATTAGAGATAGTTCTTAGTAGGGATACACTTATACACCAAGCACCATATAAGATTATGTCTAGAAGGTTTAATCCAAGTTTTTAAAAAAAAATTCAAGCCAAGAAAAAATCAGATTCACAGTCATAAAAATAATGATTGTAGTATTTTTTAGAATAAAGAATACCATTGTGAGCCGGTTCCCAAACCAGAAGGTCATCATCGCTAGAGAAAGGGTAGCTATCATCCACCAACATGATGGAGTCAGGTAACTCTAACATTCTGGAATTCATCACATCCATTATAGTGAAGTTAATGCTATCAGAAGATGAATTGGGATGAAACATGGAGATAAGAGGGGAACCAGTCCTGCTATCCAGCCAAAAACGAATGGTGGAGTCCAGGATAACCAACCATCTAGAGTTTTGCATGATACAGGAAAATGAGTTTCTTAGAGAGGGCCAAAGACAAGATTGGACATAGTTTAAATTCCCATTATTTAATATCATAAGAAATTTCTTTCTAAGAAAATCAAGGGAGTCAGAGGTGATATTTATCAGTCTCCAAGTTAGCATTCCTTGGAGGGAATCAATGAACAACTTGAGATTTTTAATATCAAGGCCACCCTTCTCAAGAGGGGTGAAGCAGGTAGACCAGGGAATGGAAACAAGTTTCCTTTAAATGATGCTCCCGGACCAGACAAGAATTTTAATATAAGTATTAATTTTCTTGAGAAGACCAAGCATCCACATATAGATCATGAGGGAATAATCCAATTTGGAAGTAATGGTCGGTTTCATAAGGCAAATCCTTCCAGCCATGGATAGAGATTTCCCCCTCCAATAAGTGAGCTGATTAATCACTTGATCAACCACATTATTAAAATAAATAGCTTTAGGTCTACCCTAGAAAATGGGAACTCCAAGATAAGTAAAAGGAAATGAACCTTCCTTGATGCCAAGATTATCTATGATGTGGTATTTTCGTGAGAGGGGAATGTATTTCCCAATGAAAATAAAGAATTTTCTCCAACTGATGGGTTGTCCCGAAACCTCTTCATAATGCGATAAGGATTTTTTAAGCTTAAGAATGTTCCGTTTTTTTCCTTTGAGGAAAGGAATATTGTCATCGTCATAGAGGAGATGGGTCGGGACAGTTAGATTCCTGGAAGCCGAGATGGGTTTTAGTTTACCTCGAGAAACAAGGGAGGAATTCAATCTACTAAGGTAGTCTTCTGCAATATAAAAGATAATGGCAGAAAGAGGATCACCTTGATGAACTCTTTTAGAGAATTTAAAATAACCCTTAGGAGATCCATTCACCAGGATTGATATTGAGGCTGATTTGAAGAGAGAGTGAATCCTACTAATGAAGACATCATTGAATCCAAAATCATGAATAATGTTGAAAATGAAATTCTAGTCAATAGTATCAAAGGCCTTCCTAAAATCAAGTTTTATGGCAATGCTGCCTCCTCAAGAGACTTTGTTTATCGAGTTGGTGGATTCCGAAGCGAGGAAAATTCAATCCTTAATGGATATATTTTTGATGAAACCAAATTGGTTCCAGAAAATAATTTTGTTACATATAAAAGAAATCCTATTGGCCAGAAGCATGGAAATGATTTTATAAATAGAATGAATTAGAGCAATGGGACTAAAGATATGAATTTCAGAGGCAATGGGAACCTTTGGGATAAGGGTGAGAAATTGAGCATTTAGACCATAAGGAATGAAACCAGTCTTAAAAAAATGTTTAACCAGTTTACAGATATCTGTGTGGATGACCTCGCAGTGATGTTGAAGAAAACCATTATTGAAGCCATCAGGACCAGGGGCACTATCAGGATTCTTGCAGATGACCGTGGCTTTGATTTCATTGTCTAGGGGAGGAGATAAGAGAAATATATTGTCATCTTCATTGATCAAAGTCAAAATGATCCCAGGAAGAATGTTCTTGTTAATATAAGGACCATTGAAGATATTTTCAAAATAAGTGACAACATGATTGGAGATGTCAGCTTCAGAGGATAGAATGTTGTCATTATCTTTCAAAGAGTGTAGATGATGATTTATTTTCCAAATCCTAAGAAGGGTATTTTAAAATTTGGTGTTTTTGTCCCCATCAGTGAGCCACTTCGTTTTAAAGACTTGTTTTGTAAGGTTATCTTTGAGGGGTAAGAGGGAGTTGAGCTTAGGAGCAATGTTTATTTCAGTTTGAGGGTCAGAGGTAAAGTTGGAGTTTGTAGAGGATATTTGAATTTGGTTAATATCAGTCTCAAGTCTAGAGATATCCTGATCAACATATTTGGATTTAGCACCACACAAACCCTTAAGGCTGAGCTTAAGATGTTTAAGCTTAGTGATATAGGGAAAAAAATCCATGTGCTGACTCTTAGAATTCCAACAACTTTGATTGAGATGAGAGAAATCCTGATAAGTGGACCAAGAGTTATTGAATTTGAAGGGTAGATTATATTTGGGTTTTTTTTAAATGAAAGGAAACCAAAATATGACGGTGATCAGAATTAAGTTTAGTGAAGGTGGTGTTAGGCATGGTATGCCACACATCAAGAGCCGATACATTCACAAGATCCCTATCAAGTTTTCTAGAAACAGTCTGGTTATAATGCCTACGGTACCAAGTGAATTTAGCACATATGAGATTGACTTCCACCCGGATGCAATCAACAACAGAGGCTCTGAATTCTCTTGAAGATATAGGTTAATGGGAAGTTCCCACCTTTTCACCGGGAGAGAGAATGGAATTGAAATCCCCCAACACTAGCCGGGGGTCATGCGTGGAGCTAGCTAGGGAAGAAAGGTCATGCCAAAGGGGCCTACGATCCTGATATCAATTTTTGTCATAGAAAAAGGTGAAAAATAAGTGCTTGTTATCATAATAAAAATCACAAGTGATCATTTGGTTAGAAGAAGTGCATATTTTGATATCAGTCAAACAATTGTCATAAATAATCCAAAGAGAATCAACATTACTATTATTAGATCATGTTCCAATAAAATTGAAACCGGTAATGAAATGATTTTTTTATGTCATGGAGAAATTAGTTTTGGGTTCAACAAGAGGTATGATTTTCAGATAATGAGTTTCAACAAGTCTTTTAAGTACCAAAATGGTGTCAGAGTTTACTAAACCCTGAAAATTCCAAAAAAAAGTTATTCATTAAGACTAATTTTTTAAGCTCGAGCCTCTTTTTTCTTTTTGGAACCTTTCGATCCCTTGTTCCTCCTAGATCATCTGAGATAGGAGGATGAGGCCAAAAAAGTATTCATGACATTTTTTTCATAGGAGAAGCAGATAAATTGTTAATTTTATTTGAAAGAGTAAATATTTTTGAAATATCATTGGAATATATCTTAATGTAGTCAAATTGGGGGTAGTAGACATCACTGTTTAAGCCAGTGCGTCTATTGCTTCAGAAGATAGAAACAACAGGGGAGAGTGCTGTAAATTATGGTCATGCAAGGGCACCGAGGTAGGGGTGTGTGCAGCGGAAATAGATGTACTCACGTCAGTGATTCCATCAGGTTTAAATAGAGGGATTGTAGTATTCATACCAGGTGTACCATTTATAGAAGACATGACCTGGGGTGCAACAAACTGAGCCAAATCCAATGCATAGGAATGATCCGTAGCATCACTGCCTTGAGGGAGGGTTTGAGTGGTGGCATGGACTACCACCAGGGTGTCATAATTGTCGTTATCCTTGGGGGACACCAGCACAGAAACATGTGATACCAATGTGGGAGGATCAACATCCTGCTCCACATGGAGTTCGGGATTGGAGGTACAGGTGACCAGAACTAGATGTTCAATTTCCTCCATGATTCCATGATCAATTTCTGCAATCTCTTCAGCTTCCACTTGTTCCACCTAGGTGACACCAGAGCTCTCACCCAGGAGAAGGGTTTTTTTTGACCCAGACGTCGGGTTTTTTTTACGCAGATGGAGGGTTTTTTCTTCAGGGGTTCAAGGATGATGGGAGCCATGACCTTACCATTTTCCCTCTTCCTCACCTCAGTCCACCCGTCGTCTACAAGTTGAGAAACCTGGTTCTTGATAACACGACATTTCTGCAACGAATGGAGAACGATTTTGCAGAGTTCACAGTATGGCGGCATTCGTTCACATTCAATATGAACTTCAGCGCGATAGTCCTTGGCATTAAAGATGAAGGAATTCTGTATCTTTCAGCCATGTCGACCTCCACCATGACTCAAGCGTATATGTCAAGCTCAGCATTGAGCGTCCTTTGATCAATCTTCAATGGAATACTGATACAAGATACTATGTCATTGAGGATCCATGGGTGCCAGAAATATCAATTTAAATAATGAAGACGCACCCATATTTGGACTAAGGAGTTCATGGTGTTATATGGGTTAAAAGCAAGGTACCATTCCAAGATATGAAGAGAACCTGGTTTGAGATGGAGATTGAGGAGCGCCAGTCTTTGTCCAAGTAATATGGCGATTTCAGAAGGAGATGGAAGTAACCCATTCTGAGTGGGACAAGCTTCCAATCAGAAAAACTCTAGATACTAGCGATTCTGGATTTGAGCTCTGGGTACGAACTGGGCTTGTCCCCTTTCATGTAGTAAATGCAGGCCATGGTAGAGAACTTATAGAGCATTGACCGCTGGTGAAGCACCTCTGGATCACCCTCCACTACTAATCTACCATCCTATAGCTTCTTGCATCAAGTCGCACGTATCTCCGCGGGTTTGCAAAGATCAAGACCCTTGAGAGCCTCGATGAAGGAGAGGCATGCCGACTTATTTCCCACAAGGATATCATCTTGCGGAACCAGGATTTTTTGTTTAAAAGTGAGCTCTCATTGAGGATCAAAGCCTCTGAGCATCATGTAGAAACTACCGAATCTATGCAGGGCTAGCGGAGTCGTCAGATTCGGAAAACCCTAGCAGGAGTGGCGGCGTCGACGAGAGGACACGACCGTTGAAAATTTTCAGTTGATTCTCAGGAAGTGGTAGAGAGTTCTCATGTGAAATTCATTGTATGTGGAATGGTGAAATTGGGAAGGATTCAATTTATAATAAAGAGAGTGATTTAAAAAATTAGAGTTTTAAAAAAATTGAAGAAATTATATATGATATTGAAGTGGAGGAAATTTAGAAAACAGTATTGATTGAGAACAAATATGGTGAGGCTAAAAAACATTTAGATCATGGTTGAATTAAATTAATATTTTTATTAACAGTTTTTTGACAGGTGAACATGAACCCTAGGTATTGATATATTGACAAGAGTTTTACATAATTTCTATAGCTATTGGATTTCATACATCTAGTAAAAACAATCATCCAAATTTAAATTATAATGTGAAAAATTAATATTCCCAATGGGATTTAGATATAATAAGATGCATGACTACTTCAATGCATGTTTAATAAATTGTATTTAATTTTATGGCCTTTTATAGTTTCTTAAATCGAGGACCTCACAATATAATTTGATAAAAATAATGAAATTCTATTTATCTGTTATTCTAGGTATAAAGGTTGCTACTAGATTAATTTGGTATCTTCCTATAATTCATTATCTAAAATAATAAATAAAAAAATTCATTGATGATAAAATTATAATGGAAAGTAGATGAGTGAATATCTAATCTAAAAGTACATTGTCAATATTGTTTTCCATAGTGGAAGAAATTTTGTAAAAAATGTAATAACTTTTGACATGAATCTATAAATTAAAACCCTGATTTGTGCTCATAAACAAATAATTATTATTAGGGAATTAGTACATAACAAAGTTTATGGAATTTTTTTCAAATTAAAACTTATCAGTACAATTTTATATGACTAGGAAATATATCATCTTGATTTTAATGATTTATAGGACAATGAATCCTAGAAATGATATTGATATTTAATTGTCACCATTAATTGATGAATTGAAACACTTATGGAAGGAAGGTATACAAATATGAAATTATTATAAATATGTTTTATTGATTTCATGGAATGATTTTATTAACTATAAATGACATGGAAACATATGAATAATTTTCCACATGTAGTGTAAGTGGTGTAACTCTTAATTGATTTATGAAGACGAGATGATATTTTTTGTCAACTGATAAAAAAGAGTAAAATGGTGTACATGGATCATAAAATGATTGTTCAAATAGATAACTCTTACTAATGATTTAATATTTATTTTAATGGATATTAATAATTTTAAATTTTTAGAAATCCATTATCAACTAATCAATATTTTTAGTGGTTTTAATTTATTTATGTCACATTTAGAAAGAAAAAAAGAACTTATAGTGTCGAAATATATGTAAGAAAAGATAAAAAAATTGATCGTCCATATGGGAGATATCATGAGACTAAAAATTGGGGGATTTTTATGAGTAGATCATTATATACTTATTTTAAGAAGAATAATGAATAAAATAAAACATTGGATTTACTATCAATGGAAATAAATATAGAGTTATCTCCCACTACTGAATGAAAATGAACATACATTCCTTTATCATTTCATACATTACTAATAAGGGATAAAATCTTTTTTGGTGCCTTAATGTTATCAAATATCCTTATGATTATTTTTTAAATGTATGAAATTTTGATTCACCAAAATGATTGAATTTCATAACCATTAAATCTCATGATTATCATATTCTCATTCAGTAACTCAAATTAATGTTTTTTTCATGGAATACTAAATATCAATGTCATATTGGTGATTTGGAAGGTGTATTTTTTTTTCAATTTCATTTTTAACAATGTGATAGATCCAGGTTTGTTGAAATTTCGTTGACAACATTGTAGTCTATATACATTATCAACAAGAAATTAAATTTCTACAATATTTTTTGATACCATGGTAAATTTCATGACTAGATTTTTGGGGAGAAATTATTCATTGTGGTCTCATATATCTATATCAGATATATACTATCTTAATTTATAGTGAGACATTGATAGGGTATGTTATGAATTTATATTTACTGAAAGACTCAATTTTTGAAAACAATATTTTATAAGAGGTGGGACAGTTTTCTTTACACTACCTATATGTAGTTGAGAATATTTATTTTCATAAATCACTCCATGAAAAAAATTCAATTTTAGGGGAAAGTAGATTATTGGATTAAATATAATTTGTTTAGGTGAACTATTAAAGAATAAATAAATATATATAATGAAAATAAATTATGGTGATTAATCATATATAACATCCTATATTAAGGTTTCAAAACCACATTATTTGATAAAAAAGATATATATGAATTTAATTATGCCAAAAAATCTTTTTTCCATGTTTTAAAGAGAACAATCATGCTATATTCGATGCATCAAAAAAATTTAAATGGTTATATTGTGGCCCATGTTTAAAAGGGATAACATGTACCATGTGTTAAAATAATGGATATACATTCTATCACAATTATCAGGAAAATAAAATAGTATTAGTATTCACTGAATCAATGTATTTTTTGAGTTTAAAAGAAACAACAAACATTTATATGAAGTACATATTATGGTGTGGTTAAATTATTATGGTATATTGATTATTATAAATTTCAAGTTCCCATGTTCAACTATAAAAATGTTTCCATTAAAAATATTATTATACATGATGAATAATGTATGACACAATTAAATCTATATAGGTTTAAAAACATCTATATCTAAATTTTAATGGAATCATATGCCAAAAAAATTACATGTTCTTTAGTCTATAATATGTTAAGTGGTTTATTATTTTTCAAGGAAAAAATGTTTTTCTGTTAGCAAACAGGAAGATGAGGATGAATTTTGAGAGATACCTACTTTCAAGGAATTATTATCATAGGATACTATGAAATAATTAAAGAAATGGTTTGTTACATAATGAATGATCAATAAGAATAACTATAGAAAACCATTACTTTAGTAATAATATTATATTACAGGTGTCACATATTTATTTATTGTTTAACTCTAATTTTTTTTAAAAATATAGATATAAAATTTAGAATATTATAAATTTTTATTTATATATTTTAACAAATATGATTAATTATTCATTTTGTTTTGTTTTGTTTTTATTATATCAATTTTCAATTATTCAATTTCAAAAGTAACTATTGAGTTTACATAATTTTATAATTATTTTACCTGTTCTTATTTCTATATCATTTCATATATCATATAATTATTATTTTTTAATATTATTTTAAACTAATTTGTTGACTATGATAAAGACTTTTTTCCCTATTTTTTTATATTTTTTTTCTAATAGTTATTCAAATTTTTATATATCACTTGGATTTTTATAATATGTTAAATTTTTATTTTCTTAGCAATATATAATTTTATATATTTTAAATTTTTTAATTAATTTTTTAATAATTTTTTATCTACTTTGTTGAATGTAATATAGAAATTTTTTATTTTTTTGGTATCATTATATAATTTTTATTCAAATTTATACTTCATAGTTTGAATTTTATAATATTTTAGTGATTTGATTTCTTATATATATATAATTTCAAGTGTCATAAATATGGTCAATTTTTTTTATTATTTTAGTTATATAATTTTATGTATATGAATTAAAATATGTATTATTTATTTTAGTTTTAATAAAATAATTTCTAAATTTCTATATAATTGTTTATATTAAAATTGGATTTCTATAGTATTTTAATAATTTTTTTATTAAAAATTTTTATAGAATAATTCCATATCAAATAATTAGGTCACCTCGATCTTCCACGGGGGACCATACACATACTTTTTTTGAGGATCCTCTTAATTATTTTATATAAGATTCTTCAAAATCAATAGGAAATGGGAAAGATTACATTTTCGGTAAACAAGGTAGGAAATGTTACAAAAAATTAATAAAAATTTCATTGACATGAAATTATGATATTTCTATATATATATATATATCTATTTTTATGGTAATGGAAATCATATGTTTTCAAATTTCAAATAATTAATGAGTTTTTTTATATACAAGCTCTATAAAAAGTATAAATTTTAATTTATTATTAGAGATATGTTGATTATTAGGAACTTTTTCAAATATCAATGGTCGTTTTATTAAATTAATTTATTTTTGAATTATTAATCATTGTATTTTTTTACTAATATATTTCATTTTTTCCTTCAAATTAGGTGATATTATGATTCGTATGCCATAAAATAATTCATGAGGAAAGTGTCTCCTTTTACTGCTATAAGATAAAGGGAATTTAAATCAAAATCAAAATTCTAATTTCACTTTTAGTGAATGAAGAAAATTAATATCCATGTAATATATTTATTTATATATAATGATACTTGGAAAAAATTTAATTATATTAAACGATAAGAAACAATTTTGGAATGTGAAATATAAAACTTTTTAAGTTTTTCTATAACAAAAAAATGATTATATTAATTTTATTCATATGAAATTAATAGAATCTATGGAAATATAATCAAGAGGTACAATTAAAAAATTTATACCCTCAAACATTATATAACAGAGGTTATCCATTATTTAAATAATAAATAATGGAAGAAAATGTGTAAAAATAGAGAGTGAAGTCTTCAGGTTCATCATATATTTCCCCTAATTCACCCAGCTAGACCCAAAAAAATGAAAAAGGATAAAAATTTTAAAAATGGAATATGTGTTATTGAATGCTTCAAAACATTATTTGACAATATTTTAACATGTTATTTATGTTATTTAATTTATTTTAAAAATATTTATAATTTTTAATTCACTTTTTAGTTTCTCAAATATTATTTAGGATGTCTTTGTGGAGAAGAGCACACAATGTACATTAATATAAAATGGTGGGAAGAATATTTTGGATGTTGTATTATAAAATCTCAAACACATAGGTCATGTATATGGATACAAGGAGAATATCTTAGTTAAATAAATTTTCTCTCATTCTATAACATCTTTGATGGGGTTTTTATAGAAAGTAAAATGTTATTATTTAGAAGGAAAGGTTTAGGAGATGGGTGAGATGGTGGAGATGAAAACTAGATCATTAATACTAGTCTATGTTTAGGGAAATTTAATGATTGTTTCAGGTTTCATATTCTAGTCCACCTATATGTGAATGTTTCACTAATCACCTATTCTTACATATCCCACACTTTCATATCCTCATCCATAGTTCCCCATGTACTATGAGTTATATGTTGAGGATCTCATGTATCGTATTATAGTGTATATGATCATATATTATATTGGGGATACCCTACATAATTAGTAGATATAGATGGATATGTGTAGAGTAATGATACAAGACATTACAGATGCCTCAACTAAAGTATCATTCCCTTTAGACGAGGTTTCAATAGTTGTAAAATGTTTCAAATATATCTAAATTTCTCTATGTAGACTTATATAACATCTTATGATTATGGTGTTTATATATTATATCCTTTATTTTAAATTGGTGATAAATTTAATTTAATATTTTTTCATATATTTAAAGTATAATAATTCATTTAATATAAATACATGATGTATAGAAAGTAATATCATTATGAATCCACATAGACATTCATTCACGTTTTTTACATTCTTTCAAAATTATCTTTAAATAAATTTTATTGTTGATTTTCTATGAGTTTACATTGAGTTTTAACATTTTTTGGCATACTACTATTGTAAATATTTGTAAGATTCATCGTGTAACTACATAAATGCTGGAAATCACATTGATGTGTTTATTTTCTTTGTATGTTGGGTATCAAATTTCTTTTAATTTTATCAACATTATCAAACATTATAACTATTTTTTTTATTAGTTATCATTATGAAAATTTTATATTATATGAAATGAAATTACCGAATTATTTATTTTACTAAGAATTTATTTCCCCAATAGTCAAGATAACGAAGGATGGGGAAATAATATTATATATTTCTAAAATACTTCTAAATGATGCAATTTAGTGTTGGATATTTCCTTATATTGATGGGTATGAAATATATATTTAATAATGTTTCATTTATCAAATTAAATAAACATTAACATTTTCTATATTAGTTTCCATTGATTGTTGTTTGTTTATTGACCACTAGAAAAGATATATTAGAGGTTATGATCCATCAATGTTGATATGGGAGAAATATTAATAACATATTAAGGATGTATGTTTGATTATTTAAATTCAGTTATATTATAATATCTTTTAATTTTATTTCATACTTATAATTTTCAATTTTCGAATGGATGAAAATTAACATGTAAATAAGAAAGAGGACTAAAAATATAAGATATGTCTTGAGCTATGTTGACTTCATTTATATGGATAATAATTTAGCAAATATATAAAATGATATTTTCAATCGATAAATCCTTTTAAAATAGAAATTTTATCATCTAAAACAACTAATAAAATTTTCATCTTATGTTATATGATTTATATAAAAACAATTGCAACTATAATAGTCCAAAATTTTTACATGGTCATATTTTCTTATAATTGTTAATTTTATATGTCTTGTAATTACATTGAGATTTTATGTTGAATAAATTTATTTCAATTTGAATCTTCTTGATGACAACCTACATTATAATCCATATTATATAACTTATTTATGAGGTTAATGGATATATTATATTACATTTTTTATTAGGTTTTATTTTATCTCTATTTCTAATATAGATATTGAAGATCAGATTTCAAAATGAAAAATTGTTGTAATTTTATAAAAGTGGTGAAATTAATTTTTTTATATAATTTTAATAAACAATTGTTTAATTCTGGTCATTCAGTTGTTTAAATGGATTTCTACTATATTATATATTGGGGGTAAAGGCAATTAAAAATAATTTTAAAAAAACAATTATAACGTGAATTATTTTATAACAGATCTAAATGAACATTTTTTACACTGATAAATTTATAAATGACTTAAAAATTGAACCAATATTACATTTATTGAAGGTATTCTATGGTTTTTTCATATTAAATAATGTAAAATATCATTTTTTACACTGATAGTTTTAACTGGTATATATAACGTTTTTACAATGTAACTAAAAATGACTTGTCTAATTACAAAATAAAAAAAATTAAAAAAATGATGTGGAAAAACATTTTTTGATCAAGTGTAATAGTAATACATTCTCACATATGAGTATATATGTTGATAAAAAATAATTATTTGGATTATTAAAGGGATAAATAAGTGTAAATTTCTTTCATATAAGATTAAACTGGATACAATGTGCCATATCTTAATAAAACCAATGTGATATTTTTAGTTGAAGTCAAGGATAATTTTAAGGGGATTTAAATAATGAATATTGATGGTTTTTAAAAATATATTTGTTAGAATAGTAAAATAAGAATGATATTGATTAAAAAATATTTTTTTAACTCCATTTATGAGGACTGATGTAAAAAATTTATATGCTGGCATTTTTCCCAGTTTCAAAAGTAAGATCATTTTACTAATTTTCACAGATGATTCCAAATTTAAATAAGGAAACAAAATTGAGATGTTCATTATTATTCTATAAAAATAGTATGACTAAAATATAAGAGAATATAATATTTTTATATTACAATATCTAACAATATATACTACAAAATTAATATCAAGGTTCTTGAAAGTTGAAGCTAGAAATATTGATATGAAACAGCACAAAAAATATTCTACATTGATTTGATATGTTGTTTCCAATTTATATCATAATTGTAGGGATATATTATTGATGGATAAAATTTAGAGCTTTTACTAAATTTATATTTCTATCATTATGATTTTGAGAAAGTATAAATAATGGATAATAAATTTGATATTATCTGTTTGTTGAATATCAAGTTTGATAAAGAATATTTATATGTTAATATTGAGAAATAATTATGATTATTAAGGATTGTAGTCATCTAGTTTTAGAAAAAACTGTAAATAATAGGGATCATGTATAATTAATCATTCATGTGATAGTAAAATGTTAGGAAATATTATAAGGGGTGAAGGATTATTACAACACTAATGTTTGTAATTTATAATATTATGGGGAATATATATATATATATATATATACATATATATATGTTTGGACCAAAAAATAATATGTATATAGTCACCCAATTGGATTTAGAATCTTGTAATATTATTATTCCATGTTTTCTTCAATATTTTTTTTCATTCAATGTTTTTAAATTAGTAATGATTTTTTTGATTTATCTTACTGGTAAAAAAGTTCATTAAAATTGAATGTGGTAAAACATATCCACATTGATTCCCCCACCACCACTCATTGGGGATACATGGATCACCTAAACCCTAACATAACACTATTATGACCGTTTTATATAATATTTATTACATTTTCATAGAGTAATATAATACATCAACATTTTATAATGGTTCGGAACTATAATGAGAATATAGTTATACATTATTGATTATGAATTATGTTCATTAGTATAGATACACCATTATGGAGTGATACAAATAATTTTTTAATATCAATTCGTAGGGTTTGATAAGAATTGATAATTCTTCTCATTATGTTTTCTATTTTCAGTAATTTTGTAAGGGAAATTACATGGACTATCAATTCAATTGGACCACCATAAAATTTAGGTTCTATGGGTTATTTCTACCTATGGGAATTTGTATCAATATATTTACATTATATAATTTTCAATATATATGATAAATCAAATAGATTGATAATAAAATAAAAACCACATAATTTTATGTTTTTTAGTAAGGTATCTTGCATTAGGTACATAAGTAGTTATATTCCCGTGATTAAATTATTAAAATAGTATTTGTCACATTTGAGTAGTTTAAGAAGTTATAAATGATTATTGAACTTAAATTTCATTGAATTGATAAAACGAAGGTTTCTTTTTTGTAATGGAATGTTAATTAAATTTATTCAATAAATAATAGATCAATCATGTATGGATGATAACATAAATCATGTATCCCTTTTTAGGTGAAATCAATTAACAAATATATTGTACTATATAGTGTATATTTATGATACATATTGTTATTTATATAACATGTACTTTTCTCTTTATGATTTATGATGTTATTATTAATTAAAATCATTATCTATGAGTTTAATAAAATAATACCAAGACATGGTCCTAGAGATTCGTACACAAGGTGCATCTCATTGTTTTACTAATTAAAAAAAACAGGCTTTAGGACCACGTGAGTCGGTGGTTATTTTTTGGTTAATGATGACACATAAATACATTCAATTACATATTATTAAACTTTAGAATAATTTTAATTGATTTTATTTATCTAGTTATAAAAAATTTATTTAATTTCTTATAATTTAATTCAAGAAAATAGTTTATAGTTGAACATTAATTATCATTTGTTCAGTAATCATATTATTGTGTAAAAGGCTCATATTAGTGGCTCAATATAAATAACATAACATGTCAGAATCATTAATGTGAGTGATAAAATATAAATAGTTCTTATGTTAATTTAAAAAAGTCATTAGTCAAATTTTTGGGTATTAATATAGATTAATTCCTTTAAGGTATAAAATAAAAATAATGAAATATAAAACTCAGTATATAAAATTATTGGAGACCCTATAATCGGTGTGTAATCCCCTTGCATTAATTTTATGTACATACATTCTTTTGTGGTAAAGTGTAGATAACAACTTTAATAGATCGATTCCATTTACATGGATCAATATCGTGTTCTTATGATAATTATGCAGATGTAATAATGATATATTTTTTATTTTATTCTAACATATAATTATCATTTATGGATGAACTATGTGTATTGTATAGAATGTTTAGATGATATAGATAGGCCCCAACATGAAGAATATAGTTATTACATATATTGAGTTACAACATATATTCAGCTTAATATTTTTGAAAACACTAGTTAAAAATAATTCACATGATAAGTGGTTACTAAAATTTGAATCCAAGTGGTACAAAAATATAAAGTCAATGGTTTGAAATAAACATCAAAAAATTTACGTTCAATGGGTTGATATAGTTAAATGTTTTGACATTATTTGGAAATTAAATTAATTTAGACCAACTATGTTCACCAAGACTTAGAGAAACACCATGAGAGAAATAGAAGGGGGTATTATAAGAGACAAATGATTGGGGTGGGGGTTCGTGAATCAAATGTGAATTAAAAATATTTTAAAAAATTTATTGGTGGAACAACTACCAACCAACCCAGTCACTAAAACTACATCATTGGACATGGGTAATGCCACCTACCCAAGCCCATACCACCAAGTTCAAGTGTGTGTTAGCCAACCTAGCCACATCATGATCCCAATAGGTAAACATGGTGGACCAAATTAGATCAGGTCTTGTCAGACCTTACATAACCCACCCAACTAGCTAACCTATTCCTGTCGACCTAAATACACTATATCATCCTTTTATCCCAAAATGATCCAAAATAGACTATAATGTATCACATGATTACTAAAAACATTAAAAAATAATATTATTATAGAAATGGTTTAATAAGGATTATAGTATGTAGTGTTTGAGAAAAGAAATGGTTTATTTATAATTATAATTCCTTAAAAATTGATCACATTTAATTTCATCTTGTTTAATATTTAACATGCACTGTGGATGCATACTGACTAATCATATGAAGTGAGAGACCCATGTATATTTTTATTAATTTTGTATTTAATTATTTTAAATTCAAACGTTCTTAATTATTAAAAAATGTTATTTAATTATTTCTACATTTTCCCTGCTTCTTTAAATTTTATAACATCCTACATATATGTATATATATATTATAAAATTCATTTAATTCATCCTGAGTATGCCTACCATGTATATAATTTTACAATTGTAAAGAATAATGTAATCAAGATGAGACTACCTGAGTAATGAGTCTATGTAATTATAAAAAAATATAAATTCCCATTAGAATAAATATGTTTTAAATTGATGTAGTTCATGTGACATGAACCGACTGATTGAGACCCCAAATGGGCTGACAATAAGGTGAATGTGCCATCCCATGTCCTCCCCCAATTGGAAAGAGGATAGGTATTAGCACCCAGAGGACATAGATATACACGAGAGGTCTTATCCTATGACAACATATAATAATAATTCATCATCAGAACACCTTATAACTAAAAAACACTAAATATATATACACATAAATAGTATGAAAACATATTAATTTGAGAATGGTTATCTAATAAATTTCATTAATGGTTATAATGAAATAGGGAAATATAAGTGTAGAGTATAAAAAACATCAGGTGATATTGACTCTAGGAATGGAATGACTAATCAACATTACAAGGTCTCCTTGATTAAACTCAATAAACAATAATCTCCCACAAAACACCACCATTGCCCACTATGAAACAAATCCAAGAACACCACTATCTCTACATCTGCAAAAGTTATCTATAAATAGTGTAATGTATGCATAACCAAAACATTTGTGGATATAAGGATGGAACATGAATGAAAATAAATATATCTATCCAGATTCCATAATAACACGGTAAGAATGATACAAAAAGTAATATTAAAACCCAGGTATGAGGTAAATAGAAAAGATCATCCCAAGTAAACAAGTTATTATCTATGATCATGAAAAACATAGTAAATGGATTAATATCAAACTTCTCTTTATAGTTTCATGAATATAAATATCACATGGTAATTCGGAGGTACCATGTTACTAAAGTCACACATATCCCCAAATTTTATGCTTATCTATATGTCATATTGTGATGGTAACTAGATTTTCTTAATACTCAAGAATATTCCCAAAATCCATATAACATTTTCATATACCTATCTAGACCACTAAACTCCCAAAAAACCTACCCAGTTGTGATAGGGGACCACTCTAAATTATTTGGCGTAGAATAGTCATGGGGTCAATAGACCCTAATGGATAAAAGAAATCCATAAACTATTCCATTGGAAAAAAACAACCTCATTAGGTGGACAAAAAACACCCTCGAAAAAATATTCTCTTGCGAAAGTTACCTATAATATATTATAATATTTTGGGACTTGATCATTTTTTAGTTCATGGGGTAACGACCCCAATCCGGAATTGAGGACCCATATGTTGAGGATTGTAACCTTGTGTCCGTATCCTATGGGAGGGTTTCCTACTTCACAATACATATGATGGAATCTTACCTTGTCCTAACACACCTCACAAATGTAATTGTCCACATGAATCAACAAAAATGTGTGTCACTCACAACAACATCATCACGTTGAAGATAAGGCACATAATATACATTGAACTCTTTGGAAACAGTATATATTAGGAATTTCAAATTCACTATCACATATTATAAAGAAAATATTTCAAAATATACTATTAAAGTATCTTTTTATTCCACTATGTAAATAGTATACACTGAATACTATAGTATACATTTCATAATGTATATAACAAGAGGTTATATGACATGTAGGTCACCAGAGAAAAGTATCCATGTACCACTTTGATGTCCATGGTGTGTGTTATGACAAGTCCCCCGGGGCCCAAGACTTGACTACCAAAAACCAGCCTTCCATAGGATAGGGGTTGGCCACTAGCACCGAAAAGGCATATCCCTAAAATGGGAAGACATTTCCATTAATCTTGTAAACACACAGACTATGTACGTGACAAAAAACAAACCTTGTTGTACAACTATTGAAGTAAAAGTGTAAACTGAAATTAAATGGGCCACCAAAAAAAAGATCAACTAAAAGAGATACAACAGAAAGGAAAAAATAGATCCTGAGGTCATACACCAAGGATCATACCTGAAGGGCTAGTATAGATCATCTCTGCAGCTCTCCACATCAACCAGTCACCTCTGTGCACTGTATGATCCAGACTCCCATACCTCTGTCAACGATGTCTATCGTTGACATAAGACACAACAAGGTGGAAGCGAATCCTATGCAGGGGTCAGTATAATAATACCCATTAAGGACCCCAATACCCCCAAAGGTATCCCATAATTCCAAAAAGGAAAAATCCCAAAGAAATATCTCAGTAACAAAGCATAAGTAAAGACTAATCTCAATCTAGCTATATAACTGATGTATAGAAGTATAGATGATTAGTCATAAATCTAGATAATCATATTCTGTTGAGATGATTTGCTACTGACCCACACATGATAAATATACGATGGCCCACATAGGAACACTATATTTTGTCCGAGATAGGATCGCTAGATACTGACCCATATAGGATCTCTAGGCACTGAGCCACACATGATCTCATGTTGTCGATCTATACAGGGTTGTAAGTCGCTGATCCACGATGGGATTCTCTAAGGCGAGTCCTCCTCGGATAGCGCTATTGATGATCCACAGAGGGTCATAAGTTGTCGATCCCTATAGGGTCGTAAGTCATCGATCCACACAGCATTTTCAGTCAACGATCCACATGGGGTTGTAATTCAACGATCCACACAGGGTCATAAGTTTCTGATCCTCCACGGGCCTCTCTATGGCAGGTCGATGTCGGGTCATGCTACTGATAAACCACACATGCTAGTTCTAAAGCTGATCTACAAAGGTTCGTAAGTTACATGACATCCAACCACAAGATTCCCACACTAGGTATTCTTGAGTTCTGTATATTCTACTCCTCAAGATATCGATCATACCTCAACAGGCATGAAGTCCCAAAAATAAGTAACCCGAAGAACCGCCATATCATAAGGTTTCCAATGCAATAGATGACCCACCAATTGAATACCCAATATATTAGTTATAGGAATTTTAGTACAGGGGGCCTGATTGGATTCGAGCCCGATCCAACCCGACCATACTATAAATTTCTCCAAAACCCAGGTGGAGTATCTCACAAAGACAGCCTCATCCTAAGGGTTCTAGTGATGTAGATGGTTTGTGAAATGAACGTCTGATTTATGAGATGTAGCCCTTTAGGAGAAATTGTGGCATAAGCGGGTTCAGGATCATTCTGAGATGGTCAGACCGACCCGAACTGGCCCGCTGGGCCCGGACCGATGGGGTTGGGCTCGACCCGGTTTGGCTGGACCCGACCGAAAGAGGATCGGCCGCGGGCTCAACCCGCTAGCCATGGGGTCAGCCCGCTAGGCCGTAGGACCGACCCACTAGGCTGCAGGACCTGCCCAGCCCGCCCGGATGGGTGTGGCCCGCTCGTCTTGGTGCAACCCACCAGGCCTCTATACCATCCTGGCCCGCTGGTTGGGAATGGGGGTCTGCTCCCCTCCAGAACAGACATGTCCGTTCTGGTTCAACCATCATCGACATCTGTTTGCACCACTCCACCTTGCCTTTCCACATGGACCGGTCAACATCGGACCCATGGGCGCAGGGCCATCCTCCGTTGTGGCCCTCCATCGCAGCATGCTGGCCCCTTCAACATGGTCCAAGAAGATCGCCCACCCCCTTTGTCTGCTGGGGCACCTTCGGGCACTAACATCTCCTCACAGCCAGCAATGGCCGGACGCCGCTTCCTTTGGTTGCCAGCGGAGCTTCCACCAACCTCTGGTGAAGCTAATGATGTCTTTTTTCTTTTCCGACTATGCCTACATGCCACTCACAATGGTTCCATCACTGTGTGGTCCCCATTTTTGTTTTCCCATTGTATTTGTTAGTCATCCACGAAGAACACAGTCAAAGAAACACTGGCGGAGGGACCGTGCCATGTTCGATTTGGCCCACGCCCTCCGCTTTAGTGTTATAATAATTGGTAGAGTTCAAACATCAACAAGAGAAGATGAATTCATAAATCTCTTAAAAATAAATCCAGACAAACCAGTACCTAGAAATGGTGGAAGACAATGCGGTTGTGGGAGAACAACCTTCGTTCATTGGCGCTTGTAATCGCCCATCATTTTCCTGTTCGAATCATCCAACGGTTGTCGGTGATCTGTTCTATGTAGGTGGAAGATGTCGCCAACACTTATTCAGAGGTTCCCTTCTTGAGTGACCGAAACCTATTCCCAAGAATTGTTTAAATAGAGATTAATCTCTCACATTGTGTTTAAAATTATGATTCCTTAATTAACCCTAATTAATGAGTCAATTAAACACATAAGCTTTGTCATTACAAAACCAAAGGAATGAGAGATTTCAGACATTAAAAGGCTCCCATTAAATGTATGATGTTTCACTGCAGTCCCACCACCATCGCCCAATGGTTACAAGGAATGAATAAAATAACATTGGAGTAATTTTATTAATATTTTTGTAATGTCCCAAAAATAACATTATCTTCCGACACTTTCCAGTCTATGTTATTCTTGTCTTAAGTGAATACCAGTACTGTGAATTCAATGGTGACCTCATATTTTTAATCGAAGCACCGATTCAAAAGAAAAAATTCATGCCCGCACATTTACGGAACGTATCATAAAAAGATAAAAAATTATTAACAGTCACCATTGACACACGACGGTCTATTTTAGGATCTATCTAAGTGGAAAAAATCCTCAAGAGCTCAATGTTCCTCTCAACGTTCTGAATCCTATTTGCTTATTATGAGTTATAACAATTTGACAATAATATAATTATTACTTAATTATTTAAATTACTGCCAAAAACTAACTTCCACTTTTGTCCTGCTCTAAACAATGTTAGAACATTCTGAAAGAAAAGCATGCCCTCATGTGTTCCATGGGGGCATCATATTTTTAATATGAGTCACCGTTTGTGTGTTATAAGCATTTGAATAATAAAATAATTTTATTTAATTATTTTATTTATGGTTATGCCTTTTTCGGGTTTTCTAACT
This sequence comes from Viscum album, assembly GCA_963277665.1. Lineage (NCBI taxonomy): Eukaryota > Viridiplantae > Streptophyta > Magnoliopsida > Santalales > Viscaceae > Viscum > Viscum album. The sequence goes on along the minus strand of OY728167.1, from coordinate 668,891,110 downwards.
AGAGGCCTGCACCAATAATAATTAAGTCCCACCTAGGGTAAACCCGCCATCCTGAATGCAAATGTGCCATCAAATTTCTGATCTGGCCACCCATTTAAGAGATATTCCACATTTTCAGGAAAACTACTTAAACATGCTATTTAATGTTTATCATTTTTTGACGGATCATTTTGTGCACTCTGGGCCTCAGAATCATGTGCCGTAAATTTTTCCAGGCTTGTAATAATTATATATAATTAAAAAATTTCATTGAATTTCTATGCCTTTACATCCTCCCCACCTTAAGGCTTTAAATCCACAAAAGACACATCAAAAACTAAGGGAAAAAATGGGGGTAATGAGCACGTAATTGAGCCTCCCACTCCCATGTGCTCTCTTTGAGGTTCCCATGCTGCCACCAAACTCACACTAGAGAAATCTACTGCCCATGAAGGACTTGGTCATGTCGATCCACTATCTCCACTGGGAACTCTGAAAATTTCACCCATCGTCAATTTCCAGCTCACCCCAGTCGATAATTTGTGATGGATCATGCACGTACCTCCTCAGATGTGACACATAGAAAAAATTATGCACCCGGTCAATCTATGGGGGAATAGACAGGCAGTACGGGACCTCGTCTACTCTACTAAGGATCTAGAACGTTATGATGATCCTCGAAGATAGTTTTACACCACAGCCAAATCTCCACAATCCTCAACATGGTGAGACCCAAACGAAGACATAGTCTCCCTCCTCAAACTCCAAGGGTCTCTATATTCTTTCGAAAAAAAGACTTCTACTAGATCTGTGCAGTCTTCATTCACTCCTGGATGATCTGGATGTTCTCAGTGGTAGCCCGTGCCAACTCGAGACCCATAAGTGCTGACTCCCATTGGTCTTTCTAGCATAGAGTTGATCTGAATGGTCACCTGTACAAAGCCTCAAATGGTTCCATGCCTATGGTGGAGTGATGAATATTTTTCTATGCGAACTCCACTAGGGGAAGGTGGTCCTCCCAACATTGGCCAAAATAAAGGACGCAAGCATGAAGCAAGTCCTCAAGTGTCTGTATAGTCTGCTCTGTCTGACCATCTATCTAAGGATGGAAAGCGGTGATCAAATGAAGCTGAGTCCAAATACCACCCCCCCGCAATACCATCCACAAAAGGGATGTAAAATGATCATCACAATCTGAGACGATCATCGATTTCAGACCGTGAAGCTTTACAATCTTCTGTATGTAGTGGCGTCCCAAGCCCTCTAATGATCCCCGCTATCAGATGAGTAGGGAGTGGGATGACTTGGTGAGAAAGTCAATGATCAACCAAATGGAATCGTGGCCCATGGATGTATGTGGTATCCATGTCACAAAGTCTATAGAGATGCCATCTCATTTCCACTTTGACAGCACAAGTGGATGAGTCATGTCTACCGGAACCTGGTGCTCGACATTCACTTTTTGACAAGTGAGGCATCATGAAACGAACTCCTCCAATTCTTTCTTCATCCCTAGACACCAGTATTGACGTCTTTGGTCTTGGTACATCTATTCCACACCAGGAATTACTTCCAAAGGGGATGTGTGGAACTCCCTCAACACCTCTTCTCATTGCTTCACAGGAACTATGGTGCATCCTTTGAAAAAGATGACGTTCTCCCCACCTTCATAAAATTCTTCCGGAGCCCATCTTGAGGATACCCGAGCATGTCGATCCTTGTAGTCAACACCACCAAGATGTTCCTCCCATACCCGCTGAAGGAGTGGGGGAGTGACTATCATAGACTGGAGTTATGCTGCTCCATCATTATCTATGAATGATAACAGTATTGCGGCTAGCTCCTCTATTCCCTCGCTTAGTAACTATAAACCATACCTACTACTGAGTGCATCTACCAACACATTCCCCTTCACAGGAGTATATAATAACTCAAGGTTATAGTCCTAGAAGAACTCCAACCATCACCTCTAACTCACTGTTGAAAAGCCTATGAGAACCTTTCCATCCACGCAAAAGGAATCCCCCTTTAACTGATTGATGTGACCATTTCCCATTTGGTAGTTGGTACTCTCTCTCAAAAACCACTAGGTTGAGGTGCCGGTATTCTACACATATCCTCTAACACTGGGTCTTAATAAGACCTTAATCGAAAGGTCCTCCAACTATACTCTCAGTTCCCAGAGCTCTATGGGATCCATCCCATATTAATTTTTAGATAATGGTGACATCCCTAGGTGTAAGACATCATAGAAGTCCCTCCCACTATGGGGAGGTAATCCTCGAAACATATTTTTAAGGGATTTTCCTACACTCTGCACTACTATTGGGAACTGAAAACTCAAAAGACCAACTACCGCGATGGTAAGGCTGGCCGACTCAAGAGTGATCGGCTGCACCCTCCTATGAATGAGTTTATCTTGTGCTACCTTGGTTTCATTTTCTCACCGACCTAGGAAAACCCCATTTCAACACAATGGATATACCACATCCTTTTTTCCTCAGACATTCTATCTAGGCATGATATGAGGATGACTAGTCCATACCCAGACTAACATTGTATGACCTCCACGCTACCACCATGAGGTTCCAACCGAAACTCTCACATCAAGGGTCAGATCACACCGTCGGCATAAGTGTGATTTTCATGTCTCCTCCCATAGGTATCTCTCGACGTAAGGGTTATTTCAACGACCTAACTGGAAACTCTCAGTCTTGAACAAGATTCTTGATGAGAGGAAAAGATTAGTACATATGTCTATTAATATGGCAGCTATTATAGACATAGACCATACCTAAAATCATTCCTGGAGCCCATGGGTCACACTCCTTGACCACATGTAGCTACTCCCTTCACGTTTCCTCTAGATCCCTAAACCTGGTGGGGACCACATTGGGGTGGTATTTGTAATATATTGAAATGTATACCACCTCTTACAGCTCTCCAAGATCCCCTTCCACATCTGTTTCCCTGTAGATTCATCTATCCCTATCACTTCCACTTCCCAAAACATTTTACATGTCCAAATCTCTAAGACTGACATCGTTTTCCTATTTTCCCACTACTGACATTCATTTGATACATCTACTCAGCCAAAGAATTTTCAACCACAAAGGTTCTCTCTAGCATCCTATCATAAGTAGGAATGCACAGAGAAATAGTGCTAGCTCAGATGTCCCTAAACACATCTCTCTTGGAGGTCTGAGCCCTGAAGCACTGGTTGTATCATATTCATCGAGTACCTAAAATGGTCGGTACACTTCGACAATTAATCATCTACTGACATATCATCCTGCTGAAGCTGTAGAACCTCTTGGGAGCACATACCCCTTAGCTTTTTATAGAAAGAGACTCCTTCTCTAAGAATGGTTCTCAAGCTATGTCCACAGAAAATTCACCTCATCATAAGATAAGGGTAATCTAAACTCTGACATCTTCCTTCTAAGACATGTAGAATGCTCACATCCAGGACCAACATATGATCTAATGATGTCCTGGAAAGATAGAAACTCAGTCACTACCGCAGTCTAGTCCTTAGCAACATGTGAGTCAGGATCACCTCAGAACCTAAGGGGTATCTGTCACTCAAACTCGTGTAAGGAACTAATCATATATTTGTACTATACTGGTAGAAACGATATTAACTGATGACCAACGATGAGTGGAATCACTCAGACACCGCATAAAGGATCCATCTCGGGAAACAATCCTTGTATTGATGCCTCATCACTCTGTGAACCATCATCATGGTCACATATTGGATTCTTGGATGTATCTCTGCCTGGAGGAATTGTGAAAGTGAATCAAGATGAACCACGATCAACAAGTTATAACTAGTGAGATGACTCAAACGAGATCAGTAGAAAATCATTTTCAATACACATGCAACTGGTGTTTTCATGTACCGAGTCAGCAAATATAATTTAGGGTCCTAGTGTATGGATATGTCAGCCTCCACACCAACACTGGACTCTCTAGACCGTAATCCAAACTCAAGACATTTAACATTATTGCCTCCATTGAAAATACTGACTCTTAGTTCTTCTGGTACAAACTACCTCCCTCTGATACCACTTTTTCAAGACCCATCCCCTAGGGCCTATTTCATGACTACACGAAGCCCTCATTCCATAGGACAGGGGTTGGCAACTAGTACCAGAAAGGCATATCCCTAAAATTGGAAGGCATTTCCTTTAAACCTATAAACACACAGACCAGATACATGAAAAAAACAAACCACATAGTATAAATACTAAAGTAAAAATGTAAAATTAAAGTAAAGGGTCCATTATACATGCCCAAGTGAAAGATATACAACAAAAATGAAAAAACAGCTTCTAAGGTCATCTTCCAAGGATCCTACCTAAAGGGTAGGTACAACTCGTCTCTATGGCTCTCTTTGTCAACCGGACACCTTCATGTACCATATATTCCTCAATCCAAAACCTTGGTCAAATATGTCTGTCTTCTTCACAAGACATAACAAGGTGTGAGCACATCTCATGTAGGGTGAGTATAAAAATACCCAGTAAGGGCCCTGACACCCCCAAAGGTCACCCATAATTCCACAATGGAAAAACCCCAAGGCAATATCCCAATCAAAAATCACATGTAAATACTCATCTCAAACTCGTTATACTAATTAATTAAAGAAGTATAGATGATTAGATATAAAGCTAGATCACTTTATTCTATTAAGAGGATTTTCTGCTGATCTAAACAGGATCAATATAATTAGAACCACACAGGATTCCTAGATGCTGACCCATAGAAGATCACTTGATGTTGACCCACATAGGATGAAAAGGCGCTAACCCACATAAGTTATCAATTCATCAATCCACACATGGTCATAAGTTTCTGATCAACGATGGGCCACTCTAAGGCTGGTCCTTATTGGATCACACAACTACAGATCCACACAGGGTCATAAGTCGTCGATCCATATAGGGCCATAAGTCATCGTTCCACATAGGGTGGTATGTCATCGATCCACACAGGAGTGTAAGTCCCTGATCCACACAGGGCCGTATGTCGCTAATCCTCTATGAGAAGCTCTATGGAAGCTCCATGTCGATTCGCGCGAATGAAGAACCACATAGGGTAGTTCTGATGCCTATCCACAAAGGGTCGTAAGTTACATGTCAGCCAACCCCATGATTCCCACACAAGCTATTCTTGAGTTCTGTAGAATCTACTCCACAAGATATAGGTTTTACCTTAACCACCATAATGTCCAACAAAGAAGTAACCTGATGAACCGATATATAATAAGGGTTCCAACACAATAGAAAGTGTGTCAGTTGGACCCCCGATCTGTTAGTTATAGACATTTTAGTGTTGGGGGCCAGTTGGATTCATGTTTGATCCTACCCGACCGTACACCAACATTCTCCAAAACCCTACTGGAGTATCTTAAAAGGAGATCCTAGTCCTAATGGTTTCCAACCCACATAAAGATCTTAAAAGACACATCTGTTTTAGGAGATAGAGCCTTTTAGGTAAAACTGGGCCGTTAGTGGGGCCAGGTTCGGCCCGACCCGGTCGGACCAACCCGACCCGGACAGCTGGGCCCAAACCAGTTTGGTTGGACCCAGCTCGAAGGGGTTGGGTCGTGAGCTCAGCTCACTAGGTCGTGGGCTCAGCCCGCTCGGCCGCAGGCTTGTCCCGCTCGGCTACGGGCTTAGCCTGGTTGGCCGCGGGACCGTCCTGGCCCCCCCTAGGCATGGCCTGCCTGGGCATGGCCCACCGGGCTGCTGAACCAACCCAGCTTGTAGGCTGGGGATGGACCCCCATCTGGGCGTGGGGGTCCGCTCCCATCCCGAATGGACATGTTCGTTCGGGTTCCACCATCAGCAGTGCCGGTTGGCATCGGTCCACCTTGCTAGTCCGCCGAGACCATTCAACAGCAGACCCACATGTGTGGGTATTCCCACCGCCACAACTTAGAGCTGCGGCCCTCCTCTTTGGCACACTACTGCAGCATTCCGCCACCGTCCATATGGATGAAAAAGGTGGGCCACCTCGTTTTTCCTCCGCGGTGCCTTCGGGTGTCTCCCTCTCCTCGCGGCCGGCGAGGGCCGACCGCCACCTCCTCCGGTAGCTGGTGATTCCCCCTCTGGACTCCGGTGGAGCTTCTGCGAGCTTCCGATGAAGCTCCTGAGGTCCGTTTTCTTTTCTGACGGCGCCAACGAGATGCTTCCATCATTGCGTGGCTACCTATTTTTTTCCGCTGTATTAGTTAGTCATCCTTGAAGAACCCAATCAAAGAAACATCGGCAGAGGGACCAGGCCTTGTTTGGTTAGGCCCGCACCCTACACATTAGAGTTATAATAATGGGGAGAGTCCAAAAATCATTAAGAGAAGATGAATTCATAAAACTCTTAGAAACAAATCAAGACAAAACCCAACCTGAAAACGGCGGAAGACGATGCAAATGTGGGAGAAGTAAATCTCTCCTGTTGTGTTTAACATTATGATTCATTAATTACCCGTAAGTAATGAGTCAATTAAAAATATAATCATTATCATTACAAACCAATTAAATAATTGGGTTAAGTCATTAAAAGTCTCCCATTAAATGTTTGATGTTTCACTACATTCTGACCACCGTCGCTCAATAGTTACAAGGAAAGAATAAAATAACTTTGGAGTTAGTTTATTATTATTTTTTTAAATTCCAAAAAAATAACTTTTTCATATGACCATTTCTGGTCATAGTTATGCTTCCCATACGCAAATCCCAGTGCTGCGAATTCAACGGTACCCTCAGAATTTTAATCCAAGCACCACTTCAAATGATATAAATTTTCACCTATACGTTTACTTAATGTACCATTAAAAAGTTAAAAAAAAATTAACAGTCACCCTCGACCCGCGCTAGTCGAGCTTAGGATCCCCCTAAGTGGAACACAGCCGCACGAGCTCAATAGTAATCTTGAATTTCCGATCCAAGATACAGTTTAAAAGTTACTAGGATTTGAAAATAAAATAATTATTACTTAATTATTTTATTTATGATCAAAAACTAACATCCATTGATGGATCGCGCCAGAAAATGTTATCATCTGTATAATGAAAGCATACCCTCCTAAGTACAGCGATGGTCTCATATTTTTAATCTGAGTCACCGTTCGGGAGTTATAAGAATTTAAAAAGTAAAATAATATTATTTATTTATTTTATTTAAGGTTATTCCATTTTTGGGTTTTCTCGATGGAGGCCTATGCCGACTAAAATTAATTCACCCATAGGGTAAACCCACAATACTTAATGCATCGGTGCCCCAGTATTTCTGATCTGGGCACTCGTTTAAGATTTATTAAACTTTTTGAGGAAAACTTCTCATGTGCTCTATTTAAAGCTTAACAATTTTCAATGGATCATTTCAGGCACTCTGGGCCTCAGAATCATGTGCCATCAATTTTTGTAGACTCGTAATAATTCAATATAATTAAAAAAAATCCATTTAATTTTTCGGTATTTACAGTGTGTATGATTTTATAATACAAATTCTTAAATGTACATGAATTATAGAACTGAATTTGATACATGGTAATCACTAGAGGTTAAAATTGTTACAGCATTAAACCAATACATGATAAGACTCTAAGGGTCTATTAAAAAATGTTCTAGAAAGGAGATTATTTTGGAAATATAAAATTTCCAAGATAACCAGGGTATGAAAACTAAATCCATGTATAAACAATAACTAAATAATATTGTGTATCTTAAGTAGATGCTTCTATAATATTGTCTCCAAAAAAATTATGAAGATCAATGATGGGTTTCCAGTCGAATCCCTTCTTCATAGAATATCCATGGATTGACCAATTCACTCTCAATGGTTTGGTGGAAACCACATTTCATCCATGAAATGCAATTTTCTCGCTATATTAATTGAAGAAGAATGAATAGAGCTTCATTAATAATATAATAAAAAAAGGAATCTTAGGAATGTATTTCACCACACATTATCTTCTTGCTTATAATGGTCATAGGACACTGCATGTACATCTACATAATTTACTCGAACATTAGGAAACATTCATGTGGATCCATCAGTTGGAACACTTATAAGATTCGGCCAATTTATATTATCATAATTATTTATCATATAAAAAATTATTATTTATGATAGTCTAATATGGTAATGATTAATATCTTAACAGTAAACATTAAACTACTAGTATAAGTCATAGAGTTATAATGTATATCAAGCAATATGATTGGCCTTAGAAATTTGTAATATGATATCATTATACCATTCTAAATTATATGTCCAAACTAATACAATTAATAGTATATATATACCCTTCTATACAATATATCAATATCATAGACTGTGATATTTGAATAAATATATGCAAGAAATTAGGTAACAACTCCATCATTTTGTTGTTTTCTCAAATGCCTTATAAACATTATGTTTTTTTACATTGTATTATATCATACAAAATAAATATTGAAATAATATTAAAAATTAATTTTTGATATCTTCCAAATTATTTTCGGAAGACTATATTCGAATTTTACTTATATCAAATCATTTGAAATACTTTGTTGATAACCATCCAAAATTCTGTTTCAAAAAACTCTAAAAAATAATATTTCCTCTCTGTATGTATTTTATGTCTCATTCCCCATCCAATCATCTCTAATGTATTTCCCAATATTCCAATTTATTATTTTAATAAATATGAAATCCCAAATTCTTAAATTTATTCATAGGGAAGCCTCCAACAAAGAATCAATGTTGCTCAAGATATAAAGAGATATAGTGTGATATCCCCAAACACATGTATCTTTATAAAGTTTCCATCATGTTGTATCATATAGAAGAAATTTATTTCATGTGATACCTTTTTCGGAGTCATAAATTAAAAATAGTACAAAATTTATTTCAATCTCATATAGCTACTCATTTTTTTCTTGATTCATTGAGTACATATTAACTATGAAGATAAACACATCACATGTAGGTCACCCTTCTGGATGAGCTCATTGAGTCCCCTCTTTAAATAGACAATTAAATAACATTTGATATCTATATATAGTCATGCACACTTTCCTTTTATCAAAATTCTTGGACTAGATTTCATTCTCTATATATTATTGGAGAAATATTATATTTTTTAATCCTCAACCAACTACTAGAACAAAAACTCTCCCAATCACCTCATTATTTTCTAAGACCCAATGAAATCATAAGAGTGGTATCAATTTATGATATTTTTCATGATAAATATCTTTCCAAATTCAGGTATTAAATATTCTTATCTTTGAAACGAGCACTTACAGTATACCAAAGACATCGTATATGAAATTCCATACGGTATAACTGGTAGTTCATATACTATAAAAACTTATTTAAACCTCATGAGAACAAAACATATATCTATATAAAATAATACACATAATTTCATTTAAATTTCATCATAAACTATCATAATCCTTAATGAACATCAAATAGGGATAAGTCAATGTCATATATTGAGTGGTCTATTGTCATTTGACTTCATGAATATATAAAACCAACATGAAATATTGATAATTTAGGGAATTACCTAATCTATAAAATTAATTATTTGATATTATTAAAATATTTTAGTATTGATAATAAAATCATAAATAAACAATGATCTAATCACATCACAAATGATAGAACTCTATATCAGCCTTATTTTTACTACACGTTTTGGGTTTATTATTCTCATTATATCTATATGTAATTCTTCATATATAACTATTTAATCATATGATAAAATATTCCAAATGAAAACATTAATTATTAAATTTATAATGTTATATGGTATGAATAATGGCGATACATTGGAATTATATTCATAATGATTGATAATATCCAAATTTCTTAACTTCCCAATTTCAACTGTTATGCTATTAATAACTTCTGATATGTATTTAGAAAATTTTATCTACTCATCATCATTACCATTTAAAGGTAAATTTTCATCAAATATTTCCTTGAAATATTTTCATAAGTAATTTAATTCTTTAAATTAATATTTGAATTAGATAGTTTAAATCTTTTAGTATATTAAGTGATATTTACATTGTATTTTGAATGAAAAAATATTTTATTCTTTGTACATAAACTTCTATAAGTCAAAATATAATCCCACAATCTTATGATAAAATTTATTATTTTTAGAATATCATAGTAATATAAAAAATATTTTGGGTCAATAAATAACACTTATTTCTTATAGTGTGGATAAATGAAAAATAAATTATTGTGTACATATCTTATACGGTAATATAAGAATTCAATAAAATATTATTAAATGTAGTCATTAAGTTGATAGTGTGGTGCATGAGTGGTAAACCCTGAAATACTAAATCCAAAATACCAAGTTTTGATTCCTTTAAATCCCCTTGGGGAGATTTATGGTGAAAATTGTGACACAAACATGGCATTGGTAGGCAGTGATGTAGGCAAGAGGATGTGGACATGATGTTGCATTGTGCCATCAGTTCATGTTCATGGACCACATGGCCTTGGGCCAATAATATATGTAATGGGTTTACCTCTTCCCAGATAGAATGTGGTCTTTGATTTCATAAATAAAAGGGGTCTTTGGACCCAAATTTTTAAAATGGTTATTATTATTTATAATAACGTACCGATGGTTTGGGGGTTCATATCTATCTTTTTTTCATAGAATGGTTGAACTATTTCATCCAAGATAAAACATTTTCATCATTATATTATGATAAAGTAAGTTATAGAATATTATGAATCATAAACCATTTTTATCACCTTTTATTGTTTATAAAAAACGTTGTTAACAAATAAAATATCATATCATATAATAGAAATAAGATAAAAATGAACATCCTTTATTTTTATCGATATGAGAATGAAATAAAATTTTTTATTTAATTTTTTTTGTATAATCCCCTTAATTCATAATTTTAATAAAAAATAAAATTTTCGTAAATGATTCCCTTATTTATGAGCTCATGTATATTTAATAAATTTATAATGTACTCATTTGATATCATATACACTTCAAAATATAAAAAAAATTAATTTTAAATCATTGATATATGACATGGGAATTATACGGGGATTCCCAAAAATATTTATATTACCTATAAATTTCCATACCTTATGAAAAAATTTCCCCCCATAAGGAATCATGATTTTGTTTCAGTGACCATAGATCTCAATTTGACGAACCATTTTTCAACAATTTAAATAAATTTTTAATCCTTGTTTTTGAACATTCACCCACTTTTATTGTCAATACATCACAAGAACCTAGTCATAAAAAAACATATTTCATATATCCTCATATAATTAAGAAAATAGGGTAAATGTTTTTTGATTTCATTCTCATTATAGAGAGACATGTTTTAGACAAACATTATTTTATTATTTTTAATGTACTTCCACAAGAATAAAAGCAATGGTATATTGAGGTCTAGTGTCTTTATAATATTAGATACATAAATAAATAATCACAAATGTAAAAACAAAATCATTATTTATAATTCCTCAAAGTTATCTGAATATCCATAGATAATCTAAAACTTCATGTGATACCCTATGGAAAAAGAATAAAAAATGGTGATCTAGAAATAATAATAGTTGTATAAAAATGGTATTAGAGCATAAAGTAAGAGTCAAGAGTCATAACATGATTTCATAATGATATTGATCATAATCCTGAAAACATGGCATAATAGAATAAAAGATTAATATTAAGGGATAATAATCATATAGAAACATTATAAAGAATGTCATCATAATAACTAGTTACGTCTAACCACTAGGAAAATATAATATAATTTAATTTTCATAATAATAACTTTATACTCTAACTAACCCCCATCATAACATATTGTGCTTAGGATAATCACATGTAGACTTTACAAAGTGTTCTTAGGGCAACCATTCATGCACCATACAAGGAATCTCATGAGAGATTATCATTACCAAATGAATTAGGGTGATATAACAGATCCAATCATTATAAATTAGGATAAATTCCATAATAACATAGTGTTACTAAGTAGAACTCTCATGAACCAAACATTAAATACCATTAGATAATAACATTACCCAATTCATTGGAGGGATAAAAAGGACCCTTGGGTCACAACTTAATCCAAACTCCATCATAATATGTAATATCTTATGTGATCTAAAAAAGGAAATAGAAACCATAAATCAACCATAAGCATGATAAAACATATTATAAGTATTTCGGTTTCAAATTATCATATGAAGGATTAACTTAGGGTTATATCATGTTGATTCTCAAGAGAATAATGAATTAAATAATTTTGAAAATATTTAATTTTAAAATGAACATTAGTTATGAACATGGTGTTCCAATATAGAAACCAAAGAAGAACGATTCAGAAATGAATGAATGATGAAAGTGGACCACTAGGTAAAAATTGTATGAAATATTCAAATGATATTTATAAATAAGGAAAGAGAATATCATTTACCATAAAACTAAAATAGAACCAAGAGTTTTCCCTTGAAAATATTGATGGTTTTTAAAATATATTCATTTTTAATGACTTTTTTATGGTGGTGATGCATGACATGAGATCAAAAATGGGAATTTACCCTTAAGTAAGATCTACTTAAAATTGGTAATTTCAATGGGAAAAAAACATTTGTATAACCCAAACAGTGAAAAGGATATTAAACTAGGTATGTATTTTAGGGTCATATTTACAGAAAAATGGAGAGGCACAAGAGAATAATATGGTATAAAAAGGAAAAGAGGTAATTTATAATCGGAATTTCCTAAAGGAGGTACAGAAGAACCATTTTTGAGTTTTAAAGAACCTTTGTTGAAACCCCACATCATAATAGAAAATAATAACAATTATTATCAAAACATGGAAAGGTAAATATTATTCTCACATGACTTACCACATTATTGGGTTTCGAATTTAATAGGAGAACATTAGGGGAAAGTGAAATTATGGGAAATATGTGGGAAACCTATATTTAAATTTTCAAAAATTAATAATAACAGAGTGAAATTCTATATATGTATTAGAACTCAATGGTAATGAATAATTTAATAATAAATCCATCTCCCATGATATTAAATAAGTTTAAAATATGAAATTAATGATTAAATTCAATGAAAAACATTTTAACATAATAAATAATTTTGAGTTAATAAAAAACATTAAGACATTAAGAATTTATAAATCAATTGTCATTGGTTGATTAAAAGTCATATGGTTATATAAATATCGTTAATTAAATCCTATAGGATTCCAAAATAAATTCATTTTTAGTATATACAAATTATAAATAATAAATTAGTGAACAATGATAAAACATATCTCAAGGAGTGATATTGAGTTGAAAAACCATATTAAATAATATATATTCAAATAAACCCCCTTAAAAGAGATAAAGATTTATGTTGAAGTAAAAATACCATGAATATTTATAATTAATAATATTATACTTCCAATTTGACTTATACACTCCTTTTATATGAAAATAGGTTCATAAAAGAACTTTTGTCTCAACTAATGAATTTTTGAAATGAAACCCTTACCTCTTGAAAAACAGAACTATGTACTTGAACATAATCCCATAGATAATAATATTAATTTTGGTAAAAACATTAAAAATAAAATTATATTTATATATTTAATTTTATATGGTTTATAAAAGAACTTTTTCACTAATTTATTACGTATTTATTTATTTGATTGGATACTTTATAATGTTTAGTAAATTACATGGAAACAGTTATGTTATGTTGAATAAGGTGAAAATAATTATATATAGTTTTATAATTTCCCCAATTGAAGAATATAATCTGCCCTATTATTTTTTTGAAAAAATACCTGAAGGTATCATTACTACATTTTTTGGTTGGTTGTGTTTGTTGAGAAAGCAGGTTTTTAGGGTGAGTTGTCGAGTTCCAGAGATATTATTGACAACCCATGTTGATAAAGAACCATGAAAATTGATATGAAGGTCTGGAGGTTGGAAAAAAATAATAGATACATAGTGGAACTATTTTTTACTATTAGCCAATTTTTTGGGATCCCAAATTTGGAGATTGGTGAGAATTGAAAAATATGGATTTCCTTGAATATCTCATCAAAATATTACTAAGGAATAACTTTTTCAAAGATTGTATACATGAAGTGAATTTAAAAAAGGAATGAAGAATGTTGATGGTGTTTTCTATGACTACAATGATCTTCCCAAATGGCAGAGGTGAAGTGATTTGCAAGCAAGCACTATGGAAGTGAAGAAAATTTCTAGTAGATCATTGTGACTGTGCAATGGTTTTGATGATATGCTCCGTGATTATTATGAAAATTGAAATAATGGAAAATTATATAAGAAATTTTATAAAAAAGTGATAATTTTGGTAGAAATTCATAGCTATAAAAAATGGGATGATGTGGTAGTAATGTGGAACAAAAGGTTCCAAAGTCGATGGGAAATGCCAACAAATAGGCCCCTATCCCCTCGAGAAAATTGGAGTGAATCATTGAAAAACATAAGACTCTCGCATCGCGAAGGAGGTTTGTAGATGAAGTGAGCTATGTGAATGTAAGGTAATTCGCAAAGGTCGGTTGTGCTCTACAAAAGGAAGGCACACTGCGAAGGCTAGTTCAGATTTGCGGAAGAAGAATGATTCAAAAATTCTTGTTTGAGCTTTGCAAAATCGAAAATGTCAGTGTGAGATCTATGAGCGAGTGAGCTCTGTGAACTAGTGATCTTTTCAAACCTGTGAGCCTCGTAAAGAGGCAGAATCATTTCAAAGGCATGATTGAGATTTTTGAAATAGGGAGCTTCACAAAGTCAATGTTCTTTGCCAATGGAGTTTAAAATTTATTTTATAGTGTTCAGAGGAAAATTTGTTTTAATCAGTGTTTTAATGTAAGAAATCAATATAGAATCTATATTTATTAGACGATTAATTCATTAAATATAATGAGATGACATACAATTCTATATACTGTGAGTGGATCTTTTGAAGAAGTAGTGAGAACACCTCAATTGAGAGAGGAGTGAGATTTCAAATTTCGATTGGTTGTAAACCAGGAGGGACAGTGAGTCCAATACAAATATTGTAAAAATTAGTGATCTTTTAGTAAAATTGGTACATAATCATATTGTCATTTTATGCTCCATGGACATAGCCCAGTGAGGGTTAACCAAGTAAAAATTGATGTGTCTCGTACATGATATAACTTTTATTCCTACTTTTCTATGGTAATGAGAGAGAATAGATTTTTTTTAAGAATGAAACAAGTTGGAAAGGTGTTGTTTTTTAATCTACCGTACCCTATTTCACCCCCCTCTCAGGATAATTGTCCTACTCGACCTAAGAATTGGTATCAGAGAGAAAGGTTAATATCATTGTTTCTATCTCAATACAGGACATCAATCACAAAGGGATTCTGATATTCAACAGGAATAATTTTCATCTATGGAATAATCATATGAAACACTACATTAATTCTTTAAGAATGGATGTGTTTACAGTAGAGATGCATGGAATTTTAGCTGATATCAATAGTTGTTCATTATCATATACTGAAACTAGGGAACTAGATGCAGTCGCCAATGGAATCAATGCTTTAGGGGGATCCATATCCATTGAAATATATAAAAAGGGGATGTATTTAAAAAAATATCATGCTATGATTGAAATTCTATTGAAAGTTCATGAAGGATACTTAATAGTCAGAGATGAAAAGATGCAAGTTCTTTGGAACAAGTATGATGATATGATAATGAACCCGAATGAGTCTTTTGATGCATTATTTGACAGGGTAAATATTGTCGTGGAATATATTCATGGTATTAGATAAATCATTGATGAAATAAATAATTTGAAGCGCATCTTGATCAAGCTTCCACCTCTTTTTAATCTGAATGATATAGTGTTGGAAGGTAATGATCTAAAATATCCCACACTAGATAACATTCATAGTACCCTTGTATCATATGAAATGTTAAACGATGATAAAAATTCTACGGAAAATGGAATATCAAAATAGGTGGAATTCAAGGCCATGAATAATATCACCATTAAAGATTCATAGGAAGAAGAAGAAGAGATAGACTAGGTTATGTCATTCCTTTCTTCAAATCTACAAAGAGGAAAAGTAATTTTCAAAAGGAAACTTCCACTTTCTTGCTTTATGTGTGGAAAGGTTGGTCATCTTACAACAGGATGTCCCAATAAGTTTCCTTAAGATGATTAGGATGAATTTGAAATTACCATGAAAAAGTTTTCATCCTTCATTAAGGGAAAGAAATAGTTCAAGAAAAATTCCTTTAAGAGAATGAATCCTCATTCACAAGAATATGAAAGTTCAGATGAATCTGAGGGTGAAGTGGTTAAAGTGATTGGGAAATAAAAATATCATGGAGAAAATGACATGGTGATAGTGTAGGATTAACTGATAAAATGGAAGAGAGTGAAAATGATGAGGAAGATGTTCAAGTACTATTTGACTTGGAAGAAGAATTAGAAGCTAGTCTTGAAGAGAATGATGTTTTAAGAGACAAGGAGAAGAAATAAAAAAAGTGGTTCATGACATAAAACTCTACATGAAATAGAAGGATAAAGATAGGTATGGGTTAATGGAACAAATTTAGAATCTCTAGTCATCATTACTAGGGGAATTAGAAATAGATAGTGTGAATAAAATCAATGTTGAAGAACAAAAAATAGGGATCAATGGTTTAAATAACATAGTAAAAGTTGATATAAAATTCATTAAATAACTTGAAGAGGAATTCATAGGATTTTAGAAAACGATTGAGGTCCAAGAAAAACTATAGAGTTATGGTGTGACATCAAGAATGAAAATCATTCAGAAGATGAAAAATTCAGAAGTGGAGTATAGAGGGCCAGTAGACCAAAAGAAACAATCAAATCTAAATGATAAAGATGGTATGTGGATTGATCAAAAAAAGAAAGAAGTCACTATTGGAGTCACACCACAAGAACCCGCACCATTATTGATTGTTGATCTAGGTATGATGCAAAATTAGAATAGTCAGAGAACCCAAGGGACTACCGGTGGTGTTGAAGTGAAAGGTAGGAATGTACCTCACATCAGGTTTTATTACTGTGGAGTGATGTGACACTCACAGAATGTGTCTTCCATAGTTTAGTGATACAAAAGGGAACAAGAAAAATAGTGGAGTCCAAGCATAGATCAATACAATTGAACATCATTTGAAGGACATTGTTTTTAGTATGGATGATTTTGGAACATCTCTTGATATTGTACGTCGACCATGCAATAGAATGTGCCAAAGCTGAATCAAAGTGGGCGCAATCAGAAAATCAAAGAATCAACAAGTGAGCATAAAATTCAAAATCGATTTATAGTCTTTCAATATGAATCCGGTCCATCATACTCTGATGAATATCATGTTATCCAATCTATACCGAGTATAAAGAGAAAAACATGGATCAATAAGAAGAGAGTTGAGAAGGCAGTTGTTGAAGAAATTTCCCTTAAAGCATCAAATTGTTCTTGTGTTTGGATCCTTGATATAAGTTTCACATCCCATATGAAAGTAAATAAGGATCTAGTTAGAGGAATAAAATATGATAAAGAATGAGTTTTCTTGTTTAGAAACGGTAAAGACCTGAAGAAAATTGGCTTGTGAAAGGCCCGTTTTGGGGGAAATGAAATGAGACGAGATGACATATTGGTATTAGAAGGTCTCAGTCACAACATTCTTAGTGTCAATAAAATATGTAACATAGGGAATTATCTAATATTTATTAATATAATGTGTATAATCAAATGAAGAGAGGGTGTAGTTTTTCTTCATGGAAAAATAACATATGGAAATCTATAACTTTTTAAGTGGGGAAAAAGATACATGCTTTTTATCTAGAGAGGAAGAAAACAAGTTAAGACATAAATCAACTTGTTCATCTATGCCAACCATCCCTAAATGATCTGGTAAAGTCTGTTGCAGCAAGATATATCTCTAAGATATCACATGATCATACTCATATATGTGATGCATGCCAACAAGGGATGATAATCAGAGACTTACATTGAATAGGAACAGAAGACAACTTGAGTTTTTGAATTGGTGTATGCTGATGTATGCGGACCTATCTCACTATGATCCATCGATAGAAATAGATATTACGTTCTATTCATTGATGATTATATTAAAATGGTATATGTTTTTGTCATTTCCCACAAATATGATGTGTCCAGTTACAAAAGGCATTACCGGAGGGAATCAAAAAGGATTCGTAGGAAGAAAATTTTGAGGTTTCGTACTGATAATTGATAAACATAATATTTTCCATATTTTTTATGAATTCTAATTATATTAAACTTACCAAATTATCAATTTGATCTTATATGGATCAATTTTGGATTTATGATGTGTTTTGAGAAAAATAATGAAAAGTGATTAATTCTTTATTTTTTGATGGATTTTTACTTTACCAGTATTTTAGTTATTTCATGAAAACTACAATTCCAAATTACGTGATTCTTTTTTTTAGAATCCTTATTTTATTTCCATTAAAATTGTCTTCTAAAACTAGTGATGATTCTACCATCTAGAGGCTGTAAAAAATAAATGAAGATGAAATATTTTCTGGGAGGATGGCTTGGACCCCACCATGGAAACTGAAGTCCATATCATCCTAAACAACATTAATTGAGGCGATTACACATTTAATGGAACAAGGATATATATATATATATACACGAGTTTCTCCATTAAATTACATGGTGTTTTGAATCCATTACGGTGTCCATTGAACGACATATTTTTGAAGGATGCTTCATGGAACCTTTGTCTATAAAAAGAAACTGCCAATGAAAAATTAATAACTACAACATAATATTTCCAAATGAGTTAAAATTTGGAGGGGTAACTTCCAAAAAATTTATGAACATCTTTGATGAAGGATTTGATGTGTGAATTGGCCAATTAATGGGTAAAAAATGGGACATATTTTGGAGGATGAAATCTTCCTATAAAAGAAGCGGAGATCCTACCTCTCAAAACATTCCCTATCATACCATTTTCGATCCCATTCCATCTAGGTACCAAGGGGAGGTGGCCAAGGTTCGTTTAGGATTTATGTATATTTGTTATCTTTTGATATTTAGTTTTATTTTCACATGTAATGCATTAATATTATTTATATTTAAGAGTTTCTCTTCCCTCCTTCCATCCTTATTTTTCATCCAACTCTAATTCTCAATCACTCTCTTCCATTATTCCACGGCAATCTCTATGCACATCACAATGTGAAGTGCCTAATATGAGGATTGGAACAAGGGGGTGATTCAAGGTATTCTTTTCGACTGAGCTTCAATTTAAAATGTTATAAATTTAATTGTGGTTGATGGAGGAGTGTTAAATGGGTGCGGTGGTCATCCACCACGACACTATTACAAAATCTATTCTTTTTTATTAATTCATTTTTTATCCATCCCTTCCACTAGGAAAATGATTCACACAGTGGAGTTTGGGTTTTCAAAAGGGAATAAACGAAAAATAGTGGAGCCTAGTATTTTAGGAATAAAATTCTCGTTTGACGTGTTATACTATATGATTATTAGAGGAGGTGTGGTTTGGTGTATTAGATTCATAATAAAATCACACACTCTTTAAATCAACAGAAAGTAATTCATGTAGTAGTTTTCAATAAATGTATTATAAAATTGAATTTATACAATAAATAAATGATTAATGAACCTGTGTTATCCAACCCTAGGAGCAAGACATTTTTAAAATAATTTCATTCTGTTTTTCATCTAGATTTAAATTATTCATGTCATTATTTTAATTTCACTATTTTACAAAACCCTTTAAACCATAATTTTCATAAATAATATAAAAATAGAAAAAGAATTAAATTATGTGAACTAGAATAAGTTATTGAACTAACTGTAATGCTCGTCATGTTAGGCGACCCTCGTCGTCCACTGTATTTCACTAGGAAAGCATAGAAATTTTCTTTATCCATGCCCTGCAATAGGCATCCGTAAAAACTGGTGTCGTTTCATTGTATCCAAGTAGTTATTTTGATTATTTTTTAAAAAATTCTAATTTGTGTAAATATTATAATTTTTTCATTAAAAATCTAAAAAAATCTTTTCTTTGATGTCTTCAAACTCAAATTGTAATGCATGTAATAATTACTCATAGGTACATGTGGAATAAATATACTACACTAAGAAGGAACTCCAACGAATAGTTGATTCCATAATGATAAGGTTCAAACAGAAGGAAAGAGGACTAGAAAAATGGATCTCACTTGATGATTTGATGGCCATGTCCAATGAACTCCAAGCTGGCATACAAAGATTCAAGGCCATGAAGGAAGTGTGACGGGTCATCCAAGATTTCAATGAAGGAATCCATGCAATCAAAGCCAAAAATCTAGTTGGAGTAGCCTCACTACCTACCTCAATCCAGTTATAATATACTCCAAGATGAATTGTCCACTGAAGAAACGATTAAATATGAACCACCTTATTGAGATGATACATTCATCAACTCCAACTCATTTGATTTTATTGAATCTGATTTGAGTATAACTCCAAACTATTTTGAATTTTCAGAATCGGATGACTCCTATTAAGCCCTCGAGGATGATGAGAATGTTGAAGATGTACCTATTCAGGGACACATAGAGCTCCTTGAATACATTGAATATTCACTAAAGAGAGTAAAAGAGGAGAAAGATAACGTTTCACAAGTATCAAAAAAGGAGGATGAGGTTCCATATTTCATCCTACCCCCCTGCAATATGTACCACATTGAAAAGGGAGAGGATCTATTGTACTCTATCCATGGAGACCTCCTCAACAAGAACAAATAAATGAAGACTGGGAAGAACAAAATGTGGTGGTTCATGTCAATGAATATCCACCCACAATCAGAATATGGAAAACAGCCAGTACTTCCCACTAGAGCCAATAAAAATTCATGTCCCACTTAGGGGATCATACCACGATTTATCTTTAAATTATTTTTATATTTAAAATTACTTTTTTATATTAGTCTAGTATATGGCCCACTCAACCTTATCTTTATGAGATTTGATGAGATTATCCTTTCTATTAAGGGAATAATTATCTTTTATAAGTTCATTAATGGGAAAAGGAACCCCAATCATTTGTGGAATAGGAATGAAGCTTTGTTCTAAAAGGGAGTTCACTTTTAATTTTTAGCATTTAAACTCCTTGAATTTTTGTCCAAATCATGATTTGAGATTTAATGATAATAATTGCATGACCACACTGGAATTGTTTCTTTACAAGACATATCTAGAAGACATGAGTTTCTTAGGAATCTTGTGATGCCATGTTTTATAATTCAATGTTAATGATATGGAATGAGTAAAATGGAAAATTTAATGTTTAAATTGACACCTGAATATTGAAATGACGACACATGATTTTTGGGAATTATTTGATTTATGAAAATAAAATTTCAGTACCATTTTTCATGATTTGAATTTCTGAAATTCATATTAATCGATTTATTATTATTAATCATTCCTTGAGTTATTTTCCAATATCATATGTCTCATTCCCAAGAGTATTTATAGACCAATTACATCCTATTTATTCTTGAGAATATTTCTTGAGTGATCTTGGGACATTCCACAGACCAGAAAATGCATTTGATCTTGTCGAATCTGTGACTGTGCAAAAACATATTTAAAATGATCGAGGCATCTTTTGAAGATACCATATCCTTAAAGACAAACATTACATCAATCCTTCTATTAGTCGATAGAGACCATGAATGACTATTATAGGTATGATCCATGTTTAAAGCCAATTTTATCCAATCCAACCCTACTCTTGGTATTTTCATGATATTTTAAAACTCAAGTGTGTGGGTGAAAGGGAATCATGGTTGAATGGATGTTATACATTGTAATGGAAAATGTGTGGGGTTTCTATTTTAGGAATTTTACAATATTTTGGAATCATTCAGAGTACATCATTGTTTTCCCATATTTAATAAAAAAATGATTAAAATGGAAAAAAAAGAAGCAGAGAAAAATGGGTTGTGATATGGGAGAACCAAAATTCAACATTTTCCCGAACGACGATCATATAATTGTATCTAGTTAGGTGATAGAAGTGAGGTTTTATATAATAAGAACTTTTAAAAAAACTATAAATTACAAAAATAAATCAAAAAAATCAAGATGGTGCATTAATCATTCATTATGATTTTCTTGGATCATTACCTTAATTTTAGTTTTGGGGGATGCGGGTGTTGCTAATTTGAAGGGGATAATTTCATCACAATTTTTGATATCATGCCCTATAGTTAAGAGATAAACCTCCTCCTTAAGCATTAATTTTTAAAATAATCAAATCCTATCAACCTTTAGCCTCAGACATATTTAAACTGTTACTGAAATGTCCTTATGCTTTTATGTGCCTTTTATCTTTATAAAGTGGATAATGTAGTTCCTTTACAATATTATGGAACTGGTGCATGTTCTCATGATATGACCGTAACTCTACTTGAGTTGTATCGTGAGAAATGAGTGAAAATATTCAAAGATGAGGTAAATCAGGAGGTTTTATGTTTAACATTAATGAATTAAGGAGCCTGAATGCATGACATGAGAAGTTTAATTAGTCTTTAAAGGGGATAATTAAAAGTATTTATTTTATTGTTTTTTTAATAGGAAATTTGATTTATATTTGATTTGGATTTTTGAATATTTCATTTGACATTTTTTAGAATTTTATCTCTTTGAAATTTGAATATTTGTAACATTGGTGTCCTCTGAATTCTATGTTGATATCTTATTCTTGAAGAGAAGCACAATTTATGTCTGGGGGAATTGATATAGATAATATTTTCACATTTTTGTATGAATTTTAATTATTTTAACCTTCCAAAATTATCAATTTGATCTTATATGGATCAATTTTGGATGTATGATGTGTTTTGAGCAAAATGGTTAAAAGTTATTAATTATTTATTTTCGACATATTTTTACATCAAGGGTATTATAGTCATTTCTGGATAAATATAATTTAAAATTAAGTGATTTTTTTTATAATCTATGTTCTATATCCTTTATCTTTTTATTCTAGACTAGGGGCTGATTCGATCATCTATAGTCCATAAAAAATCAATGAAGTTGAAAAATTTTCAGGGCGTACATCATGGACCCCACCATGGTAACAGAAGTCCATATCGGCCGACACACCTTAAATTTAGGTTATTCCACATGTAATGTAATGGGGATACATAGGAGTGTTTCTGAATTAATGTACATGGTGTTTTGAATCCATTAAGGTTTTCATTGAATGACATATTTTTGAAGGAAGCTTCTTGAAAACTGTGTCCAGAAAATGAAACTGCCAATGAAAAATTCATAACTACAAAATACTATAGCCAATTGAGGAGAATTTAATAGGGTGAACGCCCAAAAAAATTATTCACATCTATCATGAAAGGTTCAACATGTGAATATTTCAATTATTGGGTCAACAATGTGACAAAGTTTAGAGGATGAAATCTGACTATAAAAGGGGAGGAGCTCCTACCTCTTAAATCATTCCCTATTATCCCATTTTTCATCCTATTCAATCTAGAAATCAAGGAGAGGAGGCCAAGGGACATTTAGGATTTATATATTTTTTAATTCTTTTGATTTTTGTTTTATTTTCTCATGTAATGCATTAATATTTTTATATTAAAGTGTTTCCCTTTCATCCTTCCATCCTTATTTTTCTACCAACTCTAATTCTCATACACTCTCTTCAATCAATCTACTATGATCTCCATGCACTTCACAATTTAATGTGACTAATCTATGGCTTTGAACTAGGGGGAATCAAGGTGTTATTTGTTATTGAGCATTAATTTAAAATGTTTAAAATTTATTTGTGGTGTATGGAGGAGTATTTGATGGGCGTGGTGGTGGTCCACCATGACACTGTTTCAAAATAAAATCATTTCCATTGATTCATTAATTTTCCCTCCATTTTCTTGGGAAAACCCTTCATACTATGGACTTGGGGTTTCATAGAGGTATGAAAAGGAATATAGGGGATCCATTTATTTTACTAATAACATTCTTAGTTGAGGTGCTACCCTACTTGATTATTGGAGGAGGCGTGGTTTGGAGTGTTAAATACATAATAAAATAAAATACTCATTAAATCAATTGAAATTATTTCATTAATGAGGTTTCAATAAATGGATTATCAAATTTAATTTAAAAAATAAATAAATGATGAAAGAACCCATGTTATCTAACCCTAGGACCAAGACATTTCTTCAATGATTTCATTGTTTTTCCATTTAGATTTAAATTATGCATGTAAATATTTTAATTTCACTATTTTAGAAACCCTTAAAACCATCATCTTAATTTATAATATAAAATCAAAAATATAATTAGATTAGGTGAACAAGAATATGTTATTTACCCAACTGTAATGCTCCTCAAGTGAGATGAACCTGGTCTGCCACTGCACTGCACTAGAAAAACATAGAATTTATCTTTTTCTATGCCCTATAAGAGGCGTGCGTCAATAATGGTACGTAATTTAAAAAAATCCAAGTGGAAAACTATCCCGAGAAACATAAGATACAACACATAGTTTCTTTAGTAGGAACTCCCCCTCATAATGGAGTGGTTGAAAGGAGAAATTGGATCATCAACAACTTGGCCAGAACAATTCTTATTGAGAAAGACCTACTAGGGAAATTATGGATGGAAGTAGTTTTTACATTAGTCTACATTTCTAACAGGGATCTGTTATGTCCAAAGGAAGGAAAGATTATATATGAGATGTGCTAAAGAAAGAATAAAATAGTGAAATTATTTCAAATATTTAGAAGTAAGTGCTTTATTATCTACAAAGAAAAACATAGGAAATTTGAGTCATGTGGAGATGAGGGCATATTCCTTGGATACACAGGAAACAGAAATGCATATAAATGATTTATCAAGAGTCTAATAGAACAAGTTTAGAGAAATGATGTCACTATAGTGGAAAATGAAGACTATATTAAAAACACTATAAACAGTTCCCTGATGAATGTAATGAGGATGTAAGAAACATAGGGGAATCAGATATAACAGATGGTGATTTAGAAGAAGATACTGATGATGAAAAAGAGGAAGTCATATCTGTATCTATTAAGAAGCCAATGAGTCAAGCTGAAATTGATAGGAAAAATATAATTGGTGATCAAACAATTCCCATTCAAAAAATAATAATGAATTCATTACAACATGCATCATTCCTATATCAGTTCGAGCCTACAAGTTTTGCAGATGTTGCTAATGATGAAATTTGGGTTCAGGTAATGAATGATGAACTCGACCAAATTAAAAATAATAAAACATGGGAGATTGTTTCGAGGACAATATATAAAAAAGTCCATGGGACTAAAGGGGTATTTCATAACAAAAATAATGAAGGTTGCATAGTGATTTGAAATAAAGCATGATTGGTGTGCAGAGGGTACTCCCAAATTGATGGTATTGATTTTGCTGAGACATTTTCACCTATTTCAAAGATGAATACAATTAGATTATTCTTGGAAATAACATTTCAACGAATGTTCAATGTTTTCAATATGGATGTCAATTTAGTATTTCTAAATGGGATTCTGGAAGAACAAGTTTATATTTAGAATCAACATGGTTTTATCATTCACGAAGATGAAAAAAAATTATTTTAGTTGAAAAATGCACTGTATAGGTTAAAGAAAGAACCAAGATCATTGTATTCAAGACTAGATCTGTATTTGAAGAAGCTATAATTTTAGAAAGGTGTTGTGTATTACACTATCTATTTCAATAACAACTGTAATCATAAGACGATGGTGCTGGATTATGTTGACAATATAATCTTCGTTGGATAATATGAATCCCAATGTATACAATTTTTTAAATTATTGAAAAATGTGTTCATAATGTCAATGATTTTTGAACTGATATTTTTAGTTGTTTTACAAGTAAAACTAGGAAATAAAGGAACATTAATTTATCAATCGAAAAATTCCAGGGATGTGTTGATAAGGTTTGGAATGGAAAATTCAATGGAGTTTAAGACTCTAGTTTCTACCTAGTTGAAATTATAAAAGGATGATGATGGAAAGATAGTTAATATCATATAATTCAAGAAAATCATTAGAAAATAACCATTCCTAATTGAAACAAGACCAAATATTGTTATTTCCACATTAAATGTAGTGAGATACCAATGAAATTCCAAAAAATACACATTCTTATAGTGAAAAGAATAATTCAGTATATCAAGGGAACTGCGGATTTCATATTGACATATAATGAAAAATCTCAGCCAGACCTATTAAGATATACAAAAGTAGATTAGGATGGTTCAATAGAAGATATGAAATCTAAATCAGGAGGTTCTTTCTATCATGGTGGATTGTGTATTTATTGGCTAACCCAGAAACAAGATTTCATTTCATTGAGTAACTCAAACTCTAAGTATATTGCAGCCACTAAATCACGCACATAGTTATTTTGGATGAAGTAGAAGCTTTATGAAATGGGAGTTGAAGTAAGTCTCCAATCAAAATCTAGTTTGGAAATTCATGTTCTATCATTATTTTTAAAAATCCATTCCATCAGTCCAGGACAAAGAAAATTGAAATAAAATATCATTTTATCAAGGGGAAGGTGGAGAAAGGGATAGTGAAGTTGGAGTATGTACCTAGAACCCTACAGGTTACATACATTCTAAAAATATCCTAACCAGAAGAATATTTTTAGAGTCATCGACATGATTTGAGAGTTAAGTCGACTCCTTAAACATAAAAATTTGATGATGTGGGAACCACACTCTCTCATAGGTATGGTTTTTCCCCTAATTTAGTAATCTTTGTTCTATAATCTATTGTTGACCATAAAGAAGTGACCATTGGGTTCATTGACAAAGGAGGATAAAGAGAGACTCCAAAAGGGGGAGAAATTGTTGATAAATAAGGGAGAAAATGTCTTAGTCAATGTCATAAGGCGAAGCTAACAGGTGGAGCAACGAGGTAGTGGGAGAGAAATAATATATGGGGATTATGAGTTTTAAATATTATGATGCTAGAAGTGATTTATTAAGGAAGATATATTATGATTTCTAAGGTTTGAGATGAAATAAGTTTATTAGTATCAGTGGGGTTTCCAGAATTGGTTTTAGGAATCAAGTGATTCATTCATGATCTTTTCATTCTACACTTGTTTCTCATGAATATCTTTTCTCATGTGGGATTATAGTATGTGTTTAGTAAATCATTGATTTCTAACTAAATCGAAATATGAAAATGATGGTAAAGGATTTATGGATAATTAATGCGGTATAAAATTATGAAAGAGTTGTCAAAAAACACAAATGGGGAGATTGTTGGGAAAACATTCCCCAAGGAATCATTGAAACATTTTTAGGTTGGTTGTTTTTTTTTTAAAAAAAATATTGGATTTTGTGTTGAATTTTCAAGTTCCAGATATATTTTTTACTACCCCTATTGACAAAGAACCAGGAAAAAGGAAAGGATGATCTAGAGGTGGTACCAAATGAACATATACAAGGTGTCTTCGTTTTCCAGTGTTTTCCAAATTTGTAGTGTCTAAAAATATGAGTCCATTGAGCATTGATAAATATGTATTTCAATGAAGATATCATCAAAATATGTAAAAGGTAATAATTTATCAGATATTTGATACATGGAGTGGATTTCAAAAGACATGAATAATGCTGACAGTGTTCTCGATGAGTATGACGAGCTTCACAAATGGAATAGGTGAAGTGATTTGCAAGAAAGCATTGTGGTGGCGAAGATAATTGCGAGTGGTGCATTGTAGTGGTGAAAAGGATTTGATGGAACAATTTGATATTATGAAGAGAATTTAGATATGTGATAATTTTGGAGGAGCTTCACAAAAAATTGAAATTTTCATGGGGAATAGTATTGCTCTACTAAATGGTATAATGTGGCGCTGATGTGGCATAGAAGGTTCTAGATTCGGTTGGAAATGCCTATAAATGGGCTCTTACCCACTCAATAATAGTAGAGAGACTCAACAAAAAACATAAGGCTCTCAAATTGTGAAAAAGGTTTGTGGAGTAAGTGAGCTATCCGAATGTAAGGGAATTCATAGCGGCCAATTGAGCTCTGCAAAAGGAAGGCACACCGAGAAGGATAGTTTTCCGTTATAGAAGTAGTGTTCTTTGAAAATGATTGTTTTATTATTATGAAATCTCAACGTCTAGTGTGATCTTTTAGAACTAGTGAGGTAGGTGAACTAGTGAGATTTTTGATCCTATGTGCTTTGCAAAAAGGCAAGAACATTGAAAAGGATTATTTTGAGATTTGCGAAATTGGGAGCTTCACGAAGTCTGTGAACTTTGGGAAAGGAGTTTAAAAGGAATTTCCCAATTTTCAATGGAAAATTCATATTCATCAGTGGATGAAAGTGGGAAATCAATACAGTAGCTACATATAGTTTAGGATACATTCATTAGAGATAATGAAAGGACCTACATGTTTATAAACAATGAGTGTATCTTCTAAAGAAGAAGTGAACACACTTCAGTTGAGAGATCAATGAGCTTTCAAATTCATATTGGTTGTAAAATTGGAGAGACAGTGAGTCCACTCTGAACATTATAAACATAAAAGTGCTTATAGTGAATTTGTTACATCATAAAACTACCATTGTATGCTCCTCGGACGTAGCCCAATGATGGTGAACCTAGTAAAAAATTATGTGTCTCGTGTAGGAATTAATTTTTGTGCATACTTTTCTAGGGGAAAGAGAGTAGAGAGTTTTTTTTTTAAAAAAAGATCAAATTTGGCAGTTGTTTCAAGATTTAATACCCTAATTCACCCACATTTGAGTATTTAACCTAGTGGACCTAACAATTTTTTATTTATAAATTTATTTATACATTATTATAGTTTCTCTTTGAAAATGATCAATTTATTAAAGTAACATTTAATTGTCCTTTTAGTGGTTAAATATTCTACAAACAATTATTGAGATTTTTACAAATGGAATGTATAATATTATCATTATATAATGTAATTGGTTTATTAAGTAACATTTTAATAAATTATATAATTTTTGAAGTCCATAAATGTTATTTTATATGGAGAAATGAAAGAGATGAATCCTCTCATGGAGGCGGTAGTCTGCAAATACACACGTATGACAGAATCACACTCATAGAATAAAATTAATATAGAAAATAAAATTTCTAATCATTTTAAAATAATTAAAATGTTAGAAAAGTTATATTATATTTTTAAATAATATTTATGAACTGTCTATTTGAGTTTCTAAAATCATAGTGTGTTGTTCATGGAGGCGGTAGTCCGCATATACACACGATGACGATGTCAATTTTTGATGATATTAGGGGAAGGTATAATACAAATATAACATAGGTATAAAAAATAATAGAATATTAATAATAATATTGTTTTCATAATTTAATTATTAGGATTTTTTGGGGATAAATTTTTTCATGACTCTGTTCTCACCATCCCTCTCTGCTAATGGCGTAGGGCATAGTCGAGTCACCATGTACCCTCCTCGATCTGCCTCAGCTAGGGATGGGAGATGAAGATTCTCATTTTAACTAAATCCCATAATATTTCCCCTTTTTGTACACTTTCATGAATAAATAATTCCTACCACTATTCCCTCTGATCTAAATATTCACTAAAGTCCTATTCGGCACGAATGGAGTTCTCTCAGTAACTATTTCTCCACTGGTGTTCATGTAAGCATCGACTTTACTGGACCTCACATTGGTAGCACAATTTATAAATATTTACCCCTCTTCTAATGTTTCTGAATGGTATGCCTTCTCTTCTTGCAATTTGCAAACTCAGTTGATTATTGGAATTTAAGATGTGAGACACATACATATACATTTATCAAATGAAGAAGACATGGTTTATGCTTGGGCCTTTTCTTGGTGATCTATGGAGGGACTTAGGTTTTTTATATTTTAGTGTAATAATTAATTTCATTTGAGGAATTATCCACCATCCATTTCAGTATGGATATCACTACATGGACTTAATTTTCCATTCTAGAACCCAATAATCCTTTCGTTGATAGGAAATATGTTAGGTTTCTACCTCTATTCACATTCCTACAAGAGTCCATTTTCCATCCAGTAATTCTTAGGATCTATGTTAAAGTTGATATATCGAAAGGCCCATTGGAATCCTTCACCATTGAGATTGACGAATTGATCTACTGGCATAAGAAGGTATGTAACATTTCATAGATACCATACCGTTTTGGCTGTCATCTATTATTTCATGAAGATTACATATACCATCGGAGATTATTTCGTTTCTACTAGGATGGTCATCTATATCATATGGTGGGTAGACATTTTAAATATGCTAGGTAATATAATCTATTCAATCGTATATAAGGGTAGTATTTTTATTGACCACAAGGCAATGTGGTTACCAGTAAAACCGCACCTGTGAAGGGTCAAGCGATAAATGATCCATAAACATTTATTCTATGTAAGGATAGAAGTTGGATTAAAAATATGAAGTTGTAAGATGTGTTTAGTTGATTGAAATATGACTCGGGTGTCCTCAATCGGTTTCATGATCTTGGTGATAATACAGATCAGATCCCTGGATAGCTTGGTTTTATCATTATTGAATAGAATGTCTCAGTCAGTGCTATTCCACTTGAGAAGGTCAATTCCTTAATCATGTGAGGGGCCCTTGGATGTGCTTCCACTATTGTTGAAAATAGTGTGGAGTCCGATCCATTTAGAAATTCATTATTGATGGAGTCTTTTTTGGATACTATAGAATCAAAAATAGGAAAAGGGAGGAAGGATGAGGTGAGTGTTTTGGGACCCTTGGACCCGACCACACCCATTACAAAATTCGTCTCCCATATGAAGGCTGTGACTGTTGGGATACCGACTACCTTAGAGGATAAAACCTGAATGGTGATGTCTCAGAGCTAATAGAGGCCCCGCAAAGTAGGCCTAGTGGTTAAGCTGGGAAAACGTTTTGAAGGTCTGGATGTTCAAGAACCAACATTGGCTGAAGAGTTTGGAGATTTAGGTGATGAAAATTATAAAAAGTTTCCAATGGATAATTTGGAATGAATTCAATCGAAAGGTACTTACATCCCTTTATCGAAGAAAGGGAAAAAATCAAGACTCAAGGAAATGTATTTTGGTTAAAGGGAAAAAAAGGGATGTAAATATTATTCCCACATTCCTAAACCGATGTAATCTTGGGAGGATTTAAAGGGTATAAATAAGGAATTAAAATCCATAAAGAATGGGGAAAGAGGAGAACAATGTGGGAAAACAATAATGGTGGATGAAGAGGAAGGGGAGTGCTTTAAGATCATCCTCCATTCCAAGGTATAAATTAATGAACAATATATATGGTTTAATTACTCAAAATATGATATCAAAATAATATATGAAATGATATTGCATGTTTATTCCAATGATGTTAAATTGGCGTCATTAGACAAATAAGACTGAATCCTAGCCCGAGGCTTCAACCAATGCAAAATCAACTAGGAGGAATTCATATAGATAATTAAGAGAATGGATATCTACATTCAAGATCCTATCAATGATGATCTAGATACCCTGGTTAGTAAACTTCAGTGGGAATTATATAGAGTGTCTGATTCAAATAATCTTAGTCTCGTGTTTAATCAATTTGTGATCTCTTTCAGCACGTAGTGGTATCTATGTTTTATAAACTATGGTTTCCTACTTGTACATAGATTTTATTAATAGAAATTTATATTTAATGATATAGGATTATTTTGGGGTGGAAAAATTATAACTTAATTAAGAAGGTGCAACAAAAAATATTACTTATAGATTTTGGTGATTTCATTTGGTTACCTCCTCAACCCCCCTTTTCATTTTTTTATGAAAGTCCTAGTATTCTTAGATTTGTGGAAATGGATAGAGATAGAATATGGTAGACTATGGGTTATAAATATTGTTCTTTGGAAGTGTTCATAGTTGGAGGGATGAGGGATCCTTTTATAGTGGGATAATGGTAGTTTTGGAAACTCTATTTACATTTTCAATAATATAAAGTTAATTTTTAAGGTTTAATGTATCAAAAATGGGAAAAAATAGTATTTTGGAATATATTTGGGCAACTAAATCATCAAAAAGTGTTTGTACACATTTTTAAAAAATTTCTGAAACCATTTACTATAAAATTGATATTTTTGTAGATTTTTTTGGGTTTTTACCAATGTAACTAATTTTGACGTAGGTAATTAGATTTTATAGATTAAAAGTAAAATGATTGCTATTAGATATTTTTGTCTCATATATTCTAAATATTTATTCAATTTTATCAAATAAAAATCCATCTTCAATGGAAAATTAATTTTTAACACAAGCATATATGATGTTTAAAAACCCATTTTTTGAATTATTATATTTTAATTAAAAAAATTTAATGATTAAGATTGAATTATTTATTAAATTGATTCTAACGAAATTGAAATTATTATTATAATTAAATCTATTTTTTCTCAAAAAAAAATAAATCAAAAACTTCATTTCCCCATATTATAATTATTTAATGAAATAAATCAGAAAAGTACTTTCATTAACACACAATATAAATTTTGAAAATGTTGAGCATGGGTTTATAAATTTATACTAGTATTCTAAAATTATTTCTTTAACATTATAATATTTATTTCTTATAGTAAATGTTTTTCAAAACCAA
This sequence comes from Viscum album, assembly GCA_963277665.1. NCBI lineage: Eukaryota > Viridiplantae > Streptophyta > Magnoliopsida > Santalales > Viscaceae > Viscum > Viscum album. Next base: position 668,858,351 of record OY728167.1, on the reverse strand, counting down.
TAAATGCATTCATATAATAAAAAATTTTTATTGAAGCAACAATATTAGTAAAATCCACGTTTTCCCTATTCACTTAGAGGTTATTTATTTATGAAAATTCAAGAAAACATCACCTTAAGATAACATTTTCTTTAAAAATCAAAAATTTATTTTCAGTTTTTAAAATTCTCATTCTAAAATTTCTTATTTAATTCTTTACCTAGAAACATAAAATATAGTGAAAACATATTTTCACAGTAAAACGACTTTTTTGAATATTTGTTGATCTTATTAATAATTTCTAAAAAAACTAATAGAGTTATTAATAATGAATAAATGCTATATTTTATTAAAATAATCATTTAATGATAATATCTTAAGATTCATTTAAAAATAATTATATTGCATAAATAGGTAGATTCTAAAACAAAATAATGAAATTAGTAAATTTGTGTAAAATAACATTTGTATACACACACATATATATATTAATATATTTCATAATTTGGTAACTACTATTCATACATTATAATTATGTAGCTTGGATCCAATGGTCTAAAAATATCACAATATAATTTCTGATCATTTTTTCATGTGGAAGAAACTATCATTATTATTTGACTTAATTAGAGGAAAACATATATTAAAATCTCGGATCATTCCATTACACCTCCCCTTAAATAAATTGCATCCTTGAAATTTTGAAACTCACATAATCAGATTAATTTCCATAGGATGTTCTTAATTAACTATTCACTAATAGTTGATCATTTTTCTATTTAGGATATGATATGATATTTCTCTATATGAAGATTTCAATGATCACTTTGTAAAAAGATACAATCCATTCATAATATAATCTTATCTGTTGAAGATGAGATTAATAAGTATGGAAAAATTGTACTCAAACCATGAAGAAGATTCATATAAAATTAATATAATTATTAGAGTACCAAATATTTTCTATTTATTTATCAATACCTTATAGGTGAAATCTTACATGATATATGTCATAGAAAAATATTGATTTAAAATTCAATACCAAACTCAATATTAATAATTTCATAGGATTTTCTATCTTCCCATTACCTAGGAGGTGATTGTAGTCAGTTTTCTACTTTAAACCTTGAATTAGTGCATCATGTTTTATAGTGAGAAAATTCCCGTCATCTATAATATAAAATACATAGTGGATACATATGATGAACATTTTATTCCTTTATTATTCTTATTTTTCCCTCAAAATATTATTGCTCGATTTAATCCTTTACAACAAGTAAATTATCATCTAATCTCCTTGAAGTAATTAACATGGTTCTTCCTTCTACACATTTAACTGATAGGATATTAAACATTATATACATCACCTTAATAATTAAAATATATTTCATGGGTACTCCATCTGTATATATTTTTGGTGTTTTTGGACTTCAAATATGTCAACATAATTAGTCATATTTCCTGATAGTTGGTTCTGAATAATCACCATATATCTCAATCCATATCCAACTATAATTTTTTATCTTCTAGGTAATCATTGAATTTTCCCACCCAGTAAGGGGTAACATGGTTCCTTAATGTCCCATCCATCAATAAAAAACAATTGGGTTAACTTGAGTGATGAAAAATTATCATCATAAGAGGAGTATCCTAACTAACATAATGATTTCTCACGTAATAATACCATCATGTTAGCCTATAATTATTTTGTTTCAATATATATCTCAATTTTTTTAACCTTTATCATTCACAGTTTAACCGATAACATTTTTTGATTGATGTATATCATCCTTGTTTCAATCTATATCATTCTTGATTCGATATAGTTTTCCGTAATTTGGGTTCTCATATACCTCTATACATAGTGCCTCAATGAAACTAGAAATTTAACACCCCATATATCTTATTAAGGAGTATACTATTAACCAAATAATGTCCATTAAGAGTTCCAAACTAATTTTATAGTTATTCTTCTTTTTTTTGCATGATGTTATGATTATGTAAATACCCAATATTTCATTTTGAGGTTATTATCCCTAAGTAAATTTGTGATAGAGACTACATTCACCAATATTATCTATAAAAGGAGGTATTTATATGGTAAATAGACACTATGTACTTTAATAGTATCCTAAGATGATATGTTGTACTTAGAATTTTCAATTAGAATTATCCCTGGTGTTTTCATGAATTGTTTTTCATTCTAGTATCCACAAAGATAAAAAGACCTTATTCTGATACCAACTATAGTGAAAAGGACATAAAGATATTTTATTTCATGATTTATAACATAATTTCGCAATTAAAAAAGACAAGGATGAATAAGGACTGTGTAATTGTAATATTAGATACATAAATACATCATAACAAATGTCAAAAAAATAACATTATTTAAAATAACATTGTTCTCCTAACAACTATATATCATTAAAAACTACATTGGATACCCTAGGAAAAATACAAAGGGAAAATGGTGATCTAGAAAGCCTAATAAGTGAATATACATGGAAGCAATTCATATAACTTGAAGAAAAAGGCACACATGATATCATAAAAGGAATGACCATAAGAATGAAAAATTAAATTATAAAATTAAATAATAGTATGAAGGAATAATACGCACATGGAAACATCATAAATCATGATATATTAAGAATATGTCAATTCTAAGAGATAGAAAAACATATTATATGATAACGACAATTATAATCATTATGTACTCTAGTAAACCACCATCATAATATAGTGTTCTTAGGATAACCACTCATATAACATTCATATTATTCTTAGCCTAAACAACCATGAACTATACATGTAATATCATGAGAAATTAACATTACCATGTACATTAGATGGATATAACAATCCCAATAATTACATCTTAGGCAGGCCACAATAACAACATAATTCTATTAGGATACCTCTTGTGCACTATACGTGGCATCTCATGAGTGATTTACATTACCCAATGCATTTGGAGGGCCATGATGGACCCACTGCTCACAAATTGTTAAAACCGCCATCATAATATGTATAATATTGTGTCTTCCATTCAATAAAATGTAAACTGTACATCAATCATATGAATGATAAAATTTATGAGAAGAAACTGGGATTCACCATATTATCATAAGTTATAACTGAAGAATATCTCCTATAAGATCCAAATAATGGAAGGAATTAAATACTTTTTATTATTAATAATTGATTAATAAAAATATTTATTTAACATGGAGGTCCAAAATATAAAATTCATAATAAATATCTCTCAAATAATGTATGAAAATAAATTACCTAAGATAAATATTATGAAACAAGTAATAGATATTTTTAATGAAGGAAAGAGAAAATATTTTTCTTTAAAAACATAATTTAAAAATAGGGTTCTATATAAAATATTTATGGTTTTTATAATAAATTAATATTTTTAAAACATTATATATTGGTGATTCTTGAAATGATATCAGAAAAGGGAATGTACCCTTCAATTAGGTATACATAAATGTTGAAATTCTGAAGGGAACAAAAGATTTTAAACCCGAGCAGTGAAAATAATTTTCAAATAGGTTTATATTAAATTTACATGGGAATAATATGGTACAAAAATAGATAAAATTTAAGGAAATTTGAAACTGGAAATATAAGGCCCCATCCTTAAACCTTACATAATCTTGAGTTATTACAAGATTACACATTGAGGATCTTTTTAGGTTTAGAGTTTTAGAGAATTAGATCATGAAACTTTCATTACATTCCACATTTAAACACAGTGTTTACATAAAATAAAATATTCATTTTTTCCATCAACAGAAACATATTGTTAAAATAAAACACGGATTCTTTCTTGACACATCCTTGACACTATCATCACATCATGTACCTTTCCCTTGACCTATGAAAAACAATTCAAAAAACATGGGATGAGCATAAAAAGCTCAGTAAGGGTTATACAAATATGGAAAGGAAACATTAGTTCATATATAGATAAGAATGAAATCATAATTTACCCATAAAACATAGGCACTTTAACATACCTCATCAAACCATGAATAAATCATAGAAATCATAATACATAAAGGTAACTTGAGGCATTCATAACATTCTTACGTAGGGAGTAACCCTCTTGGTTACGTTTGGAATACCCATCACAGTATATTCCCTAAATCTCTTCGGAGAAACCTTAAAGTTTCACTCCTTCGCGTTACCCAATGCATTGGAGAGCTATATCAGGCTGACCAGCCCTTAGTTTATCACGGAACCACCCGTTTTCATAACAATGCCCAAGAACCATACAAGAAATGTATCACATAAAACACGCATAAAGGAAATATAACATTTCCACATTTCAATCACAATATAACATTTTAGGATATTGAAATAATGAATCCATTAAAAAAACCATTTTCAAAACCATTTAAAACATATAATAAAGAGATTTTTGAATCAAAGTGTCCCATACCACATTTAAGCTTTTAACATTTAAAACCATTAATATCCATATAATTAAATCCTTAAAACCATTTTGAAAACATGGATATTAATAAGAACAAATCATTAAAACATTTAAAGCGATATTTTGGTTAAAGGGTTTTTACCAAAATTAGAGACACTTGAATACAATAATTGAGGAATAACATTTAATCAGAACTTTATAATATAATGAGAATAAATGGATTCATGATATAATATTCCAAAGGATAGTATATACACCATATTAGAGTGAATTGGTGCATAACAACAATGAAGTCTCAATAGAGATGTAAAATGTGATGAAATCCCTTATAAAGAAGGTATCCTTAAATTAAGGATAAATCAATCTCAAAATTATGTGTGAAAAATATAAATACACCCAATATAATTGGATATTAAGTGTAAAACAATAAAAGGTCATTCGCACATATTCAAAGGATTCCATATTCAATAACTACATGTTGAACCCAAAGAAATCGAAATTGGGTTAAAAAGTTCCCTTGGTAAAATTCGACAGCCTAACGGCATCACTTCAAAAATTCAGAAAATGAGTTTATGAGAGATAAAAAGGGAATATAATCACTTGGAAATAAAATTTACATCAATAAGGATATAAAATAATATATCCCAACATAATATTATGTGAATTAAAAGACATAACAAAAGAAGTCTTTTAAAAAGAGGAGGGTGAAAGGTCTCCTTACCGAGTTGGGTAACTTTCGAAACGTACACCCCATGGAAGAAGGGTCATACAATGAAGATGTGAATACCCATAAATGACATTATACTACTAAAATTGTATTATAATGGGCAGTACATACACCACTCAAAGGAAATTGTGGAAAATGTAGAATAAATCTCACGGGAATAAAAGTGAGATGAAAAATACCTTACGAAAACTCGGCAGCCTAACGTAGCCTGTTAAAACTTCCAAAATGGATTGATTAGATGAAATAGGGTCTCTCATCATATTAAAATAAAGTTTATAGAAAGAGGAATATAAAATAACATCCCCCAACATAACAAAGAGGAGCTTAAAATAAGTGATATAAAGTAGAGTACTTAAAAACAAAGAGATAGGTTAGATCTCTTACGAAAATTCTGCAGCCTAACGACGCTACTCAAAACTTCCAAAATGGATTGATGAGAGAGAATAGGGTCTCTCATCATATGTACATAAAAATTACCGTAATAGTAATATAAAAGATCATCCCAATCACAAGAAATATGAGCTTAAAAGGAATGACATAAAAGAGTGTACTTAAAAAGAAAGAGAGGAGTAGGATCCCTTACCTCAGGTCCGACTTGACTCGATCGTTCTTTAATATCCTGAATAATAAACTTGAGTTAATTTCTACTTCCTTAAAAACCTTTTTAAAGTTCATTATTCCTTTTATATCACTTATTGCCATGTCATAAACATTATGTAATCATTTAAGTTAATAATATTTGTTTTGCCGATATTTGGTTCTTAAGTCGAAAGTGGACTTCTTACAATTACATGTTGTTCGTGTGGCCAAATTTTCATTATATCCAGAATTGTATTCATGATTTAGATATCATATATATAATATATATCCAGTATATTCATGCATTTATAATATTACATAACATTTAGAGTTAAGAAATGAAATGCACCGTTCATGGAGACGGTAAGCCGTACGTACGCATGAACGCAACTTCCAGTTCTATTTCATATTTAATGGAATTAAAACATAATGATACATAATAGTATTTTAATTCCAGTATGGTATCATATATAATATCATTAAATATATCCTTTATATGTACCACATATGGTATTAACGAATCAAATCACTTTGAGGGGGTGGTAGTCCGCACTTCCTTAAATGAAGATATCGCGTTTACCCATAATGGAAACCAAAAAGTTATGACATAAATGAAAAATACAGAAGCATAAGTAAAATATAAACATATTATATATCATATATAAATATAGTGTAATATTAATGGCCACCTTTTAAGGTGTTATAAGAATGCTGAACAATCATCGTTTCGGGAGGCAGAAATTCACCATCCACAGAAACAGTATGTTCTTTAACCATTAGATGTAGGTGTGTGTAAGTGTAGCTTGAATACATCTTATAACAACATCATAGTATATTGAATATACTGGAGTTGTTACAAAAGAAAAGAATATAAAGAGTTTAGGGGGTTGGAGAAGTAAAATAAAACAAAAGGACTCAAGTGAAGACATTGCCTTAATATCGGGTAACTTCCTTTGATTTGAGCTCAAAGGCTTCCTTGGAAAGGATTATGCCCATATTTAGGCTTCCAGGAGTTATATAGGGATGTGGAGAGACAAAATGGGCAGGGTTTGGACGAGTCAAAGGCTTTGGAAGTGTGGGTAAGGAGGTAGAGGTGGGGGCCTTTTATAAGAGGAGAGGAGGGGTACTCTTGGAAGGTAAAGAAAAGTCACTTTATTTTAAAATGGTATTCGGATTTAAGAGGTCCCAAATTGATGTGTTTCTAGGATAAGGTGATAAGGGTTCGAAATAAACTCATCCAATAGGTTTTGGACATTTTTAGGTCTTAGATATTACATTATCTTTCCATTTTATTTAAATCGTTAAATAACGAGGTCATCGCTGCCTCATCATGATGTCATAAATAATTTAATTTTTTTAATGTCTAAAAATTATAAAAAAAGTACTATGATTTAGGAAATCCTTTTAACTTTCCAATGAATATTTATAGTCAAATATCTGATTTGTTTAACCCCATGTAAAATTTTTTTTAGTAAAACATTTCATGTTTGTCTCATTTTACTTTAACTTTAAATAAAAAGATATTAATGTCATTTTCCAACCAAAGTGGCTTCATGGGGTCCCCAAGTTGACCCATGGGTTGTATTGGTCGGCCATGACACATCCAATGAGGTTAGAACATGTGTCAAGTTCATTTCATATTACTAAAACATTATTTTTACCTTAAACTACACTAATTACCTCTAATCGTGATTAAAAACTTAATAAGTTACTATTCACCAAAAAATTATTTTTATCCCATTGAACCACATTTTACTTCTTAATGACAACCATTTATGTCAGATTTTTAAAATTAAAAACACAAAGAGGGAAAAATTTCATTTAAACGGAAAAATCAGTTTTTATAAGTACCACTTAGTGGTTTCACTATTCATCAAAAAATTGAAGTTTTTCAGAAAAATCCCAAAAATTCACCCTAATATATATTTGATATTCTGAATTCAAAAAAGAAGTCTATTTTACAAAATTCAAAACATATAAGTCACATTAATTAATTTAATAATTAATTCCCGCTGTCAGAGCAAATAACGTGTTTTTATGAAACAATATGTATCAAAAGATTGACACTAGTTTAAGTCTGATTTCAAAGTGAAATTAATTCCAATGAACACTATTGGATTTAATGGTAAAAATATATTCTAATTTCACATTAAAACCATTTCAAAATATAATCTAATAATATTAATAAATTAGATTAAAAATAGGATTTGAATTAAAATACAACATTTTACACTATTCATTAAAAAAATGAACTTTATCAGAATGATACCAAAAATTAACACAAAGTAAATTTTGATGTCCCAATTATTAAGAAGAGTTTTATTTGGTCCAAAAGGATGTGTAAGAGTGAACAAAACTATATTTAATGACAGTTCTCCATCAAAAGGCGATAAGTGAACCTTTAGTGAAAACTAGGGCATATACGCCTAAAATTGAATTCTTTCTATATTTTATACCTTTATCTTTTATGGGATAAATGTAAAAACATTTAAAAACATATATAATAATATATTAGTTATTTATATCCATTCCCGCCAATACAACAGCTACATGTTAACTACCATTTAAAATAATATTATTTTATTATTAGAGTGCAACGTATGATTCCCAAGAAACTCTTTGTTGCGTATTGGGTACGCCATCGAGCATAGCGTCCCCTTTAAAGTCATATTAATATTCTATTCACAAATATGGATAAATATGACAATGTCATATTCTTTATTTACCTAGGGTGTTACATCCTTCCCCCCTTTTGGGAATTGCATCCTCACAATTTTTATAATTGATCTTGGAAACATCCTTGAAAGTCCGACATCAGAACAAGAGTCGGTAAAACAATCACATTAAAATAAAGGAAGACAAGTACAAAGGTCACCCGAGTTAACCTAGATGTAGAAAAACATGGACATGGAAGAAAAAGCAAAGGGTCATGTTCTTGAGGGAGAGTGATAGTAAACATGTCTAGGAGAAAGTTAACCATAAGAAAATCACAAACTTGTGATGGGTTAAACAGTATTCGATTCCCCAGTAGGAAAAGTTAATAGAAAACATTTTTGTTTTAAGTTACTTTTTATTGAGGAATTTATTCATAAGGAAACATAATCACTTATCATGTTAACTTTCAACTTTTACTAGATTCCTTAATCAAACTCATATTTTTTTCCAAAAGACGAGTATTTAGGGAGACTTGTTCGCATTAAGAGTACTATAATCAACTTCTTGAGAATCACCTAATCCACCAAAGAGAACTATATACATCCCATGTCTTTAGGCTTTAAACAAAACCAAAACCTAAAATGTTAGAACAAGGACAGATAATCCAGAAAAGGATAACCCATTAAAAAGAAAATCTATGCTTAATCTCCAAAATTTGTCCAACAAAACCCAAAGTTCAACGAGGACCATTCGATAAACAATTTGTCCATAAAACTATTCAAAGTAAACCAATATAAGATTGAAACCCAAATATTTTAAGGATTTAGTCACATAGTCTTCCAAGTTAAATCGTAACATTTATCTCCAAACAACATCAGTTGCTCCTAAAGTCTCGTATTGAAAAGTAATTAACCTAATCACATGTCCTCCATGATAGGTTAATCATTTTCATAAATAACCCAAAATCAACTTACTCTTAATTCATAAAATCATATAACTAAAAAGAATCATTCAAACTAACCAGGGACTTCACGTAGTCCAGTGGTAGGCGATAAATACCAGCCACACTTTGGTTGTGGGTTCGATTCCCGCAGCATTGTCCGATGCGATGGGTTGTCACATGGTCTGCGTGTTGTCCTTTTTCCAAAAATATATAATTCTTAAATAATTCCCCAAAAAGAGATAAAATCATCAAAGATGATCATAACATATTTTAACCTCAAGTTTATCTCACGCCTTTCATTTTCCAGCATATCATATAATAACCCATAATTACCTCAAAAGTAAGGATCATATAAACTCTAATGGTTACCTTTATAATTATTACCTGAACTTCCACATCGATTGGTCATCTCGTACATGATGCATTACATATAATACCAAGGTTCAAGTGGTTGATCATGACTCCTTGCTAGTTGGTTTAGAACAACCACGAGTTTCCTCATTGAATCCCCCATTTCATCAAGTCTCTTAATCAGAGAACCACCACAGTTTCCTTCAAAACTATTGTCACTTTGGTGCCTGCTAGATCCATCCATTTACTAAAACCAAAAAGGTCAGTGTGAGTATATCAACAAAACCATCATGTACTAATGAGGAATATAAACACTAAGATATACTTACTCATTCACTTTATCTAAAACTAGGACTCTTTCTGAAATCCTAACCATTATGGTAATGTCACTTATGATTAAAGAATACCCTAACCTCTAAAGTTATCTAAACCGACCTTTGATACCAACTATAAGGCCCCAGCCTTAAACCTTACTTAATCTTGAGTTATTACAAGATTACACATTAAGGATCTTTTTAGGTTTAGAGTTTTAGAGAATTAAATCATGAAACTTGCATTACATTCCACATTTAAACAACGTGGTTACATAAAAGACAATATTCATTTTTCCCATCAACGGAAACATATTGTTAAAATAAAACACGGATTCTTTCTTGACACATCCTTGACACTATCATCACATCATGTACCTTTCCCTTGACCTGTGAAAAACATTTCAAAAAACTTGGGATGAGCATAAAAAGCTCAGTAAGGGTTATAAAAATAGGGAAAGGAAACATGAGTTCATATATATATAAGAATGAAATCATACTTTACCCATAAAACATAGGCACTTTAACATTCCTCATCAAACCATGAATAAATCATAGAAATCATAAGACATAAAGGTAACTTGAGGCATTCATAACATTCTTACGTAGGGAGTAACCCTCTTGGTTATGTTTGGAATACCCATCACTGTATATTCCCTAAATCTCTTCGGAGAAACCTTAACGTTTCACTCCTTCGCATTACCCAATGCATTGGAGAGCTATATCGGGCTCACCCGCCCTTAGTTTATCACGGAACCACCCGTTTTCATAACAATGCCCAAGAACCATAACATAAATGTATCACATAAAACATGCATAAAGGAAATATAACATTTCCACATTTCAATCACAATATAACATTTTAGGATATTGAAATAATGAATCTATTAAAAAAAACATTTTCAAAACCATTTAAAACATTTAATAAAGAGATTTTTGAATCAAAGTGTCCCATACCACCTTGAAGCTTTTAACATTTTAAACCATTAATATCCATATAATTAAATCTTTAAAACCATTTTGAAAACATGGATATTAATAAGAACAAATCATTAAAACATTTAAAGCGATATTTTGGTTAAAGGGTTTTTACCAAAATTAGAGACACTTGAATACAATAATTGAGGAATAAAATTTAATCAGAACATTATAATATCATGAGAATAAATGGATTCATGATATAATATTCCAAAGGACAGTATATACACCATATAAGAGTGAATTGGTGCATAACAACAATGAAGTCTCAATAGAGATGTAAAATGTGATGAAATCCCTTATAAAGAAGGTATCCTTAAATTAAGGATAAATCAATCTCAAAATTATGTGTGAAAAATATAAATACACCCAATATAATTGGATATTAAGTGTAAAACAATAAAAGGTCATTCAAACATATTCAAAGGATGACATATTCAATAACTACATGTTGAACCCAAAGAAATCAAAATTGGGTTAAAAAGTTCCCTTGGTAAAATTCAACAGCCTAACGGCGTCACTTCAAAAATTCAGAAAATGAGTTGTTGAGAGATAAAAAGGGAATATCATCACTTGGAAATAAAATTTACATCAATAAGGATATAAAAGAACATATCACAACATAATAGTATGTGAATTAAAAGACATAACAAAAGAAGTATTTTAAAAAGAGGAGGGTGAAAGGTCCCCTTACCGAGTTGGGTAACTTTCGAAACGTACAACCCATGGAAGAAGGGTCATACAATGAAGATGTGAATACCCATAAATGAAATTATACTACACAATGTGTATAATAATGGGCAGTACATACACCACTCAAAGTAAATTGTGGCAAATGTAGCATAAATCTCACGAGATTAAAAGTGAGATGAAAAATCCCTTACAGAAACTCGGCAGCCTAACGACGCCAGTTAAAACTTCCAAAAAGGATTGATGAGATGAAATAGGGTCTCTCATCATATTAACATAAAGTTTAAATAAAGAGTAATATAAAATAACATCCCCCAACATAACAAATAGGAGCTTAAAATAAGTGACATAAAGGAGAGTACTTAAAAAGAAAGAGAGAGGTTAGATCTCTTACGAAAATTCGGCAGCCTAACGGCGCCACTCAAAACTTCCAAAATGGATTGATGAGGTAGAATAGGGTATCTCATCAAATGTACAAAAAAATTACAGTAATAGTAATATAAAATAACATCTCAATCACAAGAAATATGAGCTTAAAAAGAATGACATAAAAGAGTGTACTTAAAAAGAAAGAGAGGAGTAGGATCCCTTACCTCGAGTCCGACTTGACTCGATCGTTCTTTAATATCCTGAATAATAAACTTGAGTTAATTTATACTTCCTGAAGAACCTTTTTCAAGTTCATTATTCCTTTTATATCACTTATTACCATGTCATAAACATTATGTAATCATTTAAGTTAATAATATTTGTTTTGCCGATATTTGGTTCTTAATTCGAAAGTGGACTTCTTACAATTACATGTTCTTCGTGTGGACAAATGTTCATTATATCCAGAATTTTATTCATGATGTATATATCATATATATCATATATATCAAGTATATTCATGCATTTATAATATTACATAACATTTAGAGTTAAGAAATGAAATGCACCGTTCATGGAGACGGTAAGCTTTACGTACGCATGAACGCTACTTCCAGTTCTATTTCATATTTAATGGAATTAAAACATAATGATACATAATAGTATTTTAATTCCAGTATGGTATCATATATAATATCATTAAATATATCCTTTATACGTACCACATATGGTATTAACGAATCAAATCACTTTGAGGGGGCGGTAGTCCGCATTTCCTTAAATGAAGATATCGCGTTACCCATAATGAAAACCATAAAGGTATGCCATAAATGAAAAATACATAAGATTAAGTAAAACATAAACATATTAGATATCATATATAAATATAGTGTAATCTTAATGGCCACCTTTGAAGGTGTTAGAAGAATGTTTAACAATCATCGTTTCGGGAGGCAGAAATTCACCATCTACGAAAATAGTATGTTCTTTAACCATTAGATGTAGGTGTTTGTAAGTGTAGCTCGAATACTTCTTATAACAACATGCTATTATATGGAAGATACTGGATTTGTTACAAAAGAAAAGAATAAAAAGAGTTTAGGGGGTTGGAGAAGTAAAATAAAACAAAAGGACTCAAGTGAAGACATTACCTTAAAATCGGGTAACTTCCTTTGATTTGAGCTCAAAGGCTTCCTTGGAAAGGATTCTGCCCAAAGTGAGGCTTCCAGGAGTTAGAGAGGGATGTGTAGAGACAAAATGGGCAGGGGTTGGCCGAGACAAAGGCATTGGAAGTGTGGTTAAGGAGGTAGAGGTGGGGGCATTTTATAAGAGGAGAGGAGGGGCACTCTTGGAAGGTAAAGAAAAGTCACTTTATTTTAAAATGTTTTTTGGATTTAAGAGCTCCCAAATTGATTTGTTTCTAGGATAAGGTGATAAGGGTTCTAAATACACTCATCCAATAGGTTTTCGATATGTGTAGGTCTTATATATTACATTATCGTTTCATTTTATTTAAATCGTTACATAATGAGGTCATCGCTGCATCATCATGATGTCATAAATAATTTAATTTATTTAATGTCTAAAAATTATAAAAAAAGTACTATGACGTAGGAAGTCTTTTTATCTTTCCAATGAATATTTATAGTCAAAAATATGATTTGTATAACCCCATGTAAAAATTGTTTTAGTAAAACATTTCATGTTTGTCTTGTTTTTACTTTAACTTTAAATAAAAAGATATTAATGTCATTTTCCATCCAAAGTGGCTTCATGTGGTCCCCAAGTTGCCCATGGGTTTTCTTGGTCGGCCAGGACACATCCAATGAGGTTAGGACATGTGTCAATTTCATTTCATATTATTAAAACATTATTTTTACCTTAAATTACACTAATTACCTCTAATCGCGATTAAAAACATAATAAGTTACTATTCACCAAAAAATTATTTTTATCCCATTGAACCACATTTTACTTCTTAATGACAACCATGTATGTCGGATTTTTGAAATTCAAAACAAAAAGATGGCAAAATTTCATTTAAACGGAAAAATCATTTTTTATAAGTACCACTTAGTGGTTTCACTATTCATCAAAAATTGAAGTTTTTCAGAAAAATCCCAAACATTAACCCTAAGCTATATTTCATATTCAAAATTAAAAAATTAAGTCTATTTTACAAAATTAAAAACATATAAGACACATTAATTAATTTAATAATTAATTTCCGCTATCAGAGCAAATAGCGTGTTTTTATGAAACAATAAGTATCAAAAGATTGACACTAGTTTAAGTCTGATTTCAAAGTAAAATTAATTCCAATGACCACTATTGGATTTAATGGTAAAAATATATTCTAATTTCACTTTAAAATCAATTCAAAATATAATATAATCATATAAATAAATTAGATTAAAAAGAGGTTTTGAATTAAAATACAACATTTTACACTATTCATTAAAAATATAACTTTATCAGAAAGATACCAAAAATTTACACAAAGTAAATTTTGATGTCCCAATTCTTAAGAATAGTTTTATTTGGTCCAAAAGGATGTATAAGAGTGAAAAAAACTATATTTAATGATGGTTCTCCGTCAAAAGGCGATAAGGGAACCTTTAGTGAAAAATAGGGCATATACGCCTAAAATTGAATTCTATCCGTATTTTATGCCTCTATCTTTTATTGGATAAATGTAAAAACATTTAAAAACATATATAATCATATTTTAGTTATTTCTATCCATTCCCGCCAATACAACGGCTACATGTTAACTACCATTTAAAATAATATTATTTTATTATTAGAGTGCAACGTAAGATTCCCAAGAAACTCGTTGTTGCGTGTTGGGTACGCCATCGAGCATAGCGTCCCCTTTAAAGTCATATTAATATTTTATTCCCAAATATGGATAAATATGAAAATGTCATATTCTTTATTTACCTAGGGTGTTATAGGAAAATCCCATATGAGGTGTGGAAGATCCATTTCTATTTTTTTAAAATGCTTTTTTGAAACCATACATCATAAAAAAATATAAGAAAATTTTGTAAATATAATAAGTTAAATTTAAATTTCACAATATATAAAACCTATATGGGTTTCCAAATTAAAATGAGAAGATTAGTGGGATGGAAAATTATGCTCATGGATGGGGAACCATCATTTAAATGGATGGTAATGATTATTAATGTACTTTCACTTTTTAAAAAAAATTAGAACTCACTAGTAAGGATGAATTGGAAAAAACTAACCACCCAAAATATAAATAGGGTATACCGTATGAAATAAAAAATTAAATTCATGGAGAACCATTATATCTCAATAAATTGTCTTATGTTATGAAAGACCCATAATATATTAATTATTTATGAATGTCAAGTCATTTGAAAATTAAAAATAATATGATTGTATAAATACCATTAATTAAATAACAGAGTATGGAAAAATACATTATTTGGTCATATATATATACCATAAAAATAATAAAATAGTGAATAACACTAAAACTATCCTCAATGAATGGAAGTATAGATGAAAATCACTATAGTTTAAGATACACTATATTAAAATCCACCAAATCATTGAAAGCGTGATTTTGAACTTAAAATAAAATAAATAAATATAAATCATCATATTATATATATCCAATGTTCTGTATAATCTCTAATTAAATGAATTAAGTGAATAAATAAAAATTCTCTCAAAGAAGGTTGTTTTGAGACCAAACCCATATATTATGCAAGAAAGTACTCTTCAAGTTTACTTAATTTCTTTTATAATAAAATAAATTTTATTAAAAACGTTCCGAATGTAATTATGTATATATATTTTGGTTTTATGGTCTACCTATCATCATTTTTTACTAATTTACATTATAGTTTCCCTTATTGTGGTTACTTATATTAGTTTAGTCAATTACACCAAAAACATCATTATATGTTGTCTAAGGTCACAATCATTTAAATTTATTTCACAATATCATTAATTTAAAATAATTATTTATTTAAATTATTTTTTAGAAAATTAGTTATACTAAAATACAGATTATCATTGAATAGACTCAATTTATTAAAGTTACATTTATTTTTCCTTTTAGTAGTAAAATTTAATATTTCCATTTATTATTAATATTACTTATGGAATGTATAATATTATAATTATATAAAATTGGATTCTTATAAAATATAATTTTTAATAATTTAAATACATTTTTATGTCCATTCAAGTTAGTTGATATAGAAAATGGAATAGAAGTGTCATCTCATGGTAGTGATAGTCCACATGTACAATAGATGAGGTTTTAGTTATTATATAATAGAAAGAAAGTGGAAAATAAATTTTCCTATTATTTCAGAATAGTTTTAATGTTAAACAATACATTATATTATTAAAAAAATAATTTTATACTATCATAAATGGTGGTGATGAAAAATAGAACACATCATTCATGGATGTGGTAGTCCTCTCGTGAGCATGACTGAATTGTTATTTTTTTGAATTTTTTTAGGGAAATGTTTGAAATAGATATTTCATTAGTATAAAACTATAAGATAATTTCAATAATATAGGTTTTAATATACTCTAATGGGTATGAGAGGTTGGGAGGTCTATATAGAATGGATGTACGAAGATGCGACGAAAAATATTACCTCTTCATATGAGTGATCTCCTGTTGTTATCGACACGAGGAACCTTTTCTTGGTATTTTTTTAATACGTAGGATTATAGTAAATGTATACATGTATGAGGATTATATTGGGCATATTTTGATTCAATCCTAAGAGGATTTTTTCTATGTATAGGTGGAGGTGTGAGGGTTCCTTTTATAAGTAGAGAGAAGGGTAGTTTTGGAAATACATGTTACTTTTTCAACAATGTATTACTAATATTTATGGATAAATGGATCAAAAATATAAAAACAATGCATGTGGTGATATTTTTTGTAGATAAATTATCAAAACAATATTTCTAAACATGATTTAAACATGTATGAAACAATTTACTATTAAATTTTTTCTTTTACAATATTTTGGTTTTTTCGAGGTGACTAATTTTCCCCATGGTAAATCAATTTTAATGCGTGAAATTAAAATAATCCTTATTGGATAATTTTTACCCACTAATTAAAAATATTAAATTATATTTATAAAATATTAAACAAATTTGAATGTAATTTTAATTTCAATAAAATTTTATGTAATGTGAAAAAATCAGTTTTTTTAAATTGTATTTTTAAAGAAAAATCATTATTATTAAGATATAATAATATCCTCTAATGATAAAAATGAATTAAAAATAGTAATTATCATTCAAATGATTATTTACTTAATCATTAAATAAACAAAATAATTTATTTTTTCATGTTATAATTATTTAAACTAAATATTACAAAAAACTAGTTTCGATTAAAATGAAAAAAAAATTGTCAAAATATTGGGCATGTGTTAAATATTTTAACATATTAATTTAAAATGATTTATTTTACTTTATAATATATATAATTTTATAATTATTGTTTTTGAAAAACATTATTTTATTCAAGTTATAAAATAATATCATAAAAGTGTTGGTTTTTGTGAAATTTGTATTCTATCTATAAGTTGATAAATAAATAATTTCCTAACAATAATAAGAATAAGGATAATATTTTCATTAAAAATAAAAAATTAAAATATTATTTTGAATTAAAAGTTCACCATTTTTTAAATTAAATATTCTATTTGAATGATATAATATAGTTAAAAACTATTTTTATATCAAATAAAACATTAAAAGTGCAATATGTTCTTATTCACAGTTACTATAAGAGTCTAAAAATCTACCCTTATTAAATAAATGACATATTTTACTAAAATAATTATTTAACAATAACATACATAATTTTATTTAAAAAAATTACATCACATAAAAAAGATAAATTCACGAACCTCGTCATCAATTAAGTAAATTTGCATAAAACAACCTTTATTTAAACACATATATTAATTTATTTCATAATTTTGTTAGTCCTATTAATACCTATGAATTTAGTTTGGAATTTATAATTGTTTAAATATTTTATGGATTTTTTGGTGTTTCATGTGTAAAAATTTATTAAACATATTTTAATAAACATGTTGGAAACACATATTATAATATTATGTTGTTATAAACATTATAGACGAATTACCAATGATGATGAAAGAATGAATTAAAAATATATATCATTCCTTATAAAATATCATCTATTTACCCATGTTGTTTTCATTATAAATCAATTTTATAATTTCAGTAGATATTAAATTTCTATTGGTTGTCCTATACCCAATCCCATTAAAACCATGTGTACATTATTTTACGATCATCATAGGATTAGGGATTCAATTATTGAGAAAATTACACATTTTGTTTCTCAGGAAGGTATTTCACAAGAACATGTAATTGTTTTATTTGGATGATAAAAATTATTAAGTATTATTTTATACAAATAATTTTCTTAAATTGAGATAACTTGGAGAATAAAACCCTATTTTCCCTTAAATTTATGATAAATTCCATTTAATATTATTCCCCTAAAATTATGAATCATTTCAAAATTATGTATCTTTTTTAAGTGGGAAAAGTTCAATATTTCAACATTTTGGGTACACTTTATAATTTTTTCCATAAAATATAAATTTATGAATAATATCATGTTAATAATAATTGATAAGATGCTTGGATAGTTGAGTAAAAAATTACATATTCAAATCCATTATATGAATTCATTTAATTTATTCCTCTAGTAATATAATAAAATTATTTCCTCCCAACAATGTGTAACCCAAATAAAATACCCATAAAGGGATTTTATTCCTATTAATCTAACCAATTGCTTTCTTTACTTACATAAAATAATCTTGGGGCACAAAAAAATTTCCTTACCTAGTTGGTTGATCAAGGTCATGAAAAGTGTTTTCATATGAACCAATATATCACATTGTACATCTAATGTTGATTTATTTTCATAATTGTTTTCTCATTTTATCCCATTTAAATGTATAATTTTTTCTGATTATTTAGTTGGGAATATTATTCCTTCAATTAAACTAGTACATTTAAACAATATTGACATGTAACTCATTTCCCAACCCATAAACTGTATTGCAAACCCAAATTAGAATTAAAATATCTTTATTAACATAAAAATAAATATCATGAATAATTTATATAAAATATGTACATGTAAATACTTATAATCATTTAAAATGATCAATACCCATAAGAGTAATCTTGGTGTGATAGATAATTAAACACATCTTTTTTGGATAGGGCATCAGCCTATGGTCGCGTTAGCAGTCTAACCCAAATTATCTCCATCCAAGGTTACATACATCAAGAAAGACATAAATTATATAAAAATTATAATATGTAATATTTATAAACTATAATTAAACATTAAATTCGATATCATAAACTATTATAGTACAAAGTAATGGAAGGAGAATCTAAATCAATAATCATACCATGAATGTAACACTTTATATAGACATATTACAATAGAATAAGTTTATCATTTTAATATAAGGTATAAATCCTTTAATGATATAAAATATATTTATATTTGAATTAAAGATGGAATAAACTTAATAAATGAACAATTCATAAATGTAACCATGAAATAAAAAAGATATGAACTAGTTAAAAATAAAGAAAATATAAATAATTTTTAATTTAGAAGTTAATTATTTAAATTCCATAGTTAATAAATATAACCATGATATAATTATTTTAAATGTTAACTTCTTTAGGTTATCATTTATATGAAATTTTATTTAAATATATGATATTAGAAACATAAAAATTATATATGCGGACTGTTAATATATTATTTGAATATTGAAAATATCAAACATATATTATATTTTAACATTGTTTATATCAATTTCCAAAACATATTTTCACAATGATTAATAAAATTATCTAATAATGGATTTTATTTTGAATAATTATAATTGAATATTATAAATAATCCATAATTTTATAAGTAAACTCATTTATATTTTTATTGTTTTCAAATTTAGAAAAAATTTATAATTTGGAATTATAATTTCTGAATACGAATCTATATTAAAATTATAATCCATGCCAGAAAACCTAAAAAGGTATTTAATAATGAGATGTAATATTTTGTATATTTATTTTTTAATGCTTCCTAAAAATGTGATTATTATTTATTAACATTTTTTAATTTTTTATTTTAAAAAAAAATTATGACTTAAGTAAATATCTCAAAAAAATTCATATAGTTTACAAGCATTTTTTAATTTATATAATGGAAATCATGATTGAAATTTTTGAAAATTAAAATTTTCATGTTTATTATAAATTACAAAAACCAATATATCATAATAAATAATTGATAAGTACTAGTGTATAAAAACAATTAGACACTACCTATTATACCTATAGATATATAATCATTCTTTGGATAATGTATGGTGTCCTATGTACCATTAAATCAATGTTGCTTGGAATCACCACTTCTGACATACAATGGTATAATGGTCTATGAACCATTAATATCCTAACACATTGGATGTTTTCTATTACAATATAAGACATATAATAATGATGAGATAATGTGTTGTTTTCATCTTCATGATCAATTTATATCAATACTATACTTCTATATGTCAAGTAATATTATACACAGTGATATATCAAAAAGTAAATGATTACAATGAATCAAACTCAATAATATCACATATTGTATTGAGATATCTATTCATAGATTATAATATCCAATATCAAAAACAAATCCCCATATAAAATTTTAATACATAAATTTTGATTTAAAATAGTATCATATTGTCTTCACATTAAAACAAGATTTGGAGAATAAAAAATCATTGTGAAGCTCTAATAAAATTTCCCAATATCTTAGAACTGAAAAAAAATTCAAAGTGGAGGACATTAGATACCTCAAATTAACACGATCACCAAGATTTAAATACTTAAACCATGTATAATTTTATGTGAACACAAATATGTATATTTATTTGATGATATACTATATCTATATTCAATTTTAATTTGATAAGGATCTCTTTTATGTAGCCGACTGACTCCAACCTCTATTATTTATACTAGGATTAAAAAAATCACTCAAAACATGGGTGGGATCTACCTGAAATCTATGATATTACAACACCTCTTTGTTGATAAGAAAATTTTGGTAATATAGTATAAAAAATGAAAGAATTTGAAGATAGATTTCAGTCTAGGATTCCACCACCCTTTATCATGGGGCATTCCCCTTTATATAGGCCTCAAGACACACTTGATCCTTCCACAACATTTAAGTGAACATTATAAATAATATGAGTAAATCAGTCAATTAAAAAACTTATAACCCTTATTTGATGTATATTGTCTCATGTGTTTAATTATATGAATAATTAAAACTAATGACAGTCTAATGTTGGAAACATTCAAGCATTAACACATAATGTTTTTATTGTAATTATCAATCATAGAATGATAATATAAACCATACAATATAGTTGGCCTCGTGATTCTGTAATTATATATTATTATACCATACTAAACAAAATGTGAAATCAAATAAAATACATGATTTCAATTTTATATACTATAATACAGTTAAATATGACACTATATTATCAGAATATATACATTAATATATTTATATATGGATTATTGTATAACTCCACCACTAAGCATCATCTATAATATATAAAAAGATTATGGATTCTCAAAAATAACTGATCAAAATCCTCACATGTTAGGAAATATAATGAAAATTCCACATTCAAGGTCCAAAAATAAAATGATGTATATGTTAACTAATTTTAGTATGTGTTTAATTCAAGAACTATTGTCCTTGGGTCGAAAATTAACACAATGTGTCTCATTGGGGTACAACGCCTGTGGGACAACTGGGCCAACATGGAATTGAATGTTAGAAATAACCGGTCTAAGCTCATGAAGTACACAGTTTTTACTCTATCCATACTATATGTAGAACCTAATGGACATGTACTCAATTTTATGGTTGGAGACGCATGTTTGGATACACTTTCAATTACCTTGAGTATTATGAAATGTATTATTTTTAAAATTGTAAAAATCATAGATCCATAGGGGGTGTGATTAAATCTGTATGATCCTAATAACTACAAACCATATAATCAAATAATATGGTTCTATAATGTGTTTCTCATTTTTTTCTTTACTCCTCCATGGTTCATGATTAATATTTCATTTTCTCTATTCAAATATTATTCTATAACCATGGATCCATTTCCATTCCCCTCCAGTGCATTTATTTCTATACTTGGTAATTATCTTCTATTATTCTCTCCCATGAGAACTTGATTCTTTATTAAACTTCCATTGATTGTCCATATCATTACCATCCCAATTTTTTGTCACCTCTAATTTCCCCACAGTTTCATAATGTATTCATCAATATCCTTTTCACCCTTTAGAATCCAATCAATGTACTGGGGCCTATATAATCTTACTACAATGTGAATATAATTGGAGAAAAGTTGATAATTGTTCAAGGAATACTATTTAATGGAAAGTCTAACTACAAAATATGGTTTTACATATGAGCTTTGTGATGATCTTTGAACATATAAGGGGAAATAATTTTATGATAAATGAAAAATAATCCATAGAGTAATTCAAAAAAATTAAGTTAATATAAAATTTAATAAACAATTATAATTAATATAACTATTTTTACCTAATATATATCTTCCTCGAATATAATTTAATGAAAATTTAAGATAAAAAATTCATTAATATTAAAATCATGGAAGAATTATTCATAATAAAACATTAGATAAAATTATATCTAAATTTAAATATTCATTTATCATTCTATAAATCGTTACCATGAAAATTTAAAAATTATTAATTTAAATAATCTTCCATGGGAATCCTTTTATTGTATGACCATATTGAATTTTAAAAATTCTATTTGTGGGTAGAAGAATCTTGAATGAATTCAATAATTAAAAATAATGAGTCTATGAGTTTACCAATTGTCCTACCTCTATAGAATAAACACTGAAACCTTCTTGATTAATAATGAATCTATATTTATCATGTTTACAACCATAATGAACATAGAGAACATTGAATAATGGTGAAGAATCTCACTAGGGTTATTCAACTAATATATAATGTAAACCATAAAATAAAATATATAAAAACAAATTTATATGAATGTTCTTGGTCAAGGGTTCCAATGACTACGTATTTTATTTAAATGAATAATAGGACTCCATCTGAGATTTTCCCCATAAAATATCAATCCAACAAGGAAAGAAACCCAACTATTGGCATAACCATAGTATTTTAATTTACATATTAAACTATCATTAAGAGTAATTATAATTTTGACACAAATTATAAATATGTATGTATGTATTAATTATTAAATATATTTAAATACATATAGATCTTAACATTAAGAAAATACAACATATTATTGAACTCTATATTCAGTTGTCAATGGAATAATCATAAAAATAATAATGTGAAATCCTTAGGTTATTTTATTATTTTAACCTATTTAAAGGATCAAAACATTTAATGTTTAAATAAATTATCAATTACTGGAAAAAAATATAGACCAATACATCTTTCTCCCCTTTTAAACCTGTCCTTCCTTGAAAATGAGACAACCCAAGATAATATATTGATAATACAATAAAACAACCTCACAAAAATACAAACCATCTATGTGAAAATTTAATTCTCCAGGGGATTTATAGAACCTATGTGAAAAAAAACAAATAGTATAGAAACCATCCTTTACCAACTCACAAGAACCACACAACTAAATATGATCCCAATAAATCCTTAAAAATCAGTTAAGCTCATTTTAGGTTACTCCTATGATTTCACATCAAATAAAATTCTTGTACCAAGTCACCCAACCATATATAATAATGAAAAAACCAAAATACCTAAACAAAAAAATGTATAATTAAAAATTTATCCATATATGAGAGAATCTATCTCCTAAAAATTGATGAGAATAAAAATATAATAGTGAAAACATATATCTTCACCTATATTCCCTAAATGATCAAAACAAATACTAAGGTCCACTTGGTTGGCTTCTGCTCTTTCAATACCAAAGTGATTGATGAGAATACTAATACATGGTCTCAAACTTCTCAACTACTATGAAATAACGAAAAGATTGTCAATGACCCATTCAACTAAAATTGGAATTAAAAAAATTTGAAATGCATAGATATCATTAATATTTATACTCCAAACTCAATGATAATAGATTAGAAAAGTACGAAATTAAATTTGAAAACCTTATAGAACGATCCTTCCCTACATAGCATGGATCTCCACACAACAAACATGAATGGTTCACTAAATATACACCATAAAGGTTCCATAACCACTTGATAAGTCTAGTTAAAAATTATGCATCACACCACCCTAGATGAGTCATAGTGGATATAATTATCCATCCTTGAAAAAATATTACATACTCAAAAAAATTAATGGGGTGTATCGTGTGAATTATCCTCAATTACACCATTAAACAAGACACAAAAATTGATGTTTACATATCTAACCTCCCACAATAATTAATGTTTAAGGGTCATGATCACTAGAAAAAGAAACATCATGAATTAATTGAAACCATAATTACTATGTCTAGTTACTTAGATTTCATTTACATCTACAAAAAAAATTATTTTTAGGGGAATTATTTACCACCACAAAATTGGTCCATTCTAATAACAACATAAATCCTCATGGATATGGTACTAATGTTGTTGAACAACTATACACCCATATTTAATATAATTATTTAAATTATTTATTTATAAATTACAAAATTTACACTTTTAGAGTGTTCCACACTATTAGTATTCTTGAATTAAGTTAATAACAACATAAAACGGCTTTAGATGATTTCCCTTGGTATAAATTTGAAATGAGGTTAGTGTAAATAAAGACCAGCAAAGATAATTCATCAGTAATATAATCAAATAATAGTGTTTCTTATTAAAATAACATAATTATGAATTATTTTATTTACCTAATTATGTATGAACAACACCTGTAAATATTTACCTTCATAAAATCAATGTTGATACCATCTCGAAATAATAATGACCTTAAGAAACGTTTTTTGAAGATGTTACATTGATCTTAAAGAAAACATTATATAAAAAGGTAAATAAAAAAACAACAGGTTTTCCAATTACATATTAGCTCCATATTATTATTACAAATATTCGATAAATAGAATAATACATTGATATTTTCCCCAATGTAACGAATTATTATGGCCAATTCTCAATGAGATAGAGCCTTCTCATCCACACATTTATTATAAAAAACATCAGGAAATATAATTCAAGCATGGTATGGAAACAAATGGACTCATCCTAAAATGTATTAATTCATTTGAATATCTTCCTCAATTGAGTAAAAATTAAACCTTAAAGATTTATCAGTAAACGATGATAATAATATATAGGAGTTCACATCTTTAGAGGTGTCTTGATGAGCTCCACTAGAAAATATAATTTAAAAAACTAAAAGGAATGATATGTAATTAATAAAATAATTTGGAAGATAATGGAGTCAGAACAATAATTTATTATCCAATGTTTTTGAAAAAAAACTATGTTTAACAACATACATGATTTGCAACATCAATCACAAATGAACAACTACATATTGTTGTTATGTGATCGTTATCATCAATATGATATATTAGAGGGAATTATTGGGATTAACATATTATGCTTACACTTTTTAAGATATATTTGTCACATTCATCTAATTGATTTGACATGAATAATATATGAACTAATCCAGTTATATGCTTTAAAACAGTAGTATTTTTAAAATGTAGTTTTACTACCTTTTAATGGGGTTCTTGTTTAATTTTTTTTTTACAATTTTGAAAAAAATTATTTGATAAAATAAACATCATGTTTAAAATTTTAATATAAAAATTTAACGTGGATAATTTATTTTATATTTATCTGATAATAATAATTTTTAATGAATATTGAAATGCATTAAATGGTAATTGAAAACTGCATTTTCATATAATTTATTTATAAATAAATTTAATATTTTAAAATTTTTTCAATTATAATTAGTTTAATTATAAATCAAATTTTGGTTAATGGAATCAATTTTACATTGAAATTATATATAAAAACATTTCATACTTTTGGATCCTTTTTGATATTATAAACTAGTTGTGTCGTCTTGTCGGCATGATTAAATTTAAATTAATTTTGGGAAATTATATGAATGTAATTTTAAAAATTTATTCCATTTTTTAATAATAATATAAAAATTTATTAAAAAGTTACATTTTATTTTTTCCAATATGAAGATTCACTTTTGGTATTTTTGTTACCTCTATAAAGGGTAAATCGAGTAAAAATCAGGTAATTAAGGGTAGAAATAATATGATAAAGATTAAAATCTGACCCTTACAGTTGCCCAAATTTTGTATGAGAAACTTTCATCCATTAGAACTAAATTTTTGAATATATGGTGTTTTCCATTTATAAATTATTATAACATTTATAATATTTTATTTAAATAAAAATATAATTATGTAACAATCATAATCTTAACTAGTACAATATTTTTAATATTGTGTTCTAAAAATGGAATTTTTTAGTATAAATAGTGATTTTAAATTTTATTGATTTATATTCATCATGGAAGTTAAGTTTTAAATTTTAGTGGACAAATTATTTCCTTAAATTCCATCACAATAGTTGTTTTGTTAATTTTTTTACTAATAGATATATCGAATAAATGATACCAAAAAATTAAAATAAATACACTTTGAGATAATTAATGTAATCTATGGATTCAATTGATTACTTTTACATGTTATAAATATATTAATTTTTTTTCTATGATATCCTATTGTATTTATATTTTTTAAAAGTCAATGTAATGAAAATTGTCAAAATTGACCATGATGATATTTTGAAATAAATAATAGTTTATTAAATAATATAAAATAATAAAAACATAAATTCATAAAAATTATTGGAATAAAGTTTTAATTTTTAACTATTGACCATTTATAGTTCTTTTTAATTTTATAGTAATAATATAGACCATCAATGTGTAAAAATGAATGCTGCCACAATAAAAGTTAAAGGGGTTAAATAAGGGTTAAAACTAAATGATCAGGGTATTTGTATGACCAATACATGTCTAGTTTTCATTGTATAAATGGATTTAAACACATTATAATGTTATATTATAAATTAGTACGTTTGTATCCATTTATTTTTTAAAATTAATTTATATTAATTTATGGTTTTAAAAAATTACAAGAGTACCCATTTACTCTCTTATAAAAGGGAACCTCTTTTCCTTTTTTCTTCACAGTTAAAACCCTATTGGGTTCAGGCAACTACTGAAACAATACCTTCCATATATCCCTAAATATATTACATATATCTTATTTAAGGCTAAAAACCACCATTAGTGGTCTTAATGTTATATGAAAATGATATTTTCTAAAGAAAATATATCATTTTTAATCATGCGTTTTTTTCATTTCTTTATCCTCTTCCTTCAAATATTCATAAAAATTGATAAAATTATAATTCTTGTATCGCACATATAGTAATATGTTTTTTATTTTACCATACACATATCCTTATCTATAAAATGATAAAATAATTTATCATCCATGTGTACGAAAGACTACAACCTGTCGAACTGATATAATTCGTTTTCCATCACCATATCTAATTACGAGTTATAATGATGTAATTAAAATTTATATATTAAATTAATGACATATTTTTTATTATTGTGAGAAAATATATCATTTATATTATTACCTTTCCATCAATGTTAAAATGATAACATTTTTTGTGCGTAAGTGTGAATTATCACCTCTATGAAAAGATGTGACTCGTTTTTCATCACATCACATTAATGTTAAATAAAAGTATGTTTAGAGAATTAATATTATATTTCTGATATTATTATTATTATACAAATATATTATTATACTTACATTCTTTACCCAATTATCATTAAAAATGGTAACGTTACTCATGTGTAGGTGCGCCCAACAGTCTCCATGATGGTAATGTAGTACATTTTTTATATCTATATGAGATAGATGCATATAAAAGTATAATAGATATATAAAAATAATAATTATTTTATGACTATTATTATTGGTATGATGTGCTAATGACCACATTGAGTATATAAATCTTACCAAAATTTATATTGGCCTCATGTAATGAATATTTTCAGAAAGAGAGAGATGAACCCAAATAATTAAGTAATTGTTATAAAATGGAAATGAGTAATTTAAAAGGAATGATAAAAATAAAAAATGTTTTCATGAATGTATAAGTTAACATATTTTTATTATTCAAGTAGATAAGGAATTCACGTGATGATTCAAACTCAAGGTAATGGACTCATTAAATAAATCATCATTCTAAATTTCTTAACGATTTTTTTTCTAAATATTTTAATTCCATGACAATGATTTTAAAATTATTTCATCAAATGAATTTATATAGAAATGAGTAAATTAAAAATTTTGATTTTGTAATTTATCTCAAATTTTTTCAAAATGGAATATTTTTATGGGTTTTTGTAAAAGGGATTATTTAAAAAATCCTATTTTGAAGTTCATTTTTGATAAAAAGGTGATTTTATTACATATACAGAATGAGAATAATTTCCTGAATTCATGTCAATTTAATATTCAGAAGATTACAATAAAAGTTTATATAGTTACTTTAAAAAAATTTCATTTTCCATGTTTAATATATCAAAATGATATATATTAAAATAAAAGTATTAATTTCATTGAAGAGTTTTTTATGATGAAATCCTTCATGATTTATGATTACGTTATAATTAATGGGAATTATTTATAATAATTGGGGGTTACATGATAAACAAAATACATCTGGTAACATGATAAACTGATGATGGATTGTTTCATGATGAACCAAGGATGCGTAGTTAAGTTATAACCTCCAATGAATTGGATATTCCATAGATGGAAGTTGGAAATATTGGTTATTCCATTTATATGATTTTTTAAGCCACCATATATCAAATAGTAGATCCTAATATTATTTATAAAAAATATTTTATCCCCATTATAGCTCACAAGTGAGCCTAATATACCTTATACGAAGTGTAAACCCAATTATAGCCCTCTAATACATTGGATAAGTATTACTTTCTAAGTTGTGTGTGTGGTTATTTAAATTAAAAATGTTTCTGAACTATTTTGAGGAATATCATGCTCTAGGATTAAAAAAATGTCATTAAATTGATTTGTATAGGGTTTAAAGGCTTTATTTTATAAAAATATTTGTTTTTTAGGTGAAATTTTCGTATTTCACACACTCATATAACATTGAAGGGAAAGGAAGACTTTTTTTCCTTTTTTTTAAAAGGACTAATGGATTTCATTACTTTTATGCACCGTACTATGAATTAATTCATCATCCCATTTTTAAAGTTTTTGTTCATGTTAAATGATGTGTAGGTATGATTATAATTACTAGATGAATAATTTTAAAATAATTCATCAAAAATAAAGCATGTTTAATTTTAGATGGGATTCTTTTAGTGGAGAAAAGTGACACTAAGTATAAGTTTTGACTTGTAATTTATGGGTTTAACTTGTAATAGTTTTTCATAATTCTATGGGACTCTAAACCTAAAATATATATTAGAATATAAAGTGATATTTAATTTTAAAATAACTATAATATTCATTTCTTAGGGTTGTGTCCTCAAAATTTGTATTATGGAAAGGAATAGATAAATTTGGAAAACAAGATTTCTTATTAAGAGTTATGGATATCATCATGGGATTATAATTTTAATTTTTTGGTGATAATTTCAGTGTCACGAAAACCCCCTTTTTGGTATATGTTATGAAATTTTAAGGTAACTAACAGTATTTTTGAAGACATTCATTTTTGAGGTAATTATGGGTTATTAAATTTTCTGGTGAAAATTGAATGTTATGAGATAACCTTTGAGGTTAAAAGATATTATTGTTTTCTTTAGGATGTCTCTCTAATTTTTTTAAATTTTAGTTGGATTATAATAATATAACATTTGAAAAGGATAGCTTGTAGACCGTGTGACAACCCATTACATCTGGAAAGGTTGTGATGCTTGAACCCACACCTAAATGGAAACAAAGGTTCATCACCAAATACTTTCTTATGTGAAGTCTCTATTATCATTACTTTTTCTTTTCTAAAACTAATTAATAGATGAATAATATATCGATTTTGGTAACATATTACTTATCAAATAGATTTTCATGGGACTAGAATATTATTTGGGGATTAAGTGATTAATGTTATTTCGTAATATATTCATTATTTTTGGAATAATATAAGATTAAGGTAAATAGAATATTATGTGATTTTCATTAGGAATAATGATATAATTTTATTTTGTAGTAAAATAAGATTTTATTGTGTCTCTATGGTGAGTTGTGATATTTATTGAAATGGTTACTATAACTTGAATAATATTAGGGAGATTAATTTTTTATATAGTACTATAAGAGTAAATGATTTTATTTGAATATAATTATCAAAATTCATCTTGTATGACTATGTGATAAAACCCTTCTGAATTTTGGGTTTCAATCTTAGTTTGACTTTTTTTAGGAATTTAAATGATAGTTATTTATAAGATTATCTATGTTTAAATATTTGTATTACTACAAGAATTTTCTATATTAAAGTAGTTTTTCATCATATAATTATTTATTATTTTTGGAAGACTACATCTTGTACTAACCATTTGATTTAGGTTGATTCCTAAATACACGATGAATAGATTTTTATCTTTTGGGTATTTAATTATCAGTAGACGTTGATTCTAGTGTATCAGAAATTCAAAATGGATTAAACTCATCATTTGGAGAAAATGATGAGTTTGTGGTGTAAATTTATTAAACAATGATACTATAGTTATTCTGTATGTCTATTTACTAATGTTTTTATAAAGTTAAGTAACATAATTCCTCAAATATATGAAAAATATCATTAAACAAAAATTTTATCTGTTTACATTTCTTACTGAGAAATCAATGACCTTTAAAACCATCAAAGATTTATTGTTGTTTGATTATTCACATTCTCATGACATTGTCCTCTACGGAATTAAATGAGAACATGAGAGTTCATTTTATCTTAATTTTCCATGTTTGACAATATATAACCCAAGTATGTGTTATCTTAGGTGGCCCACATACATTCCTTTCTCCCTTTTCAAATGAATATTTTATTGTACCTTATTTCGATGTGGGATTTTTGAAAAGGTATCTTGAAAATTCAAACATTAGTTACCATGAAAAAAATGTGAGTAATAAATTTCCCAAATGGGGAAGAATTTAACATCTCACCTTTTTAAAAGGAATGACTTTGTTCGATAGCGTACATGATACACAAAATTGATCTTAAACAGTTAACTTAATATTGTTATTATGTTTTCATTATCGCTTATCCATTATATTGGAGGCAGTGAATAGGGATAACTATTATATTTTTACAATTGTTTATAAATTTTTTACATTCAACCAATAGATTTGATATTCATAAGATATGTATAAGCCTCGTTTTACTCTTAAAAACTGTATAGTTCAAAAATTTAATTTTATAGAGTTTTAATGTAGACCTTTTTTTCAAAGTAAATTTAATTTTTTTAAAAAATATTGTCTGAATGAATAAAATTAAATTTTTAATTTTTAATAACAAAAATGACCTTAGGTTTTTTTTTTCTTAAGCAGTTTCATTTTTTGATGAATAGTGAATGTCACTAAATTTTAATTCAAAAGTGCATGTTCATCTAATTTATTTTTATAGTAAATTATATTTAAAATTTATTTGAAATTATAATACACTTAATTATACATAAATAAATCCAATTCAAGTCATTTTAATCATTTTCACATTGAAATTAGATATACAATTATTTCATACTCATTAATATTTTTAAATTTAAAAACATGTTGTTTCTTCCCATCTGCGTAATTAATTTTAAATAAATTCTTTTAACTTATGTGAATTGAATTTTGAAAACAGTATTCAATATTTTAAATCTTAAGTTCCAAATTTAGTAAATATATCCAATTTAGTTTTTGTCCAATATGAATAATAACCTTGGTAATTTTTGTTACCATGATAACGTGTAAATCGGGTAGAAATTGAGTAATTAATGGTGAAAATAATATTATAAGGACTATAAAATTACATTTACACTAAGGATAATTTTATTTTATTATAAAATTTCATTAATAATATCTAATTTTTGTAGTATATGACCCTTGGATTCTATTTATAAGTGATTATATCATTCATAATATCTTATTTAATGAAAAGAAAAAGATGTCATAAACATATTCTTCATAACTAAAATATATTTAATATTGGGTTATAAAGTATATATTTTACAATATATATATTCATTTTAATTATAAAATATTTATCTTCATCATGGGATTTTATTTGTAATTTTTTTATTAAATAAATAATTACCATAAATGCTTGCACATTAATGATGCAATAATTATTTTACTAATGGAAATATCAAACAAATTATTTAATATTTTATAAAATAAATATAATTTGTGATAAAGAATTATATCCAAAAACATTATAAATTACATGTACATGTTATGTTTGTAAAAAAATATTTGTTTCTAAAATATCTTTTTGTGTTGATATTTGTTAAAAGAAAAAGTAATTAATACTATCAAAATTCACATTAATGATATTTTAGAATAAATAATATTTTATTTAATGATATATAATTGATAAAAAAATACAATTCATCAAATTATTTAGATAATGTTTATAATTTCATCCATGATCTATTTATTATTTATTTTGAATTTAAAGTTAAAATATTGACCCAAAAAGAG
The DNA here is from genome assembly GCA_963277665.1 of Viscum album. Lineage (NCBI taxonomy): Eukaryota > Viridiplantae > Streptophyta > Magnoliopsida > Santalales > Viscaceae > Viscum > Viscum album. The sequence goes on along the minus strand of OY728167.1, from coordinate 668,825,348 downwards.
TAAAAATCATTAGTGCCACTATAAGAGTTAAAGAGGGTGGACAAATGATTAAAAAAATGAAATGTGTAATTATCTGACCTAAAATTATAAAATTTCATTTTTATTATTTTATTTCAAACCATAATCATCTTATCTTAAAAATTAAATTTTTTATCTATTTTTAATTGAAAATTAAATTATAAATGTAATATTTAGAAAAATTCTTAGAGTCCCCTTTCCTCTCCTATGAAAGAGAACATTTTCATATATTTTTCTCACAATTCAACCCCTATTTTTAGGACAATTTTTGACCAAATACTTTCCAATAATCCCTCCCAAATTCTATAGATCTTAGTTTTGGTATAAAACAACACTTATTGGTCATATGGTGTTAAAAATTAGAGATTTTCTAATGAAATGTTATCATTTTTAATCAAACATTTCTTTTTCATTTTTTCTTCAAGTTCCAGAAAATATAATTCAAACATGTTAAAATAATAAATAAATTAATATCCATATACAGTTATTTTATTATGTTTGTGGAATGACCCATATATATCTTATTTTCCATCAATTGTGAAAAGAATTCAATATCTGTGTGTACGGAGGACTACCGTCTCACGAACTGATGTAATTTGTTTTCCATAACCGCCTTTCAAGACTAGAGAATTGATGGAATTAAATATTATATTGGTTATTCATTACATATTTATAATTATTAAAATAAAATATATCATTTTCATTCTTACAATTCAATGTATAGAAAAATGTTAATGTTGTTCGTGCGTACATGTTACTTATCACATCCAAGAAGTGATGTAATTAATTTTTCATCACATAACATGAATGATATATATAAGGATATTTAGGTAATTAAAATAATTTTCTTGATATAATTATAAATGAATAAATATAATATTATACTTAACTGATTTTCATAACGAACATTGAAAAATGGAAATGTTACTCATGCGTATATATGGCCTACCGTGTGCATGATAGTAACGTAGTTCATTCCTCTATTCTATATATAATGGGTGGATTTACAATTTTAGTAGATATTTACAAATGATTATTATTTCATGATTATTTTTATTCACATGATAGAATACTGATGAATTTCACTATAAAAAACTTACCAAATACATTTGTGACTCATTTATATAATAAATTCAAAACATCTAGTGTAAACTTTAATAATTATGTAAAAGTTATAATATCATAATGAGTGATATAAAAGGAATAATTAAAATGGAATTGGTTCTCATGAATGTATAAATTAACCAATGTTTATTATTCAGTAATATAAATAACATACATGATGATTCAGACATAATTTAAGGGATATATTAACTGAAACACTATTTTAAATTTTAAATGATTTATTTTAGAAGTATTTATATTCCATGTACATATTTTTAAATTCATTGTTTGAATTTATTTATAAGAAAATGATATTTTTTACAAAATTTTACCCTCTAATTTCTATGAATTTTTTTCAAAATTTAATCTTTTTAAGGATAAATGTAATATAAATTATTTTAAAATTACTCTATTAATGTTACTTTTTCAAAAATATTGTTTTTATTACATATAAAGTATGAATAGAAATTCCCGCATTCATTTCTATTTAATAGTCTAAATTCTTTCGTACTATTTTACATGGTTACCTTAAAAGAAAACGTTTTCCATTTTATGTGAGCAGTATTTCAAAATTAAATATTTCCAAATAAATGGCTTCATTTATTCAAAGAATGTTTTTATTATGATATCATTCATGATTTATTTTTATTTTTATTTATTGGGAATTGTTTATATTGATTAGTGGTTAAGTGATAATCTAATGATGGGTGGTAACATGATTAACCAATGATGGGTGGTTACATGGCAATCCAAGGAAACATGGTCATGTTATAACCTCCAATGTTTTCAAATATCTGGATATGAAAGTCAAACATGTTGGTTATTCCAATTATATGATAGGTTGAGCCACATTATAGCTTACAGGTAAGCCAAATATAGCATATAAGTAGGGATGAGCCACATTATAGCTCACAGGTGAGCCCAATATAACTTAGACTATGTGTGAACCCAATTATATATCCCCAATACATAGGATAATGATTATATTTTAAGTCGATCAGGTGGTTATTCTAATTAAAAGGTGTTTGAAATGGATTTGAAATATGATGCACAAGGTTATAAAAAAGGTTTTAAATTTCTTATTGTGGGTTATAATTGATTTATTTCAGAAAACGGAGTGAGTTTTTATATGTGAAAATGTTTTATTTCATACCGTCAATGAACATTGAAGGTAAAGTAAAAAATTATACTGGTTTAATTGTTTTTCATAATACTAATGTTTTTTTAGTTTTTATGTACCATAATGAGATTTATATGCTTATCCCAAGTTGTAAAATGTTATTAATATGGTAAATGGTGAGTAAGGATGAGGATGAGGACAAGATTAAAAATGTGAAAATATTTAAAGAAATAAAAACATATTTGATTTTAAATGGGCTTCCTTTATTGGAAAATGGATACAGAGTATAAGCGGGCACTTTTAATGTATGTCAATACTTTTTATGAGTCTGTGCTAATTATCTAAGACCCTAAATATGAAAGATCATTTTGAAATTAAAAAAATTTATGGTTTTAATGTAACTATAATATGTATTTTTTAAGAATGGATCCTTACACATAATACGTGATGATTTCCTAGGATACCTCTCCCAAAATATCTATATTTTAAGGGATCCATCCTGAATCGTGTCCAAGGAGTACAATATAAACATAGTCAAAATATTTCTACCCTAAATAAGAGGGTCTGGAATAATATGAAATAAATCCATCCATTAAAATAATAAATTGAATTTCAAAACTAGGATTTCAAACTCTAATAATGGAATCATAGAACCATAAAAAACATAGAAAATATCGTGAAATGATAAGAAGTTTGTTGACCTCACCTGTTTTGATAATCCCAATTATTCTATCATATACTTTGATATTCCCAATTAATTTTTATCTATATATTAATTCATTCAATATATGATACTCTATTATTAAGATGATAATAATATTAAAATAGTCTCTAAAATATGTTAATCAATGTTTATCTATGTTTATATGAGTTCTGAAGTAATTCTAACCCAATCAGATGTGTTTTTCATAAAACAGATAAGTGTTAAGTCACTTATCTGCGTATAGCTGCTGATAAAGAGCTACTGGTACTCAATCTATCGATAGACATAGTCTACCGATAGACAGAGTCATAGATACACTAAGGTCACTGATATGTACAGAGCTACCGATAAGAACAGAGCTACTGGTAAGCATAGAACAAGTATTTCAATAGAACAGAATGGAGGTACCGATGTTCATAATTCTACTGATACACATAATCACTGGAACGAAAGAGCTACCGATAGAACCGGTATTCCGAAATTTACCAATATAGTAAGTCTACTAATATAGAGCTACCGATAGACAAAGCTATTGATAGAACATGTCTACAGAGCTACCTATAAAACAAGTCTACCGAGCTACCAATAGAGTAATTCTAGCTATAGAAGGATATACCAATATGTTAAGAGCTACCAATACCAAGAGCTACCGATACAAGAGAAAATAGCTATCAATTCAAGTTCAAAGAGCTACTGATAGAAGGGTACTGTTACACAGTCCACCGTACACATCTACCAACAGAAGGATAGTAATGATTGACCAACCAGTCAAACTCTATACTCTCAATACTATTTATTTATTAAGATAACAGTTACATTTGATGGTTTTAATGCATTTAATGATTTTTAATGAATTCTTTTACCATGTCAGGGAACTGTACCTAGTACCAATGAAAAAAGTAATCATTCCTTTTTGTCGGAGCTGAAAGCTATAAAAAGGAAGACAAAGACCAAGCTAAAATGTGGTGTCGATGTAATGAAATAGAGAGAACCAATGATCTAAGAAGGCACACTAAGGTAAAGAAGACAAAGGCCCAACAACATTCAAATGTGGTGCATTCACTCAAGGCTACATCCATACTCCAACAACACTAGACATACTCGAAGCCCCTCATTCTAGAGGAAACCACAAGCTGCATCATGAGTGAAGAAATATAACAAACACTTCATGCACACAGGCTGATAAGCTAAACCTGGAACCAAGGAAGAAAATGATACTCTATTTTTCAGAAAAAAAACCAGAGAAGGACTAAGATGTTTTTCGGACTAACGAAACGAGTCCAGAGCTGCACTTCCAATCGCTAAAGCTCTTCTAAACTCATTATCACTTTCTTTAGTGATTCTTTTTTTTACATTTCGATCAGTGTGTGTACCCTGTTTATTTTACACACACTGTCTCCTGTGCTAAGATGGAGGTTTTTCATATCCTCATTCAAACTCTATGACTCTCTTGTTTCCCACTGTGGATAGTGGTATAGGCCGAGTAAGAACTGGACATCTGTGAGCTTTTGTTTGTTATCCCACATAGAACTGTGGTAGAGGTCTTTGGACCTGGACAGTATTGTACTGTTGTTAACCCCCAATCCAGGTTGTGGATCAATTTATATAAATTGGTTGAGAAGACTAAGTCTCGGCTTGAGACTGAACCTCTGGGTTACATCTGCTTTGCATTTTTGTTTAATTCATAAGTATACTATATATATATTTCATATTCCGCGGCTAACTACATTGAAATATAATATTTTTTTAAGCTAATTTTATATTTAAATTAGAAAGTGTTTATACATATTGTAAACCAGTAAGTTAGTTTCAAAAGCCAATTTAATCTTCCGATTAAATTAACTGTGACCTAATCAGTCTTTGAGAAACTAATTGAACTTTTACACTCTCTATAAATTCACTACAGTTTAACTTTGTTTATAAATTGGGGGATATTAAGAGAATCATTTTTAACAGAAATTTCAATTGGAACTCAATTCAACCCCCTCTTGAGTATCCACTCCGACAAACATTTGGTATTAGTGGTTTGTTTTTGTTAAAGGATTTTTGAAATACTCTGTTTTTCAACAGTGATTTTAGTTCCATCTTTAATGATCTTAAATTTCTGTTAGTTCTAAATTTTATCTCTTTAAAACAATTTTCTAAAATCTAGTTATGGATAATAGACTAGAGGGTGCTAATACTAACCGGACACCTTTCTTTAATGGTACCAACTATGCCCAGTGGAAACTTAAGATGAAACTTCATTTAGAAAGTATAGCTTTTGATATTTGGACTTCCATAGAGTCGAAATATAAAATTCCAGAAACTGAAAGAACTACTTGGGATGAACCTACAAATACTGATTATAATAATAATTGTAAATATATGAATGCCCTGTATTGTGCTTTAGGAGATTAAGAGTTCAAAAAAATATCTACTTGCAAAACTGCTTATGAAATTTGGGACACTTTGGGTGTTTCTCATGAAGGAACAACCAATGTTAAAGAAATGAGATTGAATACTTATACTATTAAATATGATAATTTTAAAATGAAAACTGAAGAACCTATTTCAGATATGTATCTCAGGTTCAATGAGATAGTTATACAATTATTTCACTCGGAAAGGTTTTTCCAGCAAAGGAACAAATCATGAGAATCTTAAGATGTCTGCCAGACCGATGGAGGGGCACTTCTGTTTCAATAAGAGAATCAAGTGACATTGGAGATCTCTCTGTTAAAGATATTATTGGTAATCTTATGATATTTGAGGAAGAACTAAAGGTGAATAAGGAGGAAGACGATGAACCCAAAATAAAATCCATAGCTTTTAAGTCTACTGCTTCTGAGAGCAAAGACAAGGAGAAAATGCATGTACCTCATGATTGTTCAACATTTGAAGATTCAGACTCTGACAGTGATGCTGAGATGGATCAGATAGCCAGGAGATTCAAGAAGTACTATGGGAAAAAGAAATTCTTTAGAAAATTAATCTACAAAGGAATGTATGACAACAAAGGTCATTGGAAAATAGATTTGATGAAAGGTGACAAGAATAATGATGTAGTCTGCTATGAATGCAAAAGGAAAGGACAAATAAATGTTGAATGTCTAAAATTAAATTTCAAAATGAAATATGATTATAAGGACAAAAACTACAAGAATTCCATGAAAGCTACCTGGAGTGCTTCCGAAGACAGAACAAGTGAATCAGAGGCTACTGATTCTAAAAATAATCGTGCCAACATGTGCTTAATGACCAATACGTCTGAGGTACCTATTTCCCCTCTACTGAATGATTATTATTCTGAAAATAATAGTGATTCAGATAATGATGAAACTACGTCTAGGGCTGAACTATTTGAATATTGTAATATGCTGGAAGAAACATGTAATCAACAAAAGGACAAATATAAGTCATTAAAGAAACAACATGCTCTTACTGGCAATGTGAAATCTTCCTTTGATATAGAAAAATAAAAGAATGCTCAACTGTTAAAGGGAAATATTGAACTGAAAATGTATAATGAGCACTTAGAAAGGACTTAGAAAAACTCACCAAGGGAAAGGATACACTTTTTCAACTACTATGTAAGAAAGTTGCACCAAAATACACTGTTGGTTTGGGATACCAACCTGGACAGAGACAGTTCACTAAAACTCAATTTATCTACAAATATGGGCTAAATTATGCTTATTCAAGTTCTGGAAATTCGTATGCTTCAACTAGCTATTCATATGGTTATAGATCAAATAAATTTTATCTTTCAAAATATATTGATTCTGAAAATTATATGAAACCCATAAGACAAATTTGTGTACCCAATGATTTGATTGCTAACCTTTCTGCGCCCAAGAAGATCTGGGTACCAAAATCATTTTTTATCCAAATCTGTTTTGTAGGAAACATGTTTGAAGAGTTCTTAAAAGAAGGTATGGTACTTGGACAGTGGATGTTCAAGACATATGTATGGATATTACTATTTTTTCAAGATCCTAATCAAGGATGATGGAGGACAGGTCACCTTTGGTGATAATTCTAAAGGAAAAATCATTGGCATAGGCCTGGTTGGTAACACTAATTCAATTTTAATTTCTAAAGTTTTATTTATTGATATACTTAAGTATAACCTGTTAGTTATTTCTCAATTATGTGATTATGTCTTTAATGTTATGTTTGAAAATGATTCTTGTAATGTTTTTAATTCTAATAATGTTTCAATATTTTCAGCCTTATGAAATGAAAATGTTTTTGCTGTTGATTTAAATTCTTTATCCATACAAAATGTTACTTGTTTAAATTCATTTCATAAAAAATCTTGGCTTTGGAACAGAATATTATGACATTGCAACATCTTTTCACTTAGAAAATTGACTTGGAAAAACATAGTTAGAGGCCTACCTAAACTTGAATTCCTAAATGACAATGTTTTTAATCCCTGTCAAATGGGAAAGCAACATAATGTTTCTTTTAAATAAAAGAAAGAAGTTTCAACTTCTCAACCTCTCGAGTTGGTTCACATAGACTTGTTTGGACTTTAATGAGTTTCTAGTTTAAATGGGACGAAATATGTCTATGTCTTAGTAGATGGATTTTCAAGATATACATGGGTATACATCTTAGATCACAAAAGTGAAGCTTGTTCTTACTTTATTAAAAACTCAAAATCTGTAGAAAACCTTAGTGGACTTATGGTTAAAACTCTAAGAAGTGATCATCGCCGTGAGATTGAAAATCATGAGTTTGAATCTTATTGCTCACACAATGGCTATAGTCGTAACTTTTCTGCACTTAGGACACCTCATCAGAATGGTGTAGTAGAAAGAAAAAATAGAACCCTTCAAGAAATTGCTAGAACCATGCTAAATGAGTATGACTAGCCTGTTTACTTTTGGGCTGAAGCTGTAAATACATCTTGTTATATTATTAATAGATTCCTGATAAGAATAGTTCTTAAGAAGACCCCATATGAGTTATGGAACAATAGAAAACCCAATGTTAGTTACTTCAGAGTATTTGGATGCAAAGTTTTTATTCTTAATACAAAGGATAATCTGGAAAAATTTTCTTCTAAGAGTGATGAAGGAATTTTTCGTGGTTATTATTTAACTAGAAAAGCCTATAGAGTCTTTAATAAAAGAACCAAATTTGTGGAGGAAGCTGTTCACATCAAGATTGATGAAACTGATCCACATGAGCCTAAAAACTCTCTTTAGAATCTTTAAGAAGATTTGACTGTTCTGAACCTTAATTATAAATCTAAAGAACCTGCCATAAAAACATCAAGTTCTGGACATATTCCAGAATCTGCTTTTGTTGAACCTGAACCTATAGATGAACCTGAAATTTCTAGTCCTACCTTTACTAGATCAACTATGATTCTAAAGAATCATCCTTTGGATGCTGTCATTGTAATATTGATAGAGGGACATAGACTAGAGCTTATCTAAGAAATCAGGTTGAACATTAACCCTTTCATTCATAGCTAGAACCTAAAAATATCAAAGATGCTTTCAATGATGAATTTTGGGTAATGGCTATGCAAGAAGAGTTAAATCAATTTGAAAGAAACAAAGTCTGGGAATTAGTTGACAGACCCAAGGACACTTTCACAATAGGCACTAAATGGGTTTTTAGAAACAAAGTTGATGAATCTGGAAACATAGTTAGAAACAAAGCTAGACTAGTTGCACAAGGATATAGTCAAGAGGAAGGTATAGAATATGAGGAAACCTTTTCACCTATAGCCAGATTAGAAGCCATTAGGATCTTACTTGCCTATGCTGCTCATCTGAATTTCAAGTTATATCAAATGGATGTCAAAAGTGCTTTTCTAAATTGTTTCATAATTGAAGATGTTTTTGTTGAACAACCACCTGGATTTACAAAACCTCATTTTCCAAATCAAGTTTTCAAACTTTCTAAAGCTTTATATGGTTTAAAACGATCTCCAAGAGCTTGGTATCATAGACTTTGTAACGTTCTTACATCAAAAAGTTTTACTAATGGGATTTCTGATCCAACAGTTTTTATTAAAAGAATTTCTAAAGATGTTAGAACAGTGCAAATCTATATTTATGATATTATTTTTGGATCTTCTAAACATTCTTTATGTACTGATTTTTCAAAGAGTATGCAAAATGAATTTGAAATGAGTTTAATGGGAGAAGATAAATATTTTCTTGGATTTCAAGTTTTTCAAAATTAAAATGGTATTATTTTAAATCAATGTAAATATACAAAGGATCTTTTAAAACGTTTTGTTTTGGATAGTATTATGGAATGTGATACTCCTATGAGTAAATTCTATAAATTGGATGTAGATGAAACTGGGAAACCCGTGGATCAAACCAATTACAGAGGTATGATTGGAATCTTACATTACCTTACTGCTAGTCGACCAGATATTATGTTTAGTGTGTGTATGTGTGCAATATTTCAAGATAATCATAAGGAATCTCATTTACTTGCTATTAAAAGAATCTTTAAGTATCTTAAACACACTGTAAACTTAAGTTTGTTTTTTCCAAAAAGACAATCGTTTCAGCTAATGAGTTATTCAGATGCTGACTTTTCTGGTTGCAAGTTAGATCGAAAAAGCACATCTGGAACATGTCATTTACTGGGAAAATATTTAGTATCTTGGTTTAGTAAAAAATAGAATTCTATAGCATTTTCCACTGTCGAAGCAGAGTATATAGCTGTTGGTAGTTGCTGTGCCCAAATTTTGTGGATGAAACACACTCTCTTGGACTATGGATATGAATTTAAGCATGTCTCTATCAATTGTGAAAATAGTAGTGAAATTAACAACTCGAAGAACCCTGTATCTCACTCTAGGACCAAACACATTTATGTAAGGCACCATTTCTTGAGAGATCATTATCAAAAGGGTAATATTACTCTTGAATGTATTGGTACTGAACATCAATTAGCTGACATTTTCATCAAACCATTATGTTCAGATAGGTTAAGATACATTAGGCATGAGTTAGGTATGTTTAACCATGATCGGTAGCTACCTCACCATTGTAAATTCTCACTGATGTAATCTCACCAATGTAACCTCACCGATGTAATCTCACCGATGTAATCTCACTGATTTAAATTCTCACAGATGTGAATCCTCACCGATGTAATACCTCACCGATGGACCTCACTAATAGGAACTCTCACTGATAAACTCTACTGATGAGTGCACTGTTTTAAAACTTCTATCTGCCACCAGAATATGAATCTTTTTTACTTATATTTCATTTTATTCGATTATTTTAGGATTCCTAAATGATAAAAACTATGTCCTAGCTACTTCTCAATCCACTGAGCCGCAAACCCATTACCCTCAAACCTTAGCCCCCGAATCTCTCAAGAACCCTAAATCCCTCGAACCAGCGATGTACAAAACCAAAATTCCTACCATCATATATGACACTATTGAGCCTAAATCGAAGAAGCAAATGTCCAGGCCAGAAGCAAGTGGTAGTATTGTTAGAACTCAGTCAGGTAGGCGAACAGTGAATCCTCATTTGCAGAATAGAGTCATTTTGATTGAAAAAGAGCTCTATGTGGAATGGATGTTTCCTAGCAAGTCATTAGTCCTCGAAGTGCTTGAAGATCAAAAATGGGTAGATTGTTTTTTGAACAACAATGGTCCCTACTATCCGAAGCTAGTGAAGCAGTTTTATGAATTTATAATCCTTGATAAATATTAAAAATGGGAACCGAGTGTCTTCTTATGTGAATGGAAAGGATATAACTTTCTCATCCGTTGAGTTGACTGAATGCTTGAAGGATCCACATGAAAGTGTATCTGGATATGTCTCGAATGCAATTCCACCTACAAGTGATATATTAGATTATGAGACTGCTTTGGAACAGCTTACTGGTGATGGAAATTAAAGACAAGTAGTAGCTTCAGAAATGGATGGAGAGAAAATATTGTTGTTCAAATTTGTTCAGCATGTTTTAATACCTAGGAGAGGAGACTTTTCAAATTTAAGATATCAGGAGATCTATCTTCTGCATCTCCTGAGACATTGTGTGAAAGTGAATCTATGCAGATTGCTGATGATGAAAATGGAGGACATGACAAGGCCGAAATCAAAAAAACAATGCCCTATTCTTTGCTAAGTTGATCTCTAATATGAACAAAGTAAAAGGGGTTGCTGAGTCCCAAGATGAGACAGTGGTAGTAAGGAATAAGTTCTGTATCACATCCACAGTTTGAAAATACATGAAGATAAATTGGAACCCATGGATAGGTGAATGGGTTAATGATGACCAGAAGGTCTATGATAAATTTAATCATGTGGATCATCCTTCAAGACCTAAGGATGTGATGTATCAAGGTCTAGGACCTAATGAAGAGGATCCTTAATACAGTGATGAGACTGAAGAATAAGAAACTACTACGGATGATGGGAGAGATCTGGACTTGCCTCCATGTCCAGCTGCTAAAATTGTATCTTCAAAAAAGGAAGCCTTAGTTGAAGAATAGGCACCTGCTGATAAAAAAGTCCAGCCAGCCCCTGACCATAAAGAAGAAAAGGAGAATGAATCAGAAGCATCAGATTCTGCGAGTTTATGTCTGATTCCATTAACTGGAAGCTCAGTTGTGCCTACTGATGATGCAGTAGGAAAAAGGGAATAAGTTGTACCTAATCTAGAGGATCCTCCTGCTGTTACAGAGATGGAAATGATAGTAGAAGAATATTCTCAGGAAGAAAGACCCATTGAGAATTCCCCTGTTGTACAAGAGAATGCGCCCATTGAGGGGGAGCATCAAACCAAGTTTGGAAGTGTTACAGTGGCTGTTGAAATTGAGGATTGGGCAGAAGACCCAGGTTTTGTGGTCTATAGTTTAGACTATCCTAACTCCGATAATGAGGAATCTCTAAATAGAACAAAAATAATTTATGATGTTGAGTCTGAGTTGCTGCCTGAAGATGTGGTAAGAATGCATGACCTGGATAAGTTAAAGAAAAAGCTTAAGGACAATTTTGTGGAAGAGACAAGGAAGATGGAAGCTTCACTGGTGTGATCAATCCAATCGATTATTACTGACTCAATAGACAGTATAGCCTCTGAATGTGTATCTATTTTAGTTGCACCTACTGATTTGATCACCAAGGATGACCTTGAATCCTTAAAGGAAGAGCTGAAAGAGTGTTTTAGTGCCTCAGTTGCTGAGATGAAGCAATTTTTTTTGAAGAGATGAGTATGTTGGAATGATCTTTTGAACTCTCTATCAGTTGGAATTTTTCATCCTTTAGGGCCAAAATAGTGGAATATGTTAAAGATTGAGAGACTCAAGTGTATAGAATGGAATCAGATCTTGAATCCCTAAAGAAATCGGTTATCTATTTTGAATCTTACATGAGCTCAAAATCCCAAGCAGACAAGGATTTAGCCTATGTCAAAAGTGTTGTAAGTCAGATGGTTTCACTGTTGGAAGGTTTTAAAACATACATGAAAGATCATGTTAAAACCCAGGATTCCCAAGTTCAAAATATTATTAGTGGGTTGACCAAAATCTTCAAGGAAACAGTTACCTTATCTATTGGTTCTGTTGCATCTAAACCCTCTGTGGATTTGAATCAAATTTGAGCTGTGATGAAGGAGGAGCTTGGTTCAGCATCAACCAGTGGCTCTGTGGACTCATCTAATTTGAGAAATGTTGTGCCTTCTACTATATATTCAGCTATAGAAATAAGAAAGATAGTCCAAGACTATATGAGAGAAGCTTCTGCCTCTCAAAAAGAAGTGAAAGATAAGGTGGACTCCTATTTCCAAAATATTTACACGAAGAACCAAATGACCAACCATTTCAAGCTTCTGATAGAGAATATGAAGCTGCCTCCTGTAAATCAAGACTTCAGAGAACATGTTAGCATGCTAAGGGAATTGACTCCAGTGTTGGACAAATTCATGGATAAAAAGGATGACTTCATATCTGCTATGGAGAGAGGAGGAATAATTATGGATTTCATAAATCTTTTGCTGCCTTTTCTTCATGTTGATGCTAGGCCAGTGATTGTACCTCCAACCTTACCTGCCTCTGCCTCTACTGCATCTCCAGTTCAAATGACTCCTTCTCAAGCCATCTGAAGCCTTACTCCTATGATAAGTCAAAGAACACCTCAGTATAGGCTAGGCACAGTGTCTGTTGCTCAGCCTCTTGTGATCATCTCTGCTGTTCCTAAGCCTTCACCTGCACCCACACCACCTGAATCCTCTTCTGATCCCAAGGGAAAATCTCATATTGAGTATGTGGATTGATAAAGTGGCTAAGATGTTTGATACTAATTCTTTGTATTGTGTTTCCTGTCTATGTACCATTTTGTACCATTTAATACAAGTGGATTTCTTTTATTTATCATTTTTTCCTCTTTTCTTTGTTGTTTCCCACTTTTTGATTATCACAAAGGGGGAGAAATATTCTAAAAAGATTTTAAAAGGGAAATAGATATTCATATTACCAAAGAGAAGGAAATATTCACCAAGGGATAGAATAAATATTGGGGAGAATGTACCAAATAAGGATAAATTTTATCTAAGAGCTATCATGTTTTTCCTCTCTGATACTATTGAATTTAATTCTCCGATACTACTACATTTAATTCTCTGATACAATTGCATTTAATTCTATCTCTTATACATTATGGTCTGTAATATACTATTTTCTCGGATACAATTGAATTTAATGATATATCCTCTAATACAATTACTCACTATTTTAAAATGATAATATCATAAGTTGTGATTATCAAAACGGGGGAGATTGTTGACCTCACCTGTTTTGATAATCCCAATTATGCTTTCATATACTTTGATAATCCTAATTAATGTTTATCTATATATTAATTCTTTAAGTATATGATACGTGATTATCAAGATGATAATAATTTTAAAATAGTCTTTGAAATATGTTAATCAATGTTTATCTATGTTTATATGAGTTCTGAAGTAATTCTAACCCAATCAGATGTGTTTTTCATAAAATAGATAATTGTTATGTCACTGATCTGCGTATAGCTGCTGATAAAGAGCAACTGGTACTCAGTCTACCGATAGACTTAGTCTACTGATAGACAGATTCACCGATACACTAAGGTCACTGATATGTACAGAGCTACCGACACGAACAGAGCTACCGCTAAGCATAGAACAAGTCTTTCGATAGAAAAGAATGGAGCTACTAATGTGCATAAGTCTACTGATTCACATAATCACTAGAGCAATGGAGCTACCAATAGAACCAGTCTACCGGCAGTTACCGATAGAGTAAGTCTACTGATACGGATCTACCGATTGACAGAGCTACCGATAGAACAAGTCTACAGAGCTACCGATAGAACAAGTCTACCGAGCTACTGATAGAGTAAGTCTACTGATAGAAGGAGATACCGATATATTAATAGCTACCAATACCAAGAGCTATCGATTTATGTGAAAAGAGCTACTGATGCAAGTTCAAAGAGCTACCGATGGAAGTTTACTGTTACACAGTCCACCATACACATCTACTAACAGAAGAATACTAATGATTGACCAACCAGTCAAACTGTATACTCTCAATACTATTTATTTATTAAGCTAACGATTACATTTGCTGGTTTTAAAGTAGTTAATGTTATTTAATGAATTCTGTTGCCATGTCAGGGAACCGTACCTAGTACCCATGCAAAAAGTAATCATTCCTTTTTAATGAAGCTGAAAGATATAAAAAGGAAGATAAAGACCAAGCTGAATGGTGGTGTCGATGTAATGAAACAGAGAGAACCAAGGAACTCATAAGGCACACGATGTTGAAGAAGAAAAAGCCCAACAACATTCAAACGTGGTGCATTCACTCAAGGCTACATCCATACTCCAAGAACACTGGACATACACAAAGCCCCTCATTCTAGAGGAAACCAAAATATGCATCTTGGGTGATGAACTACAACAAACAATTCATGAAATCGTGATGATAAGCTAAACCTGGAACCAAGGAAGAAAAAGATACTCTGTTTTTTAGAACAAAAACCTGAGAAGGACTCAGAAGCTTTTCTGACCAACCAAACGAGTCCATAGCTACACTTCCAACCACTAAATCTCTTCTAAACTCATTCTCACTTTCTTTAGTGATTCTTTTATTTATATTTCGAGCAGTTTTTGTACCCTGCTTATTTTATACACACACTGTCTCCTGTGCTAAGCTAGAGGATTCTCAAATCCTCATTCAAACTCTATAACTCTCTTGTTTCCCACTATGGATAATGGTAGAGGTCGGGTAAGACCTGGACAGCTTTGAGATGTTGTTTGTTTTTCCTACATAGAATTGTGGTAGAGGTCTTTGGACCAGGACAGTATTGTACTATTGTTAACCCCGATCCAGGGTGTGGATCAATTTAAATAAATTGGTTGAGAGGACTATGTCTCGGCTGGAGACTGAACCTCTTGGTTACATCTTCTCTACATTTTAGTTTAAGTCAAAAGAATACTTTATATATTTCATATTCTGTTGCTAACTACTTTGAAATATAATTTTTTTTTGAAGTTAATTTGATATTTAAATTAGCGAGTGTTTATACTAATTGTAAACCAATAAGTTAGTTTCAAAAGTCAATTTAATCTTCAGATTAAATTAACTGAGACCTAATCGGTCTTTGAGAAACTAATTGAACATTTACACTCTATATAAATTCACTACAGTTTAACTTTGTTTTTAAATTGGGGGATTTTAAGAGAAATATTTTTAACAAAAATTTTAATTGGAAATCAATTCACCCCCCTCTTGATTATCCACTCCAACCAACACTATTTTATAGGATAAAAATAGATGATACATAAAATGTATTTCTTATAATGATATTATTGATTTTTATGGAATTATAAAAAATAATTTAATATAATGTTCCTTAAAAGATATTATCTCATCACTATGATTTATACTTGGTGAGACTGAGGTAAGAGTTTTGAAAACCCTTATGAACATTTCACATACAGTTTAGGTGAAATAACCTAATTCAGACCTCATGCACTAATAAATATTCGGTATATTATGTGATTAGAGAATGTATGATTAATTTGTGAGAAAGAGTTATCCATATATATATATTAATCCATTACACATATCTTATCAAATATCATTTTTAATTATAAAATAAATATTGTGGGAAATTGAAACATAATTTATGTTATCATTATTTGTGAGTTCAAAAAATGTGTGATTATTTCTAAAGATAAAAAATTATTCACCAACTAATGAGTTACCTAACACTATTGTAACAATTAGTATTAAAATGTTTTTTGAAAAAACCCTCAAGGTAACATTGAAGCATTTTTGGGATGATTGTGTTTGATGAAAAGGAGGGTTTCCTTGGATAGTTGTGGAGTTCTAGAGAAATTATTGAAAAAGATATGATGGAAAATAAACATTAAAGAGGAATATATGATCTAGAGGTGGTAAAAAATTATTGTTTACATAGTGGCACCATTTCCCAGTGTTTGACAAAATTTTCGGCCTCTAAATCGGGAAAATTAATAAACATGTTTTTGGAAAATCATTTTTCATGGAACAATGAAGGTTATTTGGAAACATGAATGTAAGGAATGTTTCACGGTCAGAATGTGGAAAAATGGAAAAGGCATGATTTGCGTGAATGATTTGGAAATATGTGTGAAATATGAGTATAAAAAAAAGAGGTATGTGGGCCCAATGTGATTTCAAATGTTTTTTTACACGATCTAAGAGGGTTTTCCGTGAGGTGTCAGGTTTTTGCACATAGGGATTAAAAATTATTATCTATAAGAGGTGACCCCATACCTCATTTTATTTACCTCAATACATAGAGAAAATCGGATTTTTGAAGCACATATTTTTTTTAATTCAAGAGAGTTTCATGCAAGAATTCGATTTTCGCGCATGCTAAGAAAGTTGTGCATATGATTTGAGTTGTGAATAAGATTGTAGTTGCACTGAAGAGGTGTTTCGGGACAACAGTGGAATCATCAGAACAACGGGTAAATGTTGTGCGTAATCCACCATAAGGGTTGGACGAAATATATGTATTTTCACACTACTTCTGTGGTAAAGAGGTATTCAATAGTGGATAAAAGTGGGATATTAATAGAGTATCAACCTAAAGTGGAAGAAGAATTAATTATAGATAATTAAAGGAGAAAAATTTCTATAAACCGTGAGTGGATAATCTGAAAAATCAGTTATCACACTTGAGTTGAGAGAGCAGTGGTATTTCAAATTGTGGTTGGTTGTAAACCGGGATTCACAGTGAGTCCACTCCAAATTTTGTAAACCACTATTCTCTTTTAGTGGATTTGATATATCGACACATCACAATTGTATGATCATTGAATGTAATGTGGTGGGGGGGAACCATGTAAAATCGATGTGTCTGCTACATGCTTTAATTTTCATTTTTACCTTGCTACAGGAAAGAGATATAGAAAATAGTTTTTATCTAACAACAAAACAAGATCAAATGTGGCAGTTGTTTTAATCTAGAATTCCAAGATTCACCCCATAAGGTATTTGACTTAGTGTACATTTCAATTGGTATCATATTGAAAGGTTAATATCATTGTTTCTCTCTCTATAGAGGTCATCAATCACAAAGGGGTTCCTATAATAGACGTGAATAATTTTCATCTTTGGAAGAATATGATTCCACAATAATTTCGATCCTTAGGAATGGATTTCTTTACAATAGTGTTTCATGGTATTTCATCAAATAAAGATAGAGGTGCTTTAGGAGAAACCAAACAAATGGTGTTGGATATTGATTCCAAAGGAAACATGGCATTAGGGGGATACCTATCAAATGTTATATATACGATGGTTATGTCATGTAAAAAATAACATGCTATGTGGGAGAAACACTTTATTATATATGCAGGTTATTCAATGGTTAGAGAGGAAAAGATACTGGTTCTATTCAACATGTATAATATTCTGAGAATGAACCCAAATAATTTTGTTGATACATTCATTAACAGTGTGAATATGTATTGGATGTCATGCATGGTCTTAAAAATATTATTTAAAATGGAGATATAATCTAGTGTATCTTGATATGAATTCCCCCTTTAATTTAGTCCAAAAGTTTCAAATATTAGAGGACAAAGATCCAAAAGAGATATCATTGGATAGCCACCATAGTACTATTGTAGCATATGAGATACAAAATGAGGAAATTGAGACTATAGAAATAGGGAATTCCAAATATGTGAAATTCATGGCTATAAAGAAGCTCATCATTTAAAAAATACCATCGGGCCATACACATAAAAAATATAGAGATGGGAGACCATCTCTCTCTAAAAATAATCAGATAATTAGGAATCACAATCTAATTTTCCATTCATTGTGGCAATGGATGCCTCCTTTCATGCACCTAGGTGATTAGAATCCCACCACTTAGACGAGAAGTAGATCTGTAATGTGCACGGTCTTGAAAATATGAAAAAAAGAATCCCTTCAAGAAGATATCATTGTCTGCACGTCAGTTGGAAGAACAAGAGGGATCTCCTTCCTTGAAGATCTTAAATGTACGGATCTGTCCAAAACTACCGTTACGAAGCCTCTATTAAGAAAGAAATTGGATGATGGAAATTTCATTGTAGAGGCCTATCCAGAGGCCCTTCTGTAGCATACAATAAAGTGTAATTTTTATATTATGGGTCGCACTTCATACCTTAAGAGTGATGATCCTTGGCTCTACTCTGATATTTAATTAAGAATCACTCACTGCTGAGGCTTCTCTAATTAGAAACTAATTCTAATTGGATGTGGTTATTTTCATATTTTATTAAAATCATTGGAGGAATTAAATCATGTATTGAAATTAGGAAACATTCATCTTAAACCTGGTCTCCATCGAATCTCAGAATGGGAGCGACCATTTAATCCTCACACTCATAAGAACAAAATGAAGAATGCATGGATTCAATTGCATGGTCTTAACTGGTTCTTCTGGAACCATAAGATTCTTAATGACATGGAATTATATGTATGTAGCCATATTATGATTGATAAACGTACCCTTACTGTAGAATTATGATTTTTTATTCGGTATTGGTGGAAATAAACCAAGACTCCTAACTCCTGACTGCTATTAGATTTATTGACAACGATTATAAAACAAAAGTTATAATTGAATATGAAATAAAACCCTTTTGAGAACATTTCATGATACTTGGAAATTCCATCTATAACTGTAGGGTTGTGAAAATACAAACTATCCACCCAAAAGACAATGATTGGAATGAGGTTAGAATCATTAGTGGGAAGGCTAATGTAATTGGAAAACCTAAACCCCTTATGAAGAGAAATGATATTTGGGTAAACAAAACAGTTCACCTAAACCATATTGGAGATATCTTGGGTAATACATGGGATGATCTGGTTGAAGTTTAAGAGAATGAAAAAGTAGAGAAAGATATTTTAGAATACATTGCAAAACTGATTATGGAGGTTATTGAACAATCTGAACAGTTAATGGAGGAGCCTCATAAAAGCCCCTCTAGTAAACCATTGCATAATTCTTTTGGTGTCATAGAATCTACTGTGACCCACACTATTAAGTTTGATCCGCGCCTCTCATCAAATATAGATAATGAACAGGTTCTGGCACCTAGTTCCCTAGATTTCTATGGCTTGGTCAAGTCACAGTAGGTACAAACTGGTGATAGAAAAGCGGGTTCTATCTCCCATCTTATTGAATGCAGTAAAGGTCAGAAGGTCCACAGCCTTGGTAAATTTTCTTTCCCTACTTACTGTATGGGTATTGGCTCTCAACAGGGGATTTTCACTATACCGTGTACTATGAACAATGTCACCAATCACTGAAATGAGTCTACTGAAGGGAGGAACACAAACAATTCATCCACAGACATGGATAGGGATGGACAACTCTCATAACCTTCAACTACTGAAGACAATTTAGACAGACCAGTGGGTAGTTCTGGTCATATTTCATCATCCTTTGTTACCATAAGTATGGATACAAATCCAACTATCAACGAACAAAAAAGGTAAGATGGTTGACAATTTTTTCAGTCCTCTTTCCTTTCTTCCATGAAAGAACATTGAACAGTTTGTTCCTATAGTGTGTGTGGAACATGACAATTCACAACTGGTACACCCTAGTGGAAAATACATAGGTTCACATATTACTCATAATGATACATTGCACAATAAAATAGGTAATAGTCATCTTGATGAAAATAATTTACCATTTAATGCTGTTAAAGTTTATGATGCCTCCAATAAGGTTAATAGTGATAGATTGTTTAGTAGTATAGTAACCACATTTGAAAATAATGATATGCATGATATATCCAAAGAAACATTGATTACATGACCCACTTCTATCCCTTATCATTCTTCTAAAGGCATTAAGGACAAAAAATCAATCATAAATATGTTTATTAATCCCATACGATCATATAGACAGAAGGGCTCTGATGGTATGAAAAATGGGAGTGCTAAATCCAAATGTTGGTATAAATGTAGATCTTGTTATTGAATTATCATGATATTTCTTACGCTGACACCATTATTGTTTTTAAAATAATTGTTATTATTCAATGTCCTTTTATTTTTTCCATTGATGAAAGTAAGATTAACATTTCAACAAAGCCACTACATTTCCATCATTTTGGTTACTCTTTCATAGGTAAAAACCATTCTAATTCCAACACTGTGTTGAGTCAATAAGGTTTTACTAATGAATTTTCCTTTCCTTCATACTTTGGGGAGATTGGTGAGTCACTATGGTTTTCTTATGACCTGACTATTCCTTCTTGTTTTGAAAATCACAAACACATTATCTTAACGAAAATTCCATTTTACCCTGTGTTTTTGTTCAATAAGGAAAATTTTCCTTTCCCAAGGAAATTTATCCTTACCTTGTTTAACTTTGTTCGTTACCTTGTTTAAGTATAAAATTCGGTGTCATATCTACATACATGGAATCGTATGATACTTAGATATGAAGCATTCTATTTTATGATCCGAATTCTGGATAAGAACTTTTATAAAGATTCAATCCGAATTTTGGTTACGAACATTAATGAATTCCTATCATGAATTCTGAGTACAAACTTTTATAATGTTCCATTATGAGTTCTGATGATGAATTCTGAATACGAATTATCATTACGAATTCTGGTGATGAATTCTGCTTATGAATTCTCATTATGAATTCTGATGATGAATTATGATTATGAATTCTCATTACAAATTCTGATGATGAATTCTCATTACGAATTCTCATTATGAATTCGGATGATGAATTATGATTATGAATTCTCATTAAAAATTCTGATGATGAATTCTGATTACGAATTCTCATTATGAATTCTAATGATGAATTCTGATTATGAATTCTGATTACAAATTCTGATGATGAATTCTGAATAAGAATTCTCATTATGAATTCTAATGATGAATTCTGTTTACGAATTCACATTATAAATTCTGATGAGGAATTATCATAATGAATTCTGAATCCGAATTCAAATTACAAATTCCATAAATAAACAGAATCTTAATATTCTTGTATTATAGACTCTGAAATTTTACTTACACTCTGAATTGTTGAGTTTGTTATAAAACGATGTCATGCTTTCAGTTACACACGTTTTGTTATAAACCGATGTCATATATTTTTTTCTAACTAACTGTTGGTTGAGTGAAACGTGTACAGGTCCCTCCGAGATTTTAGGGAAAATTTGACCATTGGAGGAGGGAGCCGACCGTTGGACCCACACCTATAAATAGTGGCCCATTTGAACGACCTCAACAACTGTTCATGACTGTTCTGAAATTCTAGATATTACATGCTGAAGTGATTTCTAGAGAGAGACTCTCATTTCCCAGTGGATACTGAACTTGTTGTTCAGTTTTTTCTTCGTGTGACTCCAAATGTTGCTGAGTACATTCGAGGACTTCCAGGGATAGGAAGACAAAGGTGCCAACTACCTTAAAGATCCTGATAAGAAAAATACTGATTTTATAATTATTTCAAAAAATCTTGAGGAAGTAAATTCTGAAAAGAATAAACATTCTAATGATCTAGAAAAAGTAATTTATAAGAAAAGTGTTTTTGAGCCTAGCTCTAGTTCTAGATCTAGTGATTTTGAAGATAAAAACATTGTAAACTTTCATTAAGTTTCAATTCCCTGAACCATATTTTTGGATTCACTTTGTTTTGAGGTTTTGTGAATTACCTTGTTTAAACTTTTTTAAACATAACTATCTTTAAAAGATCTAAAAGAATTTTTAAATGAATACAATTCACCCCCACTTGTATTCTAAGCATCATTAGATACATTATACATTATCTCTGTTATTTCGATCCTACAATTGGTATTATAGAATATATCATACTCACCATACCATCTCACAGTTGGTATCAGACGATTGGTTCAATCTAAATTGATCTCACGATTAGATTCAGAAGAGAATCTATCGCAATCTAATTTTTTTTTTCGGATTCAAATTTTTGGACTCATAAGTTTGGATTGGTTTTTTCATAGAGTTACTCTTGTTATATTTTCCTTTGCTGAATTTTTTTTCTCTTACAATCTTTGTTACTGACAAGCTTCTGTGGAAAGCTTTTTCTTAAAAATGATGGGAGTGAATGTTGGTTCTATTGAAAATCTCAATCCAACAAGACCAACTATTTTTGATGGAAGTGATTATGAATATTAAAGAGATCGCATGAAGACATTTATTATTAATACTGGAGTTGATAATTTTGTTATGCTTACTGGTGGATAAAAAATTCCTGACAAGGACGTTAGTACCTTCACAAATCAAGTGAAGCATGAATATCAACTTAACTATAAGGTACGCAATACTTTTCTTTGCTCAATGAAAAGAAAAATATATATATATATATATATATATATATCCAAATCTCATCTTGTGAAGATGCAAATTGTATTTTAATGAAATGTGAAGTTACTCACTTTGGAACATCCAGAGTCATTAAAATAAGAAGAGCCATGCTTAGAGATGAATATCATGGTTTTAGTTTTCCTTATGGTGAACCCATTTGTAAGGTGCAACAAAGATTTATGACTATTGTTCATAGTTTACAATCGATGGGAGAGAATGTTTTGGATGATGGAGCTCTTTTTGATAAGATCATAGACATTATTCCTAATGAGTGGGAATCCAAAGAAACTGTTATTGATGAGAACAGGAAGGTTACTCAAATATCCTTAGATGAGCAGTTTGGAACCCTTCTTCAACATGAAACAAGGATGAAGAGAGATGCTGAAAACATAAAAAAGAAGAATGGGAATGGTACTGTTTCTTTTACTACAACATCAAATCATACGAAAGCTAAGACTCAGGAGAGAGTTACTAGATCTAAGTCTAAGAAGGTTGTTATACAATCTGAATCCAGTGGAAGTGAGTCTTTAGAAAATGTGTTAGAAAATCTTTCTCATAGGATGAACAAGATAGCTGGACAGATAAATTTTCAATCCATGTATAAGAAGAAAGATTAGAAAGATAAGAAATATTCTGAAGTCAGATGTTATGAATGCAAGAGAGCTGGACATATAAGACCTGACTTTCCCATGCTTAAGAGAAATTAAAGGAAAGAAAAGCATTCTAAAAGAAATAGTAAGAAGTATTACAAATACAAATCTAAGAAAGTCTTGAAAGCTAATGACACTTGGAGTGCCAGTGATGGTGACTCTTCAGATGAATATTAGGATTATGAATCTTCTAGACAGAAGAATCTTGGTCTAATACCTTGAAAAGATATTGAAAATTATTGTTTTATGTCTAAGGTACATAATGATGAATCATTGACCACTATTTCTTTGAATTGTAATTATATTTAATATTTTAACTCTTCAGATGAACAATCTACTTCTGATGAAGATAATACTTTTCCTATATATGAACAAGTTTCTAGGTTTTCCAAACTTCGTGAGATTGAGAATTAAAAACTCATAAAAAAACCTGACAAGGAAAATTATAGGAATACTATTCTTACTAATGAGATATTAGATCTTTCTAAAGATCCTGATAAGAAAAATACTGATTTTATAATTATTTCAAAAAATCTTGAGGAAGTAAATTCTGAAAAGAATAAACATTCTAATGATCTAGAAAAAGTAATTTATAAGAAAAGTGTTTTTGAGCCTAGCTCTAGTTCTAGATCTAGTGATTTTGAAGATAAAAACATTGTTATCAAACTCAAGTCCAAAATATTTTTCTTAATGAAGATTTTGTCTAACTTTACTTGAGGTAAAAAAAAATTATAATATGTATTCACAAATACGGCCTTTAAGAAACAATTCTGGATTTTTTTATACCCATGATAAACCAACTTTCAGCAACAGTTATTCTGTTCATCAATGTCAACCATTTTGTAGCAAGTGCCAATGTAGAGGGCATTGGAAAAAGATTTGTTATTTAAACAAAAACCAGTCTTTAGGTATTCATAAGGATTATTTTTCTAAGATGATATGGGTGCCTAAAATTTTACTTTTTAAGATTTCTGGATCCAAGCATGTCTGGATTCCGAAAAAATAATTTTTTTCTTATTTTCAGGAAAATAGAGAAGATACCAACCACAATACATGGTGCATGGATAGTGGATGTTCCCGACATATGACTGGTAAAAAAAACTATTTTGAAAAGATTATCAAGACAAAGGGAGGAAAAGTAACTTTTGAAGACAATGTCCAGGGAGAAACTGTTGGAATAAGTAATATTGTTCTTCTGGGAAAAACATTAATTTCAAATGTTTTATTTTTTAAGGGTCTTAAGAACAACCTCATTAGTATAAGTCAAATATGTGATGAAGGATACCTTGTGAATTTTAGGAATGAAAAGTTCTTTGTTCACAATTCCAAGGAAGAGTTTATTCTCTCTTTACATAGGCAAGAGAATGTATACACTTTGAACATAGAAGATCTTAGGATCCATGACTTACCTTGTCTTAGTGAAATGGAAGATCATTCTTGGTTATGGCATAGAAGGTTAAGAAACTATAACCATAGAAACCAATGTAAAATCTATAAGAAGAAACTAGTTGAGGATCAACCGGATCTTAGATTTGATTTTTATAAAGTTTGTGATACTTTTCAGTATGGAAAGCAATAGAAATCTAGTTTTAAATCAATCGGTGAAGTCTCACCTACTAATGAATTGCAGTTAGTGCATGTGGATATTTTTGGACCCACACAAACTGGAATTATTGGTGTAAAATACTATGTGTTTGTCATAGTTGATGATTACACTAGATTTACATTGGTCTATTTTCTAGAAAATAAACTTGAAGCTTTTTCTTATTACAAAAGTTTTAGAGCCCAAGTTAAAAAAGAGAAAAACCTTCCATTGAAAACTGTTCATAGTGATCATGGAGGAGAATTTCAAAATTATGATTTTGAAAATTTTTGTAGTAGAAAAGGTATTAATCACAACTTTTCAGCACCTAGAACTCCTCAACCAAATGATGTAGTTGAAAGAAGAAATAGAATTCTGAAGTGATAACTTGAACCATATTGAGTGAATATTCTATAGTTAGACATTTTTGGGCTGAAGCTGTAAGTACTACTTGTTATAATATAAATCGTGTCTTGATTAGACCTTTTCTTAATAAAACATATTATGAGTTATTGAATGATAGAATACTAAGACTTTCATACTTCATGGTTTTTGGTTGCAAAGTATTCATTCTAAATAAAAAATATAATCTGCACAAATTCACACCAAAATCCGATGAAGGAACATTCATAGGCTACTCCACAACTTCTAAGGCTTATAGAATTTTCAATAAAAACACTCGTACTATAGAAGAAACAGTACATGTCAAATTTGATGAGTCTGATCCTTTTGTTTTTAAACAACCTCAACCTACATCATCAGATGTGTTTTCAAAAACTGATTATCAACATATTATATAAGATCCTTTTGATAAGGAAAATGTTCAAGAAAATGGTTCTAAAACATTTACCCTAGAAGATTTTCTACCATATGTTGATGAACAAGTTTTACAAAACCCTAATCCATCATTTCTAAAGAATCATCCCAGTGATTGTATCATTGGTGATGTAAATCAACCTATAAGGACTAGAAGTTCCTTAAGGAATGAAACAGAACATCTATCATTTCATTCCCAATTAGAACAAAAAAGAACTGATGAAGATTTAAGAGAAGATGATTGGATAAAAGATATAAAATATGATCTAAATGAATTCGAAAGGAATAATGTATGGACCTTAGATGAAAGACATAAGGAAACCACTGTTATTGGAGTAAAGTGGGTCTTCAGAAATAAGTGTGATGAAAATGGAGTCATAGTAAGAAATAAATATAGATTAGTTACTAAAGGATATAACCAACAAGAAGTAATATACTATAGAGAACCCTATGCTCTAGTATCTAGACATGAATCTATTTGTATCTTACTTTCCTTTGCAGTATTCTTCAATTTTAAACTTTTTAAATGGATGTGAAATGTTCTTTTCTTAACGGTTATGTCCGAGAATAAGATTATGTAGAAAAAACTTCTGTCTTTGAAGACACAAAATATCCTAATCATGTTTTTAAACATACCAAAGCTTTGTATGGACATAAACAATACCCTCGAGCTTGGTATGATAGACTTACAAGATTTTTGCTTCAAAATAATTATGTTAAGGGAAATGCAGATCCAACCCTTTTTATAATGAAAGAAAATATTTTTTTTTGATTGTTCAAATATATGTTTGATGACATTATATTTGGTTTAACTCAACAATCTCTAACTGATTCCTTTGTGAATCTAATGAAATCTGAGTTTGATATGAGTATGATGGGTGAGTTAACATTTTTCCTTGGTATTCAAATTTCACAAAAACCTAAAGGAAACTATATATATGAACATAATTATATTAAATATCTTCTTAAAAAGTATGGATATGACAACAATAAGAGTATTAGTACTTCTATTGGTACCTCAAACACACTTGATCTTGATGAAGCTGGGAAACTAGTCGATCAAACATCCATTAGAGGTATGATAGGAGGCTTGCTATACTTGACAGCTAGTCATCCAGACTTGATGTTTTCCGTATTCTTATTTGGTAGATATCAGTTCAATCCTATGGAATCTCATATAAAGTCAGTGAAAATAATTTTTCTCTACTTAATGGGAACCATGGATTTAGGACTATTTTATACTTATGGAAATGATTTTATATTAAAAAGTTTTTCAGATACTGACAATGGTGGGTGTAGAATGGATAGAAATAGTACATCCCGAACTTGTAATTTCATAGGAGATTCATTAGTTTCTTGGTCATGCAAGAAGCAACACTCAGTAGATTTATCCACTGCTAAAGCGGAATATGTAGCAGTTGAAAGTTATTGCGCTCAAGTGTTGTGGATGAAACACACACTCACAGAATATGGTATGAGTTTCACCAAAACCAAATTTTTGTGTGATAATAAAAGTGACATTGACCTTAGTAAAAACCCTGAATATCACTCTCATGAAAAGCATATAGTTATTAGGCATCACTTTCTTAGGGATCACACACAAAAAGGAGATATCATTCTTCAGTTTATCAGAACGTAAGATCAACTTGCTGACATTTTCACAAAATCTTTACCTTCTGATATATTTGAATATATTAAATAGAAGTTAGTAATGATTACCATTTGGTAGTTTTCCTTGATTAACACTCTATTAAACCAATCTACTTATAGTAATAAATTCCTTTTCATAGGGGGAGTACATTTGTTTGCTAGTTTTTCAAATATTTTTGTATTGAGTTTTTCAAAAAATTTTGTATTAAGTCTTTGAAAAATTTTTTTATTGAGTTTTTCAATGTTTTTAGGATAAAGACTTTGAAAATTCTTCGTATTGAGTATTTTAGAAATTTTTTTCATACTGGAAATTTTTGCAATGAGATTTTTGTACTGGAAATTTATGCAATGAAATTTTCGTACTGATAATTTTCGAAATGAAGTTTTCGTACTGGAAATTTTCACAAAGAAATTTTCGTGCTGAAAAATTTCGTAAGGAAATTTTCATACCTGAAATATTCGTAATAAAATTTTAGTGATAGAAATTTTCATAATGAAATTTTCATACATTAAATTTTCGTAATGAAATTTTCATATTGGAATGTCTCGTAATGAGATTTTCATACTGGAAATTTTCAGAATGAAAATTTTCATAATGGATTCATTCGTAATGAAATTTTTATAATAGAATTTTTTTGTAATGAAATTCTTCATACTCAAATTTTTAATAGGTTTTTTTAGTAATTTTTTTAAATTTCCAAGAAGAACATGACCTATCACGACCTGCGGGGGCTGGGTGAGTTGGTTCAAGGCGGTGGTGACCCGTCGCTGAGGTTCCGGGTTCGAGTCCTCACAAAGCCAACGCGCACCATTTGTCAGCGAACCTCTCGTCCCCTCGACTCTGTGGGAATTGGCCCAAGCCCAAGGGTTGGCCACCTTGGGCCTAGCTGGGGCCGTGCGGCGTGAAGGTGGGCAGGCCAGCCCTATACCTCGTTACCCATACAACACGTTTTGCCAACGAGCCTGTACCCTAGTGGTACAGGCTCCTGCTTGGCATCCAAAAGACCCAGGATCGAATCCGGGCATGGGAGAATTTCCTAGGTACTGTAGCAGTACTATAGCAGGTAATGTTGTAGCGGAGGGACTGTAGAAGCGACATCACTGTAGCGGTAGAGGGACTGTAGCAGATACTGTAGCGGTGGTGGTACTATAGCAGCGCAGGTACTGTAGTAGTACTGTTCACCGAGGGGTCCTTTGGGCCAAAAAATGGGCTTTCAAGCCTTGTATTCAGGCCACTTGGCCTTGGGAATTCAGGCTATGTAATGGGTCTCCCTCTACCCAGTCTAAAGAGGTCCTTGATTTGAAATAATAAATTGAGGCTTCAGACCCAACCTTTTTAAAAAAAATGACCTATCACGAATAACCTTCCTAGAATATAGAAAGTTATGTTTTCATTCTAAAGTTTTCGTAGTCATTATTTCATTGCTGGTATTTTCATTTGTATTTCTCAAATTCTAATTTTCATAAATCTATTTTTCTTCAAAAACCTCAAAAGATCGGATCCAACATAATTTTTCTTGCGACTATCATAT
Organism: Viscum album; assembly: GCA_963277665.1. Classification (NCBI taxonomy): domain Eukaryota; kingdom Viridiplantae; phylum Streptophyta; class Magnoliopsida; order Santalales; family Viscaceae; genus Viscum; species Viscum album. Next base: position 668,796,282 of record OY728167.1, on the reverse strand, counting down.
CAACCATAAGATCATATCACAATGTTTCTTATCTGTTGGATTGCTTTGTGAAGATGAAGGATCACCTCCATCACCTATATAAAGGACCCTTGAAGGGTTCTCCCACATCGGTTTCCAAGCCTTTGCATCTCGATCCTCTTCCTCTCTATTTAATCCCATTCCAAAGTCTTCAAAAGTGTTATATTACGAATGTATATAAAAGCTCCATCTCAAGAAATTTCTTCAGTCAAGCCGATTGCGGAGTGGCACGTATACAGGGAAAGGTTACATCATCCAACTTTTACAAGTATGATTCTATCATTACTAAGAACATCAGGCTTAATGGTTGGGAGAGTGTATGTGTGTCAAAGCCAGGGAATCAGAATACAGTGTATTCAGATTTTCTTGTTGAGTTCTTTGAATAAGTTTGTTCTTTCGAGGAATAATGTAGGAAGAAGTTTTATTTTATGTATTATGGGTAGACTTATAAGCTGACTTATACCAAGGCTGTCTGCATGGTTGTGTTACCTTATGAAGGAGAATCCATTTTTTTTATAATAAGCTACCAAAGAGAATAGGAAGTTACAATGAAGTAAAATCTCTAGAATGTCTTGGAATCTCAAATATCAAGTCTCTAATGGTTGCTCAAATATCTCCAAACAATATAGTTTTACAGTTGTGGGTTCAGGGTTTTCTCATTCCAAGAAGAGGAGACGAGGATAATTTAAAGAAAATGATATATACATATTATATTTTTTGGAAAATCTATGAAAGATCAACCTGATAGAACATATTCTTATTTCAATTGAGAATATCAAAAATTGAAATTTATGAGCTCAGATTATTATGTATCTATCTATCCTTTATATTTTTATTGTTCGATGTCTTGAATCATTCATGATTTCTTTTTCCTCTTAGCCTAAGAATTGTAAGATTATTCTTATCAGTGATTATACTCTCAAGAGAATTTTTGTTCATTTTCCTAAGGAAACATGAGACTGTTATGAGATTCCAGCTATGGAAGCAGAGGCTATTCTGAAAGTTTCTAAAGTAGCTAAATCATCTAAGAATGCTGGAAAGAAGAGGAAATTGAAAGAGGTTGATGTTGAAGCTAAAAACTCCAAGTCTATGGAAGTTCAATCCGAACCTCCTAAACCTAAGAAGAAGAAAACATATCCTGATGCATTCGTAGCAAAATAGAGAGAGGATTAGAAATCTAGGAAAGAAGGGGGGCCACAGTTTGGTTTTAATCCTACTGAGGCTATGTCCTTGAAAGAATCTGCTGCTGAGGAGCTTGAAAACCAAGCCAAGGAGAAAAAGTTGAAGAAGAAAATGTGTGAATCTGAAGTTGTAAAATCATTTTTGAAGGCTACTGAGAAATCATCAGAAGCTATTTTTGTTCCAAAGTCCTTCAAGGTAGAAGGATTACCTGAGACTCGGGGGAAGAAGTTTTTCCCTCAGAGAAAACTCAATGAAAAATCTTCTGAAGAAGATGATTTTATTGAAGAAGATGAAATTGAAGAATAAGATGAAGTGGTAGAAGAAGTGGAAGAAGAAGTGGAAGAAGAAGAAGAAGAGGGCAGTGGTGTTATGGATGAACTAATAAAGCAAGTTGAATAATATCAAGAAAAGGGAACCCAATCCAAGAATTTATCACTCCGAACTTCCAAAGATGATTCCTCAAAATTAGTTACTCCTGAGAAAGATGAAGAGAAGGTAGAAGAAGTAAATAAATTGACTGAGGAAGAAAGTGAAAATCAAGATTTCATTCTTCCTGAGGAGTTTGAAGGTAAGAATCAGGAAGAGATAGATAAAGACAATGTTGTGCAGTTGTTTGATAGTGAGCATAAATCTTCTGATGAGGAAGATGTACCGAAAATTGATATGGGAAAGAAAATAGTTGTTGATACTCCTAAAAAATCAATTGTGAAGAAGAAGAAAACTGGTGAATAATCAAAGAGAAAGCTTCTTGAGATCGAGGAAGAACCTTCTCCGGATAAAATCCCAGATTCAGAATCATATTCTTTGGGGAATAATTTTGTTGCTCAATTGATGAAGACGTTGGTTGAGACCATACCGATACTCCCTGATGTTGATTCTAGATGCCAGATGATTCAACACACTCTGAATCAGAAGTCAGATTTTGTGTCCTTGGTGATGGACAAGTGTGTCATGATTGAGGCTGATTTCAAAAACATCATGATCAACTATAATGAACATAAGAGGTCTTGAAAGAGGATGAAATCTTGGTCCAAGAAAACTATTCAGGATTTTTGGTAGCTTGATGGTTTTCTAGAAAATGTTAAGGATTCCTTTGATACAGAAGTGAGTACGAACAAGTATCTTTCAGCATGTTTTGAAGAGAAGTTGTCTCTAGAGCATAATTTTCAGACTCAAGTAGTAAAAGATCTGAATGGGAAGTTAAACTCACTTGTTCATTACTACAAGGATGAAAGGGATCTTAGGACTCAGTTTGATGAAAAGTTAACAAAGCAGGAAGAGTTTCTAAATGCTCAGGTAGAGGCTCTGAAGGACCAAGATGAAAATATTAAATCCTTGGAAAAGAAAACTGAGGAAGATCATAAAGATTTGAAGAAGATAAATACTATAGTAAAGAACATGTTGCCAAAGAAAAAAGAAGCAAAATGTTGTTTCAATCCAATATTTTGTTGTGTTCCTTATGAAATTTCTTCCAATTATAATGAAATTTTTGGTTTCTCATTTCTGTTTCCTTGCTTTGTATTAGCATTTCTGGTACCATATATTTGTTTTCCATTCCCTCAATTATTTTTGAAAATCAAAAAGGGGGAGAAAGTTAAAAAGAACATTAATTATAAAGGGACGAAAGAAAAAGAACTCCAATCAAAGATTAAATATCCCAATGAAAGGGGGAATTTATCGAAGGGGGAGTTATCACTATGAAGAATTCCATTTTCATAACAATGAAATTTCTCACTCCGGAAATCTAGAATACGATCCTTAGTGTTGCAAATCCTAAGGGGGAGTTAGTCGTATTCATCCTTGTCAATGTAAAAGGGAGATATTTTTTTTTCAAAGCATTTAAATTTAACTAATCCTTTTTTGTTCTTTTTTGTAATTTGTTTGTGCTTTCCAAAAACGGGGAGATTGTTGAGTCAATAAGGTTTTCCTTATGAATTTTCCATTCCTTAATACATTGGGGAAATTGGTGAGTCACTGAGGTTTCCTTATGACGTGACTATTCCTTCTTGTGTTGAAAATCACAAACACCTTATCTTAAAGAAAATTTTGTTTTAACTTGTGTTTTAGTTATATAATGAAACATTTCCTTTTCCCATGGAAATTTATCCTTATCTTGTCTTACTTTGATAGTTATCTTGTTTAAGTATAAAATTTGGTGTCATATATAAATCCTTGGAATCGTATGATACTTAGCTATGAAGCATTCTATTTTAGGATCCAAGTTCTGGATACGAAATTTATAAAGTTTCACTTCGAATTTTGGTTACGAACTTTAATGAAGTTCTTTCATGAATTCTAGGTACAAAATTTTATAAAGTTCCATTATGAGTTCTGATGATGAATTCTAAATAGGAAATCTCTTTATGAATTCTAATGATGAATTCTGATTATGAATTCTGAATACGAATTCTGATGATGAATTCTGATTACGAATTCTCATTATGAATTTTGATGATTAATTATGATTTCGAATTCTCATTACGAATTCTGATGATGAATTCTGATTACGAATTCTGATGATGAATTCTGATTAATAATTCTCATTACGAATTCTGATGATGAATTATGATTACGAATTCTCATTACTAATTCTAATGTTGAATTATCAATATGAATTCTAATTACAAATTCTAATGATGAATTCAGTTTAGGAATTCACATTATGATTTCTGATGATGAATTATCATTACGAATTCTGACTCCAAATTCATATTACGAATTCCCAAAATAAACAGAATCGGAATATTCTTGTATTATAGACTCCTAACATTTACTTACACTCTGAATTGTTGATTTTGGAATAAAACAATGGTGTTCTTTCAGTTACACACATTTTGTTATAAAACGATATTGTCTTTTTCGTTTCTAACTAACTGTTGGTTGGGTGGCATGTGATGAGTTCCCTCCGAGATTTTAGGAAAAATATGACTGTTGGAGGAGGGAGATGACCGTTGGAGCCACGCATATAAATAGGGGCCCATTTGAACGAGCTCAACAACGGTTCATGATTGTTCTGAAATTCTAGTGATTACATACTAAATTGATTTCTAGAGAGATACTCTCATTGCCCATTGTGTACTGAACTTCTTGTTCAGTTTTTTCTTCATGCGACTCTGAATGTCACTGAGTATATTCGAGGACATCCGAGGATAGTAAGATAGAGGTTCCATCTACCTTGAAGATCGAGGGCTTCCTTGCTGAGGAAGACAGAGATTCCAACTACCTTGATGGTGAGGGCTTTCTGGGATAGCAAGACAGAGACTCCGATCTTCGTGTCAAGGGATTACCCTGTTGTGGGTATGACATACTTTCTTGAATGTATAAATCAAGGGACCTTTATCCAAGGTTGTAGGATACCCTTCTCTTTGGGTTAAAAGGTTTAAATCTTGTTACTTGTTCTTATTACAAGTTATTTTTCTGATATATTTTTATTTTAAGGAAAGCATAACTATCATATACTTCCCTATACTTGCACTCTGACTTAGTTAGATTCTCTAAACTATATGGTAGAATATTTGTTATTGTAAACTTTCATTATGTTTCAATTCCCAGAACCACATTTCTGGATTCACTTTTTTAGAGGTTTTGTGAATTACCTTTTTTATACTTTGTTAAACATAACTATCTTTAAAAGTTCCAATGGAATTTTTAAAAGTATACAATTCAACCTCCTCTTGTATTTTAACCATCATTAGATACTTTATACAGCATCTCTGTTATTTCGATCCTACATTTTTAATTATAGAGTATATCATACTCACCATACCATCTCACACACTGAAACTCTCTAGATATTCTCTATATCTTCGTTGCACAACATGACCATCATTCATATCTATGAAAAATTTCAACTATTTTTTTATGATAGAAAACACACATCTTTTCTTTTCGTTGATTGTGAAAAGAACATGCATCAAGATAGGAGACCTCTATCAATTGACCTCTCCAATCTATGTTCTAACATACATCAACCCTAGTTTTTCATTGGTGATTATACTATTATTCTTGCCACATGTGAGAAACTGTGTCCATCAGACTATAGTATATCTATAAGATAATTTAAGGATGCTATTGAGAACAAAAATCATTCTGAAATCACTCTCACGGGTGCCAAATATACACGGTATATAAGGCATTATAATAGAGTGTTCTCTAGAAAATTCGATAGATATTTTTTTAATGATCAATATTTAGATTAATGGGACCAGTTCCAGTACTAATCTCCCCAAAATTCAATCTAAAAACCATCTTATTATGCTAAATATCACTTAAAAACTACAAACTCCCTCTTCTCTTTAGTGTCAAAAAATCCTGGTCCTTTGACATGGAATGTTGTAATCTAATTAAAGGATTTTGGTTCTCTATGAATCACTCCAACGATGATTTTTCTTGTACACTCAAACTTAAACTTCTCAAACAATAGATTAAAATTTGGTGTAGGGTAAAATATAAAAAAAATGACAATGACATCTTGCTTCTTGAGAATGACCTCCACCAAATCCAAAATAACAATACCAACTCTGACTTTTCTTCTTATCAGAGACATGAGACTAACACCTCGGTGAAACTCAAATATCTCCTTAACATTAAGGATAAAATGAATAATCACACATTCAAAATAAAATGGGTAACTGATGGTGATAGAAATACAGTGTTTTATAATTCTCTACAAATAATTAGAAAAGCCTGCAGACCTTTAACCTCTCTGAAAGATGGGGATGACCTTTTGGAAAAGGATGATGACATTTCTATTCATGATTTATCCTATTTTGAGTCCATGTTTGATGGACCTAGCATAAACAAGGATCTTATTAATGACATTATTCTGATATTTTTCACTAAGTATGATACCACTATTCTCTTATCCATTCCTCTTGATCAGGAAATTAACCACACTATATTTTCCTTGAATCATGATATTGCCCTAGGGCCTGATGGTTTTAATAATTGTTTCTTCCAAGATTACTGGGATGTCATTCAACATGATGTTTTCAAAATAGTGATATAATTCTTTTTTGGTGGTTTTCTTCCACATGGGATGAATGCGAAATTCATCACATTGATTCCCAAGGATGAAAATGCCTCATAGATTCACCTTTTTCATCCCATATCCATTATAAACACTCTTTTTAAAATCATCAACAAATTTCTTGCCAACATATATTCTAATATTATTAAAAAAATCATCTCTTGGAAACAATTTGGATTCTTCAAGGGAATATCCATCCAGGAATGCATTTGTCTTTCCCTAGAATCCACTAACACAATAAGAAAAAAAATTGAGTTGGTAATATAACCATGAAAATTGAAAATAAGAATGTTTTCGATACTAAATAATGGAACATTATCTTTAATGTGCCTCAAGGTTATGGCTTCAATAAATTATTCATAACTAAAATTAGAACTTTTTTTTAATAAACCCCCATTTATATCTTAATCAATGGCTCTCCCATAGTCTATTTCAAATTCATTAAAGGTGACGAATAGTGTTATACCCTATCATCCATTATTTTTTCTATTAAAGAGGATTAATTATGTTTTATTCTCACTCGGCTTGTGGATAAAATTAAATATTATCCCATACATGCTTCAAGGAATTTCAATGTCAATACTACTCTTTTATATTCAGATGGCATTATTTAATTCTTTCAAGGAGACAACAGAAAAATAAAAATTCTAAAAAATGATCTTTCTTACTATTAATAGGTCTCAGGTCAGGTCATCACCTATAATAAATCTATTGTATTCCTTGGATGAAAATTTCCAAATAATAAAGAAAATGGTATTATTAATTATTTAGGTATTAAGGAAGGATAATTTCCTTTCACATACCTTGGAGTCCCCATATTTTGGTGTTAGGACAAATCAAGGTATTTAACTAGCATTTTTGATCAAATCGTTAATCAAATCCCCTATTGGTAGGGGAAGACTCTTTCTATGGTGGGGTGAATATACATTGTTTAGTCGGTTCTTGTTTACAAAATGGATACTCCATGATGGTTTATAAATGGCTTGTCTATATTTTAAAAATGAATATTTAGATTTAAAACTTTTTTTGATCTGGTAGTACCTTGGATAAGATTATTGTGATTGTTCCTTGGTATACTTATTAAAATCCTCTAGAAAAGGGGGGTCTTGGCATTTAAAATTTGATCCTCATTAATGAAGCTCTTGAATCCAGACTTACATAGAACCTGATTCACAACGATTCTCCAATTATTTCCTAAATCAAAAACAGTTTCATTGATAAGGTGAAAAAGGAAAGAATAATTTTCTAAACTCATCCATTTGGCATTACATTAAAAAAATATGCCATCCTTATGACCAATTCTACATGGATGGTCTCCTGGGACTCCTCCATGAGATTTGGGATAAACAACTGGAGTGGTGCTCCTCTATAAAATTTAATCCTTGACCAAACCCCTGAAGATATAAATATGACCATCCGAGATTTCATTAATTCACTGCTTGATAGCTTCCCTGATAATGTCATTCATGTGATTACAAACTATAATTTCTCTAACACAGATGATTTTCTTATATGGGAGCCTGGTCAAAATAGAATGCATGTTCCAATGATATTTTACAATCATCACATTCATAATGATGGAAACAACCTTAGTTGAATCAAAATTCTTTCCATGCCATGGATAAAACATTCATTACATACTCTCATTTATCATGTTTCCTATAATAGGATCCCAACTGATACTTTTTTACAATATTTTGGGATTAAAATTTGATTCAAATTTCATATTTTTAATCAACATAGAGAGGATACCAATCATTTATTTATTTCATGTTCCACCGCCACATATTTTTGGAATAATATTTTGGACATCATTGATTGAAGATGGATGTTTCTCCACCCTATCAATGCTCTACTAAAGCATTGTGTGGATATTGATACCTCTCAAAAAATCATAAAAATTTTCTTTACATCCATCTTTGAGATTTTTCATGTCATCTGGTATTATATAAATACAATATTTCACAATAATTGCTCACTCAACATCAATTTAGGTCAGATGTGGATTCTAGATGTTATTTGCGATGCTTCTTTGACTCAGATGGGAAACTGCAACAACACAGTGAAAGATTTATTGATTTTGAGAAGGCTTCTGGTTATTGAAAATATTCACCAACCGTAGATCATGTTTAATGTTTTTTGGAAACCCCCAACTCCATGTTGGATCAAAGTTAATGTTTTTGGCTCTTCTAAAGGCAATACTGGACCTATGGGATGTGGATTCATCTTTATAAATCATCTTGGGTTGATCCTCAGGTGTCTTTCTAGAGGTTGTGGTACCACCTCTTCTCTGAAATCTGAAATTATGAGTGTTATTCATGCTATCTCATATGCCAAACATCAAGGTTGGAACAACATATGTATTGATAGTGAATCAACTACCAAAGTCCATGAAATGTTGAATGGGGTGGTTGATCTGGCCTCGTCAATTACTACCCAATGGATGGAGTGTCTTCGTTCACTCCAAGATATCAATCATATTTCCACGCATACCTATCATGAAGTGAATGAAGTTGCATATGATATTACAAATAAAGGTGTAAGTCAGGGCATTACATGGCTGGATGATCTCCCCAATGACTTACTCCCCCTTTATGTGAATGATTGGAATCATATCCCATTTATTAGGCTATGGTAAGCATGACTTTTAATAATAATAATTCATTGGTTATTTAACCAAAGAAACACTTTCTTAAAAAAAGAATATCACAATTTAAGATTATCAACATGAATAAGAAACATAAAAGTTGATTTATTTCCATTACTCAAATATTCAAAGTAAAGAAATGAATTTTCAAAGGTAAATATCCAATTTCATGATTTAAACATATAAATTTTTGTCATATTGTAGCAAGGTTCCCTTTAATGTTCCAAGGATATGAGGATGATTATTTTGAAATCCCAGTGAAGAAGTCTTCAGTCTATGTGAAAGGGAAAAAATTAAGGTGAAATTTCATTAAGAAATAGAATCTTCTTTCACAAGAATGTGATAGTTCAGATGAATATAATGTTGAAGAGATAGTTAAATTCAAGGATCATGGAGAAAATATTATGGTGTTTTTCATATGTAGTACTCAGAAAAGTGAAGAAAGTGAAACTTATGAATAATAATATGAATGAAGAGTTTAGTTGAAAGCTGAATTAGAATTCTCTTCTCATGAGATAGATGTTTGGATATCCAAAACAAAGAAATCAATCAAATTGGTTCATGATGAAAGTCTATATTCATTAGAAGGAAGAATAAAAGTTTGATCTAATAAAAGAAATTGAAAAACTTATGTATTCAATTCTAAAGAGTTCATAAAATGTTTTGGTGCATAAGATCAAAATTGAGGAACAAAAAAGAGAAATCTATATTTTTAATAACACTAGAGGGGATCAAATAAATAATATAAAATATCTTAAAGTAGGAGTTTTTAGTTTGCAACAAAATTTTAAGGTTCATGAAAATATCTTGACTCAGAATGTGACATTGGGAAAGAAGACCATTCAAAAGATGGAAAACATGGATGTGGTGTATAGAGGTCTAGTAAAATCGAAGTAGCAGTAAGAGCATAGTGATAAGGCTAGTATCTGACTTTTTAAAAAATAGAATGCAGTCATGGTTGGATTTAGCATTAAGTACCCTCTTTGAGATTGAAAATTAATTTTATTAAGAAGAAAAATTAGAAAATTTGGATAACCCATAGGAAACTAGCAGTGCATAATTGAAACACATGAATGTTCCCTAAATTCGGTGTTATTACTATTGAAATATGGGACATTCACTAAATGTTTGTTCCATATCTAGTTGATATCTAAGGGCATAAGGCCAATAGTGGATGCCAAAAATAGCTCTATACTGTAAAATATCTTTCTAGGGACATTGTTTGTTGTGCATTGAATCTAGGAACATGGTTATACATTGTACATCAACCATAGAAAGGAATGTGGAAAAGAATAATCAAAGTAGTCACAATAAGTAAATCAAAGATTCAACATGGGAGTCTAAAAGGGAAAATTTATTTTGTTCATTTCAAGGTGATTATGGTCTATCATACTCTAAGGAAGATCAATATCTTTAATTTATGTTATTATAAATAAAAAACATGGATACAAAAGAAAAGAGCTGAGAAGGGAGTGGTTATAATTTTTTTTGTTAAAACTAGATGATCATTATGGTGTATAGATCTTTGATAGCGGTTGCACATCCCATATGATAGGAAATAAGGATATATTTACATGCATAAAGTTTAAAAAATAAGTAGTTTTAAAATTTGGAAATGATTAAGGCCGGAAGATAATTGTCTTTGGGAGGGCTAGGTTTGGGGGAAAATAAATGATACATTCTAATGTATTAGTACTAGAAGGTCTAATTCACAACTATCTCAGTTTTAGTCTACTATGTGATTTAGGTAATTCTATAATATTTACATAGAATATGTGTATCATCAAAGGAAAATATGGTGTAGTGGTTATAGAGGGAAAACGAGTAATGTGAAATCTATACATTTTAATTGGGGAAGAAGATATGTGCTTTGTATCTATAAGGGAAGAAAAAAAAGTTATGGTAGAAACAACATGTTAATCTATGTCAATAATCCCTAGGGGATTTGGTAAAATCTGATGTATCTAGAGACATTTCTATGATATTACGTGATCATACTCATATGTGCAATGCAGGTCAATGGGGGAAGATCATCATAAATTTTTACAAGGCTAACCGATAGAAGGAAAAAATAGTTCTTGAGATGGTGCATGATGATTTCTGTGGACCTATCTCACCAAGAGAAATTGATGGGAAGGTATATTAAATAATTTTCATTGATAATTATAACATAATGGAATTTATATTTCCAATTTCCCATAAGTTTGATTTGTTCACTTGTATAAATCAGTACCAGAGGTAATGCGAAAGGTTTCATGGATAGAAAATTATGATGTTTCATACTAATAATTGAATAGAATTCTCAAATATTTTGGTGGAATACTATCTCGAGAAACATAGGATAAGTCATCATGATTATTCAGTGAGAAATCCACAACAAAATGGAGTGGTTGAGGGAAGAAATAATATCATCAACAACATGAAGAAATATTACTTATTGAAAAATACCTACCCGAGAAATTTTTGAAGGATGTAGTCTTGACATCAGTATACATTTCTAACCAGGCTCTGTTGTGTTCGAAGGAAGGAAATACTCAATATGAGATATGGTATGGAATGAATCGAATGTTAAAATGATTTTGAATCTTTGGAAGTATGATCTATATTCTCAAAAAATAAAAAAACAAGAAATTTGAGTCACATAGGGATGAAAGAATATTCCTCAGTTCCTCAAGAAAATGGAAATCAAATAAATTATTTAATAAGAGGTAGGTAAAAGTAGTTGAGAGAAATGACATAACTTTAGTGGAAAATAAAGATAAAATTTATCAACATAGTGAAAAATTTCCTGATGAAAGTGTTGAGAAAGTTAGACAAATTGGGGGAGAAGAAGTGACAGATGCTGATTCAAAAGAAGATAATGACGATGATGAAGAAAAAATCCAAGTCTATATCTGTGAAGAAGCCAATGAGTTGATATGAAATTGACAGGAAAAATATCATTGGTGATAAGACAGTGCTAGTTCAAACATGACATATGAAGGAATTACTACAGGAATATTTTCTATCATAGGTAGAGACTGAATATTTTTATGATGTAGCGAAAGCTAAAAACTTGGTTTAGGAAATGAATGATGAGTTGGATCAGATTGAGAAGAATCAGACGCAGGGGATTGTTTTAAGGTGAATAGATAAGAATGCCATCAGTACTAAATCGGTACCTCATAACAAGATGAATTAATATGGAATAGTGATTAAAAAAAGAATTACTAGTGTGAAATGGTTACTCCTGGATAGAGGGTATCTATGTTGAACATAAATTTTCACATTTGGTAAGGATGGAGATAAATAGATTATTCTTCTCCATTATAGTAAAATAGATCTTCAATTTTTTTAGATGGATTTCAAGTCTACATTTTTTATTGAGGTTATAGAAGAAGAAGTATATTTTGAGTATCCAGATGGTTTTGTCATTCAAGAAGATGAAAATAGATTTTTTTGCTGAAGATGGTGTTATACGGTTTGAAACAGGCACCAAGAGCATGGTATTCCAGGATTGACCAGTTTTTAAGAAGATCCGTTTTCAACATGGTGGAATTAATTTCAATCTATATGTGAACTATGATAGTAATCAGTGGATGATGGTAATAGTGTATTTAAATTACATATTATTCATTGGATTAAATGAAGCTTAGTGCATGAATTTTTCTTCATTCATGTAGAGTGAGTTTAAAATGTCAATGATTTGTAAACTAACATTTTCCTTGAATTATAGGTTACAATGAAGGAATAGAACATTCATTTCTCAATAAAAATATACCATGGATGTTTGGAGAAGGTTTGGAATGGATAATTCCAATGAGACAGAGTCTCAAGCGGCTACACAGAAAAACGTATCAATGATAATGAAGATAAGGAAGTTAATATAACTGAATATAGGAAAATTAATGGATGTTTATTGTACTTGAAAACAAGAGGACCTGATATAGTTTTTCCCACATTCCATGCAGTGAGGTATCAAAGAAATCCCAAAGAAAGACACATGCTTGAAATAAAATAATACATTGGTATATCAAGGGTAGCATGGATTTTGGTATGATGTATAATGAAAAATCTTAGCCAGATCATTTAGGAGGTATAGATGCATATTGGGATGGATCAGCTGATGAAAGAAAATTAACATAAAGATTTTATTTCTATATTGGATGATTATGTATTTCATGTTTGGGAAAGAAACTATATGGTATTTCGTTATGCACTATTGAAGATAAATATATTGTAGCTAATCAATAATGAAAACAGTTATTATGGATTAAGCAGCAGGTTGATGACATGGGAGTTGATGTGATTCCTCTGATCAGAATCCATTGTGATAATTCAAGTTATATAAAACATAGAAAAAATACATTCCATAACTCACGGATAATTCACATTAAAATTAAATATAATTTTCAGAAGGAGAAGGTGGAGAAAGGGCTTGTGAATTTTGAGTATGTGCATATAGAATACCAGGCTGCATACATTGTGATAGGGGATTTACCCAAATAAGTGTTTGAGAGGCATAGAGTAGCTCTAGGAGGTCAATTGACTCCTCATACTTTAAAAATTGTGGATTCAAGACCCATTCTCCCCATGGTATGGTGTATCTCTCTCTTAGGTACTGATATTTGTTATTTACCATGTTGCATACCAAAAAGAAGTGATCATTGGGTTTATTAACAAATGGGGGGAAATCATGGATGTGAAAATGGAGAAATCCTCTTGGTCCAGACACATGTAGAAGCTGATAAGTGGAGAAGTGAGACAGGGGGAGCAGTGAGATAAGGGGAGTATTAAATCATTCCATACTAGACATAATCTATCAAAGATATTATATCATGACAACGAAGGATCATGATGAATTTTTTTTGGTTTAATTATTTGGTGTCATTAATAAATTAATTAATTGAAGAACATTTCCTTATACTCTTGTTTCTCATACCAAGAATTTCACGTCTAGGATTTGACTATGTGTTGTGTAAATCCTTGAACTTCATCTGAGTCGCATGAAGATAATGAGGGTAGAATATGGAAGAATCTATAAAGACGTATCAATTTACGAATGAGTTGTAAAAAAAATCCAAAGGGGGAGATTTTTGGGAAAACATCCCTCAAGGAAACATTGAATCATTTTTGGGTTTACTATGTTTGTTGAAAAATAGGACTTCCATGTTTAGTTTCAGAGTTCCAAAGATATTTTTGACAACCTATGTTGGAAAGGAACCATGAAAAGGAATTGATGATATGGATGTGGTAAAAAAATATTGTTTACATGGTGGAATTAGTTCCTAGTGTTTTCCAAATTTTTGGTCCTCAAAATCGGAAAAAATAGATAAATGTGTTTTTGGAAAAGGAAGCTGGGTGCAAGATTTTAGGTAAATTGGAAACATGCATACAAGGCATGTATCAAGATAAGAATTTGAAAAATGGTAATGGAATGATGTCCGTGAATGATTGGGAAATGTGTACGAAAGATGAGTATGAGTTAAAGAGTTTTACATGACCAAGATGACATCTAATGTAGTTTTGTGTTCTCAATGTGGGTTTTTGCAACCTGTCAAGATATCGAACCTAGGGATTGGTGATCCCTATAAATAATATGTGACCCCATAATTAGATCAAGCTAAATACTTAGAGAAATGCCGATCTCTGAATCGTGTAATATTTTTATGTAAAGGGAGTTGTGGGGAAGAATAATAGTTGTGCGAAATAAAAGAATGTTGCACATAATATTTGAGTTGTGTGTAATATTAATGTTGTGTGTAAGAGATATTTCTCATAAAATTTGCAATGTTTCACAAAAGGCATTAATGTTCTATGCACGCCACAGTAAGGTATGCTTGTAATATTTATTGTTTCCCTGTACTTCTATGGTGGAGTAGTATTCATAATTGGGTGAAAGTGGGAAATCAATTGGGAATATACATACATTGGAAGATGCATTCATTAATGATAATAAAAGGACCTACAAGTCTATAAAATGAGAGCAGATATTCTGAAGAAGTAGTGAGCACACTTCAATTGAGAGAACAATGATATTTTAATTGTGATAGGTCATAAAACAGGGGGATAGTGAGTTTTCCCCAAACAATATAAACGGATGTACAATTTTAGTGGAGTTGATACATCAAAACATAATCATTTTATGCTCATTGTACATAGTCTAGGGAGGGTGAAACATGTAAAATCATCATCTCATGTGCACGGTTTCACTTCTATTCATACCTTACTACATGAAATAGAGAGATAAGAGAGTATTGTTTAACGATGAAAAAATATCAAAAGGGGGAGTTTTTTAATCTTTCATACCATGATTCACCTACCTCATGGGTTATTTAACCTAGTTGGTCTAACAAAATTTATCCTTCATAGGTGTTTAAAAAAATTCTCATACACATTGAAAATGAAATTCAGTTTAACAGTAAAAGGTGGAATCAAAAAATAAATATAAACAAGAACATTAACTTGTGAGTATGATAATATGAAAAGTTGATTCCCATATATTTTCGACAAAATTCACCATGTATATAATTCCATGCATAATTTAAATTCTAATGTTTTTATAGTTACGATGAAATTTAAAAACAAGGCTAATATGATAATGTATATATTAAATCTAATGTTACTTTTTCATCTTCCATCAATGAAACGAAATATATTGGGGAATGATAATGAGGATTTTAATTTATTATAATGTGGAATAAAGAGAAACTAGAAGAATAACCACACAGCTAAGAAGAAGTCGATATGGGAGACAATAGCTTCAGTCATATTTCATGCAAAATGAAATAATTGTTTTAATATATAAATTTTATTTGATATTTTTTTAGATTACACATATGTATTCAATAATAGATAATAATTTTTTTCAAGAGGATAAAAAAGTGTGAATTAGATCTCTATGTATATAATTAGGAATGACTTTCTCTATTAATTAATAGAATAATAACATATCACTTTTCCCTTTGGATTGTTTCCTGTACTTGAAAACTATTATTATATACAATCTCTTACAAAAAATATATTTCATTTGTCAATTTTAGTCCAAAAGTTATTCTATTTCATATTTATAAAGAATATTTTTTACTATTTCTTACGAATTGAAAATTTTATGATATGCTATGGTATATATAAATTTTTTTAAATACATGAAACTAAAAATCCATTTATATAAATCATTGAAAATCATGTAAAAAATACTTATATCCTACACATCTAACGAAATTAAATCATTCTCATGTAAATGAAAAGGATTTGAATATATTATGTCATGAAGAGTATTTAGACTCACTCATGTTAAAATCCATGGATGTATTTTATTCATGTTTTTAAGATAAAATGATCCAAATATCTATTAATGGTCATATAGTAATAGATAAAAAACCTCCATAACAAATTCATACTAATGTATGTGGTCTATTTCTAAAAGATGAAATAGGTGGAGACTCACACTTTGTAACTTTTACTGTTAAATATAGTAAATATTTTAATATATAATTAATCATATATGATATTAAATTTTACCATTTTCATAAAATATAAACATTAAAAAATTATTCAACTTAGAAAAACATTTGGAAACACTTCCCTAAAAAAATTGGATGATATATTAATCTAGATTTAATAAATCAATGGAAGGATTGAAGTATAGTCACCAAAATCACCCCTCCTTATACCCCATAGTTCAGTGGTGTTATTAAAAATGATAATCACACATTTCATGAAATGATGATATCAATGATGATTCATTAAACCCATTTATTATCCTTTTGGTTATTATATTTAGAAAAAAAACATATTAACAAAATTTTGTTCATACTAATGTGGTATATGAGATTCCATCGGATTTATGACATTTAAAGAATCCTATATTATACAATTTACTTTTATCAAGATTTTAATAATGTTTTAGTATAATTCATAAAAAATTAACCACATGAGGATGCACTAGGTGAATTATTATATGATATTATATATAACTATCAGATTTTATATATATTAGGCATTGGAAATAAAAGTAATTCTGATATGTAACACCATAATTTTATAATGGGAAAATATATCCAATGGAATATGTGAGATATATAATTCCTTAAATTAATTTTAAAATATAAACGTACAAGAAAATGAATACGAATGAAATCTAAAAAAACCAACAGATGAATTTCTCAAGATACACGTACTATTTATGTTAACTCAATATATTAAAAAATATATAATTTTTTACTTATTTTCATAGTGTTAGGTTAAACAATATTCCATTTAGATAATAATACTATAACTTAATTGAAATCTAAAAAGGTAATGAATATTATAAATGGGAAAAATCCATGAATTCTAAGATATATTACATGCATTAAATTTTATTTTGATCTATTTGATGTAAAACATATTGGGGTCAAATGATTATTCATAATGAAATAGGAATTTATGGTAATCCCAAAAAAATATAGAAATATTTTTTTATTATTTTAAAAAATTTAATTTAATTTATTATGATGACATTTATCACCAATTATGATACTAAAATCACTTGAAATTAAAATTTTCATTGAAGCATTAAATTATTATGTCAATCGGAATATAATTGTCAAAACTACCTACATTTTTGTAAAATTGCTTAAATATATATATATATAACACAACTATAGGAGTTTTTTATAATAAAAAAAATTTAATTACGCGTATAATTTTAAATGATCCATTTATATATTAACATGAACATTATGATTATAAAATTACTATATTTTGGGTTATGTGTCCAAAATATGGTTAGTGTAAGAGTCATAATTCTAAAAGTCTTATATGTTGAGTATATAAAATTAACAAAAAATGAATTTCAGGCCCTAATGTAATTTAAACATGGTTAAATAATCTATTTTCTATAAAAATGTTTTAGTAAGTATCTAATATTTTAAGGATCTGGATCTATTGGTAAATAATAATAAAAATTTTGATCTAATTCATAGTTTATATTTTTATATAGAACTGAAATGGAGAAATATAGATCGATCCAAATGAGTAATTATACCAATGTCCAATGTTATTAACATCTTAAATAAAATTTGTCCAAAAATATAGGAAGAGTTTAAAGGAATGAATAAAAATCATTATTCCTCTACAATGGGATCTATAATATATCCCATGTTTTTTACTAGGTTTATTGTAACATGGTGTTTAACAATAGTTTCTTGATATCAAAATAAATTAGGAGAACTGTGCTGGACAATTACAAAAACTATGATGGAGTATTAGAGATATACAAGGATATGTTCTTGTTTTAAGGATGATACACTAATACAAGTTTTTATATAGATTATAATGACCATAACTTGGGGTAAAGAAATTTTTTTCTCCTAAATAGTAGTGAATTGAGATAGAGAAGCTTGATTAATTCCTTGATCACTGATTATATATTAGAGTTTATGTGTGTTATGTCTTTTGATGAAATAATAGATGTCTAAAAAATTCATTGTATATAGTATTTCAGACACAATTATAATATATTATGATAGTACTACGTAATGATAACTGACTTGGATCTCAGAACACACCATAGGAAAAATAATACACTTTTTAAGATCCATATATTGAGGTATTTTATTAAAATATTTGACTTTTTTATTAGTTGAGTATCCGTAAACAATGGAATTGTAGACCTAGTAACTAAAGTAAAATCTTATTAGAATCGTGATTTTATTCTAAAAGGTATTAGACTGATATTTTTCATTAGTTGGATATACTAAATGTGAGTGCCTTGTATTAGTGGTTGTTAGAGATCGAGTTTGAGTTTCTACTTTTCTTACCATGTCATGTAATCATCTTTATATGTGTGTGTATTTTAGTTCACCATGATGTAATTATTAAAAAATATTTTTCTATATGTTACACTAATTTGGATGAATTATAGATTCGAATAATGTGGGACCCATATTACAATGTCAGTGATCAAATGAGAATTAATGATCATAAAAAATAATTAAATTATAATTTTTAGATGTTTAGAATAACATGAATTGAATTAATTTCATTTTTAATTTAATTTTAAATAAGTAAATTCAAGAAAAATTAAAATATTGTGAAAACTAAAGTTTTTAGGTTTGTAAATCATATTTTGATGTAATGTTTTTTTTGCTATAATGGTTTTAAACTCATCATTTTTTATTTTATAAATCACCAAGTAAGATATTAACTATAAAAATACTTTATTAGAAGTAAAACACGTCTTTAGTGAAATTTAATAAATATTATATAGGATTAAAAAATTTAAGGGTGGAAAAGAAACTAATAAATGTTTATCCTATGAATGTGAACTAATTTTGGAACCTAGAATGGGTTTAGTAGACACTTAAAATATTTTGCCTCCTCCCATCATCTATTTTTTTTTTGTGAGACAGATTTTAGAAGAAAAAACGATTAATTTCTCTTTCTCATCATATTATTGTGTTTTGATGATAATAATATGGGTTTTGTAAGGTCAATTGGTGTTTTATGATTCCATGAACAGATCAAAAATTTAGGAACACGAATATTTTTGGATCGTGTGTGGATGATATAGTGATATTATTTCTCAAATAACTCAATCCATGAACTAATGAAGAGTATAGTACGACTATATCATGATAAAATATAAAGGTACCATTTCACTTATTTTTTATGCATAGATCCTATTATACATTTTCCATGGGAGAAACTAGCTGTTGGTATACTATATCTACTATTATGAAAAAACTATATGCTCGAAAAATATGAAAATAGAAAATAAAATTATTATTTTATATATGGTTTACTTAATATTAAATTCATTTTAAACTACATTAATGTTATCTCATAATGTATATCATATAATGATAGCATTCAATTGATAAACAATAAATTCTATACCCAATAGTATATAATACATATATTTCAATATACATAACTGTAATGTTGTTTACTCAATAAAAATAATTATTTAATACCACCACTATATGGTTTATCTTTAGTCTATTTTTTAACTATCATTTAATTTTAATAAATCCTCATATACCTATTTTATATTTACCACATGTCATATCATATTTAAAAAATCGTAAAACCATTAATTTTTTTAGATAACCATTAAAAATAATTTATGATAATTTATCATGCATTTTATCATTATGATATATCATATGTATCAATATGTAAAAATTCATTTTAATATCATTCTGGATAACATATAAAATTAGTTGGGAGTATCTATCAATAATTTGTACACGAAATTTATAACAAAAAATTATCCTCATTCAAAAAATTCAATCGGTGACCACATGATCCTTTTTTATTAGTAATAAATACTAATTCCGTAATAAATAATTATTATAAAATAGAATCCCATATAAAAACAATGATTAAACTAAAGAAACAAAGAAATAAGCTGTGATATCAATAAAAACATGTAATTTAATACTTAGATACACAAAATGTATCAAATACAATATGAATTAATCAAGTGACCATAAGAAAAAAAGAATGTGAATCCCATATATCTTAATCAATTTTTTTTACTCTCAATGTATAGACTCTTTAGATGGATGAACATGTAACAATTCACTCTCCCAGATAGATGAGAACATCACATTCCCCTCCTCTAAATAAATTGGTTCATCACAAGTGTCTTATTTTGGTATGTTCATACACATTCTCATTCTATCTCTTTATTTTCCATTATATTTCATTCTCTTTATATTATAATTCAAATATGATATTATTTAAATTTCATCCAATGAAAAAATTAGAAACATACCCAACCATCCGTGATTTGATCAATATTAGATCTAGTATAAAAAATGAATCCAAATATAAATGTTACAATGATTGGTAAAATTTCATTCTTTTATATTGGTGATTATATAGCAAATATGCACCTCTTTTATACCAAATTCATAGCCTATGACACTTGGTGTAGAGTAGTTATGGGTCATCCAGTATAAAAACATTATTTATGCATCATGGGTGAATTCTATATCTCTATATGAAACCCATCCCATCTTAATCTTCACATATTATCACAAAATATAATACTCTCCGATGAAAATTAATTAAGGATTATTAAACTTCATACTTTTTGAGGTTAATCATCATTATAATTCATGTTATATATATAAAAAAAATGATATAATGGTGAAGGTGAAATTCAATTTTGTGAAACAAGTTAATTTATTTATATTCTTAAATCACTTTAAAAATAAAAAAACATATATAAGAATAAATATAATTAGAATCCATATGATATACCACTAAAGGGACCTTCTAGTTTTTATAATTTTAAGGTTTTTTCATCTCATTACAACAAAATGTATTTATTCTCACATCTTTATGTGAATATATGTTAAATCACTGCATTAAACTCTTTTCATCAGTTTAGATCTATAATGAAAGAATATTTGAATAATGGAATGATTTAAAATTAATTCTTTTATGAGAATTTTAAATAAGTAAAATCATAAAAAGATTGTAATATATGATATTTTTTATATTTGGAGAATTTGTTTTGAAAATAATATTTTATTCTATGAAACATACCAATGTTGGGAAGTGAGAAATTTTTTATAAATTTTATAATAACCAACATGGATAGAAAACATCTATCTTAACTAAAATCATTTTCTTGTTAAATAATTATCTTAAAATATGTTAAAAAAATTTAACAATCATAAACATTGTGTATAAAATCCTTTATATTATATAATTTATTACAAAAAATGGTAAAAAAAATTTCTACTTTCACAAAAGAGAAAATAGAATGAAAACATGAATCCTTTATTCAGTTCCACGTTATCATTAAAGTACGCAATTGGATCCACATCCTCAATGTAGTAACCATTTCTTTCATCACCTAAATGAAAACCACAATATTTGTTTTTTTAACTCTTGATCAATTATAAATTTTTACATATATTAACAAAATTTGTTAGATATAGTATAGGAATCATGTGCCATTCAAAATATTAGAATTGATTTCTATAATATTAATACATGTAATATAAATCTCATGGAGTTCTTTACACCACAACCAGATTTCTATATAATTTTATCCCTTATTACCAATAGTATAGAAATGGATACATGTGCCTAATTATGACACCACCTTTGGATTTAAATAACTAGTATAACTATTAGACCCTCCAATTTTCTTCTACTGGATTATAATTTTTTCCTTTTTTCATGTCATCATATTCTAAATCCTAGAACTCACATGACCTTCTCAATTATCCAAAATATATTAAAGGGCCAGATAATGTTTTATTAAATTCATTAATATTTTAAATTATAACAAACAATGAGGAAAAATTGGAAAATGACCATAAAATGAATTCTAGATATCAATCCTCAAAGGAGAACCCAATATCTCAAAGGCATTTAATTAACCAATCATATTTAGTACACAAGGCAATATATAAATTATAATTTTCATTTTGTATCACAATATTTAATTTGATACCACATACCTCTCATTCCTATATTTTTATTTATAGATTATTTATTGGTCATCTATTGTATTTAATAAATACATGTTTTAATATTGTATTTTTAATTTGGAATCATGGATATAATCATGAAAATGTAAACATAAGATGAATCATTATTAAGCGTCCGTTATGTATCTATATCTATTTTTTAATATATTAAATAATCATCTGTTTGGGATGGGTTTCTGAAAAAATAGAGAATTTTAATTATTGTAAGAGAACTATTCACAAGATCGTATAAAATTTATCCATTTTTTTCATTAATAGTATACTATTAAAATATTTATATCAATTTTCAAAATGACAATCATTCAAATTTTATCTAAAATAAGTGATTTTATCAAATTTGCATCAGGTCTGATAATCATTTAATAAGGTATTCAATTAAATAAGATCCAATTAAAATGATAATCATTTTTAATAATGAAATATTTATTAGTGTGGAATGATATATATTTTACAAAATGATTGATTCCTCTTTTATGATTATATCATTTATTATCAATTCTTGTGGAATGTTGTGTAAATTGTATCGTATATAGATATTGTATAGTTGAGTGGAAAACCACTTTCACAATCCATAATTTTATTATCAAAACAATATTACAATGTTATCATATATTTTATATTTTTCAAGATATGTTTGACAGAAATATAATTATAGCTCTAGAAAAAAAAATCATAATAGCATCACTCATAATCTACTTTACATAAAAAATATAATCCATTAGCATCCATATTTGACATGAACCTACCAATTTATATAATCAAGTCCATGATATTTATTTTGATCAGATAGAATATATAAATTAATAAAATAGTAGGTTTGAAATCTCACCATCTCATTTCATGCATTTCCTTTTTGGATACATACTTTTAAATTTTTAAATTTTTTATTTTCAATCTTCAAAAAACAAAATATTTTTATACATATTAATATATATCACCTAATATATTTGATGATTATTTACTTAAAAAAATTATAATTATACTCACACTATTGAAATTCATCTCATAAATAAGGTATATTAATCCATTTCATTTAAATATTTAGTATCATAAAAAATCAAAATATCCTCAACAATATGTATGGTGGGAAAGGTGGACATCCATAGATTTCTAAGTAGAGCCTTAGACTTCATGACAATATAAATTTCACCCTAAATTTCTACTTTCAATGTAAAATAAATCAAGATTTATTGAACATCCAATATAGTCTTAATAACTCATATATTTAAATAAGAATCAAAATTTAATATTCAGTTGAAAACCCATTACTAAATCAAGGTCTTGACTGAATGTTACTAAATAATACACCATAAATAACATGTATCTTCTTATATGCATGTCATAATGTTTTCTGTAAGAAATATAATTCATTAAATAAATGAAATATTAATTATTTATAAAATAATTATATATTCATGAATTAAATACAATAGGTAATTATTAAAGAAAATAAATAAATCATAAATTTTGAAATGAGAAAATAATTTATGAATATTTTTAAAATATTAAAGTTAAAAACTCTCTATAGTTCAATAAATAAATAAACAAGTGAGCTTCACATTCCTTTCCATATTAAAGCTTTCATATTGTCATTTGGCATTGTATTCTAACTGTAATCCTTTATATATAATATAAATAATATTTACAAAAATATAATCATTTTATATTCCATATGAGTAATACCAAACCAAAAACATTTGGGTCTGAGATGGTGGTTCACATGTCCCCATGTGCACCTCCCCATAAACAAAAATCCTCTTACTATCTGTGAGGGTCTAATTCCATAAATCGGAAGACTATACCCTTAGTATCATGTCATCTAACATTGAAAGGAATAAAAATAAAAATATAATTATCAAAGTATCAAGTGGAATATAAATAATTAAAGTTCATAAATTACATACAATAATAAATAACATCCAAAGTGATAATCCAAACCAGAGTATAAACTGAAAATAAAATAAATAAATTAGATGGGTCCTCTAGTATCTATCACAACCCACAAATAACTCTATTATCCTCTACTTAGTCATTCACTACATGACCCCATCCCTTCAAAATATCTCTATTCATGAAATCTACAGGACCACAAATTTCGGAGCGGGGACTAAATGAAGAACATAGTAGGACACCACTAATGAATCCTTCACAAATGTCGACAAATAAACTACTAAGTTCTTTATTAATAAATAAACGTGCAAGAAAGACAAAAATACAAAACCAAAAATCTGTGTGATAACTAATCCAACATCATTCTTGTTTTTACCTACTTCAAATACATTACAAAAGGAATTAAAAGTTATCAAAAGTAATCTGGTACTAGCCATGAGGATAACTATCATGCTTCTTGTTTATTGTGTGAATGAAAATACTCAAAATTTACTTTTATTGATGTAAATAATTTTATCAACGTTAACAAGGAATTCAGAGACAGACAAAAAAAAACTAGTCATCATGTATCATGAATCTTTTCATCTTATAGTCAATATGTGTACCACATGACATCCCTAAGGGATTATCGTATCCATACCCTGTGGTAGGTCTATCGCCACGATTCGTTCGCACTCCCCCTCTATGAGATAGATCTATAATGATGTACCACATTCCTTGGGTTAAAAAAAACACACATTCACCTAATAGACTTGGACAGATAACCATGCATAGAATATCATCAAAATTAAAGTTCAAAAATAAAATACATGTGATCAACATCGAACATGAATAATCAAGCTTAGTATAAACCCATGGTATCAAATATAACATTTTCTTATTTGATGTGTACACACCCAAGTGAAATCATAATCAATAATAACTATAAATAATTTTAATACATGTGTTATAACATGTTAAAAATTGTAAAAACCCCCAAATAAAAAATAACAACTTACCCCAATTTCATTGATGATAAAATTAATGTTTTTATGGAATTCACACATGATTCATTCTCAGAAACCAAATAAAATAACCCAATCACCAAAGGATCCATTGGTAAATCATCATCAATGGAATTATTTATGTTCAATTGTATGATGTAACAAAAATAACTCTTGGAATGGTGATTAATGATGAATACTACATAGAAATATATAAGGGATCACAACACAAGAAAGATGTTATAGTTAGAGTTATTCTGGAAAAAACCACCACAATATATAGTAGGGAAAACTAATTTAGACCAATATACCATAGAATTATGATAAAAAACAGACAATGTTATATAAAAAATGGAAACTACATAACTGATCTCTACAAAATATCAAACTATTGTTGCGTACGTTGAGACATGTCAAGTGGAGTCATCTCTTTATCCATTTAAAACTGTATAATGATTCCCAAGTGTTATAGGGAAAAAGATATTTCCATGTGTTAAATTCACATTAAAAAAATGTTAATACACCCTCATAAAACTCAAAATGTGTTATATGATTCAATTCTATAAAAACCTCTATAAAAGGCATTACACCTGAAGACTGGTAGCTTGTCTCATTGTTTATAACTAAAGAATATAAGGTACATGAAATGGTATACCTCACCATAGTGTAGCCCATATGAACATCTCTCCATGATAATGGATATTTTTGAAAATTCTATAGAATATAATTACCACATTTCATCCTCCCCCACAATGTCATGGTGCCACTTGTTTTGAAAGAAAGGCCACCCAAAAATCTTTTGAGCTTCCACATGTTTCTCAAAGGCCATAAGAATATAATAAAAAATGGTTCAAATTAAGAATGTAAACAGTTAAGGAAGGAAAGAATAATTGTAAATTATGAAAAAAGGATTTGGGACTTTACAATATCCCCACATAATGAATTCCCATCCCAAAGAAGCATCTGTATGACACCTTCTCATAGAAGTCAATGCACTATGTTTGAAAATTTGCTTCCCACAACCAAGTCTACCCTTGGATCTACCCAGGTCACCACAACATCTATAAAAGTGGTACTTTATTCCCTCAAAGGGAATTTATTAATTTGGTCCATAATTCCCATTGGATTATCCACATAATACAAAAATGCCTCTTACTTAACACCCTTTCAGTTGATGAAATGCCTAGTATCAGCTATGTTTCCCTACAGCTGTGACGTATGAATCATGTTTTGTATATAATGGTAGAATGAAAGAATATAGATATGGTTTTACACTGATCCAACATCTTTAGTTCTTATGAAGGGTCTATAAAAACATAGTTTGATATTCCCTTTGATCTTCAGACATTGGGGGCCAAACTAAAGAGACACTCTCAATAAAACCTGATCACCCACAATAAAATTAAAAGGTATAATCCTATGATCAACATACTATCTTTTCATTTTATGAGCATTGATAAACCAGTTATGAATCATTTGTACTCTCTCACAGGTCTCATGAACGAAAATAGGCCCCATAAAAAATATCCACACCTACATCATTCTAAAAAGGTTTAGAACAACACGGCCTCCCATATATAACCTCATAAGGTTCCATATGAATCAATGATTAGTAAAAAAAATTCTGTTAACTCAACAAAGGATAGATGATCATCATATGCTCCACAAAATTCAATAATTTAAGCTCAAAGAATATCCTATAATATGTGTATAGTATTCATGGACTGTCTATATTTTTAAGGATATTACATTATGATAAATCTCAACTGAGTCCCTAGATATTTCTATAAACTCTACCAAAACTTTGATGTAAAATAAGTGTATATGATTGGCACAACACATAATGGAACTCCACATTATTGTCTGATGTAAAAAACATTGAGCATTCATAGTTTTCCTCTATTATTATAAAATGGAAACATGATCATTAATCTATAAATAATCTCAAACCATTGAGGTGTAAGGATATTTTTATGGCATGGAGTCATCTTTACAAAACTTAAAAAGTCCAAAATGATGAAAAAGTGAAGAGGGGGAATAATATTTTTTTGGGTTAAATCCACATTTAAACACCTCATTAATACACCCAGAAAACTAGAAAATGGGTTCTTGTATTAAATTATATGAAATCCATTATATAAACAATACACCTGAAGACTTGAAGTTGGTATCACTATCTGCAATGGATGTAGAGAAGGCTCTGCAGGGTGGTATAACTAACCACAATATAACCTCTATTGATATCCCTCCATGGTGATTTTTATGTTTAAAATACAATGAAATATAATTACTATTACCTATCCTTGTCAATTATCACATTATGACACCCATTCTGAAAAAAAGTACACGTAACACATGTTTAAGATTCCAAAAACATATGAAATACCAAATGCCTATAGTCAAACATGGATTAACATAAAATATCAAAAATGTAAGGGGAAAATAATTTAAATATATTAAAAAAATATATGGAACTTAAAAATATACCCCTTTAAGGAATTTTCATCCTTAAGAAGCTTCCCTAGGGTTCCTTCTTGAACAAATCAATCCACTAAGTTCAAACATCACCCCCTACACCCAACTCTCCTCCTAGATCATCCCATATCACCCCATGACCTAGAAAATTGGAGAATAGTACCTAGAAGGAATTTTTTCTCCACTCTTTATTCTGCATTGGACACTCTAAATAAGATGTATCTAGATCTAACTTAAAATAATCATATTTGATGACTTCTGTAGTTTCATCCATGAACCTCTAGAGTTAGGACACCTGAAACAAGTCAGATACAACTCTTTAGTGAGACGATGATCCTAACCCAATTATACTATCCCTACCCATTCTATAACCTCTAAGGGTCCAAAAAATTTAGTTCAATATTTCATTTCTTCCACAATCATCAGTTTCCCCATTAAAGTGAAACTCTCATGAAAAACGGATCACCCATAAGAAACAACAAAGGTCTCATTATAAGATTGGTATAAAATCTCTACCTATTCTATGTGTTGATCATACTAAATTGAATCAATTGTAGTCTCTCGTAGGAATCATGAAGAAAACTAGGCCCCACAACTATTTCCTAACCAACCTGATACTAATAATGAAGTGAACAACATGCTTCCCATAGAGAGAACTATAATTATCCATCTTATTCGAATCATGGTAGATTTATTTTCATTATAACTCAATAAAGGATATATGACCATAACAAGATCCCATAATTTCTAGAATAAAAATCTAAAAACATATCCTCCAACATGTGTATAGTCCATTTGGAAAATCCCACAATCTATGGATGGTATGATGTGCTCAATCATAGGTGAGCCGTTAGGGATTAATACAAGCCCTATCAAAACTACGATGAAATACATGAAAATTTATAAGATACAATGACCAGTAAAATTCATGAAATTATACAATATTAGGGATATATATCATTCCCATCAGGTAAACTAACTGTGAATCTCAAATAAGATATAAGTAGGAAAACATCATCAGCTGATTGACAATCACCTAGTTAGTGTCACAAATATTCAGGGTCCTGGAAAACCCAATAAAAAAGTCTATCCTGATATCCTCCCACATACACATGGTCATAATATGTGGCTAGAGTAATCCATTATGATGATATTGTTCGGCCTTGACCGTGTGATAGTTAATGTGTCCTTATAAAAAGCTAGGATTATCAATCATCATCCCATGACATCAGATATGTTTGCTGAAATCATGGTACAACTTGGTTACACTAGGATGTAATTCATGTATATATTATATAATTATGCCTCAATATCATCTATGATAGATGATGGGACTACTAATCTATCATTAATAAGGATCATATCATCATTTCTTGATGACTACCTAGGTATCAAACCACCTCAAGCTTGTTGTTCATGCATGAAAACACACTCTATGAGAATCTATTATTTATCCTTTAATTATTCTACTAAAGATCATATGATCATTAAGGGAACATAATTCATCTTCCATTGATCCTCATAATAATCCATCCTCCAGTTAGGAAAAAGACCATCAAGTGATAGTTCTCCTTGAAGGTTGCTCACTATGATACTAGTAAACTTACTTCTTATGGATAAAATAATAGGTAACGACATTTAATTTCCCCAATACATACAAAATATAAGCATAGACAGATGGTAGATGATCCAACCAACACATATGCCTCATATTTATGTCCCTATATGTAAATATGTAGTGAAGTCACTTGTGGTTGGTGTAGAAAAAAAATCCTCTCATTGTAGATATAGTGTGACTTACACTTGAGAGTGTGGTCCACAAATTATAGATCAAAATCATGAGTGGTTTAGTTCTACTCATTGGATCATAGTTATCATGACCCATAAGCTAATACCAACTCCAGCTAAATTAGTACCACTCCCTGACCAATTATGGATGCATTAAAGCATACTATATATCAAATCCCATGCTCGGGATGGATTATAAATCGATCAATAGTTAACTTTCTTTTAATGTAATGAAATGATTCCTCATACTAGTTCAACCATTGAAAATTCTCTCTCATATTCATCAATAGTGCTATGCGTTATGATAATAAGAAGAAGTACTAAATAAAGTGACTCCTATATCTAGATAAGCCTAGAAACCTCTTGATCTCAAACACATTCTAGGGACATTTCTGGAGAATCATTACCTCTATACTCTCTTGGTATATGGATATACCTATCTCAAATAAAAAATTCCCTAGAAACCTCTCATCCTAAATCTAAATGTCACACATTGAAATCATTGTGTATTCTCGATGTGGTCGAAGCATAATAACAAATATCACTATGTTTATAGAATTATGCTCTAGTGTCAATGAGTAGTTGGGGATTTTGATGATGAATTACATGATAGAAAAGTCTGGGTAAGGGTTAAAGATATTTTTTATGATGTACATGAACACTTTCAGTGCATTTTCTAACCAAACAGCTTAACCAAATTCCAATAATACCCAAACCATCTCCTAACCAACATCGTTTTTAATGTAACCCTCTCTAAATCAAACCTATTGACAACCCAATTTAATATCAATCTTAGAGAACCATTATATTTTCTTTAACTGACCTAATAGTATTTTGATCCTAGGAAAATGATATCATTTATTCACCATTAACTAAGTCATATTCTAGTAATCAATTTTTTTTTGATGATTTACATATACCTTCATGGTGAAAAACAAAGGTGCACCCCACAATGAAGTACTCAACTTAATGAATCCCTTCTACTCAATGTGGAAAAGTTCTTCCCTGATATCCTTTATCTCAATTACATATATATGTTAAGGGGGGGTATCAAAATAGACTATGAACCCAGTATGAGATCTATCTAAATGTAAACTCATCTATCAGAAGTAATTTCATTGATGAAATCTAGAAATATGTCTAGATAGAGATCCGTGATTGGGGGAAATTATAAGGTGGTTTATATATATCATTCTGAAAGTGACAATCCCACCATTAGTACAATAATAATCCCGAGAGGACACATGTATGGACTAGCTCATCCTACTCCCAATTTCCTCTCTATGGTCATCATAACCCTCCCTACCTTCATCGAAGTGAAAGAAATAAGTATCAGATAATAATAAATTTGATCTCAGAAATGGGTGGGCCAATTCATGCTGAGAATCACTTAAAAGGTTTTCATTTCTTGTATCATGAATTATCATAGATTTATATTGATGGTGATAATAATAGAATACCCATGGAATCACTGAAGATGGCCCATACATTATGTAATGGTGCATATAGGGAGACTAAGATAAAGATTAACTTGAGTGTTAGGTCAATTCTAGAGACTACACGTGCTTATATGAAAGAATGTGAAGCATAATTATTAAACAAGGATGTAGAAAATGATTATTTTATCAAGAAATTCTATAAAATAAAGGATATAACTTCACCTCCATCTTTTAACGTCTAATAGAATTCATAGATGTGGCCTGACTCAACTTAATATATAATACCTTGAGAAGCATGAACATTCCAAGTCTAAAAATGAGTGCCTTAGCTATATCTATGCCCCTCTTATCAGGACTTCCTTGACACCTTTTGGAATCCATTGCTCATATCTCAAGATAAAAACATCTAGAGATGTCACATATATCCTATCTATTCACACTATCTTTAATGTGTATTGAAGTCCCTATGGTAGTGACTGATACTCCCACAAATAAAGAATTGTTGATGGGGGTGTGATGTAGCGCTCAGGAGTCATGGCCTAGGGTTCCGTCTCTGGCCCCAGTGCTTCCTTCCACCCAATCATCTACTCCCCTATCACCCACCAAGTTTCTAACAAAGTCTCCGATTTACCATTATGGATCCCTCCACAATATTCGGATCTGACACCGCGTCGGCCTCCCACATCCCGTCGTGTGTCACCCTCCTAGATTCTAAAGACTCTGTGTCTTCTTCACTCATTGTGTTTCTTCTTCCACTGGATCTATCAGCACATGATGAGTCTCTGTTGGCTTTTATCCCTCCTCAGTTCGACCTTTCTTCTCCCTCCCTAGATTTGGGATTTCAATAAGCTTTGATGGACCATGATGCATAGATGGTAGAGGCTGTAACTTTAGATCTAGGGTTCTCTATGACCGGCATCATCGGGTTCCCATAACCGGAACCCGCCACAAATGGCCGATCAGACCCAATGCTGCCTTGAATAGGCTTGATGCGACCATGATAATGGGTGTTTCTATTGTTATTTCATTTGTTGTGGGTTGTTAAAGTGACACTAGTTTGGTTTTGTTGGATTCGCATTGTGTAGGGGAATCATCAACAACATGGTCCTGTACGCGGACATATATGAATTCCACATGAATGCTCGGGTTACTGGTATCTTGGAGGCATGTAGATTTTTTTTTTCAGAGATAGTACACATATGTAGATGGAAGATAAAATAATTCTTGGTACCGATGATGTCCTATCCCCATCAGTTTATTTTTTATTTTCTTGTGGGTCAGAACTGGCAGGATCAATGTCTTCACCTGGGTTATTACAAGGTCATAGAGGGTGACCTCAAGAACGCTAGGTGATTGTGAAATTTTCTCTCATGTTCTCCCCTGTTTTGAAGGATATTTTTTTTTGAATTTTTGGGTCTAATAATATCATTTTATGTTTATCCTCTTCTCTTTTGTAATTTCCCTTTGCACACACACCAATTTTGGGCTTGTTAGAAAGTTTATTTGGAAAATTGGGATGGTTTTGGCAGATATCATGATGAAGTTTCGGATCTTGGAGGATATTGAGTTTGGATCTCACTTAGCCACAGTTATTTCTGAAATGGTGGATTCCCTTGGACATTTTGAATTTTATAATTTTGTTTGGCTTGGTCTAGCTTGTGACTGCAATGTTGGATCCCCTTGGACATGTTGTCTCAGTTTTTTTCTCTTGTTCGGTCCTCATATAAACAAAAATTATTTTTAAAAATCAAAAAAATTAATTTTTAGTGTGTTAATACATTTTAGGTAACTCTCTAAGGGAACATAATAATCTAAACTATGTTTCACCTACATGAACCATCTCTACCACACATACATAGCCTTTCTATTCTTACCATTTAAAGAGGTACTTGTGGTAGCAATATGATATCCATCTGTCTGAGTACTAAATGGTAAAAAAGTCCACATTTTTAGCCATCCACTAATATCCTCTAAATGGTCATGGAATTACATAAATCCTCCTGGTATGTTTCTTGGTTGATGCTCCAAACATCATTCTTTATATCATGATAAAGATTGATCTCATACTTTATAGACATTTCAGATTTTTTACTATACAGAAGAGGGGAAATCATTGAATCTCAGTAAAACACATAGAGTAAGTAGATACAATCATAGAACCTTATTACATATCAATGAACTCTTGCACTCAAAAATGATTCATGTTAGAAGGGAAAAAAATTCTGAAGAATAGGTCCCTAAA
Source organism: Viscum album (assembly GCA_963277665.1). Classification (NCBI taxonomy): domain Eukaryota; kingdom Viridiplantae; phylum Streptophyta; class Magnoliopsida; order Santalales; family Viscaceae; genus Viscum; species Viscum album. The sequence continues at coordinate 668,763,108 of OY728167.1, read as the reverse complement.
TTCCTCCAAGGTCTAAACCTAAAAGTTTCAAACTTGTCCCATTACTCTCTACCAATGCCTGGAGAGTCCTTGTTACATGAATCCTACCAGATTAGCCTTATTATAATTTACTGTCTCGATAATGTAAATGATATCATAGAAGATATCCCCTTAATTATCAGAATCCTATAGTCCACCAGTTCCCTAAAATACTAGAGGATGATGGATCATAAAATCTCTAGTGTAGTCGACTATGGATCTCAATGGAAAGGATCCCAGCTACATTGGACTGACTACCAGTATAACTTGAGAAGGTGAAGGGAAATTCTTTGAGGAACCCTCTTACATAGATTGTGGTCCCATAAAATCTCTATGTAAGAGAATATCCTATAACAGAAACAAAATTAGGATTATAAAACAATAATATTCTTTATAATGGATCACTGTCATGAATACTTGTATAACCCCATACATATTCTATTTTTTATTTAACCATTATTAATACAAAGGCATCATGCCTAGCATATTTAGTAAGGTGTAACACAAGGTTATCCTTGGAGTGTACCCATAAACCATGTTATACGCCACCTTTCCCAAACCATTCCCAATGTTACTATATTTTTATTAAGTCCATCAAATACACACTAACATAATAACATGATCAGTTGAACCAATTAATTAAAATGGAGTATCCAAAAAATAATAAAATAAATATATCACACAATAAGAGAATGTATCCTGAGTATATAGCATAGTTCAAGGAAATATAAGAAATAAAATGAAGAACAAAAAGTATATTCAATGCATGGGAACATACATTCCTATGCATTATGTATGAATGCACATAAAATATCAAGGGAAATAATAATAGAAATATCATATATGGAAACATAGATATCTATTACACATGTGACATCCACAAACATGGGAAATCCATTAACTGAGTTCCACACAACAATCTTCATTATAAAATACCACATGATAGTTCAAAAAGGAAAAAAACGAAATTTTTCTCTGGTACCATCTTGTAACACACCAACTCGAACCTCATGTTTCGAGATGGACGACCACATGACCTAATTCACACCTCCTTTTATATAATAGTCTTTTTTCATGAAATTAGGGTTTAATACTATAATGGTTAGACTATACCCTTCGTATCATGTAACAACATAAAAAATAAAAATAAAAACAAACAATATAATGTTCAAACTATCATGTTAAATCTTTAAATTAAAAGGGATTATTTTTAATGTAGGAATAAAACACTATCCAAGTTGTATGAAAAACCACGTTATTAATTGAAAACAAAAAAAATAAAAAATAAACCATCAAGGTCTACCAGAGTCTGTCCCAGTCCATAACCAACTCTATTTTCATATGATGAGCTACCTAGAAAATATCCCTTTCCCTTCTCTACAATCTAATCATAAAATCAATAGGTGCATGAAATCCTATCTAGGGTGTGAATAAAAGACATAATATGACACCACTAAAGTTTCCTTAACTTGTGTGATCCAGTAAACAAGTGTATTCTAAATTTCAAAATAAATGCGCAATCTATACAACAATAAAAAACCGAGCTCCCTTGTACTAACCAAACCACCATGAGTCTTAGACATACCATTTTTAGCTCTAGAAGAAATACATAAAATGTATCAAAAGTAATTAGGAACTATCTAGGAGGCTAATAATCATGCTTCTAATTCGTCACATCAACATACAACTAGACATTTACTAATAATCAATTAAGTCAAGTTATAATCATTTATTTCACATTTAGATTAACTTAGGATTCACTAGGCATCAAGTAATATACTACTTTCCACCTTCTATTCACCGAATATATCACTTGTAATCCATGATGCATCATTGTTTCCCTAACAAAGGATAGTTCCATCGATTATATTAATGTGAACTCTCCGTTGAAAAGATAACATGTTATGACATTCCATAATCCCTGGACTCCCATAAATATTTTAACACCCTAAAATTCTAAAAAATGGAAAATATGTTCAATAAAATATTAGAAATGCAACATAGGTCTTAAAACCCATAAATTATATTTCTTTTTAATTTAATATCTTCAATAGCTTTCAATACATGAAACCCCGAGTATAAATAAACCATAATATAGTTTATCGTTATAACAAAACTGTTAAATTAGAGGGTATGGATATGACTAAATAAAATATAAAAAATTTATTTTTTTAATATATATAAAATAAATTCAATTATTTTCAATAGATTATATATAAAATAGGAATAATTTCAAATAAATGTAAGCTTTTTTCAAAAAACATTGTAATTTTCTGAAAGGCGGTTTGTGTCATTCTTTGCGAACATAAATTCCAAATAATTTTTGCCAATTTTATGAAATTCATTTTAAAAAAGTGAACTCATTTTTTAATTTATAATAAAAATATTATCTGAGTGTAAAAATTCGTTATTTTTGTAGAAAAACGATGTTTTTAATGAATAAATAACGATACCAATTTTTTTATATTGTCATTTCTTTTCAATATATTAAGTAATTTTAAAGTCCCATTATATATTGAGTATGATTCAATGTAACATAATTATTATTTAGTTATGTATAGTATACGCAATTACTTTTCAATCTTATTTATATTGGATTTTTTATATGATTATTTTTATGTTTAAAAATCGTATTTTTCTGACAATTGTTTTAATCTGCATAATATTTTCCATTTTTACTCTTAAAAAATAGTAAAAATGAATGAATGAAGTTAAATTTATATATCATATTTCAATAAATATTAATTTAAATTCATATATTTATTTTTACAGGTGATATAATCAATATATATTTATATTTTTTCTTGAAATATACACTTCTTGAAAAACTGCTCTTTAGTCAAATTTGGGGGTTTTATATCATATTGAATCCTACCAATTATTTAAATTGATTTTTCAATAATGGATTCCACATTTTGAAAAAATATAACTTATATTATCAAATTTAAACATAATATTTCTTCATAATGAATACTTAAAATAGTAACAATCCTTTATTGTGGTTGTAGTAAAAACAACATTATCGAGGGGGTGTAACCAAAACGTTAAGGGAAAACATGACCAAAAAACCTATCAAAAATATTTTTTGTGGAAATATTTCTACCTTATATTGTCTATGTCCCGATAATGGTCCATTTTGGAGCCTTTCAGCATATAAAAAATGTGGTTATTTATTTTTCCTTTAAAAACCTTCAAGTGTTTCACCCACATAACTTATAAAAGGCCACCCCTCCCATTTCCACTTCACATATAAAAAAAACATTTTCTTGGAAAATAACTACAAAAATTCCATCCTTAATATCATAAAAATGACCCATATCCCTTTTTCTGATAAAAAAACCATCCTTATAAGGATTTTGGTGCTAACCTATAATGATTATCTAAAGTTGTGTTGTTCTTAACCGAGAATTTCTATTTTATTTCACCTTCCACCCCTTTAAAATATTATTCAATTATGATGATATAAAACAAATATATTTCCCATATACTGAGATGTCATTATTTTCATTAAATAACCTAAATATATCCCTGCTTCCATCAATTGTGAAACAAAACCATCATTATGGTGTACTTTGGACTACCGCCTCCCAGATCGACACAATTCCTTTTATGTCATTGCCACTCACTGATTTTTATAGTGGGGGAATTTAATATATATATATTTTTTATAACATAACTATATTTTTTATTTTTATATCACATATTGAATCTTATATTCCCTTCTATTTGGGATATAATAATGTCGTTCATGTGTACGCTAGACTACCATCTCGCAAAGCGATATGATTGTTTTTGCACAAACACTTTAACTGGATAATAATACAGATAAATTTAATGAATATATGTTATATATATGAAACAATAATTATATTCATGAAATATTTATCATTATGAAAAGATAATATCTCACTTTATTTTTTACCTTTTCACTCATTGAAAAATAATAACATCATTCATTTGTATGTGTGGAATACCACCTCCCGGAAGCGATGTGATTTTTTTCAACACCAAGTCATTTGAATGATATACATATAAGTATATTTAATGAAATAATATGTGTATTTATGGCCTAAAATCTCCATTATATTATCATAGTTCATTTTTCATAACCATATATCATTGTTGATTTTCAATGTATAAATGATGTTTAAAAATGATAAATATTTCATGACTATTTTCTTATAGATGATGGAACAATGACCACTTTGACTATGTTTAACACATAGAATCCATTTTTGACATAATTAAACGAACAAACCAAAAACAAATTCATGAAAATAACTTATTTTGAATTTAAATATGTCATTAAAATAAAAAATGATTTATGTATGAGGTATTAATCCTAGAAAAGGTTCATAATAAACAAAAAATTGATATAACTTTATTATAAAGGAGTTAAATGAAATACAGAGTAATTACGGACTTCATGATGAGGGAATCATCTCAATTTCCTTTCATTAAGGAATATTGTAATGTTATGCACCTAATTCATAGTATATTATGTATATACTACCCCTTTTACATGTTATATCATGAATCTGTTATACACCATTTAATTTTCTGTTTCAATTAGAATTATTCCATCCAAGGGTAATTTAATTTAATGTTACCTTGTGGTGAAAATTTTCTCAACTAATTTTCCATTTATTGTGATATTACTATCTTCCATTTACTTTTGTGTTATTTAATTATGTGTGAATTGATATATAATGTTATTTATTGTATATTAACACTTTTTTTTGAGAATTAAATTTCTTTACACAAAAAATACCATAACTCCCTAATCATGGATATGAACTTTATAAGGGTTATTAATATCAATTTTTCTTTCATTGGGGAATCTATATCTTATATAAACCTATATACATTTATTAGGTGTAAATACTTCTAATTTCACATGTATATCATGAATTTTATTATATTACTTATATTTAATGTTCCATTTTAATTTATTATTTCATGGGGATTATGATTTAAATGTTACCAAAGTGAAAACGGATTTATTTTACACTCTAATTTTTTTTTTCAGAACTGTTTATGTTCATGGTTAAATTTGGGGAAGTCAAATGACATTATTTTCTTGATATATACCACATTCATGATCATTTGGTTATGAATTTGGTTCAAATTTTTCCCTTACATTCCAACTATTATTTTTTGTATATATATCTAGAATGTTGTTGGTAAGTATTACTGATATTGTATCATCCATTAGATCTGGAATATTTAATTTCTATATTCGTGTTTTCTAGATTTTATTCAAAAATATTCTATTAAAAAAAGTAAATTATTTCTTAATTCTATTCTACATGTTCCGTGTTCTTATTTTAAATGGTTTTAAAAAATCTATTTCATATTTTTTTTTCTAAATGGGTCACTTGTTACGCCCATTAATTTTTTTTAAAATAATTATGATTTTGAAAATTAACATTAGGAATGGATTTTCTCTTCATCATGGACATTATCTTATTTTAATAATACTTTATAAATTTCCAAGATTATTTTTATTGAATCATATTTTCAAATTTTTTTGGAAATTTATAATTTATTTTCTATGTAAAATGGTTATTTTACTCAAGATTGTTCTTAATGGACCTTTAATGGTATTTCAATTCATCAATATCAAGAACCCTAGACGTTACATATGCTCCAATTGGATGTGATGAAATGATACATGCCTTATTATTACTCTAGATAGAATTTGATTGTTTCAAATAGATTTTCATGGAACATGTTTATCTTCCATGTTTTATTAATGTTATGAATAGGATATTGGTTTTTTATATAATATTGATGATGAAATTAGTGATTTTTTTACTTTAATTATGATTTTTGTACTTTAATTATGATACAGTTATGAGAAAATATTTATAATGATGAGTGATTCTATTATAAATGAAGGACAAGTGGTTTCATTATAATCCAATGATGGGTGGTTATGTAATAAACCAAGGAAATTTGGTAATGTTAAATACAAGGACAATTGGGTCTACTATATCCCTCAAATTCATTTGTTTCTATACATGTAAATGTTAACTATATTGGTAATATTAATCTTCCATAACATTATATCTATTATTTCTTTTGGTTTTGATATTTCCTTTGATTAATATAGAAATCACATTGCTCATTATTATTGCATCTTGTGACTCTTTCCTTTGATAAATCCGTAACACATGTTTCATGATTGATGATGGAAGTACTGATACACATGATTATTCTTATGTTCATCTCAGGTAATTTTATTAATTCATAATTCCATTATTATCCTTTTATGATAACTATGTACATTTTATTTCTAATGCTAATTTTTACTATTATAGAGCATTTGATCTCACCATTCGTTCACTTTTATTTCCCCATGTATTAAAAAATGATGTTAAATGAATCATGTCTACAAGTGTTTCATAAGGATAATGATGATGAATTGTGGTGAAATAATAAAAGTTTGTTATTGTGGGATTGATACTGTCATGAATTCATGGGAATTCTTAATGTTAAATTTTTTCTTAATTCTTTAAATCTTTTAACGTAAAAGGTGTATGGTTATGTAAGTGATTAAATATTTCATTATAATGTTTTATGTTTTGGAAAAAATTTGTTCAACTTCATCATTATGAAACCCATAAATGTAATGTTTGTGATTTTAGCATCGGATCTGATAGTGCATGTTTAGGGATGCTGAAAATTGTATTAGAGGTGTGTTTAGATAACATTGGATATTACATTGTTTTATGAGATTTTTTCATAACAAATATAGGTATAATAATTATTTGGTAATATTAAGTTTCATCATTTATTAAAATGGTTTGTAAACCATTTTTATGTTATAGGAAATGAGATATTAAAGTGATTAATGACATTTTCAGAGACATTTTACTAGGTTAAAGTATATGTAAATATTTGGTGTAACCTGAAGAATTACTTTAAATTTTGTGGAATGTTTTTGAGGAATTTATACCTTTTAGAGTCTATATGATATTTTATATGGAGGTAATTATGGGAAATTTTTTTATCATATAGATTACAATGGTCTTGAAATGAAATTTGGTGACTAAATGATTAATGTTATTTTAGACAAATATAAAAATGTTTTTCGGAAGATAGGATAGATGTTATGAGAGAACCATTATGTCCAAACAATCATTAATGATGAGGTTATTTAAGTTATTTGTGATATTTAGCTATTTATTTATTGTATGATTTGGTTTGAATGTACAGAATTGCTAATAATTTTTGGAGCTTTATTCATTTTGTAAAAAATCCTACCATATGCCAACCTATTTTGTGTTAGTTAATATCTAAAGATAAGTGGAATATATTGATTTTATATTTTATGGTTATATGGTCCTTTAAATTGTTATTTTATTAAATTGGGAATGGAAAATTAATCTTGGATACTAATCATTTGTAGAAAAATATTAGATTATTCTGGAAATTTATTAAAGGATGAAATTCAACTTATCATGTAAGTATATTTCATACTTTATTTGGAAATATTTAATGTTTATACTCAACCATAGGTAAAAAAATCTTGAAAAACAAAATATTATCATATTATGTTCATTTATAATAAAAGAATGGCCTTTTTTAAATATTTTTTATTGGTTTTTTGGACATTATCCTTGTTTTAATCGTTCACATTCTTGTGATCAATGGTCTCTTTCATTATGCATCATTATATGGGCATTGAATTTTTCTTCTATGTTTATACAATCACTACCCTCATATGTTTTAATATAAAGGAACCTAGTTATGTGTTATTATAGATGACGTTAGTGTATCAATTTATCTCACGTCCAAAATATATTTTGTTAACCCTTTTTATGATGTGCTTTTTAAACAAAATTAATTTTCATTATCAAAACCATTATTATCGAGATCAAGTTCAAATTATGAGGATGACATTTATTAAATGGTGGGATAATGTCACACCCCAAGATTATTTTTAAAAATAGAATCTTTTTTATAGCATATTTGAAATGCTACACCAAACATAGATGAACTCTGAAATATATCTCTTTAAATTTAATCTCTTAAATAGCTTATGGTATATGTAACCCTCAGTATAAATGAAACATTGTGTAGTATACCATTATAACATATCTGTTAAATTTTTGGGTATTAATAGGACTAACTAAATTATAAAAAATATATGGTTTACACATGTATAAAGGAAATTAAATGGTAATCTATGTATTAAAAAATAACAGATAATCATTTGAAATAAAAATAAATGTTTTCTAAAATAAATACATAGTATTTTTCTAAAATGTTATATCATCACTATTTTCACACATAAATTAAAATTTTCATTAAAAAATTAATGATTTTTTCCCAAAATGGGATTGATTTTTTAATTCCGAATATAATAATTTGTTGTGCGTAAAAAATGGTTTTTTAGAAAAATTGATTTTGTAGTTAATAATGAAAATACACTTTTTTTAAATGTCATTTATTTTCAATAAATTACATAATTATAAAGTACGATTATATGATGAATATTATTTCACATAATTTATGTATTATATAAGTATTTTTAATAATCTTAATTACTTTTTACTGAAATTTATATTGGTTTTTTGTATATTTTAATTTTTTGGTCTAAAATGGTATTATTCTTAAAGAGCACACATGTATCTCAAAGTTAATGGATATAATCATCCCTAAGGTATTAAATTCTGAGGGTAATTTAATGTTTCCCCCAATGAACCTATATTTTGAAATTAATGATGGAGTATGTTGCTAGAGTATTGGATGTTCTCCTTGTCCAGATGGTTTACTAAATTTTTTATTCTATGTTTCCATGAGATTATGAAACATGATGTTTACAATATGTTAAATAATTTTTTCAATGGTGGTTCTCTCAAAAGTGGTGTAAATGATAATTTTTTTTGTTTATCATTCAAAATATAGTGACTTCTAGGGAAATAAGCTCTTTCAGGCTGGTGGTTCTGTTGAGTACAATTTCTAAATTTTTTTGTAAATTGCTTGATAACAGGTTGGAATAAATTAAAAACAAAATTATAACAAGGAATCAGTTTGGATTTTTATAAGGAAGAAATAATACATGATTTGCATATTATAGCCTTAAAATGTGTGAGTTTATGAATAATTCCAAGAAATGGGGAAAATATTTCACTAAAGGTTGACAATAAAAAATATTTTCACATAATGGACAATGGTTCTATTTTCATTGTGATTAATAGTATTGAATTTAATGTTTGTTTTATTAATTGGGTCAAAAAATATTAATGCATCATATCATATATCTATCCATGTTAATGGATCTTCTACAGGTTAATTAAATTGTTCAAGAGGGTTAGATAATGAGACCCACTTTTTGCTATCATTTATTACATTGCAAAGTATTATCTAAGCATGTTTTTTCTTACCATGGAAGGGAATGGTAAAATGAAAACCAAAAGGGATACCATAAATGTAGATTATCTCTAACATATTTTATATTCTCAAGATATTATCTTTTTTACTAAAGGAGATAAAATAAATATCAGAGATATTAATAATTCTCTTTTACACCGTGAAAGTGTCTTGGGGAAGGTTATCAATTCCAGAAAATATTTCATATTCCTTGGAAAAATATCACTGCATGTAGAAAATTGGACGTGATAAATCATTTAGTCATTATAGAGGGGGTTTTCTATACACATATATTTTTTCCTCTTATTCGGGGAAGATTGTGAAAATCTCATTTTAATAATATCCTGGCTCATGTTCATAGGCTTTTGGAATCCTTGAATAGTAACTACCTCTCAATGGTGGAGAGAGTATGTCTTGTGAAGCATATTATAGTTTCCAAGTTCATATAATCATTCATGATTTACAATCTTCCCTCCACTTTACTCAATAATATCAATACTATCATCAAAATTTATCTTCGGAGTGCCTCTATCCTTGAAATAAATGTCACCACGCTACCATGAAATCAATGTTGTAAGGCTTATAGTATTGGAGGACTTAGAATCATGAACCATTATATCAATAAAAAAATACTAAAGAGATCCTTTCACATTGATAATGATCAATGAAAAATATGAATATCTTGTTTTTTCTTTAGGGTAGATTATTAAACAAGTTGAAATTAGGAAATATAAACTATTTTGAATCTTTAGATTGAATAGAATTTAAAAACATTTTTCCTAGATTGTTGTATATTCCCATTGGCTTGTTAATGAAAACTCATGTCTAAATTTTTGGTTTGAGTACTAGATATGGATTCTAGAGGTGAATCTTCTCATACCATATAAGAAATTGATTTATCTCAACACCTCAATTTATTACCATATGAATAATTTGGACAACCTTCTAGATGGAATGAATCATGTTGTGATTAAAAAAATTTCATAAATTAGGAGAATATCAGGAAATGTGAATCAGAATCAAATGGTTTTATTATTTCAATGATCTTTTATAAATATATCAATACTGGGAAGATTTATAGTCAGGTCAATATATTCATCAACAAATGGGAGAGACCCACAAGATTCACACTGTTTTAGGGGATCACTTTCTCCAAGCTTCCGGTGGATGGTAGTATTAAATCAATAGGTATCCCTCTTTTCTCTATTTTTTCTCCACCATAGGCCTAAAGGGAATGTAATAAATCCCATTATAAGATATAATACAACATTGGTGCTTTGGTATATGGTATGTGACATATTTGATGGGTGTTCACTATATGCTAAAAAATTATGGAATCTTATCTATTCTTTTGGTAACATTCAGATCTCTTGAAAAATGAGGCATCTATTCACCATAATAATTGTTGAGTTTCTTCAAATTATTTGGTATAGTGAAAAAAAGAAGCATGCACAACCAAATTTTAATAAACATGTGATTTTTCTTGAATAAAATTATATTGGCTACATTGGGTGCCAATTCTATCCAAAATGAGCAATGTAACTGTATGATCTTTTCCTTTTCTGGAGTCATATATATCAAGTTTTCAGGTAATTTTTGTGGTTTTTAAGTACCTTTATTTTGGAGGAGTGGACTTGGGTGTGTTTGGGTGGTTTTTTACAAAAAACTAATAGACAGTAGGTTGTGCGTGATTTGTGTATAGTTTGAAAAACTGTGCGACTAAATCATGCCAACAATGCAATCCTAGATAGAGAGGTCTGCATGGGTGCTGCATGGTTTCCCCTAAACCTATGCCCCTACCCAGGAAACTATACATGTGGGATTAATTATCTGAAAATATATTTCCAAAATCACCTAAACCCTCAAGACACCCATATTTCGACCATTGCTTAGTATTGAATTTTTTTTGGTTATCCCAGAACCTTCCGAAGGGATTATAAGGTGATTCAAACAGCATTCTTTGACATCGAAAACCCAGATTGGAGATCTTCTATCTTTCTGATAAGTGGATTTTATCTAGTTTCTTCTCTTGTTTATTCCTCTATATTTCCTTGACCTTTTCATGGATGATCTCTATTTTTTCCATGGATCTAAACCTATGAGTAGAGATCTGGATTTAGGATTTTTGATCTATATCTATATTTTGAAGATATTATTTCCTTTGATCGTAATTTTGGTTTAGGGATTTAGATCCGGAGTTTGATTGACGACGTTGTGCCACTCAAATTTTGTGGATTTTTGTTGGGCTAACATCCATAAACAAACTGAGGTAGGTGGTCTAAATCAATCTTCCATAGTCATGGATTTGATATGTGAATGTGATTTTATGGATTTTCTAGAATCCCTTGGTTATTTATTTCCTAAATTGGAGTAATTAGGAATGTGGAATTGACTTGTTATTGCCTTGCTGATCAATTGATAATTGAATCATGGAACAAATGAAGGGGGGTTTACCAAATAGAAATTTATTTTGGAGATTGGTTATGGGCTGACATATTGTAATCGAGATATTGAATTGTTTTTGTTAAGAAAATTAATTGCGGGAAATTAATTTTTAAATGATGTTTAGATATGTAAAATAATTAATTGTGATAATTAATTATGCTCCATAATATTGATAACAGAAAATTAATCGTAAGAATTAATTATGACAAGTTGAGTTTTTATATGGATAAAAAATTTGAAGAATTAATTATGGAATGAGAAATATGATTATGGATTAATTAATTGATTAATTAATTAATGGGTTATTTTCTTAGTTGATTAATTGGATGTGTGTGGTTGTAACGTGGTCCGAGACATCAGGGGCGCCATGGCTTTGGATTTCTCGGTGTATTATGGTAATGGAAATTCTCTGTGTGAAGACGAAAAAGTGGTCCTTACATGTATTAACATTGGAAGGCATATGGTGCTTCACATGACCCGAGTGGAGACCGAATATATGGTTATTCACAACAAATTTCAGGGTAAGGGTATTATTCCATAGTCTATATTATACATAATTAGGAAATGCAAAGTACTTCTTGACAGCAGCATCAGAGTCACTCACTTGTGTAGGGAAGGAAACAAGGTGGAGGATCATTTGCCCTCTATGGAGACCCCTGGAACCATGGTTAGTCGTCTTTCTCAGGTATCTCATTTCAAACCTTAGGGGGTGAACATGATTCGGGGTGATGCCCTTGGTCATTATTATTTCATCCCCCTGGACACTGGCTTTCTCCCTCTTTTTACTTGTATGATTGAATAAAACTGGTAACATTGATTATGATAAACCAATTTCCTTTGAAATGATTAACTAATTGTTGGATTAGTAATGGAATGATGTGGGATAATTATTCTTAATTAACAAATTATTAAATGGATGAGATTTTTGTGATTCTAGACATGGTGTTATGGACTAATTAGAAGTCATGACATGGAAATGGATTTCCCCCCCAATAGTTACACATGATTGTGATTTTGGGGTTCTTGGAATGACCACCTACACCAAATAAGATATGGATCTCTAGGCATAGAGACCTACAATGAATGATATTTGTGGTTCTTGACATGATGTTCAACATCAAATGAATGATAATAATGAATGATGATTCAAAAGGAAAAAATGAATTGAAACTGGGCCTAATGTGACTATTAACGACTAAACGACAATGTGATAGCTATTTAATTAAGCATTGTATTTATTTCATCATAAAACTACAAACAATATCTTTTTACTGGACTTTTTTTAGACATCATTGGTGGTGGCCTACTTGGTTGTGCTCACACCATTTTTGGGAAACCTTATAGGCACTAGAGTAGACTTTGTTGTTGCAGGGCAGGATAAGGGAAAGGCCATGTGATATCATGATGTTTGGGATTGGTTCATGAGATAGGGAACCGAACGTGGTTCAGTACCTTCTTAGGAGTAATTGTGTCTTTACTTTTAGTTTCATTATAGACACTTGACATTCACATAGTCATAACATGTTTTACCTTTTAGTTTATTAATTTATTTTCTTGATTTGAATATCATATGACATGGAATTGTTCTAGTTATTTAAAATCTTCCGAACATTGTTATCATGGTTTTCATCCATTGGTGTTTTATTTTAATACCAGAAGGTAAAATATCTCAAATATTATTTTACCAGACCCTCTTATCAAGTCGCCACCCTCGGGAGTAAGTGGAGGCGCGCTTGAGGGAATGTGGCCAACTGGCTATGTGAACTGTTTTGTGGCACCCGGGTCGAGACGTCACAATGTGGTATTAGAGGAATTTTATTTTCTTTCTTCTTATATTATCTTACTATTTTGTGAAAGGTATATATGAGATTAGGAAGATTCGATACATGGTAATGAGCTCGTACATGGGAGTTGCAAACCCTTGTACGATGGAAAATTTGGGTACTTAGGGTAGGATTATTGTGGTTGTTGTTTTTTGTTACAGTTGGATATTATTTCACCATGGGTGATGCACTTGTGGTGTGATGTGATATTTGTTTTGACAATTTTTTAATTTTGATTCGTGGGAAAAAGAGGCACGATACTAGAGTCTGCATGCATCATTCTAGGAAGTCAGGTTTTTTGTGACCTGCATCATTCTAGGCAGTCATAAGAAGACATGTTATGGGTATGATTTTTAACATAAACTCTTATTCCTTGTTGTGAGATTGAAATAATGATCGAAAATGAGAATAAATGTGTGTATAATGAGAACATTGATTGAATAAAATAGTGTTATTAATTAATTAATTATTGGACTAATTAATTTTAGAAAATATGATTAGTTAAGGGTTGAATTAATTAATGAGATTGTACGTACACTTGTTAACCATGTCCTAGGAGTAAGATGGTTTAGGGTAGTGATAAGGCTTCAGTGTTGACTGTGTCGTGAGAAAAGTGGAAAAGGACATATAGAAACTTAATATGTTATTTTCTCCTCTTACATAAATGTTATAAGGTTTTATTATGAGACATAAGACGTGTGTTTGGATTTATAGAGATATGCCTCCATGAGGCTTGTTGAGGGAGAGACTGAGGGGTATGGCCTGGAATGAAATTCCAAATAGAAAACGTGATGCACCATTGGTGCAAGCTAATGATGAAGGGGAACAATTGTGAGATAACTTTTCTCATTTTGTGGAATTAATGGAGAGAGACCCATGGTGGGTTCTGAAAAGCATGTATGAGTTGACAAGGGAGTTTCGGTTGCATCACCCTCCTACTTTTACAAGAGAGGGTTGACTTGAGGGAGATGAATTATGGATTGGATCTATATAGAAGATACATGACCATTTGGATTCTCTGGCTAGGAGGATTTTCAAGTTGGATACTTATATGCTACGAGCGTAAGCGAAGCGCTGGCAGGAAATTCAGGTGTGATCTGGGTAGACAGATGATTTGTTGTAGAAGGACTTTCAAGAGAAGTTCATGGATCACTTCTATAAAATGATGCTCAGAAAAGGGAAGGATTCAAAGTTTATGCATATGACCCAATTAATAATGTCCTTAATTTATTATTCTCAACGCTTGATTGATTTATAGAGTTTTTCTATATCTTTTGCGGCATATGTGGAATATTATGAAAAATGATTTCTGGATGGATTGAGTGTGAATTGAAGTCCCAGGTAAATATATTTAGGCTGAAGAAGTTATCATAAGTGGTTAATCAAGATCTCATTTGAGAGGGGAACTTGAAGGAGGCATTCCTTAATAGATAGGTAGTTGTCACTTGATTATTAGGTAGTGTGCCTTCCGAGAGAAGGAAGCGTCGTTACAAGAACCTTAGTAATGAAATTGAAAATCAAGGTGGACAACTAGGAAGAACAGTTTCACAATATATAACTCATGTGAATTTCCACCAGTGTGAAAGAATGGGACACTCTCATTTGGGTGAAATTTTTACAGTTTTTACCGATCAGAAAATATTGAAGTATAACTTTTCACAGCATGACTCGAATCATCAGTAGTAAATATGGGTAGAGTATTTGCAGTCCTTTGATTTTGAATTGGCATATACACCCGGAAAGGGGAATATTGTGTCTGATTCCTTGAGTAGGAAAACACAGACTCAGTTGGTATATGAGTCGAGTGCAGATTGTAAGATTATGAATTTACTGGAAGGAATACATGGGGTAGTTCAAGAGTGTCTGGATAGGATGACTCTGGTTTCTGTAGTAGTAGATTATACACTCTTGATATGGTTAAGGGATATGTCGTATGTGGAAACAAAGTGTTTATAATTAAGTTAAATCCTTAATGGTTTGGAGAGACCTTCATATTAGATAATAGGTGAGGATGATATCATCTATGGGAAAAATTGGGTTGTTGAGCCTTTGATTATTCCAGAGGAACTCGTGAGATAATTTCATGCCTCAAAGTGGGCGGTACATCCTAGGGTGAAAAAATGTACCATGACCAATGATGACATTTTTGGTGGCCAAGAATGAAAAAGGAGTTATTAGGCTTCGTAACAAGATGTTTCACATTTCAGCTGGTGAAGGAAGAGTATCAATGACCTGGAGGCCTATTACAGTAGTTTCCTATTCCAGAATGGAAGTAAGATGGCATGACTATGGATTTCATGGTAGGACATCCAAATACACTTAAAAATAATGCTGATTTTTGGGTCGTTGTGGATGCACTAATAAAAATAACACATTTATTTCCTATGAGGGATACCTTTATAGTAGAATAGTTTGGAGAACTTTATGTCTGAGAGATATTTAATTGTATGGGGTGTCACAGACTATGGTATTAGATCGTGATTCTCACATTACTTCACTCTTCTAGCAGGGCTTCCAAAAAGAGAGTAGTACATAGGTTTTGTGAAGTGTAGCATTCCACTCATAGATAGATGAGAAATATGAGTGTACCATACCGGTGTTATAGCATATGATGTGATAATGTGTGCATAACTTTTGTGGTTCTTGGGAGAAACCATTGGATTTAGTGGAGTTCTCCTATAACAACAGTTATCATGAAACTATACATATGGAACCATATGAGGATGTTTATGGTAGACCGTGTATACCACATATATGTTGGGTGGAGGTTAGTGAGTGAGATCTATTGGGGCCGAGTCTCTTTTTAGAGACATTAAAGCCACTGAAGTTGATTTAGAAATGTATGGCTATGTTTCAGAGTATGAAAAAGTCATACACTAGTAGACAGAGATGACCCTAAAGTTTAAAGTGGGTGGTCATGTATTCTTTCAGGTGTCTCTTAGATTGGGTCACTATAGGATATAGAGGCATGAAAATTTGGCGCCCAGGTTTGTAGGTCCATTTGAGGTGATGGAGAGAATCGGGACAGTGGCATACTGATTATCCCTTCCATAGAAATTCAGCACTATGAATGATGTTTTCCATGTGTCACAACTATAGTGGTATCACCCCAACCCTTCTCATGTGATTGATGTAGAAGAGGTTGTCCTAGAGATACATGTATCCACTGAGGAGCTTCTGATACATGTGTTGTGTTGTAGTGAGAAAGTCTTACTGAGAAAGGCCGCACCGTTAGTTCATGTGTTATGGAAACATGGGAGTGTTCAAGAGGAAACATGGGAACAAGAAGTAGACATGAGGGCTCAATGGACCAAATTTTTTGGCTCGTAATAATAGAGAATTTTAGGAGTGAAGCTTGTGGATGAGTTGTTATAATCTGGGGAGATTGTAAGATCCCAACCTTTTTTGGAGTCATCTCTAGAGTGTTTTTAGGTAATTTTTGAGGTTTTTATGTACCTCTATTTTTAGTAGTGTCATGGGGTGCGTTTGGGTGAGTTTTTATGAAAAACTAACGGATAGTGGGATGTGCATGTTTTGTGCATGGTTTGACAAACCGTGTGACATAATTGTGCCAACCGTGAAAATCTAGAAATAGAGGTTCGCACCGTTGGTGCACGGTTTTCCCTAACCCTGTGGCCCTTCCCAGGAAACCATTCATTTGGGATTAGTTATCCTAAAATCTATTTTAAAAACCACCCGAACCCCCAAGACTCCCTTATTTTGACCATGGCTCATTCCTGAGAAATTCTAGGTTATCTCAGATCCTTCCAGAGAGATTACAAGGTCATTCGAACATCGTTCTTTGAGATCAAAATCTCGTACTGAAGATCCATTCCCTTCCCGGTAAGTGGATTTCATCCTTTTGAATCTCCCATTCTTTCCTATATATTTACATGATCTTTTCATGGAAGATATCCACCATTTCCATGGATCTAAACATATGAGTTGAGATATAGATCTAGGATTGTGGATCTAGATCTATATTTTCAAGGTCTTGATGCCTTTTATCTTTGTTTCGGTTGAGGGATTTATATTAGGAGATTGATTTAAGTGGTTTTGCAGCTTGAATTTTGGGGATTTTAGTTGGGCTAACATTAATAAATAAACCAAAGAAGGTTATCTAAATCAGACTCCCATAGTCATGGATTTGATATGTGAATGCTAGTTTATGGATATTCTTGTTTCCATTGATAATGGATTCCTTAAATTAAAGTATTTAGGAATGTTAGATTGACTTGTGGTTACCTTGGTGATTAATTTATAATTTAACCATGAAACAAAAATATGGGTTTTCCGAAATAGATATTTTTTTGGATATAGGTTATGGTTTTAGATATTATAATTGAGATATTATATTGATTGTGTTAACAAAATTAATTTGGGGAAATTAATTATGAAATGATTTTTGTCTAGGTAAGATAGTAAATTGTGAGAATTAATTATGTGCCATGATGTCTATCGAAGATAAATAATTGTGATAATTAATGATTACATGTTTTTATTTGATATAGACAATTAATTGTTGATAATTAATTATGGATTGAAAATTTTTTAGATTGATTAATTATTTTATAACTTAATTAATGTGTTATTTTCAAAATTAATTTTTGAGTTAACAAATGGCCTTTTAAATTTTTAACTAATCATTAGATTTGTAGTGGAATTATGTGGCTATTTCTTGTGAATTAAAGAAATATTAAATGGATGATATTTTTGTGGGTCTAGACATGGAATTCTAGACAAATTAGAAGTTTGGAATTAGACATTAATTTCCCCACAATAGTTTTCCAAGCTTGAGATTTTGGGGTGATAAGAATTAAGACCTACAAAAAATGAGATATGGAGTGTTATGCATGGAGAACTACACTGAATGGGATTTGGGGTTCTTGACATCATGTTCAACACCAAATAAATGATAATAATGAATGATGATTCAAATGGAAAAAATGAATTGAGACTAGTCCTAATGTGATGATTAAATATTAAATAAAAATGTGATAACTCTTTAATTATGCATTATATTTATTGATTCATAAAACTACATACAATATTTTTTGATTGTGATGGTTTAGACACCGTTGGTGGTGGCCTACTGAGTTGGGCTCACACCTTTTTTTAGTTTCCAGATCGACACCAGAGTAGACATTGTTGTTTTAGGACAAGATAAAGGCAATGCACTAGGAAAAGATACTCTTTCAGATTGGATATATAAGGCCCCAGCCTTAAACCTTACTTAATCTTGAGTTATTACAAGATTACACATTGAGGATCTTTTCGAGTTTAGAGTTTTAGAGAATTAGATCATAAAACTTGCATTACATTCCATATATAAACAAAGTGGTTACATAAATATAGTATTCTTCTTTCCCATCAATGGGAACATATTTAAAATAAAACAAGGATTCATTCTTGACACTTCCTTGACACTATCATCATATCATGTACCTTTCCCTTGACTTGTGAAAAACATTTCAAAAAACTTGGGATGAACATAAAAAGCTCAGTAATGGATATAAAAATATGGAAAGGAAACATGGGTACATATATACATAAGAATGAAATCATACTTTACCCATAAAACATAATCACTTCAACATACCTCATCAAATCATGAATAAATCATAGAAATCATAAGACATAAAGGTAACTTGAGGCATTCATAACATTCTTACGTAGGGAGTAACCCTCTTGGTTACGTTTGGAATACCCATCACAGTATATTCCCTAAATCTCTTCAGAGAAACCTTAATGTTTCACTCCTTTGCGTTACCCAATGCATTGGAGAGCTATATCGGGCTCACCCGCCCTTAGTCTATCACGGAACAACCCATCTTCATAATAATGCCCAAGAACCATAACATAATCGTATCACATAAAACATGCATCAAGGAAACATAACATTTCCACATTTCAATCACAAGATATCAATACAAGACATTGATATAATAAAAACATTATGAAGACCATTTTCAATACAAAAATAAAATAAAAGTAAAACATGGTATTTATTTTTCTTTTAAAAAGATGGTATGGCTTGTAGAGGAAGCCGAAACTCGAATAATGGTCACGGCGGCGGAGAAGTCGTTGTCACGGCATACGTACGACAAAAACATTCCGTTTTGTCATTTAGTAATCGCTTTATATAAAAATGATTCCTTTTGAATAAATGTAAAATTCAAAGGGGTTTATACACCATATAAAAGAAGGTTGTGTATAAAACAAACTGTTCCTCAATGAAAGGAGATTGAGACGAAGTCCCATACCTCGGGTCCGACTTGACTCGGTCGTTCTTTAATCTCATGATTAATAAACTTGAGTTAATTTATACTTTTTAAGAACCTTTTTCAAGTTCATTGTTCCTTTTATATCACTTATTTCCATGTCATGAACACAATGTAATTATTTAAGTTAATAACCGTCGTTTTAACGATCATTGGTACTTGAGTAAAAAAATAAGCCCTTTATAATTACAAGTTGTTCATGTATCCATTATGTCCAGAATTATAATCATGATGTATATATCATATATATCCAGTATATAAATGCATTTATAATATTACATAATCATTTAGAGGTAAGAAATGAAATGCACCGTTCATGGAGACGGTAAGCCGTACGTACGCATGAACGCTACTTTCATTTGTATTTTGTATTTTATAGAATGGAATCATAATGATATAAAGGTATATTATAATTCCAGTATAACATCATATATAATATCATTGTTAAATCCTTTATACGCCCCACATATGGTATTTAACGAATCAAATCACTTTGAGGGGGCGGTAGTCCGCACTTTCTTAAATGAAGATATCGCGTTTACCCATAATGGAAACCATAAAGGTATGCCCAAAATGAAAAATACAGAAGATTAAGGAAAACATAAACATATTATATATCATATATAAATATAGTGACATATTAATGGCCACCTTTGAAGGTGTTAAAAGAATGTTGAACAATAATCGTTTTGGGAGGCATAAATTCACCATCCACGGAAACAGTATGTCCTTTAACCATTAGATGTAGGTTTGTGTAAGTGTTGCTATAATCCTTCTTATAACAACATCCTAGTATATTGAGGATACTGGATTTGTTACAAAAGAAAATAATAAAAAGATTTTAGGGGGTTGGAGAAGCAAAATCAAACAAAAGGACTCAAAAGAAGACATTACCTTAAAATCGGGTAACTCTCTTAGATTTGAGCTCAAAGGCTTCCTTGGGAAGACTTATGCCCAATGTTAGGCTTCAAGGAGTACGATCGGGATGTGTAAAGCCAAAATGGGTAGGGTTTGGCCGAGCCAAAGGCTTTGTGAGTGTGGGTAAGGAGGTAGAGATGGGGGCCTTTTATAAGAGGAGAGGAGGGGCACTCTTGGAAGGTAAAGAAAAGTCACTTTATTTTAAAATGGTATTCGGATTTAAGAGAACCCAAATTGATGTGTTTTGAGGATAAGGTGATAAGGGTTCTAAATCCACCCATCCAACAGGTTTTGGCCATGTGTAGGTCATAGATTTTACATTATCATTCCATTTTATTTAAATCGTTAAATAATGAGGTCATCACTGCATCATCATGATGTCATAAATAATTTAATTTATTTAAAGTCTAAAAGTTATAAAAAAATACTTTGATGTAGGAAATTCTTTTATCTTTCCAATAACTATTTATAAGAAAAAATCTGATCTTTATAACCCCATGTAAAAATTGTTTTAGAAAAACATTTCATGTTTGTGTCATTTTAACTTTTACATTAAATAAAAAGTTATTTATCTAATTTCCCAATCAAGGTGGCTCCATGGGGTCCCCAAGTTGACCCATGGATTTTCTTGGTCGTCCATGACACATAAAAGGATGTTAGGACATGTGTCAATCTCATCTCAATTTATTAAAACATCATTTTTACCTTAAACTACACTAATTACCTCTAATCGCGATTAAGAACTTAAGAGTTAATACTCACCAAAAAATTGTTTTAATCTCATTGAACCACATTTTACTTCTTAATGACAACCATGTATGTCAGATTTTTGAAATTCAAAACACATAAGTGGTAAAATTTCATTTAAATGAAAAATCAGTTTTTATAAGTACCACTTAGTGGTTTCACTATTCATCAAAAATGGATGTTTTTCATAAAAATACCAAAAATTCACCCTAAGCTATATTTGATATTCTGAATTCAAAAATAAAGTCTATTTTACAAAATTCAAAACACATAAGTCACATTAATTAATTTAATAATTAATTTCCACTGTCATGACAAATAGCATGTTTTTATGAAACAATAAGTATCAAAAGATTGACACCAGTTTAAGTCCAATTTCAAAGTGAAACTGATTCCAATGACCACCATTGGATTAAATGGTAAAAATATATTCAGATTACACTTTAAGACCAATTAAAAATATAATCTAACCATATAATTAAATTAAATGAAAAAGCAGTTTTGATGTAAAATGCAGTATTTTTCACTATTCATTAAAAAAATGAACATTGTCAGAAAAATACCAAAAATTTATCCAATGCAAATTTTAGTGTCCCAATCATAAAGAATATTATTATTTTGACAAATATAGATTATAAAATTGTCAAAATTTTGATCTAAAAAAGGTTTTCCATCAAAAGGCAGTAAAACAATCTTTTAAGAATATTAGTGTATTACATGCATAAGATTGTATTTATTTTCATTTTAAGCCTCTAAAACACTATCTTAATCATTAATAGACATAGATAAAAATATCTATTATTCATTACTTACTTGGGATGTTACATCCTTCCCCCCTTTAGAAAATTGTGTCCCCGTAATTTATTTACTTATCAAATAAATGGGGGTACTTATCCCTCATTGCATTTTCAGATTCCCATGTTGCCTCTTCCATCATGTGGGTTTTCCACAAAACCTTTACCTGATTAATCACCTTATTTCATAACACTTGCTCCCTGTGGTCAAGAATCTGGACCGGTTGTTCCTTATAAGATAGGTTCTCTTCCTGCTGAACTACCTCTGGACTCAAAACATGAGATGGATCTGGCATATACTTTCTCAACATCGAAACGTGAAAAACATTGTGTACCTGAGATAAACTTGGAGGAAAAGCCACCCGGTATGCAACTGATCCAACTCTCTCCAGAATTTCATATGGTCCAATAAACCTTGGACTCAGCTTTCCTTTCTTACCAAATCTCATCACACTTTTCCAAGGAGAAACCTTGACAAAAACATGATCACCTACCTAAAAAGATAGATCCTTCCTCTGATTATCCGCATAACTCTTCTGCCTGCTATGAGCTGTTCTCATGTGCTTCTGAATCAGCTGAACTTTTTCTGCCATCTCTTCTACCAATTCTGGTCCCATCAACTTCCTTTCACCCACTTCATCCCTGAAAGCTGGAGCTCGACACCACTTCCCATATAACGCCTCAAATAGTGCCATCTGTATACTGGAATGAAAACTGTTATTATATGAAAATTCAACCAATGAAAGATGTTGGTCCCAACTTCCCTGATAATCCATCGAACAAGCTCGTAGCATATCCTCCAAGGTCAGAATTGTTCGTTCTGACTGCCCATCTGATTGAGGATGAAATGTTGTACTAAAATTTAATTCAGTACCCAACGACTTCTGAAGGCCTTTCCAAAAGTTTTATGTGAACCTGGGATCACGATCAGATACAATGGAGAGAGGAAATCCATGCAACCTGACTATCTCTTTAAGATACAAACGGGAAAGTTGATCTAGGTAAAAAGTATCTCGTATAGCAAGGAAATGAGCAGATTTAGTCAAGCGATCAACGATAACCCAGATTGCATTATTACCTCGATATGTCTTCGGTAATCACACAACAAAGTCCATGGATATATTCTCCCATTTCCACTCTGGCACTGGTAAAGGCTGAAGCATCCCATTCGGTAACTGTCGCTCTGCTTTAACCTGTTGACATGTCAAACACTTCAGAGTAAAATCAGCAATATCTATTTTCATTCCATCCCACCAGTAATACTCCCGCAGATCTCTGTACATCTTAGTACTACTAGGATGAACTGAAAACGGAGAACTATGAGCTTCACATAACAACTCTCTCTTCAACTGTGAATCACAAGGCACACACAATCTCTTCCCAAATCTCAAAACGCAATCATTATCAATGTTGAATTCAGGAAACTTACCTTTCTGAACCAGCTCTACCTTTTTCTGCAACTCACTGTCTTGCTTCTGTGCTTGCTTGATTCTATCTGATAGAGATGATCTCACTGATACCTGAAACAAAACAGAAGAACTTCCTGCACCAACAACTTCTATGCCAAAGTTCATCAAATCCTTAACCAAAGGATCACGTTCTAAACACAACATTACTAATGAAGAATTACTTTTTCGACTCAAAGCATCAGCCACTTTATTTGATTTTCCCGGATAGTAATGAATTGTACAATCATAATCCTTGATTAATTCTAGCCATCGCCTCTGTCTCATGTTTAACTCTTTCTGAGTGAATATATACATTAAAATTTTGTGATCAGTATATATTTCACACTTTACTCCATACAAATGATGCCTCCAAATTTTTAAAGTGAAAACAACAGTAGCTAATTCCAAATCATGTGTAGGGTAATTTACCTCATGAGTTTTCAACTGTCGTGAAGCATAAGCAATTACCTGATCATTCTGCATTAGGACACAACCAAGTCCTTTCAATTAAGAATCACTGTATATAACAAACTCACCATTCCTGGAAGGTAGTGCCAAAACTGGATCATTCACCAATATTCTTTTCAATTCCTGAAAACAATCATCACATTCTTTTTTCTAGATAAACTGAACACCCTTTCGAGTTAGCTTAGTCATTGGACTAGATAACCATGAAAAATTTCTAACAAACCTTTGGTAATAGACTACCAAACCAAATAAGATACGAATCTTAGTTACATTTGTCAGTCTTGTCCAGTATTCAACAAATTTTGTTTTTGCAGGATCAACAGTTATCCCATCTTTAGAAACAATGTGACCAAGGAAAGAAATTTGTTGCAACCAAAACTCACACTTGCTGAATTTTCCATACAGTTTCTTTTCTTTTAGGTTTGAAAGATAACACTTAAATGTATTTTATGCTCCTCTTTACTTTTAGAAAACACCAAAATATCATCAATGAAAACCACCACAAACTTATCCAAGAACTCATGGAAAATTCTATTCATTAATTCCATGAATACAGCAGGTGCATTGGTTAGCCCAAAAGGCATTACTACAAATTCATAATGGCCATATCTTGTACGGAACACGGTTTTCGGAACATCTTCTTCCTTTACCTTCAGCTGATGGTACCCCGATCTCAAGTCAATCTTTGAAAAATACTGAGCTCCCTGGAGCTGATCAAACAAATCATCGATATGAGGCAAATGATTTTTGTTCTTAACAGTGATGTTATTCAAGGCTCTATAATCAATGCAAAGTCTCATTGAACCATCTTTATTTTTAACAAATAAAATAGCAGCACCCCATGGTGATGTGCTAGGTCGAATGAAACCTTTCTCTAATAAATCTTGCAATTGCTCCTTAAACTCTAAAAGTTCAATTTGAGCCATTCGATAAGGGGGTTTTGAAATTGGCTTAACATCAGGAACTAAGTCAACAGTAAACTCAACTTCCCGATCTAGTATTATTCCTGGAAACTCATCAGGAAAAACATCAGGATACTCATTTTCCACTGGCACATCATTAATCTGAACAGTTCCTTTATTTTCAACAATTTGTGCAAGGTAACATTCATTTCTATCTTTTACATGTTTCTTGGCCTCTTGATAAGTTATCAACAGTATGGGTTCATTCTTGAACACAAACTGAAAGTCTTTCTGAAAAGAAACTTCTTTAGATCTACAGTCAATCTTAGCATGGTAAATAGAGAGCCAATCCATACCCAGGATAACATCAAACTCTACTAGAGGTAGAACAATAAGGTTTTCAAGTAGGTTCTTTCCACAGATAAGGATATGAAGATTCTTATAAATTCTTTTTGACCCAACATTTCCCCCAGGTGTTTTTACCAAAAGTTCAGGAGTCATTTCTTGAGATGGTATTCCCATTTTACTTGAAAAGGTTTCAGAGATGAAAGAATTTGTAGACCCCGAATCAAACAACACACTGACATAATCTAAAAAAACAAACAATGTACCTGATACAACTTCATTTGATGGCCCGACATCTGCTGAAGTAGTTGCAAAGGATTTCACCACCCCTTTCTGCTTGTAGTCTAACTACTTCCCATCACCCAAGCTCTTTATCGAACACTCGTTTTCATAGTGACCCATCTCATTGCACTTATAACATTTCACTAACTGTAAATCAAATTTGGTCTTACCATCACCCTGATCTTTTCCAGTGGAATCACGAGCCTTATGTCCCATCTGACAACATCGGCAGCACTTTCCAGAATTCAGAAGACATTCCCCAGCATGCCTTTTGCCACATTTATCACAAACTGGAAACTTAGTTTTCTTACCGTCAGACTTTTTTGAAGAATTCTAACCTTTCTCCTGCCACCTCAGTCTCTTCTTCTATTGGTTGTTATAGAACACTTGATCATCGGCAAACTCCATTTCCACCTTCTCAGCACATCGAACAAGCTTTTCATAACTTTTAAACTCACGATAAGCTAATTCCCTTCGATATTTTGGCTTTAATCTTGATTAAAAACGATTGATTTTACTATCAAGGTCTCAGATAAAATTTGGAGCATACCTTGCCAACCGAGTGAACCTTTCTTCATAGGCAGCCACCGAGTCTTCCTATTGCCTCAATACCAAGAATTTATTTTTCATCCTAAGTCGAACAGCCTTAGGAAAATACTTCTCAAGAAACATACCTTTGAATTCATCCCAGTCGAGAGCATCAATCTCATCAGCGTCCCTAATATTTTTAACCATCGACCACCACTGATCTGCTTCACCCTCCAAACGATAAATAGCAAGACTAACCTTTTGATTGTATGAACACCCCATGACATCAAAAATATTCTCCAGTGCATTAATCCACCCTTCAGCTAGCACATGGTCAGATGATCCTCTGAATGATGGGGGGATGTTGTCTCATGAAATGATCCACCACTGCCATGTTCCTCTGCGGTTGATCTGGCTGATCTCGTGCATGGATACCACCACCATTTATCGCTTGAGTCAACTGCGCCATTACTGCAACAAACTGTTCAGTTCCAATTCCGACCATCTCGGGATGCTAATTTGGAAGGTTATTTCCTTCTGCATGCCTTCCTAGCACTGCTTCTCTATTTCCTCTGTGGAAAACCATTCTGAACAAACATGTCTTAGATGAACCAACATGGTAATCTCCAAATACTATATCACTTCAATTTGACCATAAAAAAATATTTTTGGACAATCATTTAATTGAATTCTAACCCCTAAAGTTATCTAAACCTCCCTTTGATACCAACTATAAGGCCCCAGCCTTAAGCCTTACTTAATCTTGAGTTATTACAAGATTACACATTGTGGATCTTTTCGGGTATAGTGTTTTAGAGAATTAGATCATAAAACATGCATTACATTCCACATAAAAACAAAGTGGTTACATAAAGATAGTATTATTCTTTCCCATCAATGGAAACATATTTAAAATAAAACATGGATTCTTTCTTGACACTTCCTTGACACTATCATCATATCATGTACCTTTCCCTTGACCTGTGAAAAACATTTCAAAAAACATGGGATGAGTATAAAAAGCTCAGTAAGGGATATAAAAATATGGAAAGGAAACATGGGTACATATATACATAAGAATGAAATCATAATTTACCCATAAAACATAAGAACTTCAACATACCTCATCAAATCATGAATAAATCATAGAAATCATAAGACATAAAGGTAACTTGAGGCATTCATAACATTCTTACGTAGGGAGTAACCCTCGTGGTTACTTTTGGAATACCCATCACAGTATATTCCCTAAATCTCTTCGGAGAAACCTTAACGTTTCACTCCTTCGCGTTACCCAATGCATTGGAGAGCTATATCAAGCTCACCCGCCCTTAGTTTATCACGGAACTACCAGTCTTCATAATAATACCCAAGAACCATAACATAATCGTATCACATAAAACATGCATAAAGGAAACATACCATTTCCACATTTCAATCACAAGATATAAATACAAAACATTGATATAATAAAAACATTATGAAAACCATTTTCAATACCAAAATAAAATAAAAGTAAAACATGGTATTTATTTTTCTCTTAAAAAGAAGGTATGGCTTGTAGAAGAAGCCGAAACTCGAATAATGGTCACGGCGGCGGAGAAGTCGTTGTCGCCGCATACGTACGACAAAAACATTCCCTTTTGTCATTTAGTAAACGCTTCGTATAAAAATGATTCCTTTTGAATAAACGTAAAATTCAAAGGGGTTTATACACCATATAAAATAAGGTTGTGTATAAAACAAAATATGCCTCAATGAAAGGAGATTGAGACGAAGTCCCATACCTCGGGTCCGACTTGACTCGGTCGTTCTTTAATCTCCTGAAAAATAAACTTGAGTTAATTTATAATTTTTAAGAACCTTTTTCAAATTCATTATTCCTTTTATATCACTTATTTCCATGTCATGAACACTATGTAATTATTTAAGTTAATAACGGTCGTTTTAACGATCATTGCTACTTGAGTAAAAAAATAAGCCCTTTATAATTACAAGTTGTTCATGTATACATTATGCCTGGAATTATAATCATGATATATATATCATATATATCCAGTATATACATGAATTTATAATATTACATAATCATTTAGAGGTAAGAAATGAAATGCACCGTTCATGGAGAGGGTAGGCCGTACGTACGCATGAACGCTACTTTCATTTCTATTTCATATTTTATAGAATGGAATCATAATGATATAATGGTATATTATAATTCCAGTATAATATCATATATAATATCATAGTTCTATCCTTTATACATCCCACATATGGTATTTAACGAATCAAATCACTTTGAGCGGGCGGTAGTCCACACTTCCTTAAATGAAGATATCGCGTTTACCCATAATAGAAACTATAAAGGTATGCCCAAAATGAAAAATACAGAAGATTAAGGAAAACATAAACATATTGTATATCATAATTAAATATAGTGACATCTTAATGGCCACCTTTGAAGGTGTTAATAGAATGTTGAACAATCATCGTTTCAGGAGGCATAAATTCACCATCCACGGAAACAATATGTCCTTTAACCATTAGATGTAGGTGTGTGTAAGGGTTTATCAAATCCTTCTTATAAAAACATCCTAGTATATTGAGGATACTTTATTTGTTACAAAAGAATAGAATAAAAAGAGTTTAGGGGGTTGGAGAAGCAAAATCATACAAAAGGACTCAAAAGAAGACATTACCTTAAAATCGGGTAACTCTCTTAGATTTGAGCTCAAAGGATTCCTTGGGAAGACTTATGCCCAATGTGAGGCTTCAAGGAGTAACAGAGGGATGTGGAGAGCCAAAATGATCATGGTTTTTCCAATCCAAAGGCTTTGGGAGTGTGGGTAAGGAGGTAGAGGTGGGGGCCTTTTATAAGAGGAGAGGAGGGGCACTCCTGGAAGGTAAAGAAAAGTCACTTTATTTTAAAATGTTATTCGGATTTAAGAGGTCCCACATTGATGTGTTTCGAGGATAAGGTGATAAGGGTTCTAAATCCAGCCATCCAATAGGTTTTGGCCATGTGTAGGTCTTAGATTTTACATTATCATTCCATTTTATTTAAATCGTTAAATAATGATGTCATCGCTGCATCATCATGATGTCATAAATAATTTAATTTATTTAAAGTCTAAAAATTATAAAAAAATACTATGATGTAGGAAATCTTTTTAGATTTCCAATGACTATTTATAATCAGAAATTTAATCTTTATAGCCCCATGTAAAAATTGTTTTAGAAAAACATCTCTTGTTTGTGTCAATTTTACTTTTACATTAAATAAAAAGTTATTTATTTCATTTCCCAACCAATGTGGCTCCATGGGGTCCCCAAGTTGACCCATGGATTTTCTTGGTCGGAAATGACACATCCAATGAGGGTAGGACATGTGTCAAGCTCATCTCATTTTATTAAAACATCATTTTTACCTTAAACTACACTAATTACCTCTAATCGCGATGAAGAACTTAAGAGTTACTATTCACCAAAAAAATATTTTAATCTCCTTGAACCACATTTTACTTCTTAATGAAAACCATGTTTTTCAGATTTTTGAAATTCAAAATACAGAAGTGGTAAAATCTCATTTAAACGAAAAATCAGTTTTTATAAGTACCACTTAGTGGTTACACTATTCATCAAAAATGGAAGTTTTTCAGAAAAATACCAAAAATTCACCCTAAGATATATTTGATATTCCGAATTAAAAAATGAAGACTATTTTACAATATTCAAAACATATAAGTGACATTAATTAATTTAATAATTAATTCCCACTGTCATGACAAATAGCATGTTTTTATGAAACAATAAGTATCAAAAGATTGACAGCAGTTTAAGTCCAATTTCAAAGTGAAATTGATTCCTATGACCACCATTGGATTAAATGGTAAAAATATATACAGATTACACTTTAAGACCAATTAAAAATATAATCTAACCATATAATTAAATTAAATGAAAAAGCAGTTTTTGATGTAAAATGAAGTTTTTTTCACTATTCATTAAAAAAATGAACATTGTCAGAAAAATACCAAAAATTTATCCAATGTAAATTTCAATGTCCCAATCATAAAGAATATGTTTATTTTGACAAATATAGATTATAAAATTTTCAAAATTTTGATTTAAAAAAGGTTTGCCATCAAAAGGCAGTAAAACAATCTTTTAAGAATATTAGTGTATTCCATGCATAAGATTGTATTTATTTTCATTTTAAGCCTCTAAAACAATATATTAATCATTAATAGACATAGATAAAAATATCTATTATTCATTACTTACTTGGGATGTTACAGGATAATGGGAGAGGGAACCAGATGTGGTTTGGGGACCACTTGGGAGTCATTGTGTCTTTTATTTTAGTTGCATTATAGACACTTGACACTCGCATTTTCAAAGAATGTTTTACATTTAATTTTAATATTTTGTTTTATTGTTTTGAATATCATATTACATGATATTTTTTTAGTTATTTATATGCTTCCTCGCTTGGTTATTTTTATTTACATCTGTTAGTGTTTTATTGTGATAAAAGATGGTATAGTCTCTCCATGACTGACTTACCAGACCCTCACTTATAGTCGGCACCCTTTGTAATGTTGGGAGGGGCACTTGATGGCATGTGACTAACCATCTCGGGGAACTGTTTAGTGGTCCCCGGTTCAGGACATCACAGTAACAGTTCAATTCACGAATGTTCTGTCCTAAATTATTTAGATATTACAGGTAATTATTGTCCTTCTAAGGGAACATTAGAAGTCACATGGAGCTCCCCTTTCAATGGATGGATCAAATGAAATATTTATGGTTATTCAAGAGGGAAACCTGGTCCTATGAGATTCAATGTAGTATTCATAAATCACAATAAGTCCATCATGGGTTTCCATTATGGTCCATGGGGATATGAATCATCTATTGAGGTGGATATTTCTGGGTTTTACAAACCAGTTGAGATGGAAAAACAAACAAGATGAAAAAAACTATGGTTTGAATGTTACTTGTGACACCCCATGCTTCCATGGTATTCTTCTCTTTGAATAATACAATTGCGTGTGTTGAATGCATTTTTGAGTTCTAACACACCAAAACCAATCAAACTAACAGCTATGAATAGTAATACCCACTATTTGAAATTTTAAAAAACTTATTTTTCAAAATGGACTTCATTTTTGGATTCGGAATATCGAATTATCATAGGGTGAATTTTTTGTATTTTTCTGAAAACTTTCAATTTTTGATGAATAGTGAAAACACTAACTTATTAGTTAAACCCGTTTTTTTATTTAAATAATTTTTTATTTATTTAAATTTATTTAAGGTCAAATTAGATACATAATACATATATAAGTTCAATGTAATTTATTGGAGTCATTTGATATTAATTTAGATATATAAATTTTTTATTGAACATTTCACCGTCTTTTACCCACCTCCTAGGGGATTTTGAAAATTTTCACAAAACATAATTTTACCCTTTCTGTGAGTGAAATTTCAAAAATCCAAGAGACACGGTCAATATCAGTGAGTAAAATGTGGTTCAATGAGATGAAAATAATTTTTGGTGAATAGTAACTTTTTTACTTTTATTTACCACGATTACAAGTAAATAGGGTGATTAAAGGTAAAAATGATATTATTTAAACCCTGACACATGTCCTAATTCTATTGGATAAGTATAATTCGACCAAAAACAACCTTAGGAATAAAATATGAACATATTTGGTCCACCTGGGTTAGATTAGGACATTTATTGTTATTTAATTGAAAGAAGAGTTAAAAGAGTTAAAATCAATGTTTAATAACTAAAACATTATTAATATAGGATTATAAATTTGATAAATTCAATTATAAAAATTCATTATAAATATAAAAATATTTCATACATAAAGATATCTTATTTATAATTTTTAGACTTTAAATAATTTAATTTATTTATGACACAATGGTGATGCAGTAATTACCTTTTTAATGAAATATTAAACTAATTGATATTATAAATACAAAGATAAATATAATTTGAGACTTTTTATAAATTAAAGTAATTTTCTAGGTTAATATGACATATTAATATTTATTTAATTAACTTTTTCAAAGTAATAATTCTATTATGATTTTCAAAAAAATCAATTTTCAAAATTGTGTCAAAATTGCATAAAAGAGTTTTTAAAAAAGATATTATATTATTAATTGATATTATATTTCTAAAAATCTATGTTTTGGAAAAGTGACTTATATAATGATAGGTCTATCATTAATGAACCACATGGGGTTCGCCTGGAAGTTTATTGTAAGTTTATTAACCATTTAATATTAAAATACCAAGAGACATGGTAAATGTCAAACTAATTAACTAAGAGTTAAAACTTAAAGATAAGGTTAATATAGTGACCCAAACATGTATAAAAACTATTGGTTTTGTTTTTTTGGACCCATCATCACCATATAATCTAAGTAAATCAGTTTTGATCCATTATAAACCGAAAATGATTTTATTACAAAATAATATTTCTAGCTTTTCCTAAGGTTCCCCTCACCACTCTTATAAAAGGGCACTCCCCCTTCTCTTTATTTCACACCTTCAAAGCCTTTTGGATCGGCCAAACCCTGCCCAAATACTCTCTCAACTATCCTCTCTTCATCTTAGAGGCCGTAGTTTGTTCAGAAATCTATCTTAAGGAGCCCTTTTGATCAAATCAAAAGGAAGAACCCGAAGAAGTGGTAATGATTTCCCCACCCTCTTTCAAGTTCTTTTCATCGTCCACATATTATTTCTATGATATTTATAATCTAAAATAATAACTCAAATATATTCTATATACTGTGATGTTATTATAAATATGGTACAACCATATTCACTATTCTATCCATCCTTGGAATGACATGTCACCATACGTGTGTACGTACGACTTACCGTCTCCACGTCGTGGTGTAATTGTTATTCATAACATTATTATTTGGATGGGAATGCTAATGATGTGTAATTGAAGTAAATAATAAATATAACATTATAATTATTCATTATATATGATATAACATCCAATTATATACAATTTTAATATCAAAATAATGATATTGTCGCTCGGGCGTACGTACGGAATACTATCTCCACGAACGTGATGAGATTCATTCCCCATCGTATCCATTCGAGAATAATTTTCTTTTGATGATTAAAAATAATGTTTAAGGACTTGATATCAATCTTTATATGAATAAGATACAACCTATCCATAACAAACATGGCTTACATAACAATGCATATAAAGGAAAATGAATCAGTTAATACCCGAAACAACATTAATACTAAGATATTATCAACAACGAAATGTTAAAAGATCATAACTGATATCATATTAATGTATATGATTTATATATAATTTAATAAAAATTATTTCACCATTATACATTAGGTTAAACTACCATAGAATAAGGAAAAGTACAAGTTAATGGTTAATTTCACAATCTCTTTATTATATGAGGTAGTTTTTATGCAAGTATCTAATGGGACCTCTATATCATCCACATCCATGTTTCATAAAAATTTATTTCAAAACAAATTTACTATTTAGTAGAAAATGGGTTAAAGTCATTTATACCGTTTTTTTTAATTTTTATAAGATGTTTATAAAGGAATCATTCCGTCGTTTCCCAAACAAGGTCCTTTTTAACCTTTTTGAAAAAAATAAGGTAACAATGTATTTTTTTAACTTATACGGCAGGTGAAGATATTTTCCCCCATTATAAGATCGTCGAAGCATCCCTTACAAGATTATAAAAATATTTTCAAATTAAAGGTTTTCTTTAATAATTATGTGACTTTTAAATGATTTCAAAAAGGATATATTTCTCTCAAATAGTTTTGATTTCATCCATGTCAACATCCATTGATGGATTATAATCTTATTTGAAGTTGATTTATTATGATACAAAACTTCCATATTGTATTGAAGGTTTTGTGATATATTTGATTGTGGATGGGTTATTTTTATACCATTAATGGTTTATGGATAAATTTTTGACATTTCGTTTGCTATTTTCAATATGAATGTTTATGTTATGTTTAAACCTTTTCATATGAGGAATGCGTTAGAATTAGTAATTGACGGGTGGAGCAAACTATAGCTCCTCGATGCATCGGTAGGTCTCATGAGACAAACTAGTGTCTTGGAACAAGGGCTTATAAAAATTCTTATTTTTAGTCATGGCACAAGGCCTTGACTATGTGGTTATGAGAGTCTGGAATTATGCATTCCATAATAATGAAAGTGGTTATTGATATTTCATGTGCATATTTGATTAGTAGGATATCAATGTGAATAAGTAAATGGAATTATCTAATTTTATCATTTCTATATTATGCTGAAGTTCAAGTTTAAAAGGCTTTTCTGTTAGGTATACATTTCCTTAAATGTTTATGTTTATTTAAGAAAGTTTCTGCTATATTGTTATCCTTAATCAGCATCTGAGCTCAACCCTTTCAATGTTTTATTTTTCCCAGGATGTGAAGAAGTATTTTATGAATGACCTGTAGGGATAGTATGAGGGGATATGAAGAAAATTTGTGTTGTAGTTTTTCAATTTATGATGTAATGTAAGACTTATGAATATATATAGTGTTTCCAAGGCTAATAAACTGATCGGTCTTTCAGGATTTGATC
Organism: Viscum album; assembly: GCA_963277665.1. Lineage (NCBI taxonomy): Eukaryota > Viridiplantae > Streptophyta > Magnoliopsida > Santalales > Viscaceae > Viscum > Viscum album. The sequence goes on along the minus strand of OY728167.1, from coordinate 668,728,071 downwards.
CCTTGTGATCATTCCAATATTATGTAATAATGCACCAACTCAGGGTAACTAGGGTCGGGGCGTTACAGTTGGAATCAAAGGAAGTTTAGTAATGAACCTTGGAAGCTAGATTTAGGTAAAATACGATTAGAGCACGTAGCCCTAAGATTGAATTTGAGGATTATTATAGAAAAACTTAATAGAATTTTGGTATTGTAGAGATTTTGTGAGTTTTCCGAGAAATACATCCCTATTTGGATACGAGCAGGTAGAGGCAGCTCTAGCACAGATGTACCTAGGTGTAAAACCCGAAAACACTGCTTTGAGCTAGACTCGAACGTGAACTGGTAGATGACAATGAGCCTTGCTACAATCTTGGTTACAACACTCCTGGGGGATATGCTTAGGATAATTCTCATTTTCTTTACAAACCATTGTGAAGGGTTTATAAGTATATACTTCCCCAAAGAAAACATTTTTATGAATATAGATTATATCCATAAACTGTTCAATTTCTGTTAAGTGTTTTACAAGTATGAAATTTAGTATTTCGATTCATAAACTAATCTAGTTTATTCTATTTTTTATAAATGGAAGCTAGTAGAAGAAATGGAAACCGTATTAATGCACAGACTCCATGTAGGGATTTACCTCCTACACAAGATAATTATAGTGGAGTTGGTGATACAACTAGTGCTGATCAGCTTATCACTATACTAGGACAACTCACTCAGGTTATGAATAATGCCCTTACCTGTATGGAGCACCCTGATCCGCAGTGTGGAGGATCAATGTTAGATCTCTTCATGAGACAAAAACCACCAACGTTTAATGGGGGAACAAATCCACTAGTAGCTAAGCAATGTATCAATTCTTAAGAGAAAATATTCCATGCCTTGGGGAGCAGCGAAAGGGAAAAAGTTTTCATGGCAGTTTATTGCCTCACTGGAGATGCTGATCAATGGTGGTCCTTGATTCAAAATACAAATGAAGATGAAGAAGTATAAAGTATGGAATGGAGTGAGTTTAATGAAATTTTCATAGAAAAATAAATTCCTCATGACCATCGAGAAGATATGGAAAGGAAATTTCTCAGTCTGAGGTAAAATGAAGATGATAATGTCGCAAAGTAAAAAAGATAACTTTACAACGTTAGCGAGGCATGCGGCTGATTATAAATGTAACCGAGCAGTAATATTGATCATTTCTTTGATGGGTTAAAACCATTTCTCCATAGAGAATTAGTATCATAGCCTTTCTCAATGTACGAAGACATTGTCTCGTGTGCTATCAAGACGAGAAAATAATTCCTTATGTCTTACGACTTCAAAGCACAGTAGGAGAAGAAGACATCTACTGATCTCTCTGGAAACGAAAATAAGGGGAAGAAGGAGAATTTTGAATATGAATACTACAGTAAATGTGGGAAGAAACACCCCGATACTTGCTTGAAGGGAATGGGAGTTTGTTACAAGTGTGGTGAAAATGGCCACCAAGATCGTGATTGCAATGGGAAGAACGAAGCTATCGATGTTTAGTGCTACAATTGTAGGGAGATGTGACATTATGCAAATGAATGTCCTAAGCGTTAGTGAAACATACCTCAGAAGAGGCCAAGGGATCAATACCAAGCTTATGATATCCCTAATGTTGAGGTTGAAGCTCCTTAATACGTAGTGCTAGGTAGTTTAATGGTTTCTTCTTGTTTTGAAAATACATTATTTGATTCTGGATCATCGCATTGTTTCAAGTCTTCCAAGTTTTCTAATAAAATTAGATGATTCCAATTTGATTTAACAAGGGAGTTTTTCAGTCAAAACTCCTAAAGGAAGTATCGTTGCAACAAATTGTTTTGAATCAGGTCCCATTACAGCATATAAATGTTCTTTATCTGCTGATCTCATCGTTATACCCATGATTGAATTTTATATAATCCTTGGTATGGATTGGATTTCAGATCATGATGAGAAAATTTATTGTAAGAAGAAGGATGTAACAATTTTTGATGATGATATGGAGTACCTTATCTTTAGAGAAGAAATGTCACCACCCAATTCTTATTTAGATCACCCCTAGTAGCTCAACTGAATTCAATTAATGGGGAAGAAGATAATGAAATAACTTTTGATGAGGAAAGGAATGTTCAAATAGACGATGTACCTATTGTGCAAAAATATGTTGATGTGTTTCCAGATGATTTTCCTGGACAACCTCCAGAACGAGAAATTGAGTTTTCCATTGACTTAATTCTCGGTTCAAGGGCCATATAAAAGAGCCCTTATAGAATGGATACTGTGTAATCATTGGAACTAAATAAACAACTACAACAGTTGATTAATAAGAAATATATTCGCCCTAGTGTTTCTCTATGGGGAGCCCTTGTTGTTTTTGTTAAGAAGAAAGATGGATCTATGAGTTTGTGCACTGACTAGGGGGGTTTTCAATGCTATAACAATAAAGAAAAAGTATTCCCAACATCGTATTGATGATTTATTCGACCAACTTCATGGAGCTCAATACTTTTCAATGATTTAACTTAGATCTGGATATCATCAGTTGTGTGTGAAGAAGGATGACATTCCAAAAACAGCATTTCGAACCAGGTACGAGCATTAAGAGTTTACAGTAATGCCTTTTGGATTGACTAATGCACCCTCGGTCTTCATGGATCTTATGAAAAGAGATTTCAAGTAATATCTTGATGACTTTTTAGTGGTATTTATTGATGATATCTTGTTATACTAAAAAATCTACGAAGATCATGAAAATCACTTGTGCATCATTCTAAAAACCCTCAGAAGAAATGAATTATACAGGAAGATTAGAAAGTGTGAATTTGGGATTCAGAAGATTTCTTTTCTTGGCCATATTGTCACTATGGATGGAATCTCTATTGATCCTTCTAAGACAAGATAAATCCAAGAATGGTCACCACCAATGAGTGTAACCGAGGTATGCAGTTTTATTGGTTTAGGAGGTTATTATTGGCGTTTTGTCCAGAATTTTGCCTGATTGGCTAACCCATTAACGAAGAACACACGTAAAGGGGTTAAATTTATTTGGAAAAAATAGTGTGAAGAATGTTTCGAAAAATTGAAGAGATGATTATTCATTGCTCCTATCATGACTCTACCATCGGGTAATTATGGGTTTGTTATTAATAGTGAGTCCTCAATGAAAGTACATGGTTGTGTCCGTATGCAGAATGATAGGGTTATTTCTTATGCATCACGATAGAAAAAAAAATAATGAGCAAAACTATCCTACTCATGATCTTGAGTTAGCAGTTGTAATATTTTCTTTTATGATATGAAGTCATTATCTCTATGGTGAAAAATGTGAGATATATACGGATCACAAGAGTTAAAAATATATTTTCTCACAGAAAAACTCAACATAAGGAAAAGAAGATGGAATGAATTACTCAAAGATTATAATTTCACTATACACTACCACTCGGGGAAGGAAAATAAGGTGGAATATGCTTCGAGTAGAAGGGAGCATGGAGTTTTGAACAAGATAAGAGTTGTAAGGGGTCCTATATTCATGGATCTAGTAAATATGGATATGGGAATAACCATGGAAGGTGAAACATCAATGATTTTTCAAATGGTTTCCAAACCATCTTTACCCAAAAGGATAAAGAGTTCTCAGGCCGATGATGAAGAGTTTCAAAAGATGATTAAAGCTGTGAATTATGGGAGATTGAATGACTTTGTGAATGAAGATGGAATATTGAAATTTGGGAAGAGACAATGTGTTCCCATTATACCGGATCTAAAAAGGGTATTATTGGATGATTCCCATATATGAAATTTCTCTATACACCCTAGTATCACCAAGATGTATAGAGATTTGAAGGAAATTTTTAGGCGGGACAAAATGAAGAGGGAGATTGTGGATTTTGTGTCCAGATGTATCGTTTGTCAACAAGTGAAAGCTGGAAGACAATAGCCTGGAGGAGTCATGCAACCTCTTACCATACCTGAGTGGAAATGGGATAATATTATGATGGACATTTTCATGGGACTGCCAAAGTCTCCTAGAAGGAATGATTCAATATGGGTCATTGTTGATCGTCTTACCATGTCTGCACATTTTCATGCTATTAGAGAAGATCTACCACTTGAACGTCTAGAAAGACTATATATTAATGAATATGTGAGACTTCATGGAGTACCCCTATAGATTGTTTCTGATCGTGATCCATGTTTTACATCACGATTCTGGAAAATTCTTCAGAAGGCCTTGGATAGTGTACTTCATTTGAGCACTGCCTACCACCCTCAAACAGATGGAAAATCAGAACAAACTACTCAAAACTTATACGTCATGTTGATATCCTGCTCAAATGACTTTTAGGGTATGTGGGATCAATATTTACCTCTGGTATAATTTTCCTATAACAATAACTTCCATTAAAGTATTTAGATGGAACCATATAAAGCGTTCAACAGAAAGAGATGTCGCACACCAACCTGTTGGGATAATGTTGGTGAAAGAAAACTCGTAGGCCCAGAACTTGTGGAGGAAACGATGAAAAAGGTGAAGGTAATCCAAACCCACATCAAAGTAGATCAATGTAAGCGGAAGTTTTATGCCGGTAATCGAATGAAGGATTTAGAATTTCAAGTATGTGATCATGTTTTGCTGAAGGTATCTTCATGGAAGGGAGTTATACGTTTTGGTAAGAAAGGAAAATAGAGCCCCAGGTACAATGGACCTTTCTATATTCTAAAATGAATTGGGGCTGTAGCTTACCGTTTGGCAATGCCGCCGAGTCTCTCCAAAGATCATGATGTGTTCCCCGTATCACTATTGAGAAAATACATGCCTGACCCAACGCATGTACTCACCTATGAAGATTTTGAACTGGAACCCAATATGTCTTATTGCGAAGAGCCTGTCAAGGTTCTTGATACAATAGAAAAAATGCTGAGAAACTGGACGGCTCGTCTAGTAAACGTTCTATGGAGAAACCATAATATGGATGATGCAATTTGGGGACCCAAGAAACTTATGTGGAAGAACCACCCAAGTCTTTTTATGTAGAAATATTCTACAAATTGTGAGGACACAATTATTTTAAAGAGGGGAGAATGTAACACCCCAAGCTTCGATAGTACGCTTCTCTTTGAATAATAAAATAGCGTGTGTCATATCCAACTTCAAGTTCTAACACACCAAAACCAATCAAACTAGGTTTTATGAATAGTAATACCCACTTTTGGAAATTTTGTAAATTTTATTTTTCAAAATGGACTTCATTTTTAGATTTGGAATATCAAAATTATCCTAGGGTGAATTTTTGGTATTTTTCTGAAAACTTTCAATTTTTGATGAATAGTGAAAAACACTGACTTATTGATTAAAACTAAATTTTTATTTAAATAATTATTTATTTTGTTTAAATTTATTTTAGGTCAAACTATTCACATAATACCTATATAACTTCAATAGAATTCATTTGATTCATTTTATATTAATTATGATATATAAATTTTTTATTGAACTTTTCACCGTCTTTTACCCACCTCCTATGAGATTTTGAAAATTTTTACAAAACATAATTTTACCGCTTCTGTGAGTGGAATTCCAAAAATTTGAGAGACATGGTTGATATTAGTAACTAAAATGTGGTTCAATGATATGAGATTAATTTTTTGTGAATAGTAACTTTTTACTTTTATTTACCATGGATAAAATTAAATAGGATAAATAAAGGTAAAAATGATATTATTTTTACCCTAACACATGTCCTAATTCTATTGGATAAGTATAATTTGACCAAAAAAACATTAGGAATAAAATATGAACCTCTTTGGTCCAATTGGATTAGATTCGGACATTTATTATTATTTAATTTAAAGAAGAGTTAAAAGAGTTAAAATCAATGTTTAAAAACTAAAACATTTTTAATATAGGGTTATACAAAAGATAAATTCAATTATAAATATTCATTAGAAATATGAAGCTATTTCATACATAATTATATTTTATTTATAATTTTTAGACGTTAAATAATTTAATTTATTTATGACACAATGGTGATGAAGTAATTATTTTTTAATGAAATATTAAAATAATTGATTTTATAAATACCGAAATAAATTTAATTTAGAATTTTTATAAATTAAACTAATTTTATAGGTTAATATGACATTTTAGTATTGATTTAATTAACTTTTTTAGAAGTAATAATTCTGTTATGATTTTCATAAAAATCAATTTTCCAAATAGTGTCAAGATTGACATAAAAGAGTTTTTAAAACAAATATTATATTATTAATTGATATTCTATTCCTATAAAAATAAAGTTAGACCAAGAGACTTATATAATAATATATGTATCATTAATGAACCATTTGGGGTTCTCTTGGAAGTGTATAGTAATTTTATTAACTATATAATATAAAAATAGAAAGAGACATGGTAAATGTCAAACTAATTAGCATAGAGTTAAAACATAAAGATAATATCAATATAGTGACCCAAACGGGTCTAAAACATATTGCTTGAGTTTTTTTCAACCAATCCCCTCCTTATCCTCGAAATAAATCAGTTTTGAGTGATTATAAAACGAAAATTATTTTATTCTAATATAATATATCTAACTTTTCCTAAGGTTCCTCTCACCCCTCTTATAAAAGGGCACTCCCGCTTCTCATTATTTCACACCTTTAAAGCCTCTTGGCTCGGCCAACCCATACCCAAATACTCTCTCAACTATCCTACCTTGATCCTAGAGGCCTTAGTATTATCATAATGCCACCCTAATGATAGATTTTGATCAACTCAAAAGGAAGAACTCGAAGAAGAGGTAATGAATTCCCCACCCTCTTTCAAGTTCTTTTCTTCTTCCACTTTTTTTCTTTGTTATTTCCATTATAAAATAATAACTCCATTATCTAATATATACTGTTATTTTATTATAAATATGGTACAACTATATTCACTATTCTATCCATCCTTTTAATGACATGTCACCATACGTGCGTACGTACGGCTTACCATCTCCATGTCTTGGTGTAATTGTTATTGAAAACTTTATTATTTGGATGAGTATGATAATGATGTGTAATTGAAGTAAATAATAAATATAACATTATAATTATTCTGTATATATGATATACCATCCAGTTATATATTATTTTAATATCAAAAAAATGATATTGTTGCTCGTGCATACGTACGGAATACCGTCTCCACGAACGCGATGAGATTCATTCCCCATCGTATCCATTTGAGAATAATTTTCATTTGATGATTAAAAAAAATGTTTAAGAACATTAAATAATTCTGTATCTGAATAAGATACAACCTATCCTTAACAAACCCGGCTTACATAACCATGCATATAAATGAAAATGAATTGGTTAACACCCGAAAGAACAATAATACTATGATATTATTAACAAAGAAATATTAAAAGATCATATATGATATCAAATTAATGTATGTGATTCATGTATAATTTAATAACAATTATTTTACCATTATAAAAGAGGTTAACCTACTATCGCCTAAGTAAAAGTACAGATTAAGGGTTAATTTCACAATCTCTTTATTATCCGAGGTTGTTTTTACGTAAGTATCTTCTGAGACCTCTTTATCATCCACATCCATATTTCATAAAAATGTAATTGAAAACATTTTATCTTTTTTGTAAAAAATGGGTTAAAGTTATTTATACCCTTGTTTGAAATTTTATAAGATGTTTATAAAGGAATCGTTCCGTCATTTTCCAAACAATGTTCTTTTTAACCTTTTCGACAAAATTAAGGTAAGAATGTCTTTTTTTAACTTATACAGCGGGCGTGGCTATTTTCTACCATTATAAGATTGTCGAAGCATCCCTTATAAGATTATAAAAATATTTTCAAAGTAATGGTTTTCTTTAATAATTATGTGACTTTTAAATTATTTCAAAAAATGATATATTTCTCTCTAATAGTTTTGATTTCATCCATGTCAACATCCTTTGATGGATTTTAATCTTATTTGAAATTGATTTATCATCATACAAAACTTCGATATTGTATTTAAGGTTTTGTGATATATTTTACTGTGGATGTTTTATTTTTTACACCATTCATGGTTTATGGATAAATTGATGACATATCATATGCTAGTTTCAATACGAATGTTTATGTTATGTTTAAACCATTTTATATGAGGAATGAATTAGACTTAGTAAGTGATGGGTGGAGTCCGCTATAGCTCCTCGATGCATCGGTAGATCTCTTGAGACAAACTATTGTCCTGTTAAAAGGCCTTGAAAAAATCTTATTTGTAGTCTTGGCACAAGGCCTTGATTATGTGGTTATGATAGTCTGGTATTATGCATTCCATAATTATGAAAGTGGTTATTATTATTGCATTTGATTATTCGATTAGTAGAATATCCATGTGAATAAGTAAATGGAATTATTTCATTTTATCTTTTCCAGATTATACTGAAATTCATGTTTAAGAGGATTTTGTTTTAGTTATACATTTCCTTAAATGATTATGTTTATTTATGAATGTTTCCGCTATATTGTTATCCCTACTGAGCATCTGAGCTCACCCCTTTCAATGTTTTATTTTTCCCAGGATGTGAAGAAGTATTTTATGAAATAATTTCAGGGATAGTATGAGGGGATATGCAGAAAATGTGTGTTGTAGATTTTGAATTTAAAATGTAATGTATGACTTATGAATATATCTAGTGTTTCCAAGGCTACTAAACTAGTCGGTCTTCAGGATTTGACCCCTTGTGATCATACCAATATTATGTAATAATGCACCGACTCTAGGTAACTAGGGTCGGGGCGTTACATGATGAAACTTTAATAATGAATGTTTTTTTGAACTGGTAATATCTATTTACCCATGAGGATGACCACACAATGGATCACGTTATTGGATGATCTCTCACGACTGAATTACCTCATCATGCATGGTTTTCTAGAAGAAAACTACATTGTAGATGGACTTGCAGATAAAGTGGTATGATGTGATAATATTAAATATAATTTGGTACTACCCAAGTATATAATACCTATCTTTAACAAATGAATTTTTAAATTCTATTAATTCAAAATTTTTTAAAATTTTATCCTTTTAATTAATGTATTTTACTAGTAAAAAATAATTTTTTTCTGGAAAATTAATCTTCTTGAAAACCCAATTTTTTCATCATGTATATGGGTTTTATTTTAAATTAAAATTTTAAAATTATATAAATTAAATTCCATAAAAGAGATTCCATATTTGGAATCAAAATAATTTATATTATCTAATAAGGTCAACATATTATTTTCATAAGGAATAGTGAATAAAATAAAAATATTTTATTTTGATAAATGTAAAAATGGGTTTACCTGGGGGTTAATCTAAAACTATAAGCGATAAAATTACATAAACTCTTGAGTAAAATTATTATTTTTCCATATTTAGATATTATATTTTCTATGTATTGATAATGTTCTACTTTTGATCCTTTTGGCCTATCAAAAACGTGGGTATCACCTTTTATTTGTAAAAATTACAAGTGTTCCAACAACCTCACTTACAAAAATAAATTAATTTTTCCTCCCCATGAATATAAAAATAACACCAAAGAACATTTTATCTAAAAATACCTAAAAAATAAATCAATTTTTTCCTCCCTATGACTTAAGGCCCTTGTTTTGATCATAGGAAAATTATTAAAAAATCTGGTTCTATCCTTTGGAGGTTCTCCAATGTAGTAGTATTGTGCGTAACCAAGAATATTTATTTTATTTCTTCTACAACCTCATGAAAATATTCATCCATTATGATGATAATATTAAATTAGTTTATACCATATAATTGTATTTTATAATGTTAATTAAATACCCTAAATCCATCTCCTCTTATATTTTTGGAAACTAAACCATCAATCATGTATACGACGAACTACCGCCTCACAGACTATTGTAATTTGTTTTCCATAATTTCATAAAATGGATTCTTAAATTGGTCAATTTAATATATATATATATATATATATGGTATTTTTAAAATAATTATAATTTTTAAATTATTATATCACAAATAAATTATTAATTCCTATTTTCTATGGGATATGATAACGTCTCTTGTGAGTACATCTAACAAACTCCACACGAAGTGATGTGATTAATTTTTCAATAATGATTTACATGGAATATGATAAGGATAATGTTATTGAATATATGTGATATATATGAAATAATTACAGTATAAATGATATATTTTTAAATTTAAAATTATATTATATCATTTCCTTTCTTACCTTTCCACAAACTGAAAAATGATAACATAGTTTGCGCATATATGTAGAGTGTATCCTTCATGAGGTGATGTTATTGTTTTCTAAAATAAAAATAACATTTTAAATAAATATAAGTTCAGTTTAATAAAAAATATGGTATTTATGATTTTAATTACATTTTTTAATGATTATATAACACTTAACTTCTTTCTATAAGGATTGTTACAAAATTGAAATGTTACTCATGCTTATGAATAACCTACCATCTCTATGATTGTTACATAGTTCATGTTTCAAAACCATAAATCATGGATGATTTTAAAAGTGTAAATAATTAATAAAAATAATATTTATATAACAATTAATATTATATAGATGATTTAACAGTGACCTCATTGACCAGATTAATTACACCAAATAAGTTTTTTAAACAATGAATTTAACATCCTCAAAACACCCAATGTAAGCATAATGAAATAATTATGTAAATAAGAAATTAAATTAAATAAATAAATTATTTTAATATATTTTATTACACCTATAAAAGTTTAATAGTAGTCAAAATAATTTCTATAAGTTCATTATACTATTTTTAAAGGATATACATTGATAGACTAGACTTGATGTAGGGGACCTCATCTCAAATTCCATATTATTGAGGTGTATTTTAATCTTATGCACCCAAATTATTTTATATATTGTATATAATCACCATTTTAAATGTTATACCATGAATAATTTATAATAGGCGTTTTTTAAGTTGCAATTTAAATTAATTTATCCAAAGGGACTTCACATGAATGTTCCAAAGTTGTAAAAGGTTTCTTAAATAAATTTGCATTTATTAGATTATAACTCTTTTTCATTAAATTTGTTATTTTTTTGATTATGTGTGAATAGATATCTAAATTTTTTTATTTTGTATTTCCACTGGTTTTTTTAAAAAAATTTACAAAAAAATAACACTATTGTTTAACTCTAAATTCAATTATGTGATCATTGTAGGGATTATTCATCTCAAATTCTCTTTATTATGTGACATACTCTACGACATCCACCTATATAATTTTATGTGGTTGTATATAATAGATCTTTTACATGTATATAATTAATTTCATTATATTAATTATTTTTTATGTTTTATTTGAAGTTATTATTTCATAGTTCTTACAATTTAAATGTAAAAAATGTGAAAAATGTGTTATGTTAAAATATCCTTTAATTTCTGGAATGTTTATGTTTATGGTTAAATTAAAGGATATCATATGATCTTATTTTATTTAACCACATCTATTTTCAAATAGTTTTTTTATGAATGTTTTTCACATGTTTAATCACCCCTTCAACCCTTTTTAATTAAATAAATATTAAGGAAATTGTTTGTATGTAATATTGATCTTGTAACATTTTTTAGATATGGAATATTTCTATAACATATCAATGCTTCCTATTTTTTTAAAAACTAATTTCTTTTAAAGACCTAAATTATTTCATAATACATTTTTACATGGCCTTTAACCTTATTTAAAATAGTTTAAAAAAGAAAAAATATCAATTTTTTCCAAATTTTTCACTTTTGAATCCATTTAGAAAATGGTTAAGAAGAATATTAATCTTTAAAAGTTACTCCATGAACGTTTTTCCTACCATCACAACCATTATTTTATTTAAATATTTCATTATTATATTACAGTTTTATTTTCAATGAAAATTATTTTCAAAATATTTTGTGTATTTATAAATGATTTTCATACCAAAATTTTTATTTTCCTGAAGATTGGTTTTAACCACCATTTAATGGAAGTTCCATTAATTAATGTAATCAAACATTGTTTTTACTTATGATACATTGTTATATGTTGAAATTACACCATACTTATTCACTCTCAAGGTTGATTATGATTGTTTCAATGATATTTTCGTGGGACTCAATTATCAAAAATGGGTAAATAAATGTATGAAAAGAATAATGGATGTTTCTACGAGTTTTATGAGGTAATAAAATATTTATGTAATTTATATATGATACAGTTCTTGGATGTTTTTTATGATATTAGGTGGTTCTATTATAAAATAAGTATATGTGATTCTGTTTTTGACCCAGGATTGTTGGTTATGTTATAAACCAAGGATAGGTCGTTAAATTATAAACAAAGGGCCAGCGGGTCAACTGTAGACCGCCAATGAATTAGGATCTCAAGTTATAGAATTTGACTATATGGGTTATTAAATTAGTAAGAGTGATATGAAGATTTTTTTCCAAGGTACCAACACATTATCTTTATGATTTCCATGGGTTTTTATGTTTACATTAATTGTGATTTACAACACGTGGGTCATGATTATTGAATTTTATGACTCTTACCATTCATAAATATGGATTCTCTATTCTATTATTGATAATCTAGAATATTATGGGTATTTATATTCTCATATTATGGTTATGTAGTATTATTAAGTCATTACACCATTATGTTCTTCATATGATAACTAATGATATTGAATTGTAAATTCTTATATTTACCCTGTTGGATATTCGAGATAACATGTATTATGATTCTATTTCACCAGGTTAAAAATTATAATTTTAAATTAATAATTTCTAAGTGGATTTAATATGTATAATGATGAAGAATTATTTCAAAATAATAAATTTTTTATATTGATGTAATGATGCTCTCTTTAAACCATGTATATTTTTTATGTAATAGTTTTTCCAAATTCACTATTATTAAAAACCTAAAATGCCATTGTGTGTATAAGTTATCAATTATTCCCTTTTTAAATTGTATATTTTTGTAAAAAATGGGATACCATCATCAGAATTAAAGATAGAAATGAAACGTTTATGATTTTAGTACTCAATCCCAGTGTGCAGGTTTGGGGCTGTTATGATAATACTATAGACGCACATAATAGGAAATAACTTACAGGAATGAATAATATATAATGTTAAGTATTGTATAAACATAAAATACATGTGATAAAAAACAGACATGAATAATCAAGAAATGTACATACTCAGGTTATAAAATATAACATAATGTTTTCGTGGACTGTGAACACACCCACAAGAAATCATAATTAAGAATAACTATCATTTAATTGAATACAAGTGTTTTATCATGGTAGTAAGTATAACCAATATCCACAAATTTTATGAAACCTACTACCTCAAATTCCTTGATAGAGATATTAAATGTTCTTCAACGAATCATCACTTGAGTTTTTCATGAACACTAAAAAAATCATCCCACTCTAATATCTCTCAAGGTTCATATTCATAAATAGAATTCTTAAATTTTGTTTATAATAATTAAGAAATGTTTCTCTAAGAATGTACATAAAGGAAAAAGTATTCCTAGAAATATAGAATGGACCAATGTGAAAGAACATAACTACAGCTTGGAGGTTTTCTTCACACAACCACCACAGTGCAGTGTGGACCACCTCGATATTGAATATAGTATTATAGCATGGAGTGTAGAAAAATTGAACCTATAGAGTTAAAAATAAGGAAATTCAGCATGAATACTAATATAATCTCGAATAATTATGGTGTAATGTGATCTATTTGTTCTGTAGTCATCTCTACATCCATTCGACACTCCATAATAATATGAAAGAGAAAAGGGGATAATGTTATTTATAGTTGTTTAATTCATGTTGAACCCCCTATTTAGTACACCCTCATAAATTTAAAAACGGGTTCCCAAATTCAATTATGTAACATCCATTAAAGATGTTATACCGCTTAAATATTGAGAGTTGGACTCTCTATATGTAACTTACATAGAGAAGGATCTACATTTTGGCATAAATCACCATGGTACGGTCTCTATGAACATACCATTACATTAATGGTTCTATTTTAATCCTTCAGGAATATCATTACCACGGTGTATCCTCTTCTACTATGGTGGGGTTCCACCTGTTCTGGAGAGAAAGGAATCCAACCATTATATTATACTTCCACATGCTTCTCAAGTACTTCAATTATTTACTCAAACATGCCTCAACATAAAAAATCAAAGTAGAAGTATGAAACAAAATCCATTCTATATATGAAAAAATCATCTAGAACATTATGATATAAATATTTCATATTTTATATAAAAATATTAAATAATTTAAACATCACCTATTATATTTTACTCAAACCATAATACATCAAAAAAATATTTTTCATGGATCAAAACAATTCACAATATTAATTACAATATGATATTTGTTCATTATATTATTTTAAATTTTATATAAAATCCTCTGTATTTCATATTATATTTTAATTTAGAAACATATTATAAATTTAGAAATATGTAAATCTTATTTAAACTATTATTAATCCAAAAAATAAATTTTCTATTACATTAATTTACCTGACAATTTTTCTATGTCACAATAATATCTTATCTATATATGTTTTTATAATTTTTATAAAATAAATTCTAATTATAACAAATAAATAAATTTACAATATATTTATAGAACATGACATAGTTTTTTCAATTTACATTAACTTCCAATAGAACCATGATATTTTTATTTTACTTAACATGATTCAATAATAACCATCAAAAGCTATAATTTACAAATTAATATGAGCCTTTTCTCAAATACACCAAGGTTTTTAGTATTGATATTTCATTACATTAAAATCCATGACCATTTTTACCAAAAACATGATGTAAAATTCTATTGTGTAGTGATCTATTTTTATAAATTTATTTCATGTAGATTTTTCTTAATCCAGGGCTTTTATTATTATTTTTAACATAAAAAATAGTTCATAAACCATATGGTTTGATTATAATCCTTGATTTATTTTTAGAAAACTTATCATGGATTTGGGAAACTCATTTTCTTGATATTATTAAACTATTTAAAAATTATTCCAAACACAGTGGAAGTGGTTCTATTACCACTAATTAATTCTTTTGTGGATAATCGTAGTCCGAAAATAGAAAAAAAAACAAATAAAATACCTTTTTAAAAATGATCCAACCATTCAATTTAATAGAATATACATTAATTAATACAATGCTATTTATATGAAAAAATTGTGCTACTACTTCTTCTTATAATTTATTTTTAAGAACAATAAAAAGTATAAAAAACACATTAATTAAGGGTATTTCATTTTTATTATGAATCTCATAATCCTCATGGTCTTCTAAAAAAATATAGAGATATTCTCAAATAAGAATTTTTTACTAGTATTTCAAACTTATAATAATCCCAAAATTCACAACAGATTGAGACTCCATTTATATGAAATGAAGATACCTGATAACCCACAAAAAATTTCAAAAAATTTTTATAATAATGATAAATGTTGAAAAATAATGTATCACTTTTTAAGTTGATATTTAATTCATTTTATACTATATATGATTCATTTTAAACTCAATTAATATTTAACACATAAATTTTATCCAATAATTATAGCATCCATTTTCTAAAAATTTCAATCATTGTGAATTAACATATATTTTCTATGTCACTATACAATGAACTATGATATAATGAGCTTCTCCATGACATGGTTTACTCCAAAACAATCCATGGTGTGGGTAGAACCACTACATTACTGTTTACTTGTGTATATTTGTTTTTATAACCCACATTGTAAATCAATAAAATTAGGAAATAAGTAATTCTTCACATATTCTATATTATCCTTCATGACCCTAATCGATTTCTTATTATTTTACGAATAATTACTTCCCCAATAGTGATTAGACTATCATTCATGATTGTAACCTAACTATTAAATTCAATAATAATATTATATCTCTTAATATCGTGATGAATGATACTCACCCTTTTTAGTTCTTATGTGTACTGAGTTTGATATTTTCACAATATCATAGATTATTTATATTTCCATATCAAATATATAATCTTCAGGTTGTTATATTTATGTATAAAACTCCATTTTTATCCCCTGATATTTGTTTCTAATAATCTCATTTTTCATAAAAAACTAACATATTGATCTATAAATACATTATGTTATGATTAATTATAAAAGATAATAATCTATTGTATTCATAAGATAAATAGTAAAAATATAAATATAATATTTTGGTCCTATATAGTGGAGGAAATTTTATTAACATAAAACCATAACTATTTGGAAAATAATTTTTGGGATGGAATAAATTCTATAACTCATATAGATTCCTTTCCATAACCATTGGTGGAAAATGATGTAGTATAAGTAGTGGTGTTTCGAGATAATAACTCAACAATATTGCGGTATGTAAATGTCAATTATGATCGATCAAAATATATATAATATGTTTTAAATCCTCTTTTTGACTATATTATTCTATTATCGTATTCCAATATGAGTGATTTATTATATAATTATACACTTCTTCATATCGTCACAGAATTATTTTGATATATATTAACATCATCTATCTTAAAATGTTATTCTTATGAATGTGACTTAAGAAAAAATTTAGCATAATGGGTTGTAATAATATTTCTTGACCTAATTTATATCCACCTTAAATATATTACTTTCAATATGTAAAAATATAACCCATTTATCATATATAAACCAAAATTATTCATTTCATTAACAAATATTGAGTGAAATTTTTTCTTAAATACAAATGAATGTAACTTTTTATTTGTAGAAGATAAAAAAACAATTACTTATTAATTTTTTATTCATAATAACAAATCATACCATTATGTTTTCATGGGGATTAAGAATACTAGGATTTATTTAAACCAGAGTAGGGTGATTTTTCAATTTTGATATTTAGATTATTGTTTTGACAGAGTAGTTTAAATTTTTGAATAATTTTATAAGATTTTTGATGATCTGGTGGAAAATATAAGAGTTTTTATAAAGAAATTGGGTGTGCTATTTGTCATAAAGTTTTTATGATAGCACCAGCTAACTTGAGTAGACTCACTGTGTACCTGATGAGTTTTTCAGGGGGGTAGTAATCTATAGGTATGTACAAGTGTAATAGTGGGAACCTACAATGAGTCTATTAGACCATTTTTTAATCAATGGTGGATAATGGGAATAAGATCGCATATTGGGTTTTTTCCCAAAATATATATTATGTTTCAATGAAAACTTTCAAATATCATATTACATTTAATTTTTGTCAACGTGTACACTAAGAATTCAAACTTCCTTTCCCTTATAAATTATTTTTATTTATAATTATTTAGTAGCTTCAAGAATTTTATATATAATTATCCTTTTTAAAGTTATATTAACATAGTTAACACTTTTATTTGTGGTTATCATCTCATTTTTCACTACACTACTAAATATCCTAAAATTTCCGTTTTTAAGAGATTCTAAAATTTATAATGTATACTGGTGAATTATGATATGATATAAGGGTGATTATTCTTATTTATATGAATAAAATTGATGTTAAAATATTTAATCAATATTTAGGGGATTTTCATATCATTTAGTGTTTTTCTATGGTCTTCGAGTTCATAGAGACACCAATATAGACTGAAACATTATATAATTTAGAGATAATCTTAGTAAATATATTATTATTATAATTGACATTATATACTTTTCATGGAGATTTTAGGATAATAAAATGTTGTTTTATCCATGTGACACATAAACTAGTTTTCTGTTATAGGCAATAAAACGGTCTCTTGGCATGATATTAAATAAGAGGTGTTGATGATGGTATCTCATGGGTTTGTTAGAGGGATCTAAAAAGGTAATCAATTAGATGACTTTTTATTTAAATAAATTATTTGGGTATTTCCATTGAGATTGGTTAAATATGGGCACTTAGACCATATAATTTCTTAGAATGAGGAAATCTTTTTTACAAATGTTTTTATCATATAATTCCTTGTGAGCCTTTCAGATTGGTTTAGAAGCCATTTACTAAACAGATAAGTAATAATTCACCATATTTGATGTTGGTAGGTTCTATAAAATGTTCTATAATCCTATATAGTCATACTATGAATCAGAATAAATGGATTTGGTGTAGGATTTGTTATAGAAATCCTTGGGAGGTCTTGGATTCTATGGTCTTAGTATGAATAAATGTGGAAGAGGGTTTATATTTTGATGATGGTATCTCGTTAGGGGAACCATTATGGTAAGAGGGATAGTGAGGTTAATATACCTTAGGTTTCAATTTTTGAGATAAATAATTCATATTAAGGTACGAGCCTTATGTATGATGCCTTTTATAGATTTGTAGTTATGGGAAGAATATGAACCTAGCAGGTTCGTGAGACAATGTTGGAAATGAATTTTCTTTATATTCATTGAGATTTGACTTTTTCTAGATATGAATTTTTAAATAAAATCACCAAGGAGGATATTTTATTTTTTGGGGAGAGGGTTATTAGTATATGGTTATACTTTTTATAGATCGAATGGGATACTCTGACATGAGGGAATTGAGATTTATGTTAGATTTTTCATAGCATGATAAGGAGTTGTATATATTTAAGCAAGATGTAAATTATTGGACAAATGATTGTGATGATGGATGGTGGTATTTTGGGTTTTCTAGGATGATGGATTATCCATTTTATTAAATATTCATTATGTTAGAAATCTAAATTTATTTTTCATATGCTATGGTGTAGGAATATTCTAGGTACACGATGAGGTATTTCAATAGGTTTGGTAGGGATTGTGTTTCATTTCATGATTTGACCTAAATATTTTGTTTCTAAGTGGTCTCAGATACTAGGGGTCAAGGGTATTCTAAAAGGTTCCAATGGTGTAGTTATACATGATTGTTTTTAATTTCTAGATAATTTATGTTCACACTAATTTTTCTATATTTAATGATTATTTAGAAGGGGGTGGTTCATAATATACCTCTAACATTATTTTGTAAACTCCTTGAATGTTTATTAAATTCAAGGGGACAACTAATGATTTAGTTATGTCTTAATGTTTCTACCTTTTATTGTAATGAAAATTTCCCTTTTAGAACAGTTAAAAAGTTCATGCATGACATGAAAATGCAAAGAAGAAAGAAAAATAATTACCTACCTAAATGAGGATCAAGTCTATTCAAATAATATTTATATCTTAGTCACATACATGCCTAAAAAAATAACATGTTCAATTTAAATTAGTTAAATGTAACTAATAATGTATTTTGGAAAACATAGAATGTATTATGGTTGATATTCATTTAACTTAAGTATCTATCAAGCATAAGAAACCAAGTGAAAGACAAGTGAATATATGTGACCGTCCATGATGGTTGAACTCACCTACTATTTCCAATCAGGCTAAGAGTTTAAATCCCACAAATCCTAAATACCAAACCCATGCGAATAACTCTATGTTAAATCAGTTAATAGTAAAATCAAAAACCAAAACATCAATCCCAACCCCAGAAACATATAATTCATATATATATATATATGTTAGTTATTACAAATAATGAGTTCCATAAAATGTACGAACTATGGCCTATAACTTATATACTAATCCACAAATAGTTTAAAAAATGTAAACCCTCTGAGACCACTATGAAATTCCCTAGCCTAGGGCCACTAACCAGAAAAAAAAACTGGAGTCCCACATGGGATCATGAATTCCTCCCAACATGCGAGAGGTTATTGTCTATTAATGAGGAATAAATGGAAAACATGGGATGACCATACCCATTGTAACAGATAATGAATCAAATCACAAAATAATGGAATTAGTGATAAATGGAGTAAGGATTAGGCTAAAACTGTGGAATTATTTTTATAATAACATGAACCCATGCTATATTAGATAACATAAATTATGAATTACAATGATAAATAGATATATCCAATTGAATTGGTTCTATAAACAATAAAAAAGAAAAAAATTAATAAAGTGTAATTAACCCTCAAGATTTATAATCCTATCCCGACATCCCCCTGGACGATCTACACCTCCTATACAACTTCCCTAAGCAGGGCCCAAGTCACCATCTAAAATCCAAACAAAAATTCATTTTCAAATGCACTGAGATTCTAGTTCAGGGTGTGATTATAAGACAATTAGCACACCACGAATGTTTTATTAGAATAAATATAGTGGTGTATATAAAATTTAATGTGATGAGGGAAAAAAATTCATAAACACACCAAAAACATATCATATGCTCATGAACTAACTAGGCCTCTATGAACCACAACCATACGTACATTGTCTCATTTTCAAAAGGAATGTCTCTCCGAAATAGAAAGACACATTATACAGAAAAATCCAATCCCATAATTCATGAAGATTCCTTGTACCCTAACCCATAGCTCATACTCATGAGGTCATCGTGTCACCCAACCAAATACCATCATCAGTGGACAATAATTAATCACACTATCCTATACTAATAGACATAATGGAGACCATCAACCACCTCAGTCTATCCCATAGAGTATGGATATTTTAATCCTCATAGCATCCTATCCCCATGAGATTTAGTGATTCTAAACATTACACCATACCATCCCTAAAATACATGGAGAGGGAACACATAGGTCTTCCCATATCTACTAGTTATGGGGAGCCTAATCACATAAAATCATAAAAACAAATATGATGAATGGTCACATATGAAAGGGGATAAACCATATCACATCTTGGCTCAACGACTCACTCACAAAGTCCTCTAGCACAATTAAACCATGTTCTAACATCATACTAAAGATGGTCATCTTCATAATATAGATTCATCGTCAATATCATTGTCATATACACATTTCACATCATTCTAGGTCATGTCACCCTTGACCAACCCTTTCCATCTTATGAACCTAACATAATCATATATAAAAACCCCATGGTAACAATAGAATATACAACCCAAGAACCTACACGACTTACCAAACTCATCACAGGCCTTTATAAGCGCAAATAGTTAATTCCATGCCTATTTTTATCAACATACATCCAAAAAATCATCACCCATACAAGGCTTATATTCATCAAATAATGGTTATACACTCAAGGGTATTCACTACCCAAACCACCAACTTACTTTCCCTAGCTAGCATGTCCTTAAATGAAACAAAATTTCTCATTTGTAGCTCAAATTCACAAGTGGAATTCCCTAAGCGGATTTACAATTTTTTTATTCCTGTAATAATTCTAGAGGAACAAATATCTTACTCCCCCTTTATGGAGACTACCACTCCTATAAGCTCCTCAACTACTCATAGTAACACAAATATCATGAAATAATTGTGATACATATACATTCAGATTAAAATAAATTTATAAAATTTTATATAAATGTTTAAATATTTTATAAAAATATTACCCAAGCCTAACAGATCCAACTAGATAAGATCCACCACCAAAATTAATTCTAGTATAAAAAATAACTAAAAAATTTCAACATTATTGGATTTGGGTTTTAAATGTGAAAACTAAATAGAAATATGTATTTAATGCTAGAATGGGGTTAGAAAAACTGTTGTAAACCCATCAAATTTGATGGTTCTTTAAACTCTGAAGAAATAAGGTAGAGGGATCCCATATTTCATTGGTGTGATCCTTAAAGACACTTCGATTTAGCGGGGTTTGGGGAATAAAGAGTGGGGATAAATTAAAGGGGGTTCTCAAGTGAAAATTTATCCATATCCAAGAAAAACATCATAAATATTTTGACCTTGAAAGAGTAATTTTCAAGATATAAAAGCACAATACCTAATTAGAATAGAGGCCAAACATGATTGTTTATGGTTTGACCACATATATCACACTATGAATGTCAACCTCTAGCTCCCAAAAAACTAAATTTCCCTCTCAGCCTTCATAAGAGCACTCTTAGACCACCCCAACACCACTATTAGTCGAAAAAGAAAAAATGTAACATATTATATTAAAAAACAATACCCTTAATGTGACTCCAAATTTTAGTGGTATTGATGATATACAATACTAATGGGATGTCATTTTTTGACCTTTTTTAGTGATATTTGAATTTTTCCATGGATAAATTGTCCAATAAAATAAAAATTATTTAACATAAATTAATTTTGAATTAAATTCCATATTTAAACTACTTAATACCTATATCTAGAATATATGAGAACTCATTCTATAGTTAATACATAAACAAAAATTTTGATATAATAATAAATAATGAAAATATATAATAAAATATGATTCTCTATAATGAATTTCATTAATAATGATAAATATATGATTTACATATGTTATTATAAATATATTGATCCTCCCAAAAATATTATTTTTTATAAATTGATTATCTATGTTTTTATATTAATTTAAATTATTTATTGTCTCATCAAACTACATATTTTTACTCAAATATACTTTAATTGGAGAATAAACATACCTTTGAAAATTTGACACATTTTTATAATTTATCAGATTTAAAATTACTTATTTTTTCTATAAACACATATTCAGGTAAGAGAATATTTAGAAGAAATATTTTATCATCCATTCCATAGAATGCATATTCTTTTGATGCCCCAATTTTTTTAAAAATCGATATTGATTTATTCATTGTAATTGTAAAAGACGATTCTATAAAAACAATATCATGAAATTTATCAAAAAGAAATCTAATAATCATGAATTTAATGTAGATATTATTCCATCCATATTAATATTCTTCCTTAATACCCATATTCACATTATAGTTCTTAATATGTTTTGTTTTAACAGGGACAACCCTTATTAAAACATATGGGTAAAAAATTACTAATCAACATTTTTTGAAAAAGGTCAAACAATATTTTAAAATTGAATAATTTTAAATGAAGATAATTATAAGGGTTTTAATGGGTGAACAAATTTATATAAAAAGTAAAAATAATGCACTAAAACCTATTTTCAATGAGATCTAACCATTGGGATTAATTGAAAAATCATAAATTAAGAACACTGATTTTTAGGGGGAAGGATCTTCTTGAATTGGATTTTTTTAATAAACAATATCAAGGTTCATTAGGAAATGGTAGTCATCTGGGAAAATCTATAACATGGTTTAATGTAAATAATTTTTTTAATATTTTATAGGGACAAAATGTTTTTTAAAAATATATCCATGTCCGTAAATAATCGATATATGTATCTAGAATATACGAATTGACATTTTGGTTTGTGTAATATTCATTTAAAAATGAATTACATGCTTGAATTAAAATTTTTATATAAATTATATAATAACTATTAATATAAAATATATTATCTTATTCTTTTTAATATTTAAATTCAAGGCCTTATAAGTAAATTTTTTTAAACCATGCAAAATGAACTATTTATTGATCGGAGTATGGTTAAAATAACATGAAATTTATCATATTTAGTTTATGTAAACTATTTATATATAATGATAAATGATCATCTAAAAATATCATATATTTGTAAAATGAATGAGTACACATTCCATTATATCTAAAGAGATAATATGAAAGTTATTATGTTTTCATTCTTGTAAAATGTTTTTAAAAAAAATAATAGAATGCCCATAATATATTTTTAAGTATAAAGTGTTTTTAATTTTTTATTTATGAAATATTATTAAATTATAATATATTTTATAAATTTATGAAATTATAATTTATTTATTTATTATTTGTTTTATTTATTCATGAATATAAAATGTTTACATTAAGAATGGATGTATGTTTTATTTTAAACTATTTCAAATACTTCTTATACATCACCTACCATGAATTTAAGGTGTTTTATGATAATTATGACATATAAGTTAGCTATATTCAATCAATAATATGATTTATTTAGGGTTTATAAACCCGAATGTATATGTTGGTTATGATTAATACATAATGGGTGTCACAATTTTAATAGAATTGGGGTATTAATTAAGCATTGATCTATGGATATATGGACTCTGGACATAATAAATAACTATCTTGGTGAGTTATAATCTTTTTAAAAAGAGTTGTTGGCTATTTATCACACCATAATTACACATGTGATAATTTTTATTTCAAATGATAATATTCTTTTTCATGAAATTGATTCATGTAATAAGTACATGGGATATATTTGAATATGTGTGGATAAAATTATATTTTACATTTGGGTATGCTACAAAAATTAGGATTTTTATAAACTATTATACATTAATTTTTTTATACAAAATAATTTATTCAAAGGTATATTATAAGAAACTAAATAATTTGAAACATTCATATATAAAAAAATACATGAAGAAATTCTGAAAACCATTAAAAAACAAAGTGATAGATTTCATACAAACTGAACACTTTCCATGTTATCGATCAACCAAACAGGAAGTGTAACACCCCGATATTTTATGAGATATATTTTTTTAATTTCTTTGATATCTTATTTTGTAAGATACCCTAAGATTAGATTGTTCTATATGCAACACCATAATAGCTTCCAATATACGCAACACTATTCTTGGCTCATGTTATACACAATTTCATGTTCGTTTGTTAGAAATTATTCTATGCAACATTAAGTATAGATTTTGTTAAATGAATAATTGAAATTAGTTTTGATTATGTTATAAGAAACACAAAATGATGCTTTCACTACAAGAAACCCTGACTTGGCTTGCATTACATGCAAGAGCGACATTCCTTGATAGCGTGGGTTGTACGCAATACCGAGTTTTTACTAAACAACGATATATTATTATAATATTATTATGAACAAGACATTATGAATATTAGTAACTACATTTTGAATTTTATAACATTATAATTTATCTTCACATTTTATAGAACATGGTATGAAAACAAAATAATTTTTTTGGGTAAAATAATTATTTAAAAAAACTGCAGTTTTGCCGCCTTTTGATGACACACCCATTATAAATTTAATTTTTTTACATGTTTATAAGTTCAATTTGACAAAATAAACTAATTATTTTGAATCAGGATATAAAATTTCAATTTAGATAAGTTTTTGATATGTTTCTGATAACTTTCATATTTTAATGAATAGTAAAATCACTGTGAATTTTAATTAAAAACAACTTTTTTAATCAAGATAATTTATATGCATAAATTATAATGTTAAATGGTTTTAAAGTTTAAATAGAATATATTTTTACCATTTAATATAATTTATTTCATTTTCATTAATTTTAACATGAATTCATTGGAAAAATCATTTCAATCTTTTGCAATATTTTAAACAAAAACCCGTTTTTTCGAGAATGAGATTAATTTTAAATTAATTTTATTTATATTTTGTGTTTTAAATTTTAATAAATGGATTCCATATTTTGAATTAGGAGGTAAATTTTTTTTAAATAGATTAATTTTATTTTTGGGCATTATGAATAGTAACTACGGTAAATTTTATTTACAATACTTAAAGGTAAATCAGGTAATTAAGGGTAAAAATAATATTTTAAAATTACCCTAACACCTGAAAAATTTCTATTGTATGAATAAAAGTCGACCCATATCACCTAATGGTCATAATAGATTCATTTAATGGACTATTGACCATGAAAATGATGTAATTATTATTAAAACCAAAGAAAGTGACAACATGTCACTCTCTTATATATTATAAGTGTAAAAATTTTAAATTTGTAAAAAACTTCATAAAACATCAAAAATAAATAGTCTCTAGAAATATAATAAAATTATTTACATCATGTAAATTTATTTATTATTTTTAGGGATTAAATAATTACCATAAACGATGACACAATATTGATGTAGAAATTATTTTATTGATTGAAATATCAAATAAATGGTTTTAAAAATATTAAAAAAATATTATATGAACTATTTAATGTGATCCAAGAATTTTATAGATAAGTATGACATGTTATTAATCTAATAAATATTTTGGTTCGAATATATCCTCTATGTGGATTTTATTTAAATTCAAATAAATTAATAGTGTCAAAATCGACACAATTGTTATTTTATAAAAATGACATATTAATAATTTTTTTTAAAATCACAAAAATATTTGAAAATTACAAACTGAAATTTATATGGTTGAAAATTTTTTAATGTATACAATTATAGAAAATTCACAACACATAAGTAATTATATTTTTATCAATTTAAAATTTAAAATATTATTACAACAAATAAAATTAAATAGATTAAATAAGGATAAATCAAGTTGCTAAGGTTTAAAATAAATTTCCAACATGTCTAAATATTATTGGATGATGATATTACAACCCTATATCATCTCATCTTTGAATTTGAGTCATTTTTTAAGTTTTGAAGTGGTGTTTGAGTTTATTATAAATTAATATTTTAGAGGTTTCCAAAAGTTCACCACTCCTCCCTTATAAAAAGGCATCTCCTCCCTCTCCTATTCACAACATTTTGAGCCTTCATGCTCGGCCAAAACCTATCCATTTATCTTATACACTTCCCTATAAACTGACGAGTGGTACTGGTCTTCTTCAAAGATCATATTTTGTGCCTTAATAGGATCTGTAAAGGAGGTGCGTCGGGGAAGAGGTAATCTCTTCTACCGATTCATTCAAGTTTCTTTATTCTTCTAATTCCCCTTCTTGTATTTCATTATTAAATAATAACATAAGTATAAAAAATATTCTGATATTTAATTATAAATATGAAATATCTTTATTTCACCTTTTATCCATCCTACGGAAAACGAAATCACTGTGCGTGAATACGTACAGCTTACTGTTTCCACACCGTGGTGTAATATGTTTTTCCACCACCACCATACTTGGATGGGTATAATGGTGTAAATAATAACTATATATGATTATTATAACATCATACTAATTCTTAGTAATTATATTATCCTCTCTAGTTCCATTCAATAATTATGGGAACGATATCATCGCTCATGCGTACGTACGGATTACCGTCTTCACGACGCGATGAGATTCATTCTCCATGTTAACCATTCAAAAATGATTATAAAGTATATATAATATAAAATCATGAAATATATTACATAATAATGATATTTTATTTATGTATATGTGATTTACATCCATTTATTTTAATAATGAAATGAAAACAACATTCATGCGCACGTACGACCTACCATCTCTATAAATGGTGTATTTCATTCCATTTATCAATATATTATATAAATTTATATTCTGAATATATATTATATATAAATCATGTTTTAAATTCTGGAATTAATTATGTTCTATGTAATCATATGAATAATTCCAAATTAGAACACGTACGATAAATGAAACGATTTTACCCAAAACGCTGCTTTAACATTTAATTGAAAAATGAAAGGATAATAAAAAGTTGTAATTGAATCATATATGATAACCTTAATATTATTGTGGTTCTTTTAAAAGATAATAATATTTTTAAAACCACTATACAGGCGTTTTGGACACATACAGAAGAAATTGGACGTAAGGTAAGGGAAAATCTCACAATTCATTTAAATCCGAGATTGTTTATACTTCAGAATTTACTGGGGTATATTTATCATCCACATCTATGTTTCCTAAATATTTAATATTATTTCTATCCTCCTACAACTTTTTAAATCCAATTTGACTTATTGGTTAATTTTTAGTAAAATATTGGAAAGGAATCTTTTGTCGTTTTAAGTACGAGATACTTTTTTACTTTTCTAGTAAAAGTACAAGGAAAATGTTTTTCTAACTTATATGGCATGAATGGGTTTTTATGGTACCATAGAAAATTATTTCCTTGAAGATTACTTTAATAGTTTTCATGTTTTTTTCAATTGACTAATTTTATTTTAAAATTTCATGACATGTGGAGAACAGAAAATGTTTTTGAAGAAGAATTGATATTTTCCACAAGAACTATATTCAAGTGTTTTATCAAAATTATTATCCATATAAGGTAATATAGGGTTATGTTTATATCCATATTATTACATTTTTTTGATTATGTTATGATGGGATTATTTTATGAAGTCCTTTTATCTTATATTGATTATGTTATGGTGGAATGATGTTAAAGAATCCTATTCTATTACATGGGTTATGCAATGATGTATGATTTATGATTTTTTGGCACACATAAGAATGGCTTCATTATGAGATGGGTGGGTCCTATATCTCTTTCCAATGCATTGGGTAATGATTTATATCTCATGAGATAGACATGGACGGAACGACATGTAAATCCGGTTCCGTAATACAGGGCTGGAAGGGAATGTAAACCTGGTTTCGTAATGGAATTTGTCCACTATGATGGTCTTGGAAGTAATTCCTTGGCTACTATGGAAATCATATCATGTGCTTTATGGTTTTACACAATTCCATGTTTTATTACCATTCCATTTTTTCATGATTAATGTTACTTTATGATTACGCCTTATGTACTTCCAGGATTTATTTCACGACTCAATATTTTTATGTTTAAACATTAGGTTCATTTTTTATGTTCAGATGTATATGTTTTGTTTTATTTTATCCATGTTTACCCTTTCTGAGCATTTGAGCACAAAATTTCTATGTTTTCTTTTCCCCAAGATAAAAAGAAAGGTTTTAGGTAGGAAAAAAAAGATGAAGATCTTTATGGGAGAAGTTGATGATCTTTCACCAGGTTTAGAGGATTATGTTCTGAGTTTGCAAAGACACAAAACTAATACGGTCATTGGGAATCTATTTTTGTTATGTTTAATGTATTCTGAAAAAGTAATGTAATTTCCATATACGTTAAGCTCGGGTCTATACAGTTGGTATCAGAGCGAAGGTTTATTTAAACTTTGGAAGCTGGGATGCAAAAACATTATTGAGATCCCAAGTGATATTTCTAGGGTATGTATAGGGATATCCCTAAGGTTAAGTAAAGTCTAGGATTGAAACTATAATTATGATAATGATCACAAATAACCTATAATTAAACCTAAGATGATAGGGATTTAAAGTACCCCCCTTGATTATTGTGTTTTCCTAGTATGATTTTTCTCTCTCCCACTATTCTTTTTGGGTTTTAGAAAATTGCTAGAAATAGGAAGATTCATGTTAATGGAGAATATGATGGACAATGGAATGATTTTCTTCATGAGACACCAAATGAAATAGTATTTGGATGGTGAAACATCGTTATTATTCATAATCAGCAATCTCATAATATGATCAATAATCTCATCTTTGGTAAGTTTCCTAAGCCGGCCAATAAGAGGAAGATGGAGCTTCATTATGATCGTTTAGGAACGAATGTACAATTTACATCATGTAAATCATGTGGGAGGAGGCATCAAGGAGAATATTTCAAAGGAACTGGAAGATGCTCTGAGTGTGGAAAAGAAGAACATAAAGCCAGTAATTTCAACGGAAAAGGTTCAGTTAACACAATGGACAAGGGAGATGGTATTGCTAAGACATCAACAACGGTTAAATGTTTTAAATGTGGAATTTATGGGCTTTATTCAAACTAATACCCTAAGGGAAAATCTCATGAGGAGAATAAAAATGGTTGTATGGGTAGCATTTATGTTCCGAATGAGGAAGAGACTACAAATGATATATGAGATGAAAGAAGTGTTGAGGAATAAATTAATGAAGCTTAGTCAATGGTTTAAGAAGGAAGTGGAATGATTGTATGTTTATCAAGAGTAATGTTATATAGGTAATTTAATGGTACTATGGAATAAAAAAACATCTAAGGATTGTTACAATATTGTTTTTCCTAAAATATTTGACTGTATATGTTGAATGGTACCGGTAACCCTGAATGGTCATTCAGATATTTTTGGAAAGCAGATGATATGCACATAATGAAGGGATATGACTAAAATAACATTTTTGATAGTATTAATGACCTCTTGACTGATATAAGGAAAAAGTGATAACATGGTTTCAGTATATAGAAATTTCAGGATTTAGGTATGTGGAAAGAGTTAACTTTTTATAGTAATCATGTTTTCACAAAGGTTCTATGGTAACTTGTGTTTCAAGAGAATACATGATTAAGGTATTTACATGTTTGGAATGCGGTCAACAAGATATATCCTATGATATATGGGGGATAAATGATGGTATTCACACGCTTGGTAGATGTCCTCTCTAGTAATATTTTTCATTATACTATGATATTGGACCGATGAATTTTGGATAAGCCTAAATATTGGAATGGATTAAGTTGGACATAAGATAGTATTGTATAAGGCTAAATAAATTTTTCGATATTATTTATAGAATGTTATAATAGTATTGATTTAGAAAAAGGATAACCCTTAGGATGGGCGACAACCTGTCATGTTTGAAAAACCTGTAAGAATCTAACCCACAACTGATCTGCGTCAGGACATTATCACCTACCACTGGCCTACAAGAAGTACCTCGGTAATAGAAACTAGTTTTATTTTATTAACCGGTATGATAGATGAAGTATACGTCCATTTTTGGAACCATATATGATTAATCTCACCATAGATGGACTTTTTTATATTTACTAACATTTGCTAACCTTATGTTTCAGACAGATGGAATGACCAATCATTCTATCGCATGATCTTCTCACACTTCACAAATGACAAATTAAACTTCATTTTATTAAGGTATGATGTGTAAATACTTCAAGGAATGAACAACAGTTATATTGTACCAAAATCAAGTATATATTTATTTTAATTCAAAAATTATTCAACATTAGTGAAATAGTCTTGAAAACCAATAATGTTGTCCTAGTACCCTCATATCCGATGAATCTGATGATACCTTAGATCATCACAAATTTATGGCTTTGTGATTTTTGGATTTTTCAAAGCCATGTTCTCTACCACTCTTCATCAGAACATGATGGTTAAATTTCTCATCCATATCCCTATTTTCAACTATATTCTTCTATATGGAAACCCAGTGGTGAGTTACTTTTGGTGACCGTTATGTTTCTAACATACCTTTTTAAAATTATGTTTTAGTTTTCGTTTTAACGGTTTGGGTTTCTATGAAAGAAACCTTCATGTAGTAAACCATTTATAACCCTGACGAATTTTGAGGGCGAAATTCAATTTAAGGGGGGTAGAATGTAAAACCCTGATATTTTATGAGAAAGATTCTTTTTAATTTATTTTATATCTTATTTTTTTTATGCTACACATAGATTATCATGCACTATATGCAACACCGTATTAGCTTGTAGTATATGCAACACTATTCTTGGCTCATGTTATACACAATTTCAAGTTCATTTGGGAAGAAATTATTCTAAGCAACATTGAGTATAGATTTTATTCAATGTATAAATCAAATAAGTTTGGATTATGTTATATGCAACTCCAAAGGAATCTCTCACTACACACAACCCTGACTTGGCTTGCATTACAAGCAAGAGCGACCTTCCTTGATAGCGTGTGTTGTACGTAATACCGAGTTTCACTAAACAACGATATATTATTATAATATTATTATGAACTAGCCGTTATGAATAGTAGTAAATAAATTTTTAATTTAGAACATTATCATTCATCTTACACATTTTTTATAACGTTTTATGTGAACAAAATAAATTTTTTGGGTAAAATAATTATTTTTCAGAAAAAATGCATATTTGCCGCCTTTTGATGTCGCACCCTTTTTAAATCTATTTTTTTGAAAGTTCATAAGTTAAATTTTTAAAAATAAACTAATTATTTTGAATCATGATCTAAAAATTTACTTTCGATAATTTTTTGATATTTTTATGATAACTTTCATATTTTAATGAATAGTAAAAACACGGAAAATTTACATTAAAACCAACTTTTTTCATCAAGATAATTTATATGGTGAAATTATAATGTTGAATGGTTTTAAAGTATAAATATAATATTTTTTTACCATTTAATATAATTTATGTCATTAGAATTAATTTTACATTGAATTCATAGGTAAAATCATTTCATTCATTTTCAATGTTTTAATAAAAAACCCGTTTTTTCGACAATGGGGTTAATTTTAAATTAATTTCTTCATATTATGAGTTTTGAATTTGTAAAAATGTATTCCATATTTGGAATCAGGAGGTTCAAATTGTGTAAATAGACCACTTTTATTTGTAGCCATTATGAATAATAACTATGATAAATTTTATTTACCATAGTTAAAGGTAAATCAGGTAATTAAGGGTAACAATAATATTATAAAATTACCCTAACAACTGACAAAATTATATTTTATGAATAAAAATCGACTCATATCACCTAAGGGTCAGAATAGATTCATCTCGTTGGCTTTTAACCCTGAAAATGTTGTAATTATTTTTAAAACCAAAGAAAGTGACAACTTATCACTCTCTTATATATTATATGTGTAATAATTTTAATTTGGTGATAAACTTCATAAAACATCAAAAATAAATAGTATCCATAAATATAATAAAATTATCTACATAATGTGAATTTATTTATAATTTTTAGGGATTAAATAATTATCATTAATGATGAAACAATAGTGATGTAGAAATTATTTTATTGATTGAAATATCAAATAAATGATTTTAAAAATATTCAAATAAATATTATATGAAATATTTAATGTGATACACGAATTTTATAGCTAAATATGACATGTTTTGAATCTATTAAATATTTTTGTTTGAATATATCATATGTGGGGATTTTATTTAAATTCAAATAAATGAATAGTGAAAAAATTGACACTTGATATTTTATAAAAATGAAATATTATTAAATTGTTTAAAAATCACAAAAATATTTAAAAATTATAAATTGAAATTTATATGGTATAAATTTTCATATTGTATCCAATTATGTACAATTTACAATGAATAAGTGTTTTTTTATAACAATTTAAAATTTAGAATATTATTACCACAAATAACATTTAATATATTAAATAAGGACAATTCAAGTTGATAAGGATTAAAATAATCTCCCAACTAGTAAAAATTTAATTGGATGATTATATTAAAACCCTATCTCATCTAATCCTCAAATTTGAGTCATTTTTATGATTTTATGTGGGGTTTGAGTTCATTATAAATTAATATTTTAGAGGTTTCCAAAAGTATTCCTCTCCTGTCTTATAAAAGGGAACCTCCTCCCTCTCCTCTTCACAACATTTTGAGTATTCAAGCTCAGAAAAATCCTATAATTTTCTCTTATCCACTTCCCTAGAAACCAACTAGAGGTCATGGTCTTATTCAATGACCAACATTTGTTCCTTAAGTGAATGTTGAAAGGAGGTGTGTCAAAGAAGAGGTAATCTATTGTACCGATTCTTTCAAGTTTATTTATTCTTCTACAAACTCATATTTAGATGTTTCATTATTAAGTAATAACATAAGTATAAATAATATACTGATATGTCATTATAAATATGAAACAACCCTATTTCACCTTCTATCCATCCTACAGAAAATAAAATCACCGCGCGTGCGTACGTACGGATTACCGTCTCTACGCTGTGGTGTAATCTTTATTTCCACCACCACCTTACATGGATGGGTATATAGGTGTAAATAATAAATATATATTATTATTATAACATCATACCAATTCTTCGTTATTATATCATCCTATCCAATTCCATTCAATAATTATGGGAACGATATCATCTCTCTTACGTACGTACGGATTACCATCTCCACGACGAGATGAGATTCATTCTCCATGTTAACCATTCAAAAATTATTATCAAGTATATATAATAAATAATAATGAAATATATGACATAATAATTATAATTTATTTTTTTATATGTGATTTACTTCCATTCTATTTAATAATGAAATGAAAACATCGCTCATGTGTACGTACGACCTACCGTCTCCATGAATGGTGTATTTCATTCCATTTATAAATATATTATATATATTGATATGATGAATATATATTATATATAAATCATTTTCTACCTTATGAAAATATTTAATCATGATCTAAGTTATAATATTAATAATTCAAAGTCAAAACACGTATGATAAATGAAACGATTTTACCCAAAACTCTACTTTAACATGGAATTGACAAATGAACGGATAATATAAAGTCGTAAGTTAATCATATATGATATAATAAATATTATTAGGTTTATATTACAAGTTAATAATATTTTTAAAACCACTATATAGAAGTTTCGGACATATACAAAAGAAATTGGACAAAAGGTAAGGGAAAATATCACAATCTCATTTTTATCCGAGATTGATTATACATCAGAATTTACTGGGTCATATTTATCTTCAAAATCCATTATTCCACATTATGTAATATTATTTCTATCCTTCTACAATTTTTTAAATCCAATTTTAATTATTGGTTAATTTTTAGTAAAAGATATGAAAGTAATCTTTGGTCGTTTTCTGTATGAGATACTTTTTGACATTTCAGGTAAAAGAACAAGGAGAATGTTTTTTAAATTATATGGCATGAACAAATTATTATGCTTTCATAAAACATTATTTCCATGAAGATGTCTTTAAAAGTTTTCAAAATTATTTTAAATTAAATTCATTTATTTTAAAATTTCAATACATGTTGAGAACAGAAAATGTTTTTGAAGAAGAATTGACATTTTCCTCAAGAACTATGTTCAAGTGTTTTATGAAAATTATTTTCCATATAAGATGATATAGGGTTATGTTTCTAACCCTATTATTGAATATTTTGATTATGTTATGATGGAATTATTTTTTTGATGTCCTTTTATCTTATATGGATTATGTTATGATGGCATGATGTTTATGAATCCCATTCTATTACATGGGTTATGCTATGATGTATGATTTATGATTTTGTGACACACATAAGAATGGTTTCATTATGATATTGGTGAGACCTATGTATACCTAAAATTCATTGGGTAATGATTTATATCTCACGAGATAGACATTGCTGGAACGACAAGTACTTCCGGTTCAGTAATACAGGTATGGGACAAAAAGTAAACCCAGTTCAGTAATGGACTTTGTCCACTATGATTGTCCTGGAAGTAATGCCTCGGCTACTATGGAAATCATATCATGTGCATTATGGTTTTCCATAATTCCATGTTTTATTACCGTGCCATTTTATCATGATTAATGTTACATTATGATCTATGCCTTACGTACTTCCAAAATTTCTTTCACGACTCAAGATTTTGATGTTTAAACTTTATGTTCATGTTTTTATGTTCAAATATGTATGGTTTGTTTTATTTTCTCCATGTTTACCCTTAATGATAATTTGAGCTCACTTTTTCTATGTTTTATTTTCCCTAGGATATAAAGAAAGGTTTTAGGTAAGAAAACAAATGGTGAAGATCTTTACGGGAGATGTTGAAGATCATTCACCAAGATTAGAGGATTATTTTCATAGTTTCCAAAGACACTAAACCAATACAGTTATTGGGTGTCTGTTTTTTTAATATTTAAAGTATTCTGAAAAAGTAATTTAATTTCCATGTATATTATGCTTAGGTATCTAAAGGTAGTTTCTTTTAATGATGTGTTTTTTAAGAGTAACTTTTTTAATGAATATAGGATATAAGAAATCCTAATATGATTAATTTCAAATATCTTCCTTGATATTTTGGGTTAACATATATTAAAAACCCTAAATATATGGACACTAGTTAAATATAGTGTGATAACCCCATGATATATTTTAAAAATTATTTTCCACTAAAACATACTTGATTAAATATCATATGATTAATATTATTTATACGTAAATAATTATGCGATGGACTGAATTCCAAATAATATTCAAATATTTAATGAAATATAGAGTTTATCCCACAAATAGATATTTTATAATAAAACATGTTATTATTTTAGTAAAATCGCATTTTATAAAGAACCAAATTAAATTATTTTAATAATTTATACTAATATAATAATTTATTCTACAATGAAAAAAGTGACATCATCATAATCCAACTTGAATTTGAGAAAAATTGTTTAAAAGTAAAATCCTAACAGAGGAAACATCTTAGACTAGTATTGAAATGTGAATATAATTATCATGTAAGAAAAAAATAAATTTCATAATGAAACCCTTTCCAAAGAATCTATTTGGAGAATATATTAAAAAGATATAGATTATTCTAAGAGGTATAATATTAATGTTTTGATTATATTTATTGTGTCCATCATTTCAATGTTTCCAAAGGATCATGTGAACATAGATACAATCATGACACATGGTAACACGAAATGGATCTAAAAAATTAATTGGATGAGAGGTATTAGGATTCAAAGGTATTATTTTTATTCAATATAACCGATGACTCGCCATTGTCTACTCATATATTATATATAAATGTGTATATACATAAGATGAAAAGTATGGTTTCTCCTTTAAGGATGAATCTATATATGAATTTTATTCAAGAATTGTAATATAATTTTTTTGAGAGTATATTGAATGATATAATATAAATGATCCCAATTAAATTTTACACAAAATATTTAATGTGTTAAGTATTTTTAAGAAGATAATGGTAGGGAATGCCTTGTTATTTTTATTGATATTAAAAATTGGTAGAAGATTAATATAGAATAATAATATTGGTGGTTAAATAGTAATATTTGATCATCATATGTTAATGGAGGTATAAGGAAAGAGGGGACATGTTACCATTATAAATTTTATGGTAATTAGAAGAGCAATTTTCTAGACTAAATGAAAGGTTATAATAAACTTCTTCAAGTTACCTCATCAGGTTTTAATGATGTAGAAATAAATTATTTGCTTTTGAAGAGTATATGATCAGAATTGTTTTTAAGCCACTTTTTTGTTGTACTAAATTCCAAATAGAAGGTAAGTGATTTCCAAAACTAAAAAAAATTACCAAATAAAGAATTATGATATATTAAATCCTATATTAAGATATCAAAATCACATATAACTATTTACAATCCTATGCCCTCATAAAATCGATTGGTCCTGGACAATGTCCTGACTCACTATACCAATGATTTAAAGCTATATTGTCAAATATAATTCACAATAACATTCCTAATGTTATTTTTTCTGTCAGTTTTTTGAATCTACATTATACTAGACTTTCTTCTCTTCTTATTCAACTAGTTCAAATCCATTCCTAGCATTCAAAACATCTTAAGTGAGGGGTTCTTATTCAACAATTTCTTACAAAATCACCTTAACGTCTGAGAATTATGTCACAACAAGGTACACATTTAACAAAATGTTTAGTGATACTTAAAATCCATGAAATATATTAATTGGATATTGGAATATTTTTTTTATTTCTATCACTTCTAATATGATCTACTTTATTAATAATAACTTCAGTATTGAAGTAAATGATGAAAAAATGTCACCTTTTAATTATTCTTTGTTATTAACTGTGAACGGATAAACATGATCTTTAGTTCCTTCTTCCATTACTATTTTTTTATATAAATGAAATATTCTCCATATTTACATTTTAACTTACTTTTATACTTATATAATTTTACATTTTAATGTTAATGATGTCAATAACCTTTCATGAATTATCACTAATCTTATAATACTTATTATCACCAATATAGTGGTTTATTTTTGACCACATAATAATTTATATTGAATATTAATTATATCCATCACATGTATTCATCAATTAATGTATGGGTCTCACATATTTAAATCTTCCATCATGACTTTTCTCCATATTTTTAGACAGTGATGCTTTTACTCAATTATAAAAATAATGTTCTTTATTATTTGATAAAAGGAATGTTGGGATATTGGTTTTATTATAGGAAACGTCTATAAATATAGAGGGACAAACATATCCTATTTTACTACTAATATAAATTATAACTTAAATATGTTCATCATAGCATCAAATGGTGTTTTAAAAGCATCACCATCATGGGATTGAAACACAAAAGTCGATGAAGATAGATTTAATCTTATATAAAAAAGAGCTTCAATATAACTATTATGGGTAGATTTGTTTTATTACATTATGAAATTAATTAGGGGAATAAAATACATAATTTAAATATTAACTGAATTGAAATTGATTTAGTTTACATCTTTTTCTGAAGAAGTGATAACAGTATCCAATTTATAACACATTGAAAAAATATTTCTTTTAAATTTAATCACATGTCAACTCAATATATATACTAAAAAGATCATAAATCAAAATTTTGAGATATAGATAATTTTGGTAGGTTATAATTGTTTTTATATAAGTAAAATTGATATCAAAAAAGAAGACAAGTTGGTCTTTATATATATGATACCAATTTTAAGTTATATAACTGTTGATAAAATATAAAGGATTTTAAAACCAAAGATTATTTAATGGATGAATCATGAAGTAATAATTAAAATGATAAATAAAAATTGTTGTCACAACGTGGATTTTGATTAAAATTATTACTTCAATGTTAAAATGGATTTAAATTTAGAATGTGTATTGTGTCTCGTTTTATTTCTATTGTATGATGAGATATTATTTGTAAAAAAAAGTTTTTTAAAAAAATTGAGATGACTTATATTAATACATGTTGTTTACTATTGATAATGTCAAATAAATTTTTTAAGAAGAATATTTTGACAAAAAATATTCATCATAAAATATTTTATCAGAATTAAAAGTTAAAATATTAAGGAAAAGTTCCTACACCCAAAATATGAATATTTTAAAGAATGAAATCATATCTATAGAATATCTCTCCAAACACATCGAATACCATATAAGTTGTTATGGTAAATATTTTATTTTTTAAATACACCAAATAAAATAAATATATTTTATTTAATGACTCAAATTATAATGTGTTTTCTAAAAATAAAATTTTCATTGATACTAGTGGGAGTTTGTTAGACCTTTGATAAGTTCAAATTGAAGAAAATAATGGATTATATTAGGATAATTTAAAATTTTCCCAACTATGGTGTTATTTTGAGGTACATTATATACATTTCTTATTATCACCAAAATTACCTATATTTCAAGGGAATTATTGAGAAAAAAATGTGGTTTTTAGTCCTTACATTAGGAGGAGAATGGTTTGTGCATGGTAAGTATAAACCACCCTCAACAGAAAACTATCTAGGTCACATGACCTAGTTCATAGGTGTGCAACCTTCCCTAGATAATCGTCCGTCCAAGACATTTACACTATTGAGTCTATATGGCTAGGTGCATGGGTGTGTTACAACTCTATGAAAACTGGTCCACCATGTTTCCTCTATAACAGGGGTACCACATGGTTTCTTCATGGCTTCCATATCATTAAAAAATTAAGATACCTAAAATTCCCCTCCAATATTGTAATGCTGAAACCCCTTATTCTTCTACCATTAAACCCCTCAATCACTAGCCTCACCTTCATATACTCCTCTCCTCTATTGGGATGAAATATTTGGGTTTGTTAGATTAGGATCATCAAATAAATCATTAAGTAAAATTATCCTCTTTTCTCTTATTCCTTCTTCTTGTTATCTTCTTCCATATTTCTGCCATTATCATTTATATAGTAGTTATATTGAACAATGTTGTGTTAATTCTCTTTTTATTGGGTTGAATCTTGTTGGATTCAATGTGTTATTTCCTTCATAGGGTCTCCCCTTATTGTGGGGATTTTTTCCCACTCATATAGGTGAATATTTCAAGAAATAGGTTGGTGGTTCAATTACTTGACACTATTTTATGATTTTGTTATAATTTATCTAGGGTTTTGTTAGATTTTATAATTTTTTGGAGTTTAGAATGGTGTTTTATTAGTGTTTTAGAGTTTTTTGATGATGGAATGATGAATATCTTATTGGAAACATTTAATTGATTTGTGTGGTTTAAATTGTTGGAATTGTTATTATATTGAAAGGGATTTCACTCAGTATCTATATTGGAATAGAGAACATGGTAATCCTAGTTATATTTGTGGGAAGAAAAGGTTTATTATGTTAGGGGATTCAATAGGGTTGAGGCCTGGTCTCCCTAGTAGGACTACATCAAATAATAACAAAAAAATATATTAAGGATTGGTTGGCTTGAGTAGGAGATGTACCTTGATATCCATGATGTGATCATCGAGAGTATGAGGATCCTAGGACCCCACTAACCCTAGTTACATAGGTATTTCATTTGGTTCACAAACTATATCTATAAATAATATTTTTTGTATTTATTTCCATTTATTAAATATAAATTTTTCAATTCTATTTTATTCATATATTTCAAAAAATACTGCATCAAAATTTATCATTTAATTTTGTTGAATGGAATATATTTTTTTGGAATCCTATTAGGTATGTTGTCTCACACTCTACATGAACCCTCATATGTATATACACAATGATATGTTTTACCTAGATAAAGTAAATCCTTTCTATTGTGGAATGAAGATTCTTGGTGCTAATGTTTTTCATCTTGGGATGTTGTTAGTGGTTGTGGCATGAAGGAATACACCCACATGTTTCATGGGGGATTGGTTGTATATTCATCAATGGGATAAGGTTTTGTCAGGTGTGAGAAGAAAGGGAGGTGAAATAAGAAAAAGAAGAGGGGAGGCTGTAGGTGAGTCCACTCATCCAGACCATCTTTTTCTACAACAACTAATGGTGGGTAGGTTGTATGATACATGTGTAGAAGGTTGAGGCACATCCGGTTATTGTGTTTAGTTACACCAAGACCCTTCAATTAGTGTCGGTGATTAGATTACTTGTAGAGGTTATATAAGAGTATATTTTTCTCTCAGAGTGGAGATGGTTCTATGACACAAAGAAAATTGCCTAATCATTTTGTGCATCATGGACAATCGGTTCTTGGTTTGTTGGGAATGCTATAAAGGACATAACCTCTTATAATAAATTTAGAATAGTGTAGGTCAATAAGTCAGTAATCTACCATAATCATTGGTGGAGACACATAACCTTCACTTTATGGACTAGGAACTAGTGGAATCATATGTAGGGCCTACAAATATTTGAGATACTATTATTATTGCATCATCCATAGATATCAAATTACTTTATACTCGTCATTATAATTCTTTTATTTGAACATTTGTTTTGGAAAAACTAAAATTAATGATCCATCACATGACTTATGTTACGAAATTATTTATTCCACTTGGAAATAATGTAAAATATGGTTTCATATTTCTAACTTGAACTCTCACCTATTCATATGTCATGTTTGAATGGGACTTCCTAGATCTGAAGTTGGGTTTTTTTATGTGATCCTTGACATTGATTAGATGGTACATTTGAAGAAACACATAAATTTTTATTATAAAAAAGTAACTTCTTTGGCTCTCGTTTGGAGTACTCGGGTCTTTCAAGGAGTGTGGGATCCCCGGTCAAATAAAGTTAGACCCTCAATTATAGTGCTAGGAAAACTCATTTTCTATGTCTCTTCTCTTATTCTAGTGGCTGATGGTAAATTTTTTGAGAATGGATTGTCTCTTATGGTAGATGAAAATCTAGTGTAATTTCTATGTGATTTTGCAGGGTTACCTCTAGAAAGAGATGTAGATTTTACCATCGATTTGATGAGGGGAACCCATATTATTTTCCTTACATTATATCATATGGCCCCTACTGAGTTGAGGGAATTAAAAATATAGCTGGATGATTTTGAATATAAAGGGATCATTTTCCTAAGTGTCTAATCTTGGGCCACCCCTGTGTTGTTTCCCAAAAGGGATAATATATCCGTCTATATTTTCATTAATTATAAGATGTTAAATATTGTCACCATAAATAATAAATATCTATTTCCTCCATTGATAACCTATTTGACTAAATCAATATGGAATTGTTGTTTTCCAAAATTGACCTTCACTCTGGGTATCACGAAGTTGGTGTTAGATATGCTGATATTCCAAAGACTTATTTTCAAGTAGGTATTTCAACTTTAAGTATTTTTTCATACCTTTCGAGTTGAAAAATACACAGGTGGTTTTCATGGATCTTATGAACTAGGTCTTCCATTGGTTCATTGACTCATTTTTTGTGGTATTTGTGCACGTCATCCTTGTCAAATCTAAAATTGAGGAAGATGATGGGAATCACTTGAGGATTTTCCTAATAACACTTAGAGATCATCACCATTATTCTTAACTCACTAAGATCACAGTCTAGATTTTGGAAGTCATGTTTCAATTACACATGATTTCAAAATGTGGGGTTTCAATGGACCATTAGAAAATCGGAAAATTTGTGTCATTGTAGAAACAAAGATATGTCTTTGAAATCATGAGATTACTAGGGCTAGTGGATGTTATATGAATTTTTTAGTGATTTTTCTTAGATATATTCTCCCATGACCACTCTTACATAAAAAGGGTTAAGGTTTCAATGCATCCCAGAATGAGAGGCATATTTTGAGGAGATAAAGGGGTGATTGACCCCTATAACTATTTTAGTATTCCTAGAATAGTGTAATGGATTCATGGGATACTTATATGATTCAGGTATGGGTCATATGTGTGTTTTTATTTATAATGACAAGGTGTAGGAATTTGGATCTCACCAACATAAACCAAATCAAAGGAACTATCCAACCCACGACTTGGAACTGTTAGTAATAATGCATGCCTTGAAGATGAAGAATATATCGATATTTGGGGATATATTTTTAATATACACACACGATAAGTGTTTGGGATTTACTTTCTCTAAGAAGGATCTCAATATGAGGCATCACCAATGGTTCGAGTACCTTTAGGGGTTCAAATTAGATATTTTATATACTTCGAGAAAAAGGAATTTTGTAGTTGAAACCCTAATAAGGATGGGCTGATGTAATATTTAGAAGAGTCTAACAATGAATTTCCTTTTATGGGGATTTTTCTAAGATTCTCCTAGAAGCCTAGGATCATAGGTGAGGCATGTTCTTGG
Organism: Viscum album; assembly: GCA_963277665.1. NCBI lineage: Eukaryota > Viridiplantae > Streptophyta > Magnoliopsida > Santalales > Viscaceae > Viscum > Viscum album. Next base: position 668,685,124 of record OY728167.1, on the reverse strand, counting down.
ATATCATTCTATTAATGCCCCCTATTTTTGAGTTGAATATTGAATTGAATACTAATGTTGGGTTTTTCCAGTGATATACATAGCTATTGAATGGTTGGTAGGTTTCAAGTGAGTGTTCTTTATCTTCTATTGAAATAAATGTTTTTAAGTGTCTTTTTTCAGTGTTGTTATCTTTTTGGAAGGTGGATATTTTAATATCGCATGTTTATATATGAGCTGTAGATCATTTTAATTTAAATTTAATTTTTTATTAATGGCCTAATGTGAATACCCTTTGAGGTTATGGGGGAATCAGGGGTGTTTGGGCTTGTTCGGAACATAAACCCAATGTTTTGGGAAAATAAGGTAGGTCGCCAAGTTTGTAAAAATAGTGTAGGAAGGGCCACATGGTTACTACTAACAATGGATGTATGGATAGTGGGATCCAATAGCTTTTATTGTTTGAGGAAACCATGAGAATGGTGGTACACACCATTACGATGGACTCTTCAGTTTTTTATAGTGTGCTAAGAAATGACTTTTTCGTGGTTAGGAAAAGAATGCACAATAAAAATGCAAGTTTCCACTCCTTATATTGATGGGAACATGGTTGGAATAAACTTTGGCCAAACTTTTATCCAATCCATATAGCCCTTTAATTTGAGGTAAAATTACTTTTTTACTTAAAATCCTTTTAAACCTAAAAAATTATTTCATTTCTCTCACGTTGGACAACCACTTGATCTTGGTAGATCATAGTGAAGATAAATCATACCTTTTGATCTTGTTCAACAGTTTTATCCTATAATCAGATGCCTTTGGTCTCAATATATCTGTGTATGTGAGTACTCAATTAATTTTTGAGTTCATATTCATTTAAAATTTTATCAAAGGAGTTATATAGGTGCTATCTAATATACCGTGTCTTCATTTTTTTTTCATCAGTACATTGTATTTCTTCTGATTAGTGTTGAATTATAAGCTTATATTGGTTGATCACATAATTACAGACCTACAATAGGTTTTTTTGTACATTTCTCGTGTGGTTTGGTACGTTATAGAGCTTGTTTCTGTTGTTCATCCTAAATTTTTTTTAGAAAGGCCCCAAACATGAATGTTATAATTGAATTAAATTAAATAGAACGTGTTAGTGATTCTATTTAGTTCATTTGAATCTTTTTGGAGTTTTTCCCCCAAAAAGGGCCACCCATGGGGTTTGTCCATTACCATTGGCATTTTTGAACAACCGAAGGGGTGTTTTTGAGTTTTCATAGTTAGTGGAAGCCCATATATAAATGAATTTAAATGAATTGTTTGTTTGGAGATCAGGATTTCCTCATTTTCATGTTGAAGCTTTTGATTTAATGAGGAAATAAAATTACTATATGATTGGGTAAAATCATTGAATGTAATTTAATTATAATTTCATTATGTGTGGGAATAATCCTGGAATATGAATTCTTATGAATTGATTAATGGGTGAGATTTGAATTAAAATGGTAGTGGATTTCTTGATTATTATACAAGGTATCTTGATTCCATTGATATTTCATGGTCGTTTCAACCATGGGTCATGATTTACATAAGATGATTTCATGGAACTGTATGATCCTTATCCTGATTCCATAGGATTTTAGTGGAATTTCAACCCCTTGGATCCAGCTTGATGGATTCAGATTGAGCAACATCTATTGACCTAATCCTTTCAATCCACCATCACCTTTACCATGATTCCATCGAGATTCCTTTAGGACACAAATAGGATTCCTTGGTCTTCTATACCATGAGTATAGCCTTGAGTGGTTTGACTATGATAAATGGCTTGATCATGGTAAATTTGATATTCTTGGTTTTATGATGTGACCACGGTTGGTATTACATTTCTGATTATATAGCTCAGTTGTGTCTCTTATGGTATTATGGGTTTTAAGTCAAGGTATTGTGTTATATGTGATATTGTGTATACATCATATCCATGATGGTCTCTTACTTTTACATTAATATTGCCTTATGATAGGGGAATGACTCTTTTTTTGAAGGGACCTTTTTATGGAAATTCATTATCACATTTTTTTTAATATACCTTCCATTGGAATTTTTCATTTTATTATAGCTAACTTAGGATATATATTTTACTCTACATAATCTTATATAACACTAAAATAATTTGTTATAGACACTTTGCGATGTAAACTTCAGGGAGTGTATCTCACACCCTATTCGAGTCGATATTGGGTTCTGAACATACTATTTGATGTAGGTAGGGATCGAGGTAAGAACCCATAGTTCAAGGATTGATTTTTTTACATGCTTAGATGTGTGAGAGCACATGAACAAGGTGGGAAATTTAATTCTATATAGATATAGTTCTTTTGGCCTTCAGGTTATTTTTGATACATGTATTGTACTAACTGATGTAACATTTTCTTGGTTGATTTTTAGAGAAATAACAAATCACTTTGTATATAATATTAAATATGCCATTGTTTATATATTCCTCTCTCAAATTTTTATCTATTGTCTGATTTGTTTATTACTTCCACTATTGACTGTTAATGTTAATACACTATGTCACTCTCTAGTAATGAGGGAATATTCTCCCCATGGACATACACTAGTCCATCTCCACTAGAAATTATAATCTTGTATTTGGGGAGATTTTCCTGAGGCCATGTAGTCATTCAGGCTCAGGGAACTATTGAGTGGATACCAGGTCTGGGAAATTACAATGTGGTACCATAGGATTTTTCTTTTATGGTATATTATTTGGAAACAATTGATACGTATACGAAGGAATTAAAATATGGTAATGATATTTTCTTAGTATTATCTAACACAAGTACCGGAGAATGCCAAATTTCCTTGAATGAAATTTATTTTTTCTGGATTTTGACTATTATAGTTATTCTGACTCCACCATTGGGTGATACACTTGAGTTATCCTATAATTATTAATATAATTGTGGGATTTATTTTTTTTCAACAATATTAGATGAGGTAATTCCAACTCATAAATCATTTTAGCCACTTTAATGGATTCACTTCACACACATTATTCCATTCTATATACGATGCATCACCGGTTCTCATGATGTTATGATAGGTTCTATGATATATATACCTAATATTTTGGTACAAATTATATGAAAGGAACTGATAAAATGGGGGGTATTTAGAGTTATTTTCATAAAATAATAATTTTTTTTCAGTATTAGGCTTCAAAAGACACCCTAAGAATCCAATTATGGCATTTTGAGTCCTTGACAAAGAGTCACATGGATTGGAACATGTTATATTGTCGATTAGGTGGAAGTAAAATTTTGGTTCATAAAGTATATGGTCCATTATAGATTCTATGTTTTGATCCATTTAATTTACCATTCTATAATGAAATATGAAAACAATACATAATTAAAATTGAAAATTTAAATGATAAATAGAGAACCTAACCTAGACCTAGCTTTTGAGTGGTTAAGAGGTAGTGTCAATAGTGACTTGTACAACTATTTTCTTTTACCATTCATCTATTTAGGAGTAGGCTGTGTGGTAAAACCAATTTATTGGAATGCTTTCGAATCTCATGCTCTTTTTTCTTTGATATTTGATATCATAATTTTCTCAGTCATGCATTTGGAATTGTGGAGGCATCCCACCATGCTGACCTATATTCGAACGATAGGAGGTCGGCGATGACCATGCTTTACTGGAAATGGTCCATGGGATATTAATGGATCCTCTAATAGTTCTATCTGAGGAACCATCTATTTTAATGAACATAGATACTAATTCATTGTTATGTAATTATTTTTCATGCTTCATGTGGACTTTTTTGGGATAACTGTATCCTGACTTGTTTACGGATGAGCTAGAATGTGTGTTCTAGAAACATCATCCTACCACGTTTTTAGGGGGTGGAGGTCCACTAGATACTGAGGTGAGGATCAGGACTATGTTTTCAAACTCCAATAATATAAATACACCCCCATAGAGGATTGAGGACATTGTGATTTATATGTTTTAGTGAGAAACAAAGCACTAGTGGGATGTTCTACATCAGGCAGATGCATTGTGTGATATGATTTCAAAGGATTTCAAAATTAGATTCTTTGAATAAATTGTACAAAAAAATCATAGAGTACCGAGGGCTAGTGAGTTCATGTGTCTGAAAAATGGTTCCATGTTTGTTATGGATTATTTAGAACACATTATATAGTTGCAGTGTTTTTCATCGATATAACATTATGATAATCTATCAATGGATATATGAAGCAAGGAAGGTCTCTAACATACTATTTTATATCTCTTCAAATGTTTAGGTTGGATATTATTACTAATATGGTAAATTGGGTGAAATTTATAGGGCAGAACCTAAGTGAAGTTGTGTGTAAATAATAGATAAGTGTAGTCTCTCGACCTAGTGGTTCAACATCTTCAGGATGAAAGCACCATTTTTTGGATTCCCATGATATGAGTACCATCTAGGATGCTAGTTCGGGATGTATAGAATTATTTCATCAATGTGGAATATGGGGAAACGTTAGGAATCATGTGATCTAGAACCATTCATGTCATATGCATAAAACATGATATTCCGTGTGAAATGTTTATGAAGTAAATTCCCTCCAGTAGTGATAGGTATGGGTCATCTCCAACATCAAGTCTAGGATTAGGTTTTCCAGTTCTGTGATAGGAAGGGAACTGGAGTAGTTCTTTTCAATTAGTCTAATGTGGTGGTGTTCATGGCTGAGGAAACAAGACATTAGTTTCACCATGTCATTAGAGTGGTCTTGGTTCGGGTAGTATGTTTATGTCACAGTTCCTCAGTTCTGGAAAAATTTATTCTATACATCCTACATCTGAGGAGTATAATATCTAACCATCTAGGGTGAGAGGTACGTTATTAGTATCCTCTAGTCTTGTGTATTCACTTTTTGATAGTGGTACATCACAAAGAGCCATATCTATACATATGGTGGAAAACCTTTTTCTTCTAATATAGTTTTCAGAGTGCGTTATAATGTTTGTCACTCCATTGGGGATCAGTATGGGGATGTAAATCAGTTTAGGGAGTTCCCCATTGAGATTGGTAGGTGTCACATCATATGGAATATTTTTTCTTTGATATGAAATGGTTTTAAGTCATACTTAGGATGTAATGGACAATGGATTATCAATCCCATATTGATTTCAATCATCAGAGTGTGACATTCACATCACCATAGTGTGGATTTTTTTTCACAAGGGTGAATGGGGTGCTAGGTGATATGATCTATACTAGATAATTGAGGGAATGGAGAGATGAAATATCAGTTTCTAGTATATATCTAGATGATTAGAGAGAGTGATAGGACAACATTCCTCTAGTGGTTGATCATTTCAGGTGCATTTTCCTGGAACAAAATTTCTGTCTACCTCTTCAGAGAGAGGTGGAGTTCTCCATCAATCAATTAACTTGATCTCCCACAGTATCCAATCCTCCTTACATGTTGGATACTATGGATTTTTTGGATCTCAATAGGCTATTAGAGGACTTTGATGATTTTTTTTATAACCAGTACTTCTCAATGGTGTTTTTCAATCCTTTTTATGAAAAAGGAAGATGATTCCATTATGATATGTATGTATTTATGAAAATTATAACAGTTGATGGTTAATAATAGGTATCCCTTGATAGATGACCTTTTTTGAAAGCATTGAAGATCTTGGAAGATCTCAAAAATTTACTTGATATCCAGACATCATTAGGTTCATGTTTCACCTACAAGCATAACTAATACAATATTTTGTAGAATGTATGGTTTCTATTAGTATTTATTTATTCCATTTATTCTAATAAATGTTTTAGTAGTTTCATGGCACTGATGAACCGAGTTATCCATCCTTACGTGGATTCATTTTTGGTGGTTTTAATGGATGATATCTTGGTTTATTCTTATAATCGACAATAACATGAATAATATCATGAGGTCATTTTTGATACCATAATGGAGACTAAATTATATTCTAATATCACAATGTGAATCTTCTATATGAATAATATTCACTTTCTAGGACATATTATCTCAATGATAGGAGTATGTTTTGATATAGAGAATGTGAGAGATTTTTTTTCTAAGTAACAAGCCAAGAATGAATGTGATATAAGGATTTTATTGGGGGAAATGGATATTATTGGTGTTTCAAACATGAAATCGCATACATGGAATTTATATTGAGAGTCTCAAATAATAAGGGAATGAATTTTTTACGATCAGATTCCTATAAGACAACCTTTTAGGAGCTGAATGGGAGATTGACTTCAGTGTGAGTCCTAATTCTACTAGATCCATGCAGAAGCTACACTATGTATTAGTTTTCGTCAAGTATTAGGAAATGACTAGTTTTAATTTAGGGAAATGATTTATAGCCTATAGGTCCCAAAAAATATGGCAACATGAGAGGAATTACCCAACAAACATTCTTAAGTTAGTTGTGGTTGTTCATGTTATGCCCCGTGGGAGACATTATTTTCTTAGAGAGCATTTTGTGGCATACACATACCAAAAAATCCTCAGGAACATATTTACTCACCATGATTTGAATATACGTTTGTGATGGTGGTTTGAGTATTTATAGTATTTGAGCTTTAATACTTCTTATATTCCTAGAAAAGGTAATGATACAACAGATGCACTGAGAAGGAGGACCAAGATACATGGATTTTAAGGTAACAGTAGTGCGTGGAAATTTATGGAATTATTATCTGAGATGCACATGAAGGTGCAATATATTTACGAGAGGACTTATCATTCATCCTTAGCTATGACCTCTACCCAACTAGATAGTGTTAGGATGAGGCACCTATCAATTTATGAGGGCATAGTCTAATGGGGGAAGAATGGTAGTTGAGGACCCACCTCTAGGGTAAATTGTGGGCAAGGATGGGATCTTCTATTTCCATGGTCTCGTTTTCATTCCCATAGATATGTGAGAGGAGATGATATAGAAGGTTCATCCCTCCGTTAGGGTAGTGAATCTCATTTTAACCAAGATCTACCTTGACTTATTCCATCGGTAATGGTGCCTATGTATGAATCATGAGGTAGCTGGTTTTGTTACAAGGTACTCGAAATATCAGTAGGTGAATGTAGAACATCAAAAACTAGCAGTACTTTTATAGTAGATACCCATTTTGAGTGGAAATGGGATGATTCCACGATGGATTTTTTAATATATTTTTGATATATCCTTGAGTTATTGATTCTGTATGGGATTTTTCTGGACAAGATCACAATGGTTCATCAGTTTATAAGGATCATGGAGACCTTTAGTGTTGATCAGATTTGAATATTTTATATTCATTAGATAGTACGACTCCATGGGGTCATGTGAATAATCATTTTAGAAAAGGATTTTTTGTTTATGCCTAATTTTTTGATGATTTTGAAGGGGATTTTGGGTACATAGGTGTTTTTTAGTATATCATACAACCCTCAGATTGATTTCGATTTAGAGCGCATGATAAAGACCCTTGAGGACATGATGCGATCATGCATTTTTGATTTCTAGGTTATCTAGGGAGATTCATATAGCCCTTATTAAATCCAAATAAAATAATATATATTATGAGAATATATATATGGACCTTATGATGATTTGTAAAATAGGCCATTCTAACCACCCCTATGCTGGCTAGAGGTATGTTAGGTATCTTTACTCAGACCACATCTCATGAAGGATACATTTGTGTAGGTCCAGTTGATTCACAAACAAATTGATACTATACATTATTGACAAATATCTTAATTTTATTTCTAAAATGACCTCTAGAGTTTTAGTTTAGGTATTTTGTATTTTGGTGTGTCACAACGATGTTGGGACACAGACGGATGAAGAGACAAGGTAAGATTTCACTATGATATGTTGTGTGGTTTGAGATTCCTAGCAGAGTCAGGCCAGTAAATAATCTATTGCATTTACATTAGAGGTATTGGGGAATGAATGATGTATTCGATGTATCATAGTTGTATTATTATCTTTCAGACCCATCCCATTATTTTCATCTCGAGTAGATTGATTTGTAGGTTGGTTCATTCATTGAGAACTATCTGATTCATATCATTTATTGGAGAAAAAAGGTTCTCCAAGGCCATTTAGTTCCTCTAGTACATGTTCTATGGAATCAAATTACTTTGAATAATGTGACTTGGGAGTGGGATGATGACATAAATGTTTAGTGGAAAGAATTATTCTCAGCAGATTCATGACCACCATTGAGAGGGAAATTTGGGGCTGAATTTATTTAAGGGTGAAATATTTTAAGGTCATAGGTTTTATAATAGGTACTGATCTTTTTTCATTTCATTTTAAATTCGCGTACACAAATTATTGGGAATACATATTAAGTTCATGTGGGTATCAAGGGCGACCAATGAATTTTTGGAGCCTAGAACCCACCTTTTTTAAAGAGTAAGACATGATTCCAGGTTAGTAGAATCCTTGTGTGGATGGCCTCACCATCACTAATCACTATTCGGGGCAAGAAAGAAGGTTCCACAAGCCACACAAATTGAGTAAAATATGAATATTGATGCTTAAATCCGTGAAATGTCCAATTAATTTTTTGAAAGTCAGTTGGGACATATTATATGAATCATTTTTAAAACTGTGCGCACTAACTGTGAATGGTACCCCTCCTTATAGTGAACGGTGCATGGTTGTTGGATAGTTTTTCTAATAGTTCAAAAAAATAATGTGGACCATTAAATTGAGGAAAAATTAAAAACTTTCACAAAAAATCCATTTTAACCGAAAAACATATTTCATTTATCTCATGTTGGATAGATTTTTGATCTTGAGATCTTCCCATGAAACTAGTTAATATATTCTGATCATGTTATTCAATTGGATCTTGGAAATGAGCATCATTCATCTCGTTGGATCCACACAGTTGAGTACTCAATTAATTTTGTACTTTTATTCAATTAACTTTGGGTCAAAATATTTATTTAGTTGCAAGATAATATGCAATATTTTAAGGGTTCTCATATGTTCCTCATTTTTCTTCTGATCAAATTCAAATCAGAAGCTACTACAAGAAGGGAACTCTATTATGGACCTACAAAAGGTGGGGTATAATTTTTATTAGTGGATTGGTGTTTTATATACCTAGTTTCCATTATTCCTCCCTAAAAAATTTTCATAACGACCACAAAAATTAGTTGAATAATTGAATTAAATGTAATGGAACATGGTAAATATTTTCATTAGTTCCCTTGAGACTTTTTGGAGGTTGTTGACCCAACCAAGGCCACCCATTTTTTTCTGATTTCTTCTTCCTGTTTTTTAAAACAACCAAGGGGTGTGATTTGAGATTACATTGTTAGTGGAATCCATCATATAAATGTATCGTATTTAATAGATTTTTAGAAGATGGATATTTCCACCTTTGCATGTTTATGTGATTGATATAATTTTTATATATATTTTTTATATGAGAGGGTAAAATAATTGAATTTATTTGAATTTTAATTGATAATGGAGTGAGTATACTCATGAAACATTATTTCTTATGAATTAATGATTGGATGAGATGAGAATTGAAATGGTAGTGGATTCCTTCTTGGTATACCATGGATCTTGATCCCATTTAGATTCCATGTATGTTTCACCCATGGGACTTGACTTATGGTAGAAGATTCCATGAACCTTTATATTCCTTGGATCACAATTTCATAAGAGGCCATGGGAATTTCAACCCCTTGTAACTAGCTTGTTGGGATCACATTGAAAATTCACAGTTGACATGATCCTTGGACTCCACTAGTCCTATTACCAAGTTACCATCTTGATAAACCTGGGACTCAATGAGGGCGACTTGGTATTCTGTACCATGGATTCAACCCTGTGGAGTCGAAAAAATTGATTATATATCTCAGTTATCATAAATGTGATAGGAAACTATTATACAACACAACCATGGTTGGTATGGCAAGTATGAAGATATGACTTGACCATGGTTGTTATAGTATAACATGTTGAAAAACTATGCAATGGGTTATATGAGATATTGAATATATGGATTGGCCATGGTGGGTGATTCCTTTTACTTTACTACTACCTTATGATTGGATCTTGACCCTTTTTTCTTGGTATAATTTTATGGATTTTTAGTATTACATGTTTTGTAGAATACATTCCATGGGAACGTTACTTTTTATTACTACATACCTATTATATATAGTTCCATATAATTTAGCTTATATGGCATGTATATAATATGTAATAGACACTTTTTGTGGCAACCAACTAGGATTATATATCACAACCTGTTTGGGCTGCCATTAGGTACCTGGATAGACTATATGGATGCATGTATGGACTGGGGAAAGCTCATGTAGTTCGATACATGACTTTGTGCCACGTTTAGGAGAAGGGGGCACATGAACAAGTTGAGTCTCATGATTATATCATTGAATATCACTATTGGTATTTTTGGTGTTTTTGATACATGTATTGTACTTACTGATGAGTACTTTTTTTGGATGATTTGTAATGAAATGAAATAACATTATATATATGATATTACATCTTTAATTGCTTAAATATTATTTTCTTGGTTGTTAATCTGTTCTCTTGTTGGTTTACGTATTATTCTATTGAATGTTATTATTATTCAGTTGTGTCACACTCCGATTAGGAGGTAATAGTCTTCCAATATACACACCATAGGCCCTCACTGCTAGTCGGCATCCTCTGGTGTTTCGGTAGATGCACTTGAGGCCATGTGGGTAACTAGGATTTTGGAATTATTGAGTTGAAATCAGGTCTAGGACATTACAATCATGCATGATAGCACCAGTATTGTTATTCCATTCATATCGGCACCACCAATATGTTTTACAACATGTGTCCGTAGTTTTTATGTCTATGTATATGGATTGATATAACTTACTTTTTATCCAGGTTTTATAATTTTCATCAGTGAAAATTTGAGTGCCCAAGGCCCTTATGTTTTTTCTAGGAACTCCACATTCCAACCTAGAAGTTTCATGAGGATTCCGTGAATTTTATTATTAAATTTCCAAAAATTATATGTGGAATGAATTCCATTTGGGTTATCATTGACCATCTAATAATGTCTACCCATATCTTCCTGGACATGTATTCTACCAATGTTTATGATATAGATCAGTTTCATATTCAAGAAACTGTGAGGCATAATGGTGTTCCGTTAGCTAAAATTTCATTTAATGAAAAAACATTACCTATAGTTATGGGAATTCCTTTAGAAGGAAATGTGGTCACATTTAAAACATTTTATGGAATACCAACCTCAAATGGATGCTCGGAATGGGCGAGAAAATCAAATTTTGGATGATATTATCCATGCATGTGTGTTGGATTTTGGAGGCTCATGGGATATCCATTTAGGATTGGTGGAATTTTCCTCTAATAAAAATTACCAAAACTCCATTAAAATGGTTCCCACCGTGGTGATTTATAGTCATCCTTTTCACTAACCTCTATAATGAATGGAAGTTGGTGAGACATTTTTTCTGGGATGAATCCTAGTCCATGATTTTTTTATTGTTTGGATGATCGAGAAGTGGTTTTTTATAGAAACGAGCCTCCAAATTTCTTATTCCATTTAGTGGTACTGAGAATTAATGTTTTTAGTGGGTGAGTATGTATTTCTAATGGTGGGAATTTTCATAGTTCATCGTCTTCTTAGTAAGAAGTGGAATCTAATGCTGATGAATTTCAAATGATTTGATATTACGAAAATAATTGGTAAAGTGGAATACCAGTTATCTTAATCATCTTAGTTTATAGTTATCCATTATATGTTTAATTTCCCACAATTAAATATGTATAACGTTGACTCTTCGTGAACATTAAACTAAGAGGAGTTGAAGTTAGAATTTTAATTGTCTATATTTGAACAAAAAATTAGGATTGTGGATTCCCAAGTGAAATTACTTTAGAGTTAATCCATACAATTGGTTAAGATACTTTGGTAGTGAGAAAATGGTGAGAATGAGACATGGGAATAGAAATCATGGGTGGATGAGAAGTATCCTCACTTATTATCTGATGTGTCTTTGGTTTGATTTATATGGGTGTAATGTTTTCATAGTGGGTTGAATTATCAAATTTGTTGTGTTCGACTCTGGTATTTTCTCTTTTTTTGTTCTCAAGTTTATTATCAATATTTCCAAGTATGTTTTGAAAAAAATAGAGGCTTTCATGCCTGACAGAAGGAGGTTCATTATAGGAACATGATTAGATGAAATTGTATTCATGTATAATAAAAATTGTCTTCCATGTATAACGTCATTGTCTAGTGTTCATGGACTATAGAATTGGTGTATGAACCTCCCAATAGAATTGTACGACCAAGGCAATTTCACTATCACCGTGACAAAACTAGGTGCACATGCGTGTTCCCCCTCTAGAAATGTTGTGCAACCTTCTTGGTCTGTAAAAATTTAATGATTCATAATCTACCCCACTCCAATTTTATTACCCAAACCCTGCATTCTTCCACAAATCGACCCCTACATACCTATGAATTACTCCCTCTCCTCTTCTACTCCATTGGGATAAAATATTTGGATGTTTTTTCTTAGGATATTCAAGGAATCATCATGTAATTGCCTCCCCTATTATCTTCTTCCGTGTTCTCTATATCTTCTATATTCTTTCTCATGTTCTCATTTATCTAGTGGTTATATAGAACTTTTTGGGTTTCAATATCTGTAACGCCCCAAGATTTTATGAAAAATATTCTTTTTAATTTCATTAATGTCTTGTGTTGTACGATACAACAAAAGAAGCTTTCACAATACGCATCCTTGACTCTCCTTCCATTACACGCAATCGCGACCTTCCACGATAGCGTGTGTTGTACGCAACACCATGTTTTGCTAAACAACGATATGCTATTAAGATACTATTAAAACTAGCCATTATGAATAGTAATAACCACTTTTTGAAATTCTGTAAATCTTATTTTTCAAAATGAACTTCATTCTTGGATTCGGAGTATCGAATTTAGCCTAAGGTGAAATTTTGGTACTTTTCGGATAACTTTCATATTCTGATGAATAGTGAAAATTACTAAATTATAATTAAAAAAAACTTTTTTTAATCGAAATAATTAATAGTGATAAATCATTAATTTGAGTGGTTTTAAAGTATATTTAGAATATATTTTTACAATTTAATACAATGTTGGTCATTGGTTGTAATTTCACATTTAAACCAGACATAATCAAGTGTCAATCTTTTGATAGATATTGTTTCTTAAAAACACGCTATTTGTTTTAACAGCGGGATTTAATTATAAAATTAATTAATGAAACTTCTATGTTATGAATTTGGTAAAATAGACTTCATTTTTGAATTCGGAATATGAAATATAGCTTAGGATGAAATTTTGGCATTGTTCTGAAAAACATCAATTTTTGATGAATAGTGAAACTACTAAGTGGTAGTTAAAAAAAACTGAATTTTTCATAAAACATAATTTTACCGCTTCTGTGAATGGAATTTCAAAAATACGAGAGACACGGTTAATATCAAGGACTAAAATGTGGTTCAATGAGATGAAAATAATTTTTTGGTGAATAGTAACTTTTTACTTTTTTTACCGCGGTTAATAGTAAATAGGGTAACTAAGGGTAAATATGATATTACTATTACCCTAACACATGTCCTAATTCTATTGGACAAGTGTAATTCGACCAAAAACAAACTTAGGAATAAAATATGACCATTTAGGCCCACTTGGATTAGATTAGGACATTTATTATTAATTTATTTAAAGAAAGGTTAAAATAGTTAAAATCAATGTTTAATAAGTAAATCATTTTTAATATGGGGTTATACATAAGATAAATTCGATTGTAAATATTCATTAGGAAGCTAAAAAGATTTCCTACATGATGGTATTTTATTTGTAATTTGTAGACATCAAATAATTTAATTTATTTATGACACAACGATGATGCAGTAATTATCTTATTAATGGAATATTGACATAATTGATGTTATAAACACCAAAATAAATGTAATTTGAGATTTTTTATGAATTCCAATAATTTTCTAGGTTACTATGATATATTAATGTTTATTTAATCAACTTGGTTCGAACATTTAATTCTGTTATGACTTTCACAAAAAAATCATATATCAAATAGTGTCAAAATTGACACAAAATAGTTTTTAAATCAAATATTATATTATTAATTGTTATTGTATTCCTAAAAATCTAAGGTTCGGCCAAATGACTTAGATAAGGATATATATATTAATAATAAACAATTTGGGGTTCTTTTGGCATGTTATAGTAAGTTTATTAACCATATAGTGAAAGAAAACAAAAAGACACGGTAAAAGTTAAATTATTTAACTTAGAGTTAAATCTAATTGATAAGGTTAAAATAATATCCTAAACTTGTCTAAATTCTATTGGTTGATAGGATTTCGACCCATCCCCACTTTAGCCTCGAAATAAGACCCTTTGGAACCATTATAAACCGATTTTGACTTTAATATAAAATAATATTTTGAGATATTCCTAAGGTGCCCCTCTCCTCCCCTATAAAAGGACACCTCCTCCCCCTCCTCCTCACACCAATTTGAGCACTCAAGCTCGGCCAACCCCTGCCATTTTCCCTTCTCCACTTCCCTAGAATAATCCTAGAGGTCCTGGTCTTCTCCAAAGACCAATCTTAGTTCCTTAAGTGGAGGATTCAAAAAGGCGTTCCAAAGAAGAGGTAATATCCATTACCGACCTTTTCAATTTCTTTCTTCTTCAACTTCTTCTTCTTTAGTTGTTTCATGATAAAGTAATAACATCAGAATTACTTACATACTGATATGTTATTATAAATATGAAACAACCCTAATTCACTTCTATCCATCCTACGGAAAAATGAAATCACCGCGCGTGCGTACGTACGGAATACCGTCTCCACGCCGTGGTGTAATTTATTTTCCACCATCACCTTACAAGGATGGGTATAATGGTGTAATGAGTAAATATATATGATTATTATTAAGTAATATTGATACTGAAATAATATATATATATATATACTCCAATACAATTCCACGATCATAGGAACGATATCATCACTCGTGCGTACGTACGGAATACCGTCTCCACGATGTGATGCGACTCGTTCTACATGATCTTCATTTCATAATGATTATATAAATGAATTGAATGAATGAATATGGTATATACTACACTAATACCATTCTGGAAATGAATTATCTATAACCTAAAGAAAAGAATAAGAATTTATTCGACAAAACACGCATAAGAAAAAAAAGTTATAAAGACCCGAGTAACAAGTAACAATGAAATATTACTAACAAGAAGCTAATAATATGACCATATATGATCTCATATCAATACGTATGATTCTGGAATAAGTCAATAGCATTATTTAAACCATTATACAGGAGCTTCGGACACGAACAAAGCAAATCGGACCTAAGGTAAGGGAAATATCACAATCTCATTTTTATCCGAGATTGTTAATTCGTAAGTATTTACTGGGGTGTATTTTATCATCCACATCCATGTTCCCTCAATATGTAATATTGTTTCCATCAACTTTCAATAGTTTAAATCCAATTTTACCCTTAGGTGAGTTTTTAGTAAAGAATATGAAAGGAATCTTTTGTCGTTTTTCCGTACGAGGTACTTTTTGACTTTTCCGACAAAAGTACGAAGAATGTTTTTTTAACTTATACGGCACAAACGGATTTTTACGGTTTTATAAAGCCTTATTTTCATGAAGCTTCCTCCAAAATATTTCATTACAATTTTCAATAAAATCTCTTTCTTTTAAAATTTCATGATGTTTTGTGAAAAGAAATTGATTTTGAAGAAGAAAGGATATTTTCCTCAAGAATTCAATTCAAGTGTTTTATCAAAATTATTTTCCATCTAAGATAATAAAGGGTTCTGTTTCTATCCATATTTTTACATTGATTTGACTATGTTGTGATGGAATTATGTCTATGAATTCCTTTATCTTATATGAATTGATTTATGATGTCATGATGTTTCAAGATTCCCATTTTTGTTACATGTGTTATGCGATGATGTATGTTTTATGATTATGTGGCACACATAAGAAAGGATTCATTATAAGATGGGTGGGACCTATATCTCCCTCCAATGCATTGGGTAAAGATTTTATATCTCATGAGATAGACATGGCTGGAACGGAAGGTTATTTCGGTTCAGTGATACAGGACTGAAACGAGGAGTGAACTCGGTTCAGAAAGGGACTTTGTCCACTAAGATAGTCTTGGCAATGAGTCATGACTAACAAGAAATGATTTTCCATGATTATGTGTGCATGCCACAAAGTTTCAAGTTTTATGTTATGATTATGGGGATCTCATTTTCAATTCTATGATTTATCCCATGTTATGATATTATGAGCTCTTTTGCAGGTCATGATTTCCAAAATGCTATGTTCTTATGAATATGATGTGATTGATATTTATTTTGTTTACCCTTACTGATCATTTGAGCTCACCCTTTTATGTTTTCTTTTACCCAGGATATAAAGAAAGGTTTTAGGTAAAAAAAAAGGGGAAGATCATTATGGGAGATATTGAAGATCTTTCACCACGTTTAGAAGATTACGTTCCGAGTTTCCAAAGACACTAAACTATTACGATCCTTGTGTGTGTGTTTTTGTTATGTACTAAGTATTCCGCAAAAGTAATGTAATGTCCATGTACATCAAGATACGGGTCTCTACAATATCTTTTCATTAGGTAGAATCTTGTTGGATTTAGTGTGAAAATTTATTTATAATGTCTCCCCTTGGTGATAGTTATCATTTCTAACCGGATTTGTGAATATTTCAAGGAAAATTAGGTGAGACCATTCATTGACATTATTTACTGATTATGTTATTATTTATTTGGTATTAAAATGGGTTTTATATATTATATCGGTAGTGAAATGGTGTTTTCCATGGGGTTTAGTTTGTTATAATGATTTAATGGAGAATTCACATTTTTAAATGGTTGTTTGATATGTGTGATTTCAATTGTTTGAATTGTGATAATATTTTAAGGTATAACATTGGGTATAATGATTTTAATAGATAACAAGGGAATCATGGGTATCTAGATTGGAAGATTATGTCTTGTATGCTAGGTGAGTTTGCAGGGATGGGGTCCAATATCCATAAAATGACTAAGTCAAAACACTATATAAACATATTTGGTGGTTATGGGATGGATCTAGTAGGATATGAACCATTATTTCCATGATGTGATCATTGAGTGTGAAAAGATCATAGGACCCTTTTATCCCTTGTTACATAGGGATTTCTCCTAGTGCTCGAACTATATTTGTGATTAACATTGGTTCATATTTATTTCATCTTTTATTAGAAAAGAATGTTATCAATTAAATATTATTCTTATTTTTCTTAAAAACCGTCATATTAATTTATCATCAAATTTCATTTCATGTAATCTATTTCAATGATATCCTAATGGTATATTTATCTCACAGACTACA
This sequence comes from Viscum album, assembly GCA_963277665.1. Taxonomy (NCBI): domain Eukaryota; kingdom Viridiplantae; phylum Streptophyta; class Magnoliopsida; order Santalales; family Viscaceae; genus Viscum; species Viscum album. The sequence continues at coordinate 668,667,597 of OY728167.1, read as the reverse complement.
TACATTCTAGGGTATATATAGACATGGAAATGTTTTACCTATGAAAAGAAATGTCTTTTGATGGTGTTTATGGTGGTTAATTATGCAAGAAGTTTTCCATTTTGAATGGTATTAGTGGTGGTGGAATGGGGGCATCCACCAACATGTTGCATAGAGTGTTGGTTGTCTAGTTGGTTCCATCCAGCTATTTGGTTATTTTGGAATTTCTTGTAAATGTTAATAGTTTGAATCAAGTTTTTATCATTTTCTTTGATATCATGTTTTATGGTTAATGACTATAATGTGATATATTATTTTATGGGTTATTTAATGTTGATTATAATTGGGAATATATTTTCTAACGGTTTTGATCGATTCCTATGAACTAGTTTCCAGCATGTTGGAATAGAGAATTCCCTTTGGACCATACCATGGGTCAGGTCTAGTGTCGGGTTGGATGGTGCCCTTGACTGGTTCATTAAAAAAATGAAATTCAATTTATTTCCCGAATAAGAATATAAATATGTTTCAGTAAATATTGATATTAATATATATATTGCCATTTATGTTCATTATCCAAAGAACTGATATAAAATCATATAGAAGTGAGAAATTACCATGATAATGATAAAATTAAAAAGGGTTATATATATTTAAAAAATTAATGTTATTTAAAGTATAAAATTAGTTTTTTGGAAATAACAATGTTTGAATAATATTTTCAGAATTTTAATCATGATGATTTTGAATCATTATATTACCATTAATCAAACATGAATTATTCATAAATTTTAACTAATTAAATTATTTCATTGGGATAATTTATCAGAACGAAACATATATATGTGGTATGTGACACCCCATCCTCACTTACCTATTTAATTATATTTATTTATTATATATTATCATTTTATGCTATGTTTTCGGTATGATCCCCTTAAATCTTTTAATTTTTTAAGAAAGTTGGCTTGCTGCATTGTTATCACAAAGTTAGAAATAACCATAAAGCGACCCTGTGAATGTTATCTAAACATTGGTTCATCATTCATTTAAGCCCATGATCCAACCATCAAAGAGCCTTGGTTCACCTAGAAAAGGGTTCATGGTTGGTGCATGGTCTGGCTAAAATAAATGTAAACCATATTATATGACCAATTTTAAAATATCAGAATTCCAAAAAAGTACCTTACTAAAAAATAAAAAAACATTTAGTCTCACCCTTCCTCTCCCATCTAGTAATTCCCAAAAACACAAATAAGTTTTCACATATTCCTACTCTCCTCAAATATATTCTTCAGTGGTTTTCTCTGATACGTCATGTTATAGGTCCATATTAGTTATCCCCTACTACTCTCTTCTTTTCTCCCACATTTCCCATCTAAATCACTATAAATTATTCTATGATGAACCATGTGTAATGTTTTGTCTCTATTATATTACATTTCATGTCACCATGGTGTTTTATGGTTTGGTTTGGTCTTTTTCCTCCACGGTTGAGCATTTCAGCGCAACTGAACACCATTTAGTAGGTGTTTCCTTTTTTTTCTCTCTTTTCCTCATAGTCCTTGTTTTGATAGGGTTTCATAATATCTATTTTTTTCATTAATTACGATAAGTGATTAATTAAATGGGTATGAGGATTTTAAAAAGGAATTGTGTATTTATATAATTTGATTATTATTTTCCAGAGTTGTCAATGTACAATTAATTTATTTTTCTTTAGATTTCTACTACATTATATATTAATGAATATTTTTTAGTTATATTTTATAATTAGTTTTTTTATATTTATAGTGTTTAGATAGAAATTCAATAAAATTGGCACTCCTTGATTGTATTGTTTTGATGGTTTTACATGGAAATCATGAAATCTTGATGAATTAGTTAATATGAATCGCTTTATTTGATACATTCGAATTCCTTATAAATTATTACATATATTTGGTTAATAAGTACATATTTATATTTAAATTTATGTATACATATATATGGGAAATATAATATTTATAGAAATTTCATATAATATATATTTAAAACATGTATTCTAAAATTAATTCTTGGTTTTTAAAATTACCTTTCTAAAAATAAGATTCAAATGATTTTTAAAATGGTTATTAGTTTTCAAATGAATTTCTATGGGAATTTTTAAAATGATGAATTAGTTTAGTTTATTTCTTGATTATGGGTGTAACACATCAACTCTAGTAACCCAAATGCGGTCTTCTTATTACTAAATTGGTACAATATACAAGTCACAACATAAATAATGAAATAGTTTAGATATCTTGGTATACAAGATACCAACATGATTCACATAGTATAGTTGAATACATGAAATATAACATAAAATCCTAGTGAGAACATTCTTATTTATTCTAGTATATACTTGAAATCATTCCTAGAAACCATTTTAGTACCATGGGAAAATGAAAACACAAAAAATTCTGAGTATAGATGCTTCATAAGGGAAAGCTTATAACAAATTATATCATAGAATAAATAAATCAAGAATAATATAAGAAATATTAAAAATAATAAAATATAGAAAATTACTAATATCATAGAAGGAATATATATACACAGATAAAATAAATATATAAATAATCACATGTATAATATAATTAATTTCATAAGGATAGAATGAATAATTGTGGGCATCATAATATAACCCTAAAGGCATTATTCCGAGACATCATATATAAATAGGCAAGGAATACAAAAAATAAAAAAAACTATTGTGTCTCATAAGAACTACAGATGAATATAACGGATATGAAAGGCCCAACCAATCATTAAATAATACTAATTCATTCTTCATATGAAATAAATTAATAATAATTCAATACATAGTAAATTTCAACATTCATATTGAAAAATAGAAATAGAAATGTTAATATCTTATCTAGTGAATAACTAGGAAAAAAAGGTCATATTCCATCAAGATTATATAGTGAATGGTATAATTATTTTACATCCCTATGAAATCATAATATTTATCGCAGGATGTTTACATAGAAGAAAATGTAGTTACGAAATCACTGGAACATTTATTGTGGAAGAAAACCTATTAATTTTGAAGTCACTTATTAAAAATCTAAAAAATATACAAATTATAAGGAAAAAACAAATTGAAAATAAATATGAAAAAATATAAAATATGATCCAATGAAAATAATATTCATGATGGAATTAAATATAGTCTATGTTATAATCATTGAAAATAGATATCATTCACACCATTTGTAAAAGGTACCTTATTCAGAAAATGAAGAGAAGATTCATCTACTGATTTTTTGTATAAATTCAAATACAGGTAAAAATTATATTAATAATTTATAAGATAATTTTAAAAAAAATATTGAAAAAAAATTAATTTTATTAATGATTGGGTGGAAAATACATTCCAATTGAATATAAAAAAATGTCAGATTTAATTTAAATCATTCTTCTGAATTTTTGAGTACATTGAGAGTGGAATTTGAAAGAAATTTTTTAATTTACATAACTAAAAAAATGGGAAGAAAATATATAATATTATTGAGATATATATCATAATATATATAATTTCATATTAAAATTATATTATTTTTTGTTTATCTAAGATCAGATATACATGTAGTTAAGACTATCAAATGTTTTTCTCATTTAATGGAAAATAAAATTTTGGGGTTTTGAATCCTGTCATCCTTTTTGTAATTGTTTCATCACAATTTTATTTCATTTTAATTATTTAAAAACATTTTAATATATTTCCTAAAAATTTAAATATCTATGTTAGGACTAGGGAAATTAATAATTCATAAATAAAAAATATGTATACCATTATACGATTTACACTTTTAAATGTATTTCTAGAAGGGTGACTTAATATTTAATTGATACTTTATACAAAAGAAATTCTAGATTTAACTTATAATGATTTACATTTAAATGTTTTTGGAAAATATTCTTAATTTAATCAATTGACTTTTCCATGTGATGTTTTTTCCATTTGATTGAGTATTATAATCAGTTTCAAATTTTGATTATAATAATGATGAAATAATAGTAATTCCTCATGGGATAAGAATAAAATAAAATTTTCATGGATCATAAGATCCATATAAGAAAGATAAGTTATTTTAGATGTCCAAAAATTGATTAGAATAAGTTAATATAATACTGAAAATTAATAAACCATATTATGAAGACGTAAAACAATAATTCCTAAATTATCATTAATAAAAAATAGAGAAATCATATAATATTTTAACATTTATCTTATAATACCACTATTTCATTAAAAATTATTTTATAGTTCATTTAAAAATTCTTAAATCTTTAAATCTAGTTCAACACCAAAAATAAATATTTTTTAATGCATATATAGGGATAAAATATATGTTTTCAAATAGAAAATATCATTTTTTTCATTAATAAAAAAATAAAAAAATAAAAAAATATTCCCATTATAATTAGAATCCTACTAGATTTCCTGATATCTAATTCCATCCTTAGAGGGTCATGAAATGATTTATTATCCCTAAAAAATATAAATGGGAGTATATATATAATCAAATATACAATGAGTTTATGATTAATGTACAAGATATCACAACATAAGATATTTCAACATCAGGTATATTAATTTTATAATCTTAGCCTTATCCCATGTCATTTTTTGATTTAAATTCCTTTATATCTGAGGGAATGCATTTGTGTAGTTCCTTGTCTCCTTATTGTTGAATCACTGTACAGTAGAAGCTTATTTCATACCTTTGAATTCACAATATTGTTTCCCATTAACTCGATAATTGAAGTAAAATCTCATTCCTCTATATCATATAATAGTGTGTTTCATTATAAAACTATCTTATGTAGAGTGTTATTGATTTCCCTTCCTTTCATTTGCTTCATTTATTTTTGCACTTCCATCACTGTAAAGTGTAACCCATACTCAGAAACATGTTTATCTTATTTTTTTATTATATTGATGGAATTACATTCCATAATGACCCATTTATCATGATGAAAGTATTATTTGAATAATATCTCCTTTAAAATCATATATTTGATCCTCTGTCCCTACACCCCTTCTCCATTTTATTTTGAATCATGACCAACATTTATAATCATTTTCCTTTAAAAATTTAATAACTAGAATAATCATCTCTTTTTAATTACTTTTCAGATTTTCAAAAAGTGAATTGATCCACTTTTCAGTTGTCAATATGTTAGTATATTCATGAAATTATAGATTTTTATTGAACATGAAGTGGTCTAACATCAATGAATCATGTTTTTAAGCAATAGTTTGTTCCATACAGGAACAATTATGGGTTATAAACTGAATCAACTATGCTAATATAGAAACAATCATCTTAACTCCAACACTAGTTCTGTTGAATTACTCACGAGGGATATCCCCTTATATTCCCTTCATTAGAAACAATTTATAAGTAATATCATACACAATATTATCTTATAACATTACAAATCATAAATTATAATTCCAAAACTAGTGAAATACCTGAAATAAGTGGAAAATATTTTTATAGATAATCTATATTCATAATCATAACATGTTTAATAATATTTTAAAATAATAAGAGTATTTCAAAATGTTTTCTTAATGGTTCCTTAATATAATTTTAATCAACCAAATCATATCCCCTAAGAGTGTCTAGACATGTTTTCTTTCTTAATCCCAACTATTATGCTCAGAGTAAATATTGTGTTCATATTCAGTCATCGTTTTTTATGGTGTTTAACTCTTGATTAATCTATTCAACATCCACATCCACATTCTAGTATTTACATTGAGATATATTATCTAACAAAAAATACATTATATACCTTTCCAAAACATTATGATATCATTTTATATATAAACTAATCCTTAGATCCTCTCAAAGGGTTATGGTCTCTAATATATGTTTTCCCAAATATTGATCCCAATGTTTTTAATAAAATTACATAGATAACAAATATACCACATTGAATCTATAAAATTGGATTTGGTGGTAATCTTACTAAACTTTCGTATGATACAATAGATCACATCCAGAAAAATCAAATTGTTCAGCAGTATTATGATTCTAGATAAAAATATTATTCTCAAAATATATTTTAAACTTAAAATTCTTGTTATAATGTTCTTATTTTATCTACTATATCCTTAAAATAATTTATAGAATCCTTCATAGTATCTTAAGGAAAATAAATGATAATAAATAGTGCGATTAGATTCTCTATAAGAGAAAGTGTCCAAAAATTCTATTATAGAATAAATAAAGTATGAATAACATAGAAAACATTAGAAAACTAAAATATTGAAAATAAATAATATCATAAAAGTTAAATATATATATATAGGGATGAAATAACTACATAAATAAAAAATTTATAACAATACCTAGTTTCATAATGATCGAATGCATAATGTTGGATGTCATAATCTTAACTAAAAGGCTTCATTCCAAAAAATCATATAAAAAATGTTGTCATATGCCATATACCCAAACTAGTTTGTGTCATGAGTCCAACCAAAGCATCGAGGTCCAATAACAGAATGTTCCCAAAAATTAGTGAGTTCAATCTATTCATCCTATGAATGAAATGAAAAACAATTCAGAACATATTCAATATAAACATTGATTTTGAAAAAATAGAATACAAAATGTCAATTTTTTCTGTAGTGAATCACTAGATAATATTTATCATAATCCAGCAAGAGTAATATGGTTAATGGTATGATTAGATTATATCCCAAATAAATTAAATAATCCATAAAATGGGGTTGACATAGATTAAAATAAATTTAAATTATCATAAGAACAGTTCCATGGGAAAATATCATTTTCATTTTGTAATAGCATATTTTAAGTATAAAAAATTATAGAATATTAGGGGATATATCTAAATATAAAAATTGAAACAAGAAATTAAATATTCAATGAAAAAAATATCCATGATGGTGGAAATGTTAATTCATGTGGTAAAAATTAAAAAAATTAATATGATATCACCATTGGTAAAAAGAAATTTATTATGAAAATGATAAGAACATTCCTTATAATTATTTATTTAGAAATTGAAACATGGTGAAATATGAATTTAAAAATTATCTAATAATATTAAAACAATTATTGAAAATATATTATATTAATTATGTATTTTCAATAAATTTATTCCTGATTGAATAGAAAAACAAAGTCTGTTATCCTTAAAAAACACTCATCTATAATTTTGCATAATTAAAAAGTGGAAAATGAAAGGAAAACAAATAATTCAAAAAAGTAAACAGTTTATTATAAATGAAATAATATTTTTGATAGATATATCATATAATTTTATTATTTTAAATTTAATAATAAATAATATAGTGAACAAATTAGGTTGTATTATAAAACCGTTACTTATTTGATAACATTTAATTATAACCCCCAATGAAAGAAACGAAAACAAATTAAACATTAAAAATAATGAATATTAATATAATAATGTTAGAAAATAAAAATGGGTAATTATGTTGTCAAATTCATGTAAGCGAGCGTATAATATGTCACATGTCTCATAGAAACAAAACTGAGACAAGAAATCCTTAGTCGTGGTCTGAATTTATTACTATGTTTTTTAGAATCATGTATAATAGTTTAATATTCTATATAGTTATATATGACAATCTTATACATAACTATAATACCATATGTTATTAAATTATATCATTTTACCACCCATGAATTATTTATCTTTCCTTATTCTAATCACTTGATGTATTAACTACTTAGTTTTTCATGTATGCTTCAATTCAGATGTTATAGTTCCTGTATATTCACCAGGGTTATATCATATTTAGAATGTAAATAATGATATAAATACCATATATATTCATTATAAAAATATATAAAACCATCCATGAATGTAATAGATAGATAAATTAATATCATTGTTTATTAAGATGGTATTTCATGCGTACACCTGAACATTGTTTTCATTTTCATGTGAAGAGAAGGAATGAAAGATAATAAAATTTTATAACTAATGAAACATAATTATATAATAAATATCATATATATTTTTTAAATTCATCTTCACTTTCATAATTGTGTATGAGTGATGGAAAATGAATTATATTTTTATATGGTGGTGGTAGTCAACAAGTACGCCCAAGCGATAATTTCATTTCCAAATTTGTATAAAGGAGGTGTAAAATGGATTTATGATAAAAATAATGGAATATAATTAAATTTATGATAATTTATTAATTTTTTTTGGGTGGATATAATTTATTTATATGATGTATAATATTAATTTAACTCTTAATGAGTTAGTTAAGAATATTAACTACTCTTTGAGAGATATCATTTAGTTTAAACCATAACATTTCTTTGAATGGTATTAGGGAATGAAAAAAATAACAATAATTGAAAAGGGATTCTAGTAATGTTTTTTGGGTAGGTATTTTGAAATATATTTTTGTAAATTTTTGTTAGTAATGGTGGAGAATATATTGCCATTCATATGTGAGGGGAGAGACACAAATGAAATTATTGAAAATAATTAATAAATATAACATCATTATCAATTTAATGTGGAAAAAATGGTTAGGAATAAAAATTTAAAATAAAACATGGTATAAAAATATTCAAACAGTAATATTTAGACAATATTAAATTTTATTTATTCCATTATACCTTGGTTTAATACCCAATGGTAAACCCTATTAACCACGAAAGTGGAAAAACATTTTTACTACTTTTACTATGGATTATTATAAAAAACTATGTTGACCTTTTTACCTAATATTAATTATGATTATTAAAAATATGGAATCCATTTTAAAATATTAAATTCATATATTGTTCAGAATTACATTTTATATATGTTTTCAAAATTTAACAAAACCTATTTTTAGATAAATGACTATTTTATGAATAATAATGATTTCAACAAAAATAAAAATATAATATTGATTAAAATGGAATTAATTGTACTATATTAAATAAAATTCAATTTAATTTTTATTCACACCAATCCGTAAATGAATTTATCATTGTGATTAGTTTATTAAAATAGAATAACTAAAAACATTTGTTATTTGAACAAAACAATTACTTTTCCTTCCAAAATGTTATGAATATATTTGTATGATCAATAATAAATATTTATATGAATTATATTAGTTCATAATTTTTTTCCTATAATTTTTTTTCAAAAACTATTATAGTTTTTATATCATTATAATATCATAATAGTATCAACTTTAGTAAAATCATATTTCTCATTATTTATCAAAAAATAAACTACTTATGAAAAATATCAACAATTTAGTCCAAGATAATTTTGACATTATGAATTCAAAAATAAAATTAATTTAATGAATAATTATTTTTATAAATGGAGTAAATTGATTCTAAATATTCTATCATAAAACTCCTTAAACCATTTTTTAAGAAGAATTTATTTTTACAATATTAATTTAATCTATTCATATATTTTCCCTAGTATAAACCAATAGATGCATATATTTTTTTAATTGAATTAATTTTTTATATTTATTAAATAATTAATAAATTTGTTTTATCATTTGGTTATTGTTATTCATAACTACCAACCGAGGGGATATGTTATAATAGTAATATTTAAATATTATTATTTGAGGAAGGGATGAGCCCGTAAGGGGCGAAGCGTTCTAGGGTTTTCCGCCTGCCGCCGCTCTATTCCTTCTTCCCGCACCGGCGCTGCTTCACTACCCATGCTCCGATGGCGGCGACCTCTTCACACGGTGGCGATTTCTGGCTCTGTATTTTCGGTGACCGACGCTCTGCATCCTCGGCGGTGCGATGTCGGACCTGAGGATGAGCTCCGCTCCCACGGTATGAGGGTTTCAGCCTCGAATGGCGTTTGGTGGTTAGGCGTGGCCTCTGCGGGCTTGCTGGATGGCGGCGGTGGGATATGGGATCTTTATCTGGTTTGTGATTGCTTTTCTGTCATTGTTCTGGTGGAGGTTATTTTGCAATTTCTGCTTTTTTGCACATATTGTTCTGTGCTGGATAGATTTCATGATGGCGTTTCAATCCGGCGGTGTGGCGAAGTCGTCTCCTGCTTGCTAACTTGCTTGATGTCTATGAAGTTTATGTGTGTTTATGGATGGAAATGGCTTGGGGTTTATCGGTGTTTGGATTTGAATCTCTATGATGTTTTGGCTTTACTGGTGGTGCAATGGCTTGTTTCTTGATCTCGCGGTGCTGCCGGAGGGGGCCTCGCCGGCGACGAACAATCTGGTTGGTGATGGTGACGTGTTTGGGTCTGAGGCCCGAGGATGCTTGGGAAGATGTGCGGTGATGGCGTGTGGATCGAGGAAAGCAGGATGGTCTTGGATTTAGAAATTTGAATGTGGTTTTTGAAATTTTTGTCGCGGGGATGTTTTGTAATGGGTACCGGCACCCCTTAAACCGGCTCATTTTCTCTTTTTTAATAATATTTGGTCAGAGGGTTTCCCCCTCTGACGGCTTTTCTGGTAAATATTATTATTTCACGGTTCATTATGCTCACGGTTACATCTGGTGCATTATATCAAACATTGTTTTATATAAAAAACAATAAAATAAGGTGTTATAGTGTGGTATTGAGAATTATTATGATTTTAACTTTTTCATGAGTATTTTTATGTTATTAAATGTTTCATATTAGTTATGTGAGTGAGAGGATGGGGGGATGAATTAGATTCAAGAATGATACTTGATAAGACTCATTGAACTGTGAGAATAATGGTGCTCCCAGATATAGTTTCAGTCAAAAAGAAAGCTAGTGTGTTCTGTGAGTGAGTCTATGTGCCTTTAGAACATATTCATCAGAGCTCTTCCCATGCTGCCTGTATTATTCTGACAGTTATTCATTTTTTTTATTCCCATAAATATTATTTTTTTACATATCATGGTTGATCTATTAATTTACTATAAATTTTTTCACTATGATAATATAATATTGAAACCATTTAGGAGGAATGGTTTTATATCCGTTCTTGACATTCTTTCTTAAAAATAATTTAATTTGAAATTGGGTTTTTAGAAAAGGAACAATTATAAAATGGAGTTTCAATGTATTAATTAAAATAAACTGTAAAAGGGATTTTCTTGGTTTTTAAAAAATGGTATCCTCAGTTTAAAAAGATGATTTATATAGATAATATGTGTTATCATAATGAAAATAATTAAGATACGTATTTTATATTATTATATTTCATACTAGTGTTTTTGGAATTCTGTATTAATTTGAAACGCAAGAATTATGTGGCCCTTACCTACTGGCCTTTAGTTCACACCGTATATATATCATTCTTTTCCTATATACGGAGTAGAATTTTTGAAGATTTTGATTCATTTCATGGTCACTTAATGATATGGTTGTTTGGATAGTGGAGGGAGAGTTACTTCTGGCCTCACCAGGTATGCCTTTCTTTTATTAGTTGTCACCCAACTAAGTAAGCCTTTATTACTTTCACTTATCATTATTAGTAGTGTATTGTATCTACAAAGGTCATAGAAGGACTTAGAGCTAGCTAGGTTGGGGAATTTGTAGGGTAATCCAATGAAATTATTTTAATATATTTTTTATCTATTTTTTTAAATGTTATTCCAAAAAATTTCTACTTTATTTTTGAATGGATATCAAATTTTGGATGAGTAAAGGTATATTTTTTGGTCGAATTTTCATTATCTAATAATAATTTTTTTCCTGAAAATAATACACAATGATTTCACGTGATTACTATGAGCCTATTCATTATCTAGGGCTGATCTACGATGCACCTCTAGTTAGTAGAAGATCTGTTTATTTGTCAGTTTAGATAGAATCACTGACCGGTTCCTTAAAAAATCTATCAGATCCATTGGTTATTTAGTGTGATACTAGGTTAAAGTAAAATCTATTATGTTTTCAGGTAAATTTGGTAGTATGTTGATTGGATGGTCATCATGTTTCCAGAGATTATTCTTGAGTTGGTAAATTTTCACCACCAATCATGAAAATTCTTGATATACTATGGGTAGATGGGATTTTAATTATGATATTGGAATGTTTTTTTGATTATCATTAATGTTTTTTATCCTTATTTTCATGTTAAACATTTATTATTGTATTTTTTTTAAATAGAATTGAATTGGATGAAGTATTGAGGGTGTGAGGATGGTTTTCATGGCATGATAAATGAGGTATTAACCAATTGTTTTATCCCACACTAGTTTGGTAATTGATTCTTGATGAACCCATATTTTATCACAACATATGAAAACATCAAGAAAGATTACTTATTATTTTTATGTTCTTTAAATCCACCCTAAATCATGGATCTTGGTCATGGTATAATGGATCATTTTGGGCCTTTTTATTTGTTTATAATGTCATATTTTGTTTTTTATTCAAGATGATGTGTGTCGATATTTGTGCGTGTTTTCAGAAACTTGTTTTTGGGGTGAGGAGATGAGAAATTTTTGTGAAATGTTTTTAATATTTGATTTTATGTAGTTTATAAAAGGGTATTATGTATTTTTAAATATATAATACTGTTTTCAAATATAATATTTCATGAATGGAAGAAAAAATGTATCGAATTCTAAATTGGAATTTCAAAATAAAACCCTACAGTTTTTTAAGTGTTAAAATTACTAAAATTTTGATTTATATTTCCATGGATTTAAAGAGAAGTCTTTTATTATATTTTAAAATATGACTCATAAAAACATTGAGATGGTTTTGAAAAAATGATTTTTATGTTTGAAATTATGAATAAATTTGGGACATGTTGGAGTGGAAAATATTTCAATATATTGGGTTCATAAATAGAAATTATAATTTGTTTTCTCAATTATGTTGGGTGTTTTAAATGTGTATTCGCATGTGTTTAAATTTTAGATGAGTTATTTTAAAAATTGGTTTTAATTAAAATGATTTTTTTCATTATGTAAATTTCGAAATGTTTTTAAATAGAAGGGATTTGAACTGCATTTATCTTCTTGGATGTGTGTAGTTAGTTTCGTCACATGGGTTATATTTGGGTTATTTTGTATGAACCATGAATCATTATTGGATGGATTCATACTTTATTTTATCTTAGGTATTCCCCCAATGGGTATGGGGAATGTTAGATAATTAATCTCTAAGAGAGATCCTTAGGGTTACTTTTTTCCTCCAACATAGTGGAAATCAGTTTTTAGAGTTTGGGATGGGGCTTTATTTTTCCCTTCCTTTGTTTAGTCTTGTGGAATGTGGTAGTTTTGACATCATCATACCTTAGTATCAGTAATGACCCTTGATTTTGATGTGATGTTATCCTTATAATGATCTTCAGTTTTCCATGAGTTTTACATAGTGAACCTTGGGGGTGTGTCTGTTTAACATGGACATGTGTTACTCTAAACTGAGGCTAGGTTTGGAATGGTGTTCTAATTTTTGTTGGGGTAATTAGAGACCAATGTTATAAGAGTGAGGTTTAATATAAAACTCACTAGTCTCAATATTGATTCCATATTGTTATTACATAGACATCTCTACATGTATGGAGTTTTTCAACAAGGATTTTTTTACTGGTCTCTCTGGAGTTTATTTTTCAAGGTGATATATCATATAAGGTCTCTTTCCTGGTTTAGTCCTTTAGTTCTTTTTTAGAAAAGATCATACCTGATATGTCCTATGGCCTTTAGTGATGTAATTAAGATTTAAATGGATGTCAACAATTTTTTTATGTATTTTGGACCCCTTTCAAGTAATTTGAGAAAAAATATATTCATCATATGTTTTCAAGTGTTTTTAATCATGGGAGATTTTGGATTTTGTAATCATCTATAATTTGAGGGGATACATTCTTCAATATTGACAATTCTATGGGATCATAACTAATAAGTTGAAGTTAGTGGGGTTTGGTTTCCCAAAACTGGACCTATAATAGCTTTGAATCTACATCAATAAGTTCATTATGAGTCTCAGATAGCTTTCAATGTAGGTAAATGTTTGGGTACTTGAAATATACTCATCTTTCACATTAGAGATTATAGGGTGGTTTATTTTCAACAATTTTTTATTGATGTCTATGTTCTTGGTTGCAGTCGATGTCATTGTGTCCCATGGTTTTTTGAGTTGTGTTATAGAAGAAGGGTTACAACTCACACTTGTTTCTATCTACCTTTCATACACAAGGATTTATGGGTGAAGAATGTTTTATAGTGGGTAAAATTGTGACACCCCAAACAGACATATATATTTTATTTTTTTTATTTGGAATTAATTTTTCACTTGAGTTTCAATCCCTAACCCCTTTAACTTTTTAAAGTAATATTTAAATTATCATATCATAGGTTTAGAATACAACTAATACTGATCACGAAACTATAATAAGAAATGGTTATGTTATGTGATAGGGCCATTTTTCATTGTTGGAGCAGTTTCACCTAAATTTGGGTTCCAAACAAGTTAGTTCCTCAGTGATCCCATCAACGCATGTATTTTTTTGCACATGTTTTGGGTATACCATGCACAAACTCTATAATATGTCTAGTTTTAAATTTTTTTTAAATTCAAAACATTACATTAATTAATAAAAAAAACTCATCCACACCCCTCCTCTTCATTCATGTAATACGCCTCCACTCCAAGGAGGATCCCCCTCATGTAAGGGCCCTCCTCCTCACCTCCACTCTAATATTTGATGTTCCCCTCATATCCTTTCTTTGATCATCCCAATATAGGCTTTCTCTCGATATTCTTTTCTTTTCTCCCTCATATTCCCCACTTTTTTATTGTGCATCACCATAGGTGGAACCCTATACAGGGGTACTAGTTCTAAACTATTCTAGTTCATGTTTTAGGGTGTATGAAGGTTATTTTAACATTATTCCTCTATGTTTGAGGGTTTCACCACATCTACCGATAATTGAGGTAGGTTTTTCAATGATTTCCTTCCTTTACTAATAGCATATGTTTTTTTGGGTTTTCTATTTTTTTAATTAAATGATATACATTCTTAATGAAATTTTTAAGAGAATTTTCCAAAGGAATTATTCATTAACATATGTGATTAGACTTATATAAGATTTCTATTTTAAATTTAGGGGATTTATTTTTTATTTTTCTTCTACACTATATTTTTAAGCTTGTTTAAAAATAGTAAATGTTTTTGGATGTATTTTAATATTTATGGTGCTCAGATGATGACTTAATAAAATTCAGACCATTTTCTTTTTTTGGTCATATTCCTTAACATAGAAACCTTGGTAATATTAAAGGAAGATTGAAAATTCAAAATTTAATTTGATAATTTAAAATTATCTATGAGTTTTATTATATATTTAGTTAATACATTCAATATATATATTCATGTATGTGTAAATTTAAATGTATACATTCATATGAACTGAAATATCTCAGTATGCCTCTTTAAAACATGGATTATTAAATTAATTATTGGTTTTAATAATGGTAATTCCAAAAAGGAGTTCTAAATTATTCTATAAACATTTATTGGTCTTAAAATGGACTTCTAATTTTTGTTTTAAAATAAATAATTTGATTACATTTTAACTTGTATTTTTGGGCATGTCACTTGTTGCATATTGGACGGTTGGATGAGTTTGAATGTTTCAAAACATGGGAGACATTAAGTAGGAGTAAAAGTGGATGGGTCCTTCACTAAATGTTTTGATGATTCTAAATAAGTATAATTGTTTTTTGATATTTATTGGTTTCTCATATTTAGTTTAATTCAAATTTTTTCTAGTGATTTGTAAAAGAGAGTCCATGTGATTTTGGAACCTATAGGTCATAGATCTTCCCATATTGTTTTTATTATTCTTGTAATGATTCATTTTATTTTATTCCCAAACTCATTATTGTTTTTTCATTATCTGGGTAGATATATTAGTTCCTTTCCTTTTTTTTCATGTGGATACTTTTCTATTGGCACTATTCGGGTGGAATGTATTACTTTTCCCTCTTAATGTTTTCTAAAAATTATTTTGAATTTGAAATAGGATTTTTGGATATAAATTATTTTAAAATGGTATTTAAAATTAATATTTTATATGATATGTAATGTCCCGACCCTAGTTACCCAGAGTCGGTGCATTATTACATAACATTGGCATGATCACAAAAGATCATGTCTCTAAAAACAGAATAGTTAATAGCCTTACAAACAATAGATACATTCATAAGTTTTAAATTATATTATAAAATGAACAAAATACAACAACAATGAATCCATAGACCACACTCATATCCCCAAATATTATCCCTGTAGGTCAGTCATAATATAATTCTTCATATCTAGGGAAAAATAAAACATAGAAAGGGGTGAGCTCAAATGCCCAGTATGGGTAAACAATATATCTGAAACATTCATAAATAAGAAAAAAAATTAAAGCAATGTATAAGAGTAAGAAAATCCTTTTAAACTTGAAATTCAGCATAATATGGAAAAAATAAAATCAAATAATGCCATTTACTTATTCACATGGATATTCAACTAGTCGAATATTCAAATTCAATTTCAATATCCAATTTCATAATTATGGAATGCATAATGCCAGAATATCATAACCACATAGTTAGGGCCTTGTGCCAAGAATAAAAATAATATTTTGTCAACGCCTTGTTCCAAGACACTAGTTTGTCTCATCAGACCTACCGATGCATCGTGGAGTTATAGCGGGCTCCACCCGTCACTTACTATGTCCAATTATTTCCTCATATGAAAAGGTTTAAACATAACATAACAAATTGTATTAAAACTATCATACGAAATGTAAATACATTATCCAAAAACCATGAATGCTGTAAAAATAACACATCCATAGTAAAAAACATCACAAAACATTCAATACTATATGGAATTTTTGTATCATAATAAATCAACTTCAAATAAACTTAAAATCCATCAAAGGATGTTAACATAGATGCAATCAATACTATTTGAGAGAAACGTGTCTTTATATTTTGAAATATTTTCAAAGTCGCATAATTTTAGAAAAAAAACTTTATTTTGAAAACATTCTTATAATATTTTAAGGGAAGCTACAACAATATTATAACGGCCGAAAATAGCCGCACCGGCTGTATATTTTAAAAAAGACATTCTTACCTTAATTTTTTCAAAAAGGCTAAAAATGATCTTGTTTGGAAAATGACGGAATGATTCATTTATAAAAATCTTATAAAAAGTCAAAAAAGGGTATAAATGACTTTAAAGCATTGTTTATAAAATTTCAAAAATGTTTTGAAATACATTTTTATGAATCATGGATGTGGATGATAAAAAGGTCTTAGTAGATAATTACATATAAACAACCTCGAATAATGAAAAGATTGCAGAATTAACCCTTAACATGTACTTTCCCTTAGTCGGGGGTAAGTTAAACTCCTTTATAATAGTTAAACCATTGTTATTAAACTATTCAAGAGTCATATACATAAATATGATATCATATATGATATTCTAAAATTTCATTGTTAATAATATTTTAGTATTATCGTCGTTTCTGGTGTTAACTTACTCATTTTCTTTTATATGTTTTTTACATAAGTCATGTTTGTTATGGATAAGATATATTTTATTCGTATCCAGAATGATATTAAGTCCATAAACATTATTTTTAACCATAAAATGAAAATTAGTCTTGAATGGATACGATGGAGAATGAATCTCATCGCGTTTTTGGAGACAGTAATCTGTACGTACGCACATGCAAAAATATCATTATTTTAATATTAAAATCATATATAATTGGATGGTATATCATATATAAAGAATAAGTATCAGGTTATATTCATTATTTACATCAATTATACATCAATATTATACCCATAAAATAATAATGTATTGAATAACAATTACACCACGACATGGAGACAGTAAGTCGTACGCACACATGCATGGTGACATGTCATTAAAAGGATGGATAGAGTAATGAATATGGTTGTAACATATTTATAATAACATCCAATTATATATAAGATACTTGAGTTATTATTTTATAATGGAAGCAACAAGTAAAAAAGAAGTGGAAGAAGAAAAAACTTGAAAGAGGTGATGAAATATTTACCTCTTCTTCGGGTTCTTCCTTTTGATTTGATAAAAAATGCTCCTTAGGTTATATTTATGAATAAAGGAAGGCCTCTAGGATGAAGGTAGTATTGTTTAGATGATATTTTGGTAGGGTTTGGCCGAGCCAAATGGATTTTAAGGTGTTAAATTGAGAGAAGGGAAAGTGCCCTTTTATAATAGAGGTGAGGGTCACTTTAGGAAAAGCTTGAAATATTATTTTATAATAAAATCGTTTTCGGTTTCTAATGACTCCAAAATTATTTATTTCTTGGATAAGGTGGATATGGGTCGAAACACACTCAACCAATAGGTTTTATATAGGTTTGGGTCACTATATTAACCTTATCTTTTAGATTTAACTCTTATTTAATTAGTTTGACATTTACCATGTCTCTTTGTATTTTTATATTATATGGTTAATAAACTTACTATAAACAACCATGAGAATCTCAAGGGGTTCATTAATGAAATATATAATAATATTTATGACCTTTTTCTGAACTGTAGATTTTTAGGAATAGAATATCAATTAATGATATAATATTTGTTTTAAAAACTCTTTTATGTCATTTTTGACACTAGTTGGTATTTTATTTTTTTTAAATTAATAACATTATTGCTTCGAAAAAATGTCTTTAAATCAACCCTAACATGTCATATTAACATAAAAAATTAGTTTAATTAATTAAAAGTCTCATATTGGAATCATTTGGATATTTATAATATCAATTATTTCAACATTTCATTAATAAGGTAATTACTGCATCATCATTGTGTCATAAATAAATTAAATTATTTAATGTCTAAAAATTATAAATAAACTACAATTATTTAGTAAATATTTTTATCTTTCTAGTGAATATTTATAATCTAATTTATCTTTTGTATAATGATATATTAAAAATGTTTTATTTATTAAACATTGATTTAAACTCTTTTAACTCTTCTTTAAATAAAATTATAATAAATTTCCAAATCAAATCCAATTGGACCTAAAGGATCATATTTATTCCTAAGGTTGTTTTTGGTAAAATTAAACTTATCCAATAGAATTAGGAAATGTTTTAGGGTAATACAAATATCATTTTTACCTTTAATTATTCTATTTAGTTTTAACCATGGAAAATAAAAGTCAAAAGTTACTATTCACCAAAAAATAATTTCATCTTATTGAACCTATTTTTAATTACTGATATCAACCGTGTCTCTTATATTTTCTAACTTCAACTCACAGAAATGGTAAATTATGTTTTATGAAAATTTTTAATAGCTCAACGGAGGTGGGTAAAAGACGGTAAAAAGTTTCAATAAAATTTTTATATATCTAATCTTATTATAAAATGACCCAAATGAATTACATTGAACCTATATAGGTATTATGTATCTATTTTGACCTAATTTAAATTTAAATAAAATAAATTATTATTTAAATTAAAAGTCAGTTTTAAACAATAACTCAGTATTTTTCACTATTCATCAAAAATTGAAAGTTTTCAGAAACATACCAAAAATTCACCCTAAGATAATTTTTATATTATGAATTCAAAAATGAATTGTATTTTAAAAATCTGAAAACATATAAGTTTCATTAATTAATTTAAAATTAATTCCCATTGTTAAGACCAAAAATCTTATTTTTAAGAAATCATAACTATCAAAAGATTGACACTTGTTTATGTCCAATTTCAAATTGAAATTACTTCCACTATCCAAAATTGGATAAAATTGTAAAAATATAATCTAATTATACTTCCAAAACGTTCAAATGTACCTTTTAACACTATATATTTTTTTTATTAAAAAAGTTTTTTTCAGTTAAAATTATGTATTTTTCAATATTCACCCAAATATGAAAGTTTTCAAAAAATCACCAAAAGTTTATCAAAACTAAATTTTTTATGTCCCAATTCTAAAGAAGAATTTAATTTCATTAAATTTAGTATATAAAAGTGTCAAATATTTGTTTTAAAAAGGGTTCTCTATTAAAAGGCAATAAAATTGCATTTTTTGAAAAATAATTCTTTTATCTGAAAAAATGAATTTGTACTTATATTATTTCTAAGAAACACATAATATGGATTCTAGAATTTTATAGAGTATATAAAAATTTGAATTACATTAATACTATTCATAACCGTGTTTGGAAAGGTGACTCGTGGTGTTCTCGAACTCAGTGTTCAGTGTAGCGCAAGTTGTTGGATTACATAGAAAAATAACGTACTCTGAAATCCTGGGGTGTTACATTCTCCCCTCTTTCAATAAAATGCATCCTCAAAATTTGAAATTGTGATTCAAAAATAAAATGTTGAATGTAGAAAATACCACTGTAGAAAACCCCCTTCGAAAATAGGATTAATAAAACATAGTTTTAAAAAGAGGGAAAGGGAAATGAGAATGTCACCACAAAATTAGTGTTTTGAATAGGAAAACATTGGTGGAAATTATACACGTAATTAAAGGAAAAATGTAAATATTTATAGGGAGTGATTGAGGTCATCAATCACAAAAAAGTGTAAAATTGAGGGCCTCAAAGCCATCAATCTATGATGATTTAAAATATCATCATTTCAATAAAATAGATGTTATTAGGATAACACATTTTTGGTTTTGATATCACTTCCTGAAATTTTAAGAATTGATTTATTCATAGAATAAGAAATATATATATATATATATATACACAAACACATGACAAGCAATGTTTCATCCTTCATCAACTGTTTACCACAAACTCATCTTTCACTCCAAAAGATAATAGAACTCAAAAATATTTTATTTATCCTAATCGTATAAGGTTCAAAATATTAACACAAACCATTTAAATGAAGAAAACTATTTTTAATAACCAGGGACTTCCTGTAGGATAGTGGTAGGTAATAAAGGCCTATAGAACTATGGTTGTGGGTTCTATTCCTGTAACTTTTTCTGACGCGACTGCTTATCGCCCGACCTGCAGGTTGTCCTTTTCCTAAAACTATAGTATTACAATATTCCAAAAATAATAATAAGAAATGTTTTAACCATAAACAATACTATCCAATGTAAAATTTAAACCATTCAAATATTTTGAATTATTCAAAATAATTGTGTCCAAACTCATATTCCAAAAATTTATAAGGAAGGTAAACATAATGAAGATCTCTTTTTGCCACATAATAACATGTGAATACCTTCAACATGTATGCTCTTAATACATAGTAACACCCTGAATTACCATAAAACCATATTGATTTCATTCATGCTCCCTTATTCCTTATATAATACTAAATATATTCCTTATATCCAAATATTTTTGAACACTCCAACAATGAAGGAAAAAAACCATTAATCAGTTCCAATGTAGTTAAGAATATCTTATATAATTTATCCAAATAAGCCATCCCTTATTCCAAAATGACTACCTCAGTATCAGGACCATATTAATGTTTATTTTTCCTTCAACCATGTATTTTCCAAAAAAAAATAAATTTTTGTTGATTCACTTTTCATAGAACCATATAATCTCAAATCCTCATTGAAATAGTACTATAGTAAAATCCTTATTTATTTCTATAATTCATATAATCAGTACATCGTTGATACAAAACTCAAATGAAATAATACTTTAATAAAAAAAAGAACACTAGTCATTTATCTTCATCTGTGGTAGTATGAAAACGTTATTATTATCCAATAGCATCATTTGGGGCATACTCTGATTATTTGAACATTGATTTGAGTAGTGTCCCAACTCCTTGTAGATTAAGCATTGTACATTTGAAACCTTTTTCTTACCCTCAAAATCATGAATGTGGTATCCTTTTTCTCCAGACATATAACATACTACCATTCCCATCAATAATTTTCCAAGGTTTTTCTTTCAACTGTTATTAAATATGGAAAAATCATTCTTCATCTACTTCCCTTTATCTGTCCTTCTCTCTACTATCCTTTTATTCTCTGGCTATACTTCAAAGATATAGGAATCTAAGAATTCCTTTCTTATCTTATCCACACATGATACTATTTCTTTATATGATGATAATACAAGGGAGACTATTTCCCTTCTAAATGCTGGCTTAAGACCATGAGAGCTATGATCCTTCTTACTATTTGGATCATGCGTATTTCTATAGTTCTCATTCCCTCTATTGGGTGACATTTCTAAAAAATGGCATACACTAGGTCAGTTTATGAATTGTAATACATAATTCTATACTTGTAAATCACTTAACATAAATTGGAAAGTTTATGGATATAATCCATAATCCTAAAAATATTTTATTTGAGGAGTTATATACACATAAATTCATTATAATGGTTTGTAAAAAAATTAGAATTATCCTAAGCATATCCACCGGGAGTGTTGTAACCAAGAGTACAACAAGGCCCATTGTCGTGCACTACTTCCAGTTCGAGTCTTGCTCAAAGAGATGTTTTCAGGTTTTACCCCTAGGTACCTCTGTGCCAGAGCCGCCTCTACCTGCTCGTATCTAGACAGAGATATATTGCATGGAAAACTCACAAAATCTCTACAATACCAAAATTCTAGGAAATTCTTCTATACTAATCCTCAAGGTATATCTTAGAGTAATGTGCTCTAATCAAAGTTTATCTGAATCTAGTTTCAAAGTTTTTTACTGAACATCATCTAATACCAACTGTAACACCCCAACCCCAGTTACCCAGAGTTAGTTCATTATTACATAACATTGGCATGGTAAAAAAAATATCAAGTCTCAAAAGACCGATTATTTTAGTATCCTTGGAAACACTGGATATATTAATATGTTTTACATTACATTATAAAATGAAAACCCACAAAAACATTGTTTCTATATACCACACTCATATCCCCACATATTTTCCTTGACGGTCAGTCATAAAATACTTCTTCATCCTCAGAAAAATAAAAACAGAAGGGGGTGAGCTGAAACACCCAGTAAGGGTAAACAATATAGCTGAAACATTCATAAATATTCACAAATATTTAAGGAAATGTATACGAATAAAACAAAATCCTTTTAAACTTGATCTTCTTCATAATATGGAAACAATAAAATCAAAAAATTCCATTTACTTATTCCCAACGATATTCTACTAGTCGAATAATCACAGGCAATATCAATAGCAACTTTCATAATAATGGAATGCATAATTCCAAACTATCATAACCACATAGTCAAGGCCTTGTTCCAAGACTACAAAATAGATTTTGTCTAGGCCTTGTTCTAAGACACTAGATTGTCTAATGAGACCTACGGATGCATCAAGGAGCTATAATGGGCTCCACCCGTCCCTTATTAAGTCAAATTCATTCCTCATATGAAATGGTTTAAACATAACCTTAAAACTCCTATTTAAACTAGAATACAAAATGTCAATACTTTATACATAAACCATGAATGTTGTACAAATAACCCATTCAAATTCAAACATATCACAAAACCATAAATACAATATGGATGTTTTGTGTCATAATAAATCAACTTCAAATAAACTTAAAATCTATCAAAGAATGTAGACATAGATGAAATCAAAACTATTTGGGAGAAACATCTCTTTCTATTTTTAAATAATTTACAAGTAAAATAATTTTAGAAAAAAATTTCTATTTTGAAAATATTCTTATAAGCTTGTACAGGAATATTTGACGATGTTATAATGGCGGAAAATAACTACACCCTCCGTATAAGTTAAAAAGGAAAAACTTTCCTTAAATTTTCCGAAAAGGTTAAAAAGGATCTTATTTGTAAAACGACAGAAAGATTCGTTTATAAATATCTTATAAAAAGTCTAAAAGGGTATAAATGACTTTAACCCATTGTCTATTAAATAGTAAAAAGGTTTTGAAATACATTTATAAGAAACATGGATGTTGATGATAAAGAGGTCCCAGTAGATAATTACGTATAAATGACCTCGAATAATGAAGATATTGTAGAATTATCCCTTGCATTGTACTTTTACTTGGACAAGGGCATGTTAAAATCTTTTATAATAGTTAAATAATTGTCATTAAATTATAAATTAATGATATATATATATGATATCATATATTATCTTCCCATATTTCTTTATTAATAATATTTTAGAATTATCGTCGTTTCTAGTGTTAACTTAATAACTTTCTTTTATATGTTTTGTTACATAAGATATGATTTTTTGGATAGGATGTATCATATTTATATCCAGAATGATATGAATTCCTTAAACATTATTTTTAACCATCAAATTAAAATTAGTCTCGAAGGGATATGATGGGGAATGAATCTCATCGTGTTCGTGGAGATGGTAATCTGTACGTATGCACGAGCAACAATATCTTTCTTTTGATATTAAAATAGTATATAATTGGATGATATATCATATATAAAAAATCATTATCATGTTATATTTATTATTTACATCAGTTATACATCAATATTGTACCCATCCAAATAATACCGTATTGAATAAAAACTACAGTATGACGTGGAGGCGGTTAGTCGTACGTATGTACGTACAGTGAAATTTCATTCAAAGGATGGATAGAATAATGAATATAGACATAACATATTTATAATAACATCAATTTATATATAAGATACTGGATTTATTAATTTACAACGGAATCAACAAGTAAAGAAGAAGTTCAAGAAGAAAAGAACTTGAAAGAGATGATGAAATATTTACCTCTTCTTCAAGTTCTCCATTTTGATTTGATCAAAAGGGCTCCTTAGGTTAGCTTTTGGTCTAATGGAAGGAATCTAGGATGAAGGGAGTATAGTTGATAGGATATTTGGGCAAGGGTTGGGTGAGCCAAATGGAATTGAAGGTGTAAAATTAAGAGAAGCGAAAGTTCCATTTTATAAGAGAGGTGATGGTCACTTTAGGAAAAGCTTGAAATATTACTTTATAATAAAATCATTTTCAGTTTCTAATGACTCAAAAATAATTTATTTCTAGGATAAGGTACGCATGGGTCTAAATCCACTCAACCAATAGGTTTTAGACAGTTTTGGGTCACTATATTAACCATATTGTTTAGATTTAACTCTTTGTTAATTAGTTTTACATTTACCATGTCTCTTTGTATTTTTTATATTATATTGTTAATAAACATAATATAAACTTCCAAGAGCACCTAAAGTGGTTCATTAATGACATATATAATAATATTTAATCCCTTTGTCCGAAGCTCATATTTTTAGGAATATAATATCAATTAATAAGATAATATTTGTTTAAAAACTCTTTTATATCAATTTTGTCACTATTTGGTATTCTGTTATTGTTAAATTCATAACAACATTATTTCTTCAAAATAATTCATTTAATCAACATTAACATGTCATATTAACATATAAAATTAGTGTAATTTATTAAATGTCTCAAATTAGAATTATTTGGATATTTATAATATCAATTATTTAAATATTTAATTAATATGGTAATTACTGCATCGTCATTGTGTCATAAATAAATTAAATTATTTAATGTCTAAAAATCATAAATAAAATACCATTATGTAGGAAATATTTTTATATTTCTAATGAATATTTATAATCTAATTTATCTTATGTATAACCCTACATTAAAAATGATTTAGTTATTAAACACCGGTTTTTAGTCTTTTAACTTTTCTTTAAATAAAATAATAATAAATGCCCTAATCTATTCCATGTGGACCTAAAGGATCATATTTTATTCCTCAGGTTGTTTTTGGTATAATTACACTTATCCAATTGAATTAGGACATGTTTTAGGGTAATATTGTTATCATTTTTACATTTAATTACCCTATTTACTTTTAACCGTGGTAAATAAAAGTCAAAAGTTACTATTGATAAAAGAATTAGTTTCATCTTATTATACCACATTTTTTTACTGATATCAACCATGTCTCTAGGATTTTCGAAATTCAACTCATATAATTGGTAAAATTATGTTTTATGCAAATTTTCAAAAGCTCCTAGGAAATGGATAAAAGAAGGTTAAAAGTTTCAATAAATTTTTTATAAATCTAAACCAATTATAAAATAACACCAATGAATTAAATTGAACATATATAGGTATTATGTATCTATTTTTATCTAAAAGAAATTTAAATAAAATAAATAACTATTTAAATAAAAAGTCAGTTTTAAACAATAACTTAGTGTATTTCATTATTCATAAAAATTTGAAAGTTTTTAGAAATATACTAAAAATTCACCCTAAGTTAATTTTGAAATTCCGAATTAAAAAATGAATTATATTTTAATAAATTTAAAACATAGATGTTTTATTAAATAATATAAAATTAATTCCTGTGTCCAAACCAAAAGGCCTATTTTTAAGAAATAATAACTATCAAAAGATTGGCACTTGTTTATGTCCAATTTCAATGTGAAATTACTTCCAATGACCAAAATTGGATTAAATGGTAAAAATATAATCTAATTATACTTCAAAAACATTCAAATGTATAATTGAACACTATAAATTTATTTTCAGTTAAAATTTAGTATTTTAACTATTCACCCAAATATGAAAGTTATCAGAATAACACCGAAAATTTATTGAAACTAATTTTTTTTGTCCCAATTCGAAATTGGAATTTAATTTCAGTAAATTGAATATATAAAAGTGTAAAATAATTGTTTTAAAAAGGATTCTCCATTAAAGGGCAGTAAAATTGCATTTTTTGTAAAATACTTCTTTTATCTGAAAGAATGAATTTGTTCTTATATTATGTCTATGAAACACATAATATAGAATCTAAAGTTTTATAGAGTATATAAAATTCAGAATTTAGTTAATACTATTCATAACCACGTTTTGAAATGTGACTCATGGTGTGCTCGAACTCAGTGTTTCGTGTAGCACAAGTTATTGGATTACTTTGAAGAAATAATGTACTAGGAAATCTTAGGGTGTTACATGAAATGATTAATTTAATTTTCAAAATTTATTATAAATGAAGTCATAATTATAAAAATAGGATTTGAAATGGGAACATGAGTTATATTCATTAAAATAATGACAATAATTATATGAAATTATTTTTTTCAATCCAGGGTTTCAAGATTTATTTTTACAAGGGAAAAACCTGGATTTTGTGGTGCTTACATATTGGGGATTAACTAAAATCCTACATCCCAACATGATGCATATAGACCATGTGGTATTTTATTACATATAATTCAGTTCATTGTTACATTAACTTATTGTTATTAAGATATCAGTTGGAGAGTAACTTTTGGTCACAACATGCGTGTATTTATTCTCACTGACACACTAGTTAAGTAATCCTTTACCACTTTAAATTATCATTTTTGGTGGACCATTATATATATGGAGGCTATAGTGGGACTCAAATCATTATTTGTGTTGGAGTTTATAGTTTGAGTGATTGGATTTATTTTTAATATTCTAAATATAATGTGTGTTTATGTTCATATTATAAATTTTGTTTCTTTGTTATATCAATTTTATATTCACATGGATTTCATACTTATAAATTAATCATCTAGATTTTATTAGAGAAGTTACAATGTTCATTAATTGTGACTTAGTGGGAAAATTATCCCCAATTATTACTTTTGGTGCATATGATGATATCCGTCTACCCAAGGGGATTAGGAATGGCCCTCAGTTAATTAGTGGATAAGTTAAGGTGTTGGTTCAGATGAAAACACATTCCAGTTAATTAAATTGTAGTTATAAATATTGAGATAATTAGTTAAACATAAACATAAATAATCTTTAAAAAATTTTGTCTCAATAATGACTTATCATGTGGGATAATATTTTTGTATTATTTTTAATGTTTTTGTTATAATTTTAATGGATTTTATGATTTTATTAGATGAATCATGTAATCAAAATGAAATCTACACATTATTAATCTTTCAGGTTTCATTGATATATTATGTAAATTGAAATTATAATTGACACCTAACATTATTAAATTATGTTTTCTCTAATTTATTTTTATCATCAAGTATTACAGTTCATGAAGAAATGAGAATAATGTTATGGTTTAGGATTCATATAGAGAGATATTATTTAATCATGAGGATAAAAAGGTAGTTTATGTGTTAAATATTCCACAATGTATACCATATAGAGTATCGTTTACTTTTTCATTGGTATATAAGTTGTTAATGTTTCATATTGAATACAAATTACCTGAGGTTGATAGAATACATGATATAAGAACCATTATTCTTTGAAAAATTTATTATACAATCCTGGAGGCTAATCTTATTAAGGTGAGGTTTTCCATGTTGTTTATCATGTCATCAGTTGTGGTTAATTAAAAAATGGATTTTTCATTTTAATATTACGATTATTAAATTTCGGCCCCATATTACGATATAATGAGGTATTGAATAGTAAAAATAAATAAGAATCATATGGTAGTTTTAACTATTTAGATAATTGGAATGCAATGCGATCATTTATTTCAATGAATGGCATTTGATTTTTTTCATTTTTCTATTGACAATATACTTATTTAATTGGGAGAGTTTGTGTTGAATATATTATTTTATGATACTTCATTTCTCATGGTCACTCAATGTCTTTGAATATAGGATTATACGAGTATGAATATTTTATATGATATCGTTAATGGACACATGTATGGAGACCACTCCTTGTTTTACTAGAGTGGCACAAAATTTTTACTTGATACCACTCATTTTAAAAAATTATGAATTAGATAATTTTTGTTTTTTATTCTATAGAGTCATATATGGTGACACATTGGGGTTGTGTGAGTGGGTTTTATGTTTTTTTAAAATGTGTCTGTATAAAACATGAAGATATACTATAAACACATTTGTGATGATATCTAAAAATATTTTTTTATTTACTTCAATATGTTATTAAATATTATTTAACATATGATGTAAATGAATGATATCATTTATAATACATTTTTGGGAAGATATCCAATATTTTTTTGGATATGATTTAACAAGTTATTACCTATGATATAAGATAAGTAGAATATAAAAACCATTATAAGGAATTAGTGTTTGTGGGATATTAATATAAACATGTATTATAGATAGATACATGGAATTTTGGAATTAATAACATCATTTTTAGGAGTAACGTGGTGAAGTTCACCGTATCAAGGTTATTTTCACGGAAGTACATAATTTATAATATAATTCTTATTGGATATTAATTCTACCTACCAATAGATATCTTGACTATTTTATTATATAAAATGGCGATATTTAATTGAGTGTGAACATCCATATTAAATATTTACATATTAAAAAATATACTAAAATTTAATTGAAATTTATGATGTGATATTAAATTTTAAAACCTCTATGAAACAATATTATTATAAAAAAAAATCAATTTATGGTCTTTGGGGGTTCAAGTAGATTAATTAGATATTTATATAAATAGTTTAAATCCTTGTGAAATAATTATATTATGGTTCTATTAATTAATCTTTTAAATTCCTTGAATTAATCCGATCTTTTAATTATCATTTAATAAAAATATTTCTTGAATACTATAGATTGAAAAGAAATCCTTCTCTAGATTTAAGGTATTCATAATTTCCCATGTATACCTTAATTGGAGTGAGTTTTTTTCTTATTCTTATTTGTCTTCATTAACCATAATAAATATGAATAAGGAACATAGTTTAATCGAAAAATGGGATTTTATTTGTTTATGTATATTTTTTTGTTATAGAAGGCACCATAAACCTAACTTGTGCTTGTTATTTTGATTATGAATTCATGAATAATTTCTGATATATATATATATATATGTATATGTATTTAAAAAATACATTATAATGTTCCCAATGGATTGTGATAAAGGATGTTGTTTTTTTGTCAATAATTGACAAATCCCATACATAATTAGTGAATTTTAGAGTATCCAATGGTAGATTTATGTGCCTAATAGATTTAGGTATATTTAAGGATTTAAATATAGATTAGTGTAATTTTCATTAATATATTCAATTATTTATATAATGGGTTAATTTGTTTTGTCAAACTAACTACGAACTATAATAGATAAAATTAGATATGTTAAAATATGACGGGTTAAAGAGAGGACGTTATTGCATGGAGAATAAAATTATTCTGCAACCATGATATGAAGAATATTATTTTTACCATGAGAAAACAAAAGATATGAGTTGTGAATATAGTTTCGAGTAAAAAAAATTTCATGATATTACTATGGAAGAATGAACATTGAAAATTATCTATGAAGGTAATGAATTTTTTTAAATAAACTAATTACTTCAAATATATGAAATGATTAAGTAAAATTTATCATAAATGAAAATTGTTTCCAGAAATTATCTCTATATAATGAATATGGGGAACTACTTGTGAGTTAAAAATAATTAATAAATATAAGGAGTTATATTGATAATTAATCGTTGTTTTTTCAAGCATGAAGGCTAATATAAAATCTATATTTATACAAAATCATGATGAATGTATTGATGTTTTTAGTTTATAATAATGATAGATAGGTGTTATACTTATTTATTACTGAAAACAACAATACTAACAATATATATTTGATGACTTGGATTTGAAAAATAGTTATAGTAGTGGAATCTAAATTAAATTTATCAAATATTTTCTTATATGAATCATTTACATTATAGATCAGTTTTATAGGATTAATGATTTTTTCAATATTTCTTGACGTTATAAGAGATCATTTGAGATGGTTGAGGTTGAGTTTAAGTGGATAGATAACATTAGACATAATTGGAGAAATGGAAACATTGTTTTTGAATTATTTTTTTTTCTCTGTATGATAAAATTATAAAATCGAATATCTCTATAAGGAAAAATTCATATAAAATATGTTTCTTAGGTAGTTAAAATTTTTAAAAAATTATATGCATATAAAAAGAATCCATATATGTGTAAATAAAAAATTTAAAAGTGTATCTAAGAGTAATATAACACTCATGATAGATTAATCTAGATTTCATGTGAGTTTATTCTAAAATTTTCAAAGCCAATGAAGGTGTAGTTTGTGATCAGGTAAAAGGAGATATGAGGCTTTGTAAGAACTATCTAGAGTGTACAATTTTTATGTAAGATAAAATTAATCTCAGTATCATATAAGAATAAAATAACATATATGTGAGATATTTAATGAGGTACCATGAGATATTTTGAGTTAAATCCAAAGAAAATTTTATGGTTATTTAAATTAAAAATATTTAATATATTTATGGAGTTAATAATGCGTATTTCGGGAAAAAAAGATATTAAAAATAGAATTTTTGGACTATATTTTTTAATATTAGAGTTGGGATTTTATATGGTTATATTTTGATCAGTTTCAAACCTATGATCTTATTGTTTTTCATATGAGAAAAAAAATTTAAATATGAAAGCATTATCTACATTATCATATTCAGTTTATAAAGAAAATATTACTCAAAGATGATAAAAAAGAGGGAAATAGTGAGGTACATACTACTTTCTATAGAATACTCGTGGATACAAGGTTCTATAAAAATAATTAGAGTTATAGTAAGAGATTTTTACAACTGCTAGAATAGAATTCCTTGACAACAGGAGAGGTTATGTCAGTTGTTTGTCAAAATGATCATTATTTATTATTGAATAAGATAGACTTTAGTTTTTATAAATTTTTTTTTGATCTTTATAATGTTGATAAGGACTGATGATATGATACAACTACTAAATATCATATGGCTTTCGGGGTTCAGGTATAAGTATGATGATATAAATATAGATATTGATTAATATTAGATGTTATTAAATCAATTTTTCATCTAGTTTGATAACCACATATAAATAAGGGGGCTGATATATAAATAACCATTTGGGAGATATTAAAATAATGGTAAATGGTTATAGGGTTCAATTATGATATTGTCCCTTATCTATTGACTGTATTATATTAGTCTATATATATGTATCAAATTGAACCAAACGAAAATTGTATGTGGTCACTCTCATTGATTTCCAGAATTCAAAATATATCATCGCATGTTATCCCATTTATTTTTTTCCATATGGTGTATTTATATAGAGTGTATTTAAACAGATGCATTATTCATAATAGTTAAATAAGTTCAAATTAAAATAATTTGGTAACAAAAATATCCACAATGATTCACTCCTCATTATAAGTGTGGATTCATAGTTTATTATCCCATTTAATTAGAATCATAGTCGAGGTCCTACATCTAATTTTATTCTTGTGTTTTAAGGTGAGATATGTTTTTGAATATTATTTATATATCATAATATGTTGATTAGTTCTATAATGTTCTAGACCTGGGTTCCACTAAATAGGTTCCCCAAGACGGAAGGTCACATGGCCTTAGGCGCACCTCCTCATAGTTTAGAGGCTGCCGACTTGTAGTTAGGGTCTAAAAGTAATGTGGTGAGACTATACCCTCATTAACAGAGTATTCAACAATAGTTAAATAGAATAAATAGTTGAAAAAATATAATAACCAATGTACATGCATAAACAATTATCCCCTACATGGTATACAAACCATAGCCAATCGTAAAAATGACAAGTCCTGCTAATAGTGCTAAGTGAACAAAACCCAAAATAAATTCAAACACAAAAATCCCCAAAATGGCCCAAACCCGAAGTTCAAAACCTCATCCCTGCACATACCAATCCTAGATGAACTCATGAGTACTGTAACTTTTCTATTTTCCAAATCGAAAAACCTAAAATATGATCAGGTACCCAATGATAGCCCGAGTAGGGTGTGAGTACATCTCAATAGGCCATCACCAAAGATGTCTAAAAATGTATATTCTAATAGATAGTACATGCTGGTATGAAATAAATGACACGTAAACAAAATAAACATCAAGATCCATTATTTGAAAATGTTCTCTAGAATAATTATATGGATTGTTTCCAATTTTATTACCTATACCATCTTAATTACATAATTCACATTCATCATATGTTCAATGGAATGACCATAACCATGCATCTAAATTCATAAGGGAGACAAGCCATGTTCCATAACAAATTATTGATAAAAAATTTCACCATAAATAAATATCACTAACCCTATAGCCTCAGTCTAGGTAATTTTATCAAATACAACCATTAGGAGAAAAGGGCATTAGTCTGACTCCCCATACTATGCATTTTATGGTGGTGTTAGAGCATCAGACCAACCCTACCCATGGGAGGTTCCTATGACCTTTATCCCCCCACCAAGCCATGTGCATATGGATATATATATATATACATCCATTCACCACACAACCATATCACAAAAAAACACTACCAATACATATAAAAATCACAATCTATGTAAAACAACATGGGAATTATTATTATTCCATGACCCCTTAACACATAATTTTAACATTACTTATCCCTTTTAACAAAATTCGTATTCCCATGTCTTGATCACTAAGCATGTTCAATAATCACTTGGTACAATATCATTTCACACATTCATCAATTCCATTATGAAATTTCATTAAAAAATATTATCCATTACACATACCATTATCAATTAAGATATTCACTATTCATATGCACTAACTCCTTTAGGTATTACTAATAAAACTACTAAGCCTCGTACCACAATCCCAATTTAACCAAGTTAACTCTTTCCAATGCCATACCAAACTGCCCCTTAAGCCATTACCAAACATAGGAACATTTACAATATCATATTTTGACTTACATTAACTCTAGAAACATATTCAAGATGGAATCAAAATTATAACACAATGACCTGGAACTTATATAGCTAATTTATAGGCCCATAAAATTTTGGCGCACCCCATAGGTTTCCTTAAATGGGTCAATTAATCCTTGGTGCATCCCATGGAGACCATATAGTTTTCCATTTGTTCTTTAAACACCCATTATACGAATCCTAGCCATTGGGTTCAAAATCACAATAAGAAAAGACAAATAACAAATCCAAGCATGAAAAAACTACAACAAAACTTTGGGATATATCATGTCTACCGCCTACCTCAAACATGTAGATGGATTCCCTCTTAATCAGAGTCATTGGCCCTGATTTAAATATCCCTTAAAGCCTAAACATGGAGCTTTAATCCACAACTAAATGAAATAAAAATGAATTCGAGATGACCGAGAACCACCCTTGGAAGCTCTTGTATATCCATAGGGTTCAAAGGAGGAAATATGGGGTGAAAATTGGGTGAGGGTTTAAAAACTCATAATGGATTTGCTTTTCATCATTACAAGGCTGCATGGTTTACTCACACTATTTGACAAACTGTGCGCAAACCATGCATGAACCAGATTCCAAAGAAAATTGGGTTTCATGGTTTTTTGGGTAGGCCTAGACAATTTACAAACTGTGCTCCAATCCTATAGGAAGCCACTACCCAAAATCTATCCCACCTCACATGGTTTACATAATTGTGTTCCAAGCGTGTCATAATTGTTCTCCATGCACATGTTTTCATAATTTTCCCTTCTTTAATGTCCTGAACATGTGAGACACACCTGAGGCCCCACATACTCCCCAGAACCAATTATTTAACTAAAAAAAGAGATTAAAAGAAATCATAAACAAATGAATACATCCACGAATCCTACGATCATAAAAACTCCAAACCTAATGATGGATTATCCTCAAGATTCTATTCCAGAGAATTAGTGAGTTTCCAAAGAAAAGATACTTGGCCACTAAGCCCGAATATCTGATTCTCACTCCCTACATTCTTCTAGAAAATTTCCATGTGGCCTAAGAATTAGAAATAAGGGCAATTTCATTACTCACATATATTCTAATTATTGTCCACAATACGAACAAGATACTCCAAAAAGGACATATCAACCTCAAGATCAACAAGTCCTCCATCAGTCACATGGGATAGATTAGGCTGATACTATCGGAGTTGTGAAACATGAAAAACATCATACATCACACAATACCATTATGGAAGATCTAATCAGAATGCCACCAGTCTGACCCCCCCCACAATTATAAACATCCCCACATACCCAGATGTCATCTTTCCCTACATCCGAATTCGATAGAGACCCATCCTTAGAGACACCCTAATAATAACACAATCTCCCACCCTAATGTAATGTGGTCTATGATGCCAATCATCATTTCTCTTCTTCCTACTCTACAAAATTTAAATATTCTTATGAATCAATCGAACCTTATCTTACATAACGTTTATGAGAATCGGTTCTAACAGCTCAAAATACCATTCTTATAACCAACACAATAGATATTTACATAGTCTCTCATAGAGTTCCTCAAAAGGTTTGAGCTCAATCATATCCTGAAAATAATTCTTATAATAAAAATCACTGAGAAACGAGTGCTTCTACCTTGAACTACGGAAATCTAGAACATAGGATCTCAACATTCACTCTATTACCTAGATTGTTGTTTTTGATTTCCCTTCCATTTGTGGGTGATATGGTGTAATAAAAAACACATGATTTCCAAGAGCATTATGTATCCCCTACTAGATGTGTGATGTGAAAAACATATTAGAACCTGAAACTATGGTTCTCGGAACACCATGCATCCAAAATATATCATGAACATAAAAGTCACCCAACCAGTTGACTATGTAAGTTTCTAGGATCACAAATAAATGAGCCACTTTAGTTGGCCAATCCACAACCACCCATATTTCGTCATTCTTCAGTGGAATCCTCCAAAGTCCAACTATTAAGTCCATTATCACGTCATCCCACTTACACTCTTGATTAGGAAATAACTGTAACATCCCAGCTTGGGTTTGATGATCAACCTTCACCTGTTGAAACATATGTAATCATGATATAAAAAATGAAAATTATTTCTTTATTACCGACCACAAATAAACCCTATGAATTTTATGATACATCATAGTCAAACCAGGATGAACTTCCCAATTTGATGCATGGAACTTACACATCAACTCTTCTCACACACAAGTCGAAAACATGACATGTCCCTAGACATGAACGATTCTATCATCACTAAAATCCCAACTAGAAGGTGACTCCCCACCTTTATGACTCTCCCTCGTAGCCAAGCACTCAGGATCCACCTAGCTGACTCTATTTAACCGACTAAAATGAGAGTATTCAATTACTATAGGTGAAAGGGTTATTTTACCTTGTTCATCCAGTACATGTAGGTGTATATTAGTAAACCAGGTCATCATTCTCCACTTGGAGTAAGATTCCTGAACCACATGATTCTAAGTCTTTTGAATCAGAGCATCTACAACACTATTCCCTTTACCTAGTGTGAAAACAAATTCAAAATCAAAGGATTAAAGGTAGTCGACCCACCATCTCTATTGAAGATTCAAATCATGATGATATGAGATATAAATAAC
Organism: Viscum album; assembly: GCA_963277665.1. Lineage (NCBI taxonomy): Eukaryota > Viridiplantae > Streptophyta > Magnoliopsida > Santalales > Viscaceae > Viscum > Viscum album. The sequence continues at coordinate 668,631,225 of OY728167.1, read as the reverse complement.
ACTTTTATTATCATTAAACAGTATGAATCATTCTCCCAATAGATAATAACATAAAAACATTAAGGCAGAAACCGTAATAGTAAGATAAAATTATTGGTTAGGAAATTTCATTCATGAGGGCTCAACTATATTTACCATTAACCTACAACCTGATCATCCTGCATAAAAAATTCCCCAAGTCCAACACTGGATCAATAAAAAAACATGGTGTAACTCTTACTAGGTTTGGGTAAGATAAAAATAGATGTGGTAATCAACTATTTCATAAAATATTGAAAATATATATTTCTTGCCTCAGACCACTAAAATATAATACCATTATTTTTTAATCCTGAGAGTGGAACTGTAAAATGACATAAATCCCTAATTGTCCTTCAGTAATAATAAGACCAACCTAGGAAACAATGAACATCATAAAATTTCATTGGATTCTATATAGACACCACACCCATCACTTTCTCTGGATCCATTGACCCACATACATTAGAAATGATGTGCCCCCTAAAATTAACAATATAAATCTACAACTGATATTTTGAAAGCCTAGTGTAAAGCCTATTCTCTATTTGTGTTCTCAGAAAGATGTCATGTTGTTTTTCATGATCGTCAAGAGTTTGTGAGTACACAAAGAATTCATCAACCAATACAACAAAAAATTGATCCAGATGTAGGTAAAATATCTAGTTCATTATGGAAATAAACAAAACTGGCGCATTGATCAACCCGAATGACATCACCACAAACTCGTACAACACATAACTACATTGGAAAGCTATCTGCCCTATATTAGAAGTAATAAAATTCAACTGGTGGTATCCCAATCTCAAATTGATCATGGATAACATCAAGGAACCCTCTATATTGTCCAATAGTTCATCAATTTTGGGAAGTGGGTATTGGTATTTAACTATCATCAGATTCATCTTTATATATTCAACACAGAACCTCAATGACCCATCTTCTTTCATAGAAAATGGAATGGGTGAACCCCATGGAGACAAACTAGGATGGATGAATCCATTTTTCTCCAAAACTTCTAGATGAACCTTTAGTTCCTAGATTTCATCTGGTGCCATTAAAAATATTGGAATGGAAATTTTTTTGGCCCATTGTAGAAAAACTATTGTAAAAAAACATCCCTCTCAGGTGGTGGTCCCGAGAAACCATCTGGAAACACATCTTGAAACTGATCCACCAATGGTTGAAATACATGTTGTTTCATATCTCCATCATCAGGAATAAGGCATTCCACTTGAGTTGTGATTTCCCTTAGTTGTTGGAAAAATGTTCTTGCACAGCCAACTCGAACATCCCGATAACCAAAAAGGACATACGTATCACTTCTAAGAGATGTGAACATTATCCAACATCAATAGCAGTCGATATGGTATTGATATATAACCAACAGGTCTATACACAAAACCGAGTCAAAATTGGACATCACAACGAAAAATTGATTTTATAGGAAATGATCACCACCAACACCTATAAAAACCCCCTTACACTGCCTGATACCCACATATCACACCCCCAATATATTTTCAAGCGACGTAACCCCACATTCCCTCTCCATGGATTTTACCAACACAACTACAAACATTGCAGAGATAAAACTGTGTGTAGTACCTATGCTAAATAGGGAATTAGAGTGTGTGGAAGCTACATGAATTGTACCTAGAATAATAGCTGGCTCAGCCTCACCACCTCTATGTGTAGACTGAACTACCTAAATCCATAATGTCCCTATTCCCTTGGCTCCTGCCTAATTACCCATTAATACACTACCCTGTTGTGGTGGATAATATCAATCTAGGTTACAACGTACACCAACCTTACCGGTATGGACAATGGAGCTCCAACTGTCTTCCTGGAATATGGTAACAAACCCCAAACCTAGACCATGTACTGGCCTCTATAAACTATCAATTTTATACTATCCTAGGTTCCTACATAACCTCTACACATGACCAAATCATACGTATTATCTTCACTCGATTGGTGGTCGAGAACACTGAATCCACATGCGTCGCATGCTTCTACATTGATAGTAGAAAACATAGTCACTAAACTGAGGGACTGGTTACTTTTTTCTTTTTTTTTCCCACCACTGCCCTAGTGTAAATTCTCAAAATTGCAGTTCCTACTATTAGAATCCATGCTACATGAATGACCCACTATATTTACATGACTACATACAGATGACTCTTTGAGGTCTCTTTATTAGAGGAGGGAATGATCCATCACCTCATCAAACATCTTCGACATATATATATTTACTTGGTATTTGATCTCATGTTGATTTCCATATAATAATTGTCTTTCCATAGCTACCACATCTCCAAATCACGTTGGAATAAGACATTTTATGTCTATGAAATGACCTTTTTACTCAATCATTGACATAACCCCCTGAGCTAGCCTCATGTACTCTGCAGATTTGTCATCCCTCAATGTTTTTGGATAGTACTATTCTAGAATATTTTCCTAAAATATTTTCCACAACTCTCCATCTACTAACTCGGTTTTAACTAGGATATCCCACCAGTGCTTTACCTTACCCATAAACATAAAGGTTTCCAACATAACATGCGTCTAGAAAAGAGTCTCTATATGATCAAGAATTTTTTTGATAGAATCCATCACGAACTCTGTTGCCTCTAGCCCAACCTCTCTAATAAAGGTCATAGGGTGATACAGTGGAAACTCTCTAGTCAAATTGAACATACACAGTGTAACCCACGCTATACCCCATTCCATCATCCTCATCAAAAAATTAGTGGGGTTATCATGTAACTTGTCTTCCCTATTATCTTGAACCACTTGATCTTCTTACTCCACTATTAGTGGAGAATTCTCTGCAATTTCCTCCTATCACCAAACTGAAAGACGTATTTGTTGTGGAATTTCTCTAAATTTCCAAAAATGAACTTTAGAACACATACCATAAATCATTCCAAAAATATAAAGGAGGTCTCACCCCTATCCATAGAAACCCATTTCGCTTACACCACCCAACGAGCCTTATCATACCCATAACACTACCCATGACCATCTCTACTAAGGACTATAGTTAACATGGGGAAATAACTCACATGGTTATAATCCATACATTCTAAAACATTTAAATACTACTATCATTTTACAACTTAAATAAATTTTTAATTCCCTTGTCACACTTCATTGGGAATAATTCCTTATTTCTTATTACAAACGTTTCATCACTTCATCAGACACCATTTTCATCCTTTTCAAGAAATCAAATGCATCCTACTATCTATTTACCACACACTTGTCCTCGGTGTGTGCATTTTATGATTCATGTCACTTGTATAATTTGGTTCTTAGAAGGATGAATGACTACAAAACCTCATGAAATTATGTTCACAAGAAAAAAACATAAAAATCATCACAACACATAACAAGTGCATCACCCAATGGTGAAATATCAAAAAATGTAACAATGCACAACAAGAACAACAATTCCAACCCTGGGTGACATAGGTTTTCTGAAGTACTTGGGTTAACTAATCAGAAGAACAATCTCATTTCCATGTCTTGAGACCTTCCTTAAGGTCCTATATACCATTCCCAAATAGTACGTCATAGAAAAGGCCCCACTAATACCACATTGTAACATTCCCAACTTGGGTGCCACTAAATTGGATCCCCAATCCGGGTTTTCACATAAGATTTAGCACACCTAATAATAGTGCTAAGTGGGAAAAACCAAAAAATAACCAATTTAAATTCATAACCAACTATCTTCAAAATGGGGTACAAACCACAAACAACAGAAAACATTTCATGCCCTACTAATATGGATAAGTGAAAACCCCCCAAAATAAAGTCCAAAACCAGAATCCCCAAAACAGTCTTGACTCCTTCTCTGCAACCTCAACCACACAAATCCCATACCTTACTCAACTCCTGAGTGTGGGGCATTTTCTATTTTCTTGACCTCCAATCCTGAAATATTCTTGGTTACCCAACGGTAGACCAACCAAGGTCTGAGTACAAATTTTTAGGCCACCACCAATGATTTATAAAAATATCTACTCTAACAAATAGTTCATGAAAGTATGAAATAAATGGAATGTAAATAAATGGAAATTTAGGAGCCATTAGTTGACAAGGTTCACCAGAATCATTCCTAGAATTTTTTCCAGTTTCATTACATATAACATATTCATTATTTAATTCACTTTCATCATATGTTCAATGGAATTTGAATATTCATCTATCTAAAATCATAATGGATACAAGTTAGGTTTCCTAACTCATTAGGGATAATACATTTTAAAATCAGTAAATCTCACTTACCCTGGAGCCTCAGTCCAGGTATTTTCATAATATTTAACCATTAAGGGCATATATCATAATTAAGACTCCCAACCCATGAATTACTGGTTGGGGATATTGCATCAGTCCAACCCAACCCATGGGAGGAGCCTCAGTCTTTTATCCCACCACCATGAAATTGGAATGTGCATGTAATATATATATATATCCATTCACAACAAAACTATATAATATCAAAAAAAACCAATACATGTGACAATAATAATCTAAGAAAAAGAACAACTGGAATTAATATTATTCCTTGACCAGTTTGGACATTTTTCATTTACATTACTTTGCCCATTTAGCCCAATTATATTTCCCATGCCTAGCTCAATAAGAATATTAAATATCTCTTTTGTATGATCTCAGTTCACACATTCATAAAATCCCTTATAAAATCCATTTATCATATTCTTCATTTAACATACCATTAACAAATATCATATTCACCATTCATATGAACTCACTTCCTTATTAATTACTAATAAAACCCATAATACTCATGCCACAATCCCCAATTAACCAAATTAACACTCTCTGGTGCTATACAAAACAACCCCTTAAGTCATGTCCATACCTAGCCATATTACCAGTATCCCATTTTTACTTCCATTAACCACACTAACATACTCAAAAAAGGGATATTCATTATCACACAACAACCTATCACTTACTTATTTAATTTCTATGACCCAAAAATTTTAGTGCACCCCATGGTTTCCCTTTAATGGGACAAACATCCTCGGTGTGTACCATGGGGACCCTGCGGGTTTCCATTCATCATTTAAACACCCATTATACCAAACCTTACTAAAGAGTTCAAAATAAAAAAAATAAATGACAAATAAAAAAGTCGAAAATACACAAATATACAATGAAACTATGGGATATAACTTATAGAAAACCTTTCTAATTTTTGTTGATGGATGACCACATAATTGTAACCATTGGTCTTTTTTCAACCACCCCTTTAAGACTCAACTCAGAGCTTCGACCCGCAACTGGAAGAACTCAAAATGACCAAGAGATGAATGAGAAACTCCCTTGGAAGCTCTTGGAAGATATTTTTTGTCACTAGCGTTCAAAGAGGAAATGAGGGGTGAATACCAGTTGAGGGTTTAAAATTCCATAATGGAATTTTTATAATTTTTCTCAAATTTACATGACGAAGTGGTTTACCTGCATGGTTTGATAAACGATGTGAAAACCATGCACAAGCCACCGTCAAAGGAAAAGTGGGTCTCTTAGTTACCTGGGGATGTTCAAATGGTTTATAAACCGTTATCCAACCATGTAGAATACCAGTACCCAAAATCAATCCCTGTATGCACGGTTTACTTAACAATGGGCCAATAGTGCACCCTATATAGTTTGGCCCAGTTTTCCCTTTTTTCATGTCCTGGACCACTAAACACTCCCAATGTATAACATACTACACCAGAAAACATCATTAACCGAAACAAATATATTGAAAGAACAATTTAAAAAATTACACACCTACATGATTTTTGTGATCATACATGTTATCGATCAATGAAAATATGGACATTATATTCATTAAAACCATGAATAATAGAAATAATATTAAAGAAAATGATATAATGAAAATATAATATATGATAATAAAATAACAGAATTCATAATAAACTAAATGTAATCGATGTAGTGAAATTATTTTTATACATATTGATAATTTTCCCTTTAATAGATCTAGTTCAAACTGTGATCAATACTCATCAATGTAATCACACGGTCTCTTTTATCTGGAAATTATGAATTACATGAAAATTTTTCACATAGAATAGTTCACTATTATATTTCATTTTAATAATGGACTTCTAGATAAAACAACATAGTTGGAGATATAGTGATATGAATTTGAAAATGCATTGGCAGACAAGATGATAATGTAGAAAAATATATTCAATGATATTGAAATTGAGGAATTAAACTCCTTAAAAATATATAAAAACACTCCTTGGTAGAAGAAGAATTGAAATAATAAACTAATGAGGGGATTGAGTCATTAAAAAAATTTGAGTACAGGATTTGAGAGTAAGAAGAAACAATATAGGATACTAGTGATATCATTAATGCTTAATTATATAAAATAAAAATGATAATAGTGTTTCTAATGATTTATATGAAATGTGTCTAATACATGAATATCATGAAAGGAATGTGGAGATAATAAAAAAATAATGGGATGAAAGAGTATTCTGAATTTAATATGATAAAAACAATGTTAATCTAAATTGTCTTGAACATGAACTCGTGATTAGAAATCTAGAAGTATTTTATGTTTAATCATCCCATTAATATGATATAAGTTGTGAAATTATCAGGATACCTAATGAGTGTATTAATATTTAAATAATATCATTATATTAATAAAAAGAGTTTCAAATTTCATCATGATATATCTAATATAGGATGAAAATAATAGATGTTTTACAAACAAGGACACCCCAACTGGATGATGAATGGCGGGTTTCCCCAATTTATACTTATAATTATACTTGACTATTTTAAATTTCATGCATTATCCTTTTTTTAATTTTTTAAAGTGTTTAGTCTATTTTAAAATTTCATTACAATACACCCTCACAGAATCTCAAGATCAAATGAAGAAATTAAAATAATTCATGGGACCCAAATATTTTTCTTCCTTCACCTCAATATTGTAATCATAGGAAAATACATTGATGACATGTCAATGTAATAAAAGGTTATACTACCCACATAATATATTTAATAATTTTTGGAAAGAAACATTTTCATTCCTAGAGATAGTACATTTTTATCTTCTATATACATTTCTTTAGTGAAATTCAAGTCAATTTATAGATATGGGGGTTTCTCTATGGTTATAATTGTGATCTTGGATCTATATATCTTAATGTTCAAATAGATTATTTGTTGTCCTCCATACATTATTCTCTGATAATATTTATTTCAGAAGGGTTAAACTATTTGTAGTGGGGTGAACATTTTGTCTTCTACAACAATAGTATAAATATTCCTTTAGATGATGATGATTGAAAACTGGATATATCATGATTTAATTCTAACATAATAACCAGATACAATGATGAGATAGCCTCATAGTAGCTTCACATATCACACTCATGAAGGTTTGGGTCTTCCCGTAGGATTCGTTTCCCTTCCCCCTTTAGTCTATCCTAATCTTGAAGATGGCCTCTTATGGATCAGCACAGCCTCGGCATAACTTGGTGATGGCGTGGCACGGTGGGGCTCTAGCGTTGATCTGTCTATGACTTCCATAACAAAATTCACATCTCGGTTTGGCATGGTTTGACCTTTTGGCATTGACATGGCTCGCCATGAATCTAACGTCTCAGCTGAGACATGCGCAACTCAGTCAAGTCGACATGCTTCTATTGTGGATTGGTGTAGATCTGGCTTCTCGGTTGTGACGATGCACTTCTGGTGTGTTGACTGAAGTGGCTCATTTGTGTCGATGTGCTCGGAGATGAATGGATTCTCGGGTTGGTTCAGAGTTTCTATGTGTTTTTTGATGGCTCTATGATTTTGTGATGTACATGAAATGTTTGATTGGTTATAAAATTGGTGATCTGTGGGTTTCTATGGTTCGGTCGTTTAGGAGGATTTTTGTTTTTGGTTGGACTTGACAATGATTCATCATAGGGGTTTTGTGTGTGTAATGGTTTTGATATATATTTTGGCCTACAGTCTGTAGTTCAAGGGTCCATGTTTCTAGATTATCTTCAGAGACTACTCCAGAAGAGGTTTAAAACTGAAGGTTTTCACCAAACTTATGTGATTAAGATTTGGATGTTTGTGAGGGTATGGCCTTGGCCATCAGTATCAGCTCTTTTTTTTACATGATAGTTTACCATGTATAATTGGAAAGGTGGAAACTAGACTTAATGTTGTTTATGGTGGGTTGGGGCCTTCCTTTTTGGATTGATCTAGTTATTTTTATTTTATACCTTTGGGAATGTTTTGATTTATTAATTCATTGAAGTCATGTTTTTTTACCCCTCATCCTTTGAAAGGGGACTTTTGATAATAAAAAAATCTATTTTTAGTTTGTCAATAAACAGATACAACAGTATAATTCATTATTATTATTCTTCTTTTCTTTTAGAAATAGATAATGTAATTTATCCATAAAATATCATTCTACCTATCTATTAAAAACTAGATATATAATATTCCATTACACCTTGCAAAACTACAATGATAATAGTTTTCAAATATTACATGAATATAACCCCTTAATCACAGGGTTGGGGAAAATTCTATCATCTCTACTTTTCATGATTACTCAAGGTGTGAATTAATAACATACTCTCTATTTTCTATAATTATTAATATATATATATTTATTCAATTTCTCATAGAATAACTTGAGGAAATAACTTCCACATTATTGCATATGGATACCCCATTACGCCCACACATAGATATCATCCATTTAAAACCATTCATATTATTTATGATATCCTTCAAATATCAAGAATTTTTTTTAAAAAAAAATTCAAAAATACTATCATACCTTTCTAACCATGTAATAAATACTAGTTTATGATTAATAACATGCATTTTAATATTATTCTTCTAAAATAAAAATATTCCTACATGCGAATTTCATAGTTAGTAGTTCATCAATATTTTCACAATCCACAATAGTTAACGCTCTTCCAAATAATGTGCATAAACCTAATTCCATCCTAGATTTAGTATTAAAATACTTGATATTGGTTTTGGTGTGAAACATATAAAAACAACCAAAAATGATAAACCCCTATGATCATCTTGGATATGTTATGTATTATTCATTAATAAATATCGTCAAACAAAATTATATTACATATCACATAATTAACATATGAATCTCTAAAAAACTTATTAATGGCCATTTTTATCTTTCGAGAACCATACACAAAAATAAAAATAAATTACATATAATGGGACCTGTCTTCCGTTAACTATATCATATTTATCCCCAATATATATTACCCAACCAGTAATGTATTATACTTATCACTTGTGTAAAATCCCGGTTCTAGGTGCCGCCTAATGTTGAAACGTAACCGGTTTCTCACAGAAACTCAAGCACATTTACCCAAACAAAAGCTACTTCTGACTAGCAGTGAGGGCCATAATGTGAGAATAGGGAAATTATGCCCTCATTTGTTGAATATACACATCAATAATCATGTAGTAATCAAAATCAAAATAAGTAATACAATACAAAAAAAGTAAACAGTGGAAGAATGATAATAATATAACAATTGGAGAATATATAAATTATGCATGTCACACGTGTCTAGGAAACCATCCAAATTAGTCACTATAATTTAAATACAATATTAAAACCAAAGTACAAAAAAATTTTAAACTCCATCGTCATCGCATGCCTCAGATTGGCCCCATGCTCTCCAGCTCCAACAACAATCATGTACCAAAGGAAGAATTGTCATTTAACTTATCTATACTTATAACCATATAATTAATTTGGGTCCAAAATCATGACCCAAACATGGTGTGAGATGAATCAAATTAGGAAAACATCAAATGATATGTTCCTAAATTTTAAGAAATATATATTTACCAGGTAATATGCAATAATGAAGAAATAAACTAGGAAGTACTCAAAAAGTAAACAATCCTACAGTTTTCAATTACATTTATTTATTTTTATTATTCCTCCTATCAAATCATGTAAACTATGGGATCTAGCCTATGCTCTGTATCCTTTGTATAATAGTAACAATATATGTGTCAGAATACTATATAAACAAACAAGTATGACCGTGTAAAAGCTTGTGATTTCTCTTGGAAGAATCATTAAATTCATTTCATAATGACCCTATTAAAATGTTCTAACAGTCTAATCCCCAAGGTCCAACATAACAACAATTCATTTAATAATGTCCATCTGGTTATATCTCACCATCCAACCCCTTTGGTCTACATTAGCACTAAAAATCAACAAACGACCACCTGGGAAGCTCACACGGTCAATACGCCTTATTCAAAATAGCATCAATTCATTTAATAATGACCCTCTGGGTAGCTTTCATGGTCTAACCCCTCTGGTGTATGATGACATGGCAACACTCATAGTCTATACCTCTAGGTCAACATAACAACAATTAATACATAAATTAACCTACTTCAGCAATCCCTCATAGTAAAATTTCTCTTGGTCAGACTTTCATAATGAAAATCACATGCATTTTATATAATCAATTACTCCATCCTAAAAGTATGAGGCATAGAAAACAAGGAAATCCAAATAGGAATTCTAGACTAAATTTCCATAATCAATAAAATAATGGAAACACACCCATAATCAAGTTATAAAACCTTAGGATTAAGTAATTACCCATTTATAAATCTACCAAACCATGAAAGTTAATAAACATGGTATAATTCCAAACATAGAAAACCCAAAACGTGGGTATACTAAAAATTTAGCATATGTAATCCAAATACATCCAACAAAAGGATCAAACCACCTACCTTGATGTATTAAGGTCAAAACTCTTGAACATCAACCCTTGAATCTGCCTAAAATGATGTAGATCTACAAAAAGGTGAAAAATTATCAACCATGAATAACCCATGAGAGAAGAGGAATCATGAATAGGGTATCTAGGGAAATTGAGAACTCACAAGTGGGATTCCAAAGTACACAACGACTTCTCATTCCGAGCTCATATAGAGTATCAGTAGGGGTTTGAACATCAAGGCCGTCTCATCGCTCTCCTGTATGAAACACTGAGAGGAGAAGATGATTCTGGACATGAGATGAGACCCTGCACTGATATATCAATGAAAAAGAAGAGTACAAGGCATGTTAATTAAATGTACACATCATGTATTTGCCTCAACTTGCACCCTCTTTAGGTGGTTTTCCTGGTAACCTACAAGACCATGTACTCAATCGTTACACAGTCAGTACACTACTATACGTGGAAGGTGGGTACAAGGTGTGTACTCAAAAGTACACATCATGTACAGTGAAAATTTCCAATTTCATCATTTTTCTTAAAACAACTACCCAAAATAAAGCTCTTTACCTGAAATAATGATTAGATTTATAACAAACATCCCCCCTTAATGAAATTCGTCCCTAAATTGACCTTCCAAGTGTGGTGAAGAAGAATCTAAGAACAAATCTGGCCACTATGATCGTACATCAACCTACATCTGCCAAGTCTCATCATATACTCGCCCTTTATTCCATAGCACCCATAGTAGAGAAACAGACTATCCATGGAGAACCTTCATGATGTGATCCACAATCTCAATAGGGTACTCCTCGAAGGATGCATCCACCTCCTACTCAAACTTTTTTTGATGGAAAACATGAGACGAGTCTAAAATGTAACGTCGTAGCTAGGAAACATTTTAAATGTTATTCATAGCCCAATACCTCTGAGGTAACTACAATCAATATTCAATCATCCTTGTTCTTTCCAAAACATCAAATAGATCAACATATCTCAGTGAAAGCTTCCCTTATCTCATAATCCTCCTTTGTCCCTACCTCAGTGTGATATGTAGAAAAGCCTCATCTCTAAACTGGAACTCCAGATGTTTTCTCCATCGATCAACATAATATTTCTACTGAGATTGTACAGTATGCGTCCCCTTCTAAATCAACCCCACAAGATCAATTGTCTCTAGGATAGGATGAGGTCCCAACATAACTACATCTTCTACCTCCAGCCATCACATGGGGGATTGGCATGGCCTACCCTACAAATCATCATAATGTGCCATCTAAATCGTCACCTGAAACTATTATTGTAGGAAAAATCCCCTAGGGGAATGTGTATCTCCCAAGATCCCCCAAACTCATGGACTCATGATCAAAGAATGTCCTTAAAAATTGGAATCTTGTTCTCTGACTAGTCATATGTCTGGCGGTGGTAAGTTGTACTCAGAATTACATGTGTACCTACATCCCTCTGTAGTCCCATCAAGACTGAAGAAGTAATTCATGTGTCCCTTTCTGAAATGATAGAGTGCAGAACCTAATGAAAATGTGAAATCAATTAGATATACATCCCTCCAATCTCATCAAAACTGATGGTTTCCTTTTTTGAAAAGAAATGTTCAACCTTCATGAGTCTATCAACAAAAACCCAAACCGAATCATTCCCTTGAGGTGAAATCATTAAAATTGTCACGAAATCTATCATGACATCATTCCACTTACACTTGGGATTGGGTAACTGCTATAAAATCCATACCGATTTCTGATTCTCTGCCTTCACCTACTGACAGGTGGAACATATCATGAAAAAAATCAATATCCCTCTTCATACATGGCCACCAATACGAATAGTTTAGATATTGATACATCTTGGTGACTCCAGGATGAACTACCCAAACTGAGGAATGAAAATTTTGCATCAACTCCTCACATATGTCTGCTAACACCCATATGCGTCCATGAAAATACAAGAGCGCAAATTTTCCTATGGTCGACCCTAATGTAGAGTCCTCTACAGAAACACTCTTCAGTAGGACTTGGACTTCAAAATCTGATAGTTTCCTCATTCCCACTCGATCTAGTAAATTAGAGGTAAACACTATAACATAAACAAACATCTGCCCATGTCTATCGTGCAACTCCAAATGTATCTCAGAGAATAGAGCCATATGCTTCAACTCACAACTGGTCTCACGAACTACCTGTATTTGAGTCCTCCTGCTCAACAAATCTGCCACTACGTTGTGTTTCCCAAGCATGTTTCCAAGATCAAAGTCAAAAGGCTAAAGGTACTCAACCGAACATCGCTACCTAAAATTAATATCTTGCTGAGTAATGATATATTTGAGGCTCTTGTGGTTAGTGTAAACCACAAAATGCTCTCCTAAAAGATAATGTCCCCAACAGCGTAAATCATGAACATCTTTAGCTAACTCTTGATCAAGCATCAGGTGGATCCTCTCATGTGGACTCAACTATCAAGACTCATATGCAAAAACTCCTTCCCCATGCATAATAACTTCTCCCATCCCGATACCAGATGCATCACAGTAAGCGGTATAAATCATGCTCTACTTATGAAAAATTGGTATCGATGGTTAAGTCAATCTCTTATTCAGCTCTTGAAAGGATGAATCACATGAATCTATCCACAATTACTTTGCACCCTACTTAGTTAGGTCTTTTAGTGGTGCTGATAAGCTTGAAAAGTCCTGAATGAAGAGCATGTATTAACCAAAAATCCCATGAAAAATCTTTACCTCAAAGAAGTTCATCAGCTGCTCCCAAAAATATATTTCTCTCACTTTCTCTGGGTCTTTTGATACTTTTGTCTCTAAGATTACATGACCCAACAAGTGAATCTGGTCGATCTAAAAGTTTCTCTTTGAGAGATTATCATGTAATTGACTCTCTCTCAGTGTACTCAATATGATATCCAGATTTATGGCACAATCATGTTGAATGTGGGAGTACAAAAAGATAACATCCACAATGACTACCACAAATAATCTATTCAAGGATGAAATTCTCGATTCTTTAGTGCCATAAAAACTGCTTGCGCATTCGTGAGACCGAACGGGATAACCAAATACTCATATAGACCATACCTTCTCCGAAAGTCTATTAGAGGTATATTTGATGGTATAATGTGCAACTGATGAAAATACGATCTCATTTCAATCATTTAGAAAACATGAGATCAATGAAGCTAATCAAACAGATCATCAATCCTCAGCCAAGGATATCGGTTCATAACTATCAACTGGTTCAACATCAGATAATCCACACATTGTCTGAGGGTACCGTACACCTTATTTGAAAAAAGGACTGGAAAAAATGAAGGAAAATACTGGGTCAGATAAAAACATTTTCTTAAAACTCCTCTAACTTATTCTTGAGCTCCAATAGCTCTGGTGTAGCCATCTTATATGGAGGAATAGAGATCAATGCCACTCCTCGTACAAGATCAATAGTGAAATCAACCTCACTCTCTCTAGAAGTAAATTGGAAATGTCCACTGGAAAAACATCACTGAAATGATCCACCACTGGATGAAAAGTCCATCTGTGATGCCCCTGGTCATCTAGTTATAAACTAGAAATATGGTTTTTAATTACTCCCATCAGATGATGCTCGAGTAAATCTCTTCTTTCATTGATATTGTATTCTCCCTTTTGTAAAAAAGACCTACCCTCTAGTGACATGAAACTCACCCTACGACGATAGCATTGAAAGAAGTCCTAGAAAAAGTCAAACCAGTCCACTTTGAGAATGACATAAAATCCTATACTACCTAGGACATAGAAGTCCTATAATAAGTGACACCCACAAAACACAAGAGGGCACTCCTTGCACGGACGTACACATGTCATCCTAATCCCTAACAGAGTGTCTAGAATCATAACATCCTCAAATGTATTGATAAATAGACCATGTATCTCCACTATTGAAACAAATATAAAACTATGGGAATTGCATATATTAAAAAGAGTAGAATATAAAACTGAGACAACTAGAATCATACCTCTAACTGTAGAGGATCTGGGATCCGTATCTTGCTAGGTTTTCTCCATCACAGAGGCCTTCCCCCTACCGCGGCCATGCGACCCTATCCAGCTACCAGGAGCGGATCCACTATGCGGTTGCTGAAAACCTATCATCTTTCTACCACAGTCATGAACTCCTCCTAAACCTGAATGGCTTGACAAACACTAGTTCCCTGAATTATGTGAAAATAATGGTCCTCCTCCTAAACATGGAGTCATAACAAAACCCCTATCACTCACTGGTGATGAGAATATCCAAAAAAGGCTGAATATGGCCCATCTTTCAGCAAGATCATCACTCAACTGGGTTCTTCAGGTAATGTGGTATCTTAATCCCACTATTCTCTCATGGGTAGAATACCACCTGGCTACCTGATGACAAATCATGTGAAATCTCCCTTCAACACTTCATGCTCTCTGCCGTAGGACTACCAACCCTGTATGTTGATCCTCCCGGGATCGCAGCTGCAAACTCCCTCATATTTTTCATGGTAATCAATTCCTGGTTCACTATATCCATCACCGATGTTATCCAAAAAACATTCACCTGTTATTGGATGTCATACCTGAGACCATCCTCAAATCAAATAGAGAGTGATAAATTGTCACCTCTCAAAACTGGTGTGTTGCAATGATTCTCTATAAATAGGGAAGAGTAATCCATCACAGAAAGATCAACCTGATATAAAGGCATGAACTCTCATGCTCAGTCATACCTCAATGTATTAGGGTAGAAGTAATCCTAGAGTGTTCAATGAAACTCTTCCCATGTCATATCTCTATGATGTCCTACCTCTGAGATAACATCCCACCATCACATGGCTGAATCACGTAACATGTAAGTCGCGAGATTCACCCTCCTCTCAAAGGAATCTCCATATTCTCGAAGATAGAAAGTATGGAATCCAACCATGACTCGGCAACATGTGGACCTCCAACCCCTAAAAATGTGGGAGGATGTTGCTGCTGGAACACCCTCCTCAACAATTCCATATTTGGGGTAGGGTGCGGTGCTCCCTGGAATGTCTGCATCATCCACATAAAGCCTTCATGGAACTATGCATCAGCACCAGTGTCCGTTATAACAGGTGGTTCTAAGAAGAGCATGATGATAGGATGTGATGGTTGCCCATGATCTACCATTTCTGATATTTGATCATCACCCAGTACCTAGCACACAACCAGAGGGTGTCTTTGTGGAATGAATCTACATGTTCAAGCACACACCTTAGTTCATGATCATCAAGGACAACAAATTAAAAGTTCAAGAAGGGAATAAGAGAAGAAGAAATACAGTTTTTAAAAAAATGGGTTACACAGTGTGTTCCCTTAATCCTTGACATGCGCATGCACCTCTTCCAAACTAGTTAAGTAACACCCTATACACACAACGTGTTCATCATCAAACCTGTCATGTACTTCAATTTTATGTCCGACCCAATTTATTCTACCCAGATTGCACTATACGGGTCTGTCCAGGTGTTACACTAACGACATGTTCACCACATACATGACAAGTACTACTTATATTCTATCCACCCACTTCTTTAGTCACACAGTCAGATACATGGTTAATCACCAAACAATGTGTTCAATCAAGACACGGTGTGTACTGACCGAATTTCATCCACCTGTGTCGTTAGTCACACGGCCGGATACATGGACTCTACAACACAGTGTGTACTTATAGTACACGGACTGTTCTTCCAAACATTTATCAACCTCGTGTCTCTACTAAAACAGTCATTCACATAGTCAAATACTACATGACGTGTACATATGGTACACGGTGTGTACATAAGAAAAGTTGTTTCCTTTAGAATAGAAGAACACATGGTGTGTGTTTATAACAACGCATGTCGTGTTGTATGGGATTCTGTATTATAGGCCTCTAAAACATATCTGTAACCCTTAAAAACAAAACATTTTGTCCAATTCATGGAAGCTTTTGACCCATAGGAGCCCATAAATCTCACAAATCAAATATTGACATCCTCTTTCACATCACAACTTGAAAAAATTCGACTAAAATTTAAACATGATCAACCAAAATCAAATCCAAGAGGTCCCTATAACACCTAAGGGACCAAATTTTGGAATTCATCTAAATGAAACTTTATAAATTCAAATAACCTACAAAAATTACAGGTATTCTATCAAAACATCTATCACAACAACATGGATATCAAGCAGAACATCTCTCTCAACAGCAAGTAATAAGTAATGCACCCTAAATGGAATGTCAATAATACATGACATGTGATCTCTATTAAGTGCATATATGATTCATGAGATGGCATACCCTCATTTCATCGGGTTTCAACAAAAATAGAACCACAATAATGTAAATCATATCTTTACAAAACCAGTGTGTCACCCAATAGCAAAATCAAATCAACTATAAAAACTGAAAAACATGAAATGCTAGAATATATTCATGGGTAAATTGGCTCTTCCCTATATAAAGGTTAGCTACTCTGGGAAAAAACTTATTACCAACTACCTATTCTTTCTGGTACCTATCTATAGCCTTAAAATAGTAAAAAAGGTAGAAAATGAAGCTCCTTTGATACCAGTTTGTAACGTCCTATTTTTGGGTGGTGCCCAAAGGTGCCCCATACCCCATTGGTCACATGACCTCAAGCACATTTCCCCAAAAACCAAAGGTTTCTAACTAGTGGTGGGGGGGCACAATGCTAGAATGTAGAAACTATGCTCTGATTGGTAGAGTATACATAGTATAAATAATGTAGTAAGCAATAGGAGAAGTTGTGTTACCATAAAGAAGTAAACAACAGAAGAATAATATTAATATAACAAATGGAATATATATAAATGATTCATGTCACATGTGTGTTGTAAAGAATGCAAATAATTTATAATGATGGAAATACAATACTGAAACCAATGTATAGAAAAATAGAAAACTCCATCAGCATCACAATCCTTAACTTGGTCCCATGATCTCCAGCTCCAATAGAAATCATGTACCTCATGAATAATGGTTCTATTCATTATCTATACCTGCAACCATATAGTCTATTTGGGTCCAAAAGAATGACCCAAATAGGGTGTGAGACTAATCCTAATAGGATCCACCAAAATATATGTGTTTAACTCTTAGTGAATATATATATATCACGTAATATGTAGGAATGAAGCAATAAACTAGGAAGTACTCAAGAGGTAAACAATCCTACTATTTTTAGTTACATTCATTTAATTTTATTATACAATCCATTTAAACATGAAAACATTGGGACTATCCTATGCTATGTATCCTCTATGTAATAGTAACAACAAACATCTCATACGACCATCTAAAGAAACATGTAATACTATGACCAATCTTGTGATTTTCTTGGAAGACTCATCAAAATCATTCCATCATTCAATAATGACCCTATGGGAAAGTTCTCATAGTCTAATCCCCCTGGTCTAATATAACAACAATTCATTTAATAACGAACCTCTAGGTATCTCTCACGATCCAACCCTTTTGTTCTATTTTTAGTTACATTCATTTAATTTTATTATACAATCCATTTAAACATGAAAACATTGGGACTATCCTATGCTATGTATCCTCTATGTAATAGTAACAACAAACATCTCATACGACCATCTAAAGAAACATGTAATACTATGACCAATCTTGTGATTTTCTTGGAAGACTCATCAAAATCATTCCATCATTCAATAATGACCCTATGGGAAAGTTCTCATAGTCTAATCCCCCTGGTCTAATATAACAACAATTCATTTAATAATGAACCTCTAGGTATCTCTCACGGTCCAACCCTTTTGTTCTATATTAGAACAAAAAATTTACAAAAAACCACCTAGGCAGCTCACATGGTCAATACCCCTTGGTCAACATAGCATCAATTCATTTAATAACTCCCCTATGGGTATCTCTCATTTTCTAACCCATATGGTCTATGACCACCCTCAAGCTATCGTAGTCTATACATATGGTTCATCATAACAAAAATTCAACCATAAATGAACCTACATCAGTAATCTCTCACAGTCAAATTCCCCGTGGTCAAACTTTCATAATGAGAATCACATGTATGTCATATAATTAGTAACTTAGTACTAACAACACAAGTCATAAAAAACAAGGCAAGCCTAACAATAATTCTAGTCCAAACTTCCATAATCAATCAAACAAGGGAAACAAACCCATAATCAAGGTATAAAACCTAAGGCCTAAGAAATTACCTTTTTTTTAATCAACCAAACCATGATTGGTAATAGACAGGTTCTAATTATGATAAACCCCAAACATGAGTATACAACACTTTTAGCATATCTAATCCAAAAACATTCAATGAAAGGTACAAACAACCTACCGTGATGTCGTACAATCAACACTCTTGAACATCAACCCTTGAATCAGCCCAAAATGGCAGAGATCTAAAAAAAGGTAAAAAAAAATAAACATTGAATAATCAAAGAGAGAAGATGAATCAATAGGACATGATCTAAGGAAATTGAGAACTCACCGCGGGGATTCCAACACACCCGATTGGGTCTCAATCAGAGCTTGGATGGAGAATCGGTAGGGGTCTACAGTTTGTGGCCACCTCGTTTGTCTCTTATACAAAACACGGGGAGAAGAATATGGTTATGGATGTGAAATTATACCCCTCACTAATATATCAATTAAAATTAAATGTACTTGACATTTTCATTAAATGTACACACATTGTATTAGCCTCATCAGGCCCTTTCTTTAGGTGGTCTGTCAGGTCACCTACACAGCAATGTACTCAACCGTTACATGGCTAGTACATAGCTATATGTGAGAACTGGGTAGGAAACATGTACACATAAGTACAAAAAGTGTACATATAAAAATTCCAATTTCAGCCTTTTTCCTCAAAAACTACCTGAAATACAGATCCATAACTGAAATAAAGATTCGGGTACATACAACTTCTCAAATCCAATTTTTTTTCTTCAGTTCCACCTATTTCAAAATAAATTATGCATATTATAAGTATATATTATTTATGTCTGGAAGGTTGTGAATTTTCCACATTTATCTCTTCCCATAAAAACGTACACATTATTGGTTATTTTTATTCCTATTTTTCCCTATAATTACAAGAAATTATTATGCATATATTGAGAGATATATTATATATACATTGTATATCATTCCATTAAAACTATACTATATAATGAAAATTTATATTAAATATTATGGAATATTTCTTCCTTTCATTGATTTCCTATGATCCCTAAACAAAGACCTTTTTCTAATACAATAATATATTATGGACTACCCTTATCCTTTAAGACTTTTCAAAATTCATAGAAATAAGAAGGAACAAGTTTCTTCAATAATTATTTATAATAATTCCAATTTAACTAAATTTCAATATAAAAATCTCTAGACACCTATAGTAAACATCCACTTCATGTATCTCTATCTTTCGAGCATCCAAATATTCAACCAAAAAATCGTGACTCTCAAAATCCATGTATTTCATTTTCTGAATCCATAATGACATTTACAAAACTAGAATAACCAAAATATTAATTTTTTATCTAATGAACATGTCACCAAAATTATTTTATATCCAATACTAGTTTTGAACACAACTAATACTTTTTGTGCAGAAAATATAATACAACTTATTGGTTTAAATATTATCTTTCATTGGATTTTGTTGAAAATATTTTTATAAACACTTACCCATCATTTCACCTCATGTTTTTTAAATTCGTTCATATATTTTTATTGTATCCAGATAAATCCTCTCTTTTCATTAATGAGTAAAGGTTCTTCTTATGTTGATTTTTTTTCAAAAATCTCTCTATTTCCCATATAATTCCATAGTGGTTCTCTATTAGATATATCCACCCTCTTTAAATAGTGTAACTTCCCTTGATATTCATTATGTTCATCAAGAAAACATTGTCAGTGAAATTTGATTCATTCCATGTTCAAAAATAAAAATTTAGAGATACAGTAGTAGAAAAGGAGGCTATAATAATAGACTTATCCCTACAATTATCAGAGACCATTGGTATAGGTCTGTTTCTACCAATGGTTCATAATAACCACTATTATATGTCAATTTACTAAATTCTACACAGTTAATTTCATATAACCATTGGTATATCCCATAAATATTCCAATGATTATACATAACTTGATTAATATGGTGCGCTTTATAATGGAATACCAATGGGGTTTTAAAACCATTAGTTTATATTCTCTATACCTATTGTTTAATAAAATTTTCTTTAGAATTCCCCCAAATTAATCTTTGGGTTACATTTCCTCATATCTGATATAAATTCAAATTTTACCTTATAATAGGTTCCATATTCTTCCCTATGTGAGGTGATCCATCCTTGATTTTATTTTTATTAATCAATTCTTTAACATCAAATTTTTGAGTTCCAAATCGTTCATATGTTTTCCCAAGAACCATTTTCCTTTTTTTTCAAGAACTATGAAATTCAATTTTCTCCCCCATGTGAGGATATCCGTCTTTTTTGGTAAATCAAAAAAATGTTTTGTGGCCAAATACTTCATCTCTCCTTCCAAAATTTTTTTTTTCTACATTTCTAGGGCTGAAATAATAACCATTTTTTATATATTCCATATTCATTTAATGAATGTGAGTTTCAATTCTATTTGTTATTGAATTGAAGAGAAATATGATTCTATGTGATCTTTTTTTAATTAGTTTAATATGTACTTATTTATAAATATAATATAAAATTATTATTTATGTGATATATATATGATGTATCATTTTAATTATTTATTATTGTATTTTGTGTAGAAAATTTTCAAGTTTAATGGTATTATTAACATCAATTTTATATTTAATAATTTTAAATTATTCATTTTCTGTCTCAAAAGTACCATACACCCATCTCTATATGTTATATCCTTAATAACCTAAATTTTCATCCTTATAGTGATTTTTTTTCGAATGAATCACATATTAAATAGTAAATAAACCCCTCCCACTCTATGATGCACAATTAATTATGAAATTTTTTATTCATCTTTGATCAATTTCCCTTATAGATAATTTTTTATCACTATTCATCATGTATTTTACATGAACTTGAAAAATGAATCTCTTATTAAAGACTTTCGTGATTCCTTGATTGGAGGTTCATTTGAATCACTGGTATTAAACCAAAATACTTATATTAAGATAAGTAATAACAATTTTATAAAAAAGATTCAAAATCATATTATTTGATATAGTACATATATATTTTCCATACAACATACTATAAAAAATGATTGGTTTTCCTATAATAAAAACATAAGTGTGTAAAAAAATTTCAAGAAAATTAATTCAAATACATCCCTATGGAAATAATAATTAATTTCAGTCATGTCTTAATTACTTCATTCCATTTTTTAAAATTTTATCTCATTCACTCATTATTCACAATTTCTCATTTCTTCTCACACTTTCCATCACAAAAACTTTTATTTTAGTATTTCCCCAATTTTATACTTTTCATCTATGTTATCAACTGTATCATGCATTCAGTCATTGAATTACACACTTCAAAAGAAAATTCAATAACAGAAAAATTAAAAAACAATTATAATTAATATTTTTTATTGTATTATATAATATTATTACAAATTGAGATAGAGGAATTTAATATCATAATTTATATCGATAGTATTTTTCTATATATATAATAATTTTTTTATTTCACATTAGTTTTGAAATTATAATAAATTCCATATTTTTTTAAAATGTATGAATTAAAAAACATTAAAGATATATGAAGGGAAAGGATGAAAATAAAGTAATAGTTTCATGGTAGAGATGGGCATGCCTCCTTTGGTGCATGTGGTCGAAATTTCATTTCAATATATATATATATGTATGTATATATGTATATATGAGTAACATATCAGTTTATATGATTAATTTTATTTTTATATTTTCATCAGGATCCACCTCCATGGAGGTATTTATGCTCTAGAGAGCCTATTGGTAGTATTGCACATCTATAAAATGCGAGGGGTGGTACTAGAGATATATGCACCACATAGTGTACACTATCTCACCCAATTAATTTCTCTCACAAACCATCTTGCACACATTCTTGTCTTACAATGCTGGTAGAGGAACCTAGGATATTTAGAAAACCTATGTTTTTTCCAAAATTTTCATTTGATCCCCATTGTCTTTCTTTCCCTTATCTGATAATGGCCCTTATTCCCTATCCATATTATACAATTTCATAGACATCTATGAAATAATATTTTCATTCTACTTTATTCTCAGAGGTATTCTATATTTACGATCCATTGAATACTACTCTAACACATTCTGAGCCCCTGTAGAAAACAATGGTTCCTACGCCTTTTGTATAGGATAAAGATCCTTCAGAGCTTAGGGATGGAACATAAACCACCGATCAGACCGACTAATGTATATTTATAGAACCTTATTAAATACTTATGACATTAATTTATTTTCATTATATGTTTTATAGATATAATATGTCATATTTTATTTCATTGATGGATATAACACTAGGCAGCATGGGTATACATGCTTGTGTATAGTGTGGAACTGTACCACTCACTTTATGGTTGAGTACAATATTGAAAAAAAATGATTGGGAAAATAGGATGAAAATGTAAGAGTTTTATGATGATGATTTCCAAATAATCCGATAATATTCTTTTTTGGCCACTCCCCTAGAGAAAGCATCCAAATAATGAAAATGAAATTATTTGGGAACAAATATGGGTTAGAAAGATCAATGTATTTCATGTAATATTATTATTGTTCTTATATGAATTAATACTTTGGTTCCAATTTTTTTATAATATTTCCATTGGTGATGTTGTTCCGAGAGAATAAATCATCGAATTAGGGGATTTGTGGGAAGCATATAAAAATGTGTCTTATAGTTACATGCATGCCAGATTTGGTGCTGATTTTGAGGCCACAAATATCATGAATGATTGTCTAGTATCACATTATAAGGAAATTATTTCTCATTGTAAGAGTAACGAGTTTATGTTATTAATAAAATTTTAGAGTTATTTATGAATGATACTATAATTTTAATTAATAATTTGTTTTTTATTATTGGAAATTATTTTTTATGAAGTTTTCGAATGAAATTAAAAGACATGTATGATACAAAATACCACCACACTTTGGGGAATACTACAATTCCATAACATGAGAATAAGATTGTATGATACTCATTTATATGTTTTCACTTTAAATAAATTATTGAAATAAATTTTCATTAATTTTAAATTATATTTATTTTATATAATTTTTTCAAAAAACTATATTTTATTAAATATATATTTTAGGATATGTTAATGATATCAATATTATAGTGAACAATAAAACATGTTTTAATATAGAATATTTTCTTTTGCAATACTAAGTAAATACTTCATCATGTATGAGAATTATATGTATTAATTATGATAGTATGGTAAAAGAGAGTAGGGTGCCTCTTATGAAGTATTTGGAAAGTGGTTAGTGGGGAATAATTCTGATAGATTTCAATGATATCAAACATTTCTAAACATTTTAAAATCACAAGACCAATTAGGTAGATAATTTTTTAGGAGAATAGAAAATAAACATGATTAAGATAAACAAAACACACCTTCTCCCCATTAATAATTTACTCAGACAATTGATGATGATCATTTAAATGTAACTAATATGTACATTATTCTTAAGGAAATTCAAAAACTTTAACATATCAAAATAACATTAGACGGATCACATTGTGTAATATTCATCTTCATTATAATCTCTATTTAGGATATTTGTATTCTCAAATAGTGTTTTTAAATATTTATGGCATACTTACACCGCCCACGATGATTCTCGTGATTTTTTGGGTCATCATATCTTTAAAACTCTCTTAAAATTAAATTTATTCTTTATTCTGAATAGATTTTTTTCATTGAGAAATTATGTTTTGGTTTCCTCCATATTTCAGTCCATTTATAATTGGGATAAATGATTTATCATGTATTCATTGTTATAATGTTCATATTTCTTGGAATATTAACATGGATTCGTATGAATATCCTACACCAAACCAATCCTCCATGTTATTTCATGGATTGATTCTTTATTTTGAGTCATCATAACACCATCATAACAAGGACCGAACGAATATTTTTCAAAATAGTTTCTATCATTTCTTCTTCTTCTATCATATAAATATATTATTCATTTTGGTTGAACATTATTCTTATCCTTCTTAGATGTGTTATGATTCATAAATCCCTTTTTTATATAAGACAAAGAATTCTTACCTCCACTTATTCTCATATTGTGGATTCTTGGTCTTATATTCTCTATATTTTTTGGTATATTATTAGATGAATGTGATATGAATAAATATTTAAAAATAATTTCTTGATTTTATTTTATCCAAAAAATTTCCAATCATCAAAATTTGTTAGAGTTAAACCAATTTTTATCCTTCTTCTCTGTAATTTTCTGTAATTTATCCTTTCTTCCAATTGGTGTGGGATTGAATTTCGTTTTATAAGATTATACCCGGAAACTCTTAGCCAAACGAAAGCCTTTGACCATTTATTAATAAAAGAAAAGCACAACAGGTATGAGAAGTTCAGAACAACTACATATCATAGAAATCATACCCATCACCACCCCATTTAGAGGAAAAGTCCTCTGCTTTATCTATTTCCAACTCTGAGCTTTCATAGTGTTTAAGAAAATTCTCATATTTCCTTCTACGATTTAGCTTTTCCATGGCCATAAACTCCTTTTAATATTTCATAGCCCAGCATTCCCTCCCAACAGAAGATCTTGTGGACACTGGCCTGGGAATGTAAGAGTAGTCTTTCTTCATTCTTCACCGTGGTGGGGCAGTCTTAGCACCTTCCTCCCCTTGCACATTCATCCTTGAACCCTGGACAACATTAATGTAAGAAGCCCATACCATGCCACGATTCATTTCCCTATCGCTATCTGACATATCACCCCATTCTCCCAAAATTTTCACCTCCCAATAACCATCCTCTGAACCACAAACCTGATGAACTTGATTGTTGACATCAATTATAGCAGGACATTGTGGCTGGTCCATTAGTTCCATCACACCTTCCCCAGTTGCAGCATCAAGTGGATCAGTACTAGACCTCAAGAGACTACCATCTTGCCTCACATCATCCTCCTTGTCATGCAACATCCCCTCATTCTCCATTGGATCAACACAAGCCGGCCTTTCTAGCATAGAAGCCTCCACAGCCCCTGTAGCATCACATCACACTCCCTGCAAAATAACTGGATACTGCTACTCTCCCACCACTGCAATTCCAACACCCTCCTCCTAAGTGCCCAGCTCCACTTCCTTCCCATCCACTGTATCTGCATTTAAAAGGCCCCGGTCATTGTTTAAGTGATCAAGAACCTACTTAACCATCGGATCCCATGGCCTATGCTCTATCTTCTTCATGGAAATCCTCTGCAATGTGTTCTCAAGAACAGACACAGTATCCTCAGCCACATCATTAACAAAACCTCCCACCTGGATGTACAGCATCCTATAGGATTATATGTTATTCCATAAATCAAGAACTATGTGGGACAATATTTTACATCTCCATAATTATCCAAAAAATATTGTTCTTATTGTATTTAAGAGTTGGAAAGCTTTGATTCAGTGATTTTTTTATATTTAAAAACTATTATTTATTTTAATAAATGGAGAATATCTTCTACTACACTTTATCAAATCCCCCAAAGATGAACATTATTAGTTCCCTATAAAATTTAATCATCCACCTCTGTATTTTTTTTGAATCTTAAACTATAAATAAAAGTAGATTTAGCATAAAAAAATTTAGAGGATGGATGGTACCTTTTTCTTTGAGATTTATAGAGATTTATCATTATATAATCTTAATATCTTTTTTCTAGGTGATATATGTATGTTAATCATAAATTGAAAAATCATTATATAAAGGCACACCAAAATCATATCACACATCACACAAATACATCCTTAAATCATCTAGTTAATTTTTAATTTTTACTCTTTAACCCTTCTTTTCATATAAGAATATACTCATTATAGTGAATATAATTTTAGTTAAACATAAACATAATAAAAAAATCACCCTAATAACAATATAAAATCAATAATCATATAATAATAATTTTTATAATAATTATTAAAACATTACACACCTAATTCATTATTTAAAAATCAATTCTTGTCTTCATTTATTCACCTTAATAATTTTATCAATTATTACATCATTTAAAAATTTTATTTTGACATTATTGTCTTTAATTAGTCACTTTAAACATGTTTGTCCATAATTATAGAACTCAAAATAACATTAGAATTATAATTTCACAAAAAAAATTATAAAATATAATTCTTTAACACATGAACTAGCTTTACATGCCAAAAAATCACATGAAATTTTATAATTATTAAATTTTTGACACATATTATATAATCAGATGGTAATCTGTAGTTAAATGAAATAAGCTACAAACATCAAACAATAAACAAATTATTCATGGGTAAGGGGGATATAGATTCTCTACAAACATAATGAATCAATAATCCACCAAACTAGAATCATAAGGGAGAAGAATAGAATTTGAAAGGGACCAAATCTCATAAAATTAGTATGAAATGATAGGTTTAATAAATCTATCAGTGTAGTAGAACTAATGATTTAATAGTTTAAAAAAATTATTTGAAATGGTGGATAATTCAATGCAATAATCTTATGTGATAAAGAGTGAGTTTATGAGACTAATGGTTCATAAACAATAATCACAATAAGAAACATCATGAGTTTATTTTGAAAATATATTATCGAATTTAAATCATGTAAAGAATTTATTCAACCCAAAAAAGAAATTACATCCTGAAAGAAACCTTTTACATGTATAAATTAATCATGATGATTGTAGAAAATAATTTTAGATCATTAATGATCACTCACCACACATATAACATTATTAAAAAAAAATCATCCAACACATCAGCATGATTTATTGTTACTAGTTAGAAAATTTACACCATTATCACCATTAGACTCTTTTCCATAAATTTTCCCATTCAAATCACACTGAATTATTATTAAATAACATTAAATAAAAATTTCAAAATAAAAATTGAATAAAATAAAACTTCAGAATACATTTTATTGAACAAATATTATCAATTAAAAAAAACGTTTTATTCCATAACATACTTAATTCCATACAAAATTCTTAGCTAAAAATAATATAATTTCACATTTTTTCTCACTATTAATAAATGAAAACCCATTTTAGCACATACGTTATTGAATTATTACCTAATGTCTTATAAAAAATAATAAAACAACTAAATTCAATTATCATATTATCTATAATACACTAGAGTATTGCATTATAATCTCAAAGATGTTCAGAAGAAATTTCCTCAGAGTATATTACCATTCCTTGGAAAGATTATGTGACTCCAAAAAATTATATAATAGAACTTTGTATTTGATGTTTTATATAACTTGCATCACCAAGCGACTAAGGGAATATAATATCCCAAGAATCTACAATATTTTTACTATTATTAAAATTTTATTTAATGATAAAAAATGTAATGGAACAAAACAATGAGTTATATTTCATTACACACAATAGAATCAATCCTTGATAGCTAGTGTTACAAACAACAACGACCTTCCTCAATATATTTCGTTACATGTGAGATAGAGTTTTACCGAAAAAAAATATATTATTAAAATATAATGAGATAAAAAATATCCATTAAATTGGTAGTTATGAATAGTATTAACTGGGTTATGAAAATAATGGTTTATCAAAATATGGAATGAATTAAATTGATACAAATTTACTAAAAATTAATATATTATTAAAAAGAATATAAAGTAATTTTTTTTTATGGAAAAGTATTTTTATGAAAAAAAATTGTTTAACGATAATATATTAAATTATTTACAATTAGTGAGTGTTACAAATGATATATATATATATATATATATTTTATTCAGTAAAATATTTTTTATATTAATCCATTAGGTTTGATAAAAATTATATAAGAACAAAACATATTTTACACAATCAAACGTCAACTTTTATAATGAAAATTTTACCATTTTTTAATAGAATACCAATTTTAAATCTTAATTTTGAAACATTAATTGATTTAACATGTCAAACTAAACTCCATATTTTAATGAAAAACATATTAATTAGCTTATGGTGATTTCATTATTTTATCTGAAACATTTCATTTTTTAATAAATAGTTAAAAATACATAATTTTAGTTCACAGCTGCTTTTTCATCTCATTTATTTATAATGATAAGATATAACTTAAATTAGTTTTAAAGTTTAGTTAGATATTATTTATATAAATTAATTAAATTTATTACATATTAATCAATCTAAATTTAAAATTCATTATAAAAACAAAGAAATCTTTTAGAGGTTTTTACATTAAAAACACGTGTTGTTGTCCTGCCTACAAGATGAATTTTAAATTAATTTATTCCACATCAACGACTGTACATTGAAAAAATTGATTCCATATTTCTAATATGAAAATTCATAATTTATAATAAGACACAATTCGTTTTTGACCAAAATGATCAGTGAATTTGATAAAAAATAATTACAACTATTAAGGTAAAATTAATCTTAATAAGTGACTATACATTAGACTTAAGGCTGAGAAAGACCTAAAGACTTGCACATGAGATAATTTATGGCCATATTTAGAACATATAATAACATTTCTCTAATTTTTTCCATTATTGGATCATCATGAGACATGAAAAATGTGTGGAAAATACATTTGTAAAAATATCACAAGACTGTCACTCCTCCTCCACTATTAAAGGACCTATTATCCTCCCAATTTCTCACAACTCTCAAGCCACATTGGATAAACTAAGATATAAAAAAATATATTATCAACATACCTCACCTCATTTTATAATCCTCCACTTTGGCAGGATGAAATCTAAGAATTCTATTGGTGCAAATGAAAAGGAGTTACCCAATTAAGAGGTAACTAATTAAAAATCTTAATATTTTTTATTTTAATTTCCAATATCCAAAACACAAAATATTGTTATTATATGATTTTATAACAATACTAGTATCATAAAATTACTAGGATGTTTTCCAAAATACATTTAGACCTACAATTACACACACATTCATTTAATAGAATACAAACATTCTATTTCTTTTTATGGGGAAATATTGTCTCACGAATGACTATTATTAATTTTTCCTTTAACTCCTCTCATAGTGGCCATTATGAGTGAAAATATAATTATAGATTTTAAATATTATTTTAATTATGTATTTAAACTTCTTTAATATTTTTATAACACATACATTTAATACATTCCATTTTCCTTTCATAAGATAACATAATTTGAGGAACTATGGACTACCGCCCCATCAAATTGATGTGATTCATTCCCATGATAGATGGAATATATAAATTATTTTTATAATAAAACAATATGATAAATACAAAAAATATATATTATATTCATGATATAATTTAATTTCTATGAATATAATATATATATACATACATATAACGTTTTTATTACCCATTCACACACTAAAAAGTGATAACGTCAGTCGTGGACATATAGACTACCGGCTCCTCGACACATTGTGAATAATTTTACATCACAATATATATATATATATTATAAATTATTAAATAATATGGTTTTTTATATAATTATCATTCTATAATTATATGATGTCAATTTCCTTCTTTCCATAATGATCATTGCCAAATGGTAATGTAACTCATGCGTATGTATGACGTATCGTCCCGCAGAGTGTACCATTGGTTCATTTTTCATATCTATATTTAATGATTGGTTTTAAAATTATAATTGATGTATATGTATGATAATTTTTTTATGATTATTCATCTATATATTTTTTTGTAAAGACCCATCTGACTATAGTTGACCAACCAAAGTTATTTTTGACACATAAAACAAATTTGGTCAAAAAAACAATGTAAAGTTAATTGTTTAAGTAGTTGAAGACAACATATTAATAATTGAGATAACATTAATGATAAAAATGAAAATATATTTCAATATATTAGAATATTAACACAATTTTATTATACAGGATGTTAAAGGATGTTCGCCTGAATGGAAATGTAGTGTAACAGATTCTCGTCTCACTTTTTACATCCGTGAGATAAATGCAATGTTCACCCCTTACATATTTTTTGCGGTGTATATAATTTTTTTTTATTTTATAATTAATAATTTTGTATTCATTTTATTTTAAACATTTATTTAATCTTATTCCTTCGTGAATATTATGATTTATAAATATTCAATGTGTTGGGGAAACGTCGGAATGATTAATGAATATTTTCCTCAATAATAACATTAATGATCTCTAAATGGGTTTTCCCTTAAAGGAGATTATATAATCATTTATGAATAAACCCTCCCAATATTCTCTGATTCTTCAGTAAAATTTTCTTGTATTAGTACCATTTTCTCACTTTTGGTACTCAAAATTTTTTATAAAATGTTTTAAGAAAACATAACTTTATTTCACTCCTTAGTCGGAGAACCTATGTTCTTTTAAAAACCATGATTTATTATAAAATGAGAAATTTAATTTTAAAATGACTTCATAAAGATATTATTAAACTTTCTTCCATTACCAATGTTTTCAATGGACTCTATTTTTCGCATTCCTAATAATTAATTTTTCAAAACCTTTTACCATGTAAAAAGAATGTTCTTTTAATTTCATAGAAATTGTATGGATTTAACACATGTCATTTATTTGAACCTTACTTTTCTTTCTTAAAAGTCATATTTTTAATAAAAGTATTTTATTAATTGATTTTTGAAGAAATTGGTTATCCTAAGGTTATTTATAATCAAATGATATTTTCCTCAATAATGTTTTTAAAATGTCATTTTATAGTAATTATATTCATCATCATCAACAAAACTTATTTTTTACCCCACATGAGATTTTTGCATTGATATTATCCTTAATCTTCCTTTTGATGGTTTAACATTGATTTGGACAAGGATAGTATTCATAATCACCTCTTTGATTCATTTTTCATTCCACGTGAAATATTCAACCTCCCAAGATCATTTAACATTGAATTTCCCCTAATATATCCATTTCAATTATCATGGGTATTTAAATTGCCTAAAATTTATATCAGTTTACATACAGTGTATAATGTGATAGTTATTTTATTATTTTTAGAAACATTGATAATGCATAATTCTTAATTAAATACCAATATATGAAAAGGAATATTAGGTATTTCATGTGAGGAATGGTTTAGAAATTCAATACACAGGCGGGGGACTGTTTAAGGAAATCCCAATAGGTTAGGGAGCGGTTAATGAAATCCACTAGATGCATATGTAGTCTCATTAGACGAATTATTTGTATTAATTGGAATAGGTAAACTATATATTGATTTTAATGGTTTCATGTATATAGGAAACATGGAATCCAATAATTAGTCATTTTCATTCATTTAGTTTCAATTATTATTCATTCATGAGAATTTCTGTCAAAATATATATGGGTACAATTCATTTTTATTTCATTGATAAAATAGAATGTGTTTTTGATTCTTAAATTTCCATATTTATTTTCCCTTGTCTATTTATTTGAATGAAATTTATTTTCAAATACCGTACCATATTGTTTAATCACTTTCCTTTCAACCTATTGATTAATTTTCATGTGTTTTGTGAATTTTACCTTTCCATGTTAATTTATTTCATATTGAATCATTATTTCTTCAACTATACTTTTCCATTTCTGAGCATTTGAGCTCACCCTTATTATGTATCTTTCCTCAGGATACCATGACAAATAAAATAATGATATGAATGGATTTACTAGATGTTTTAGAGTTATTACTAGTGTGATTTTTTTCTAAAGAAGAATAAAATAATTATGTAATTAGTGTATTCATTTGAAATACCATACTCATTTATGTTTCTACTTTATCGAGACTACTAAACTGATCAGTACTTTGGGGATTGATTACTTGTAACAATCCAATGTAATTAGTAGCATAAATCTCCTCTGTGTTTTCTAAGGTTGGTTCACTTCCATTGTTATCAGAGGAATTTTAACAGTAACCATGGGTACTAGATCCAGGAAAATGTAGCTTATAAAACAAAAACCTAAGGAATAATTTGAGGATACGAATAAAATAATGTCGTAGAATATTTTTAAGGTAAATATTATGTATAAGGCCCTGATTGTAAAAATTACATTTTTTTAGATAAGTAAATAATTTGACTTTAATTCAAATTGAGGATCTTTTTAGGTTTATAGATTTAGAGAATTAGGTTATAACTTATAAATAACATCTTGAATATTAAAAGAAGAAACTTGTACTCAATATCCTATTTTTTCATTAAAAATAACTCTTTAAATGAAACAAGTCATTGTTTCCTGTTTTAACAGCACACTATTTCCTTGATCCCATCCATGACTCTGTTCTTCCTCATGTCCTATGAAAAATAATTCCAAACATGGGATGATCATAAAAAGCTCAGTAAAGGATACATAATTAAAGAAAACTAATAGTCATGGGATAACATGAAAACTATGTATAATTAATCATAAAGTATTACTTTTCACCTTTAAGAAGTAGTAAATATACTTCACTAAATATAAGCTCATTACTTTCCCTTTGTGTAACCAAATTATTACCATAAATACCATATAATGAAATATATAGCATATAAAGGTAACTTGGGTCATAAAAATTCTTAAATGGAATAACCATATGTTCGGCATCAATACATATCACAAAATGAAATCACCATATGGCTGACTTCCATACCCAAGACTTTGGAAGTTGTAACATAACCACCTTTACTTTTGCTCTCACATAACCACCCGTCATTTGGTATATCACGTAACCACCTATATTTGGTTTATCACGTAACTACTCATCAAATTTCTTTTTACCATTATATAATCATAAGAAATTTAATATTGAAAATATCAACATTTCACTAATAACATTTCATTATCAATAACAATAAATCAATTCAAGATATTGAAATACTCAATCCATTTAAAAAACCATTTCAAACATTTAATAAAAGACTTGAATCAAAGTGTCTCATACCACATTGAAACTTTTCAAATTTTAAAACATTCATTTCTATATAAAAAAATTCTTAAAATTAATTTTTAAAACAAGGAGATGAAATAAAAGGTTTTAGAATAAAAAAATATGTAAAACATTTAAAATGATGTTTTAGTTAAAGAGTCTCTTAATACATAAATAATAATTGAATAAAAATAATTAAACAATAACATTAAAAGAAAAGAATAATATCGTCCGAATAAAGAGATTCATGATATAATGTAACTCCCCGACCCTAGTTACCCAGAGTTGGTGCATCGATACATAAAATTGGCATGATACAAGGAGTTATTCCCCAAAGACCAACCAGTTTAGTATCCTTGGAAGTAATAGATACATATATATGTTTTACATTACATCATAAAAAAACAACATTTTCCCGTTTTAACACTATTTTCTCTCATAGCTTATTCTTGCAGGTTAATCGTAATATACTTCCTTGCATCATTGTAAATATAAAACATAAGAATGGAGTGAGCTCAATTGCTCAGTAAGGATAACAATATTGCAGAAATTATCATAAATAATAATAATAATTTAATGCAATGTATAAGACTATATAAAGACATTAAAACTTAAACTTCAGCATAATATGGAAAATATAAATCAAATAATTCCACATAATTATTCACATGGATATTTTACTAGTCAAATAATATAATGTAAAATTAATAGCCACTTTCATAATGATGGAATGCATAATGGAAGATATCATAAACACATAGTCAATTCAATGAGCCAAAAATACAAATATTATTTTGTCAAGACCTAGTGCCAGGACACTAGTTTGTCTCATGAGACTTACCGATGCATCAAGGAGCTATAGCGGTCTCCACCTATCACTTTCAAAGTCCAATTCATTCCTTATATGAAAAGGTTGAAACATAACATAAACATTTGTATTAAAAGTAGCATACAAAATGTAAATAATTTAACCATAAACAATGAATGGAAAAAAATAACACACCCAAATTCAAACATACCACAAAACATTCAATATAATATGGAAGCTTTTATCCCAATAAATCAACTTCAAACAAGTGTAAAATCCATCAATGTATGTTGACATAGATGAAATCAAAACTATTTGACAGAAATATCTCTTTATATTTTGAAATAATTTTAAAGTCACATAATTAAAAAAGAAAACATTTATTTTGAAAATATTCTTATAAACATGTAAGGTATTTTTCAAAGGTGTTATAACGGTGGAAAATAGCCGCACTTCCCGTATAAGTTAAAGCAAACATTCATTCCTTAATTTGTCGAAAAGGTCACAAAGGACCTTGTTTGGAAAATGATGGAAATATTCCTTTCAAAATAATTTATAAAAAGTAAAAAAAGGGTATAAATGATTTTAACCCATATTATAGGAAATTGTAAAAATGTTTTCAAATACATTTTTATGAAACATGGTTGTGGATGATAAATAGGTCCCAGTAGATACTCACATATAAACAACCTGAGATAATGAAGAGATTATACAATTAACCCTTAACGTGTACTTTTACATGATATAGGGGATCTTAAACTTCAATATAATAGTTAAATAATTTTTATTAATGTATTAAATAACAACATACATAAATATGATATCATATATGATCTTTTAATATTTCTTTTTTAATAATATTTCAGTAGTATCTTTGTTTCGGGGGTAAACTAATTTGTTTTCCTTTATATGCATGGTTATGTATGCCATGTTTTTAATGGATGTGATGTATTTGATTCATATACAGAATGATATTATGTTCTTAAGAATTATATTTAATTATAAAATGCAAATTATTCTTTAATGGTTATGATGGGGAATGAATTTCATCGCATTCATGGAGACGGTAATCTGTATGTACGCACAAGAGACAATATCATTATATTGATGGTGAAATATTATGTAATTGGATGGTATATCATATATAAAAAATCATTAACACATTATATTTATAATTTTCATCAGTTATACTCATTATTATACAAATCCAAATAATGAAGTGTATGAATAACAAACTACACCACGACGTGGAGACGGTAAGCCGTACGTACACACGTATTGTGACTTTCCATTAATTGGATTGATTGTTTGATGAATATGGTTATACCATGTTTATAATAACATCAATATATTTATAAGGTAATTTATTTAAATTTTGGTATGCAAACAACAAGAAAAGAGGAAGTGGAAAAAGAAAATAACTTTGAAAGAGGTGGTGAAATTATTACCACTTCTTTGGCTGTTTCCTTTTTCTTTGATCAAAATGGGTATGTAGTTTTGCTTTATGATAAAAGTAATACATCTAGGTTGAAAGGAGGGTATTTTGGAGGATATTTGAGCAGGTTTTGGCCGATCCAAATGGCTTTGGAGGTGGGGATTTTGAGAGAAGTGGGTGTACCCTTTTTTGAGAAAGGTGAGGGTCACTTTAGGAAATCTTGAAATATTATTTTATTATACTATCATATTAGGTTTAAAATAGCTCCAAAAGCATTTTTTTAGATTATAATGTGGGTATGGGTCTAAAAACTCTCATAAAATTATTTTTAGACTCTTTTAGGTCACCATATTAACCGCATCATATATATTTAACTCTTAGTCAAATAGTTTAACTTTTACAATGTATTTTTGTATTATTATAATAAATGGTTAATAAAAATACTATAAAAATCCAAACGAACCCCAATTGGTTCATTACTGATATATCTAACCTTATATATGTCTTTTGGCAAAACATTACATTTTTAGGAATATTATATCAATTAATAATATACTATTTGTTTTAAAAACTCATTTATGTCAATTTTGACACTATTTGGTATTTTGTTTTTGTGAAAGTCATAACAACATTATAACTTCAAAAAAAATTATTAATTAACCATATCAGGTCATATTAAATTAGATAATTTGTATAATTCATCAAAAGTGTCCATTTAAAATTATATTAATATTTATAATATCAATTATTTTAATCTTTCAATAATAAGGTAATTACTGCGTCATCATAGTGTCATAAATAAATCTATTATTTTTATATATAAAAAATATAAATAAAATACCAATATATAGGAAATCTATTTAATTTCTAATTAATATTTATTTTCTAATTTATCATATGTATAACCCTATATTAATATTGGTTTAGTTATTAAACATTGAATTTAACACTTTTAACTCTTGTTAAAATAAAATAATAATAAATGTCCTAATCTAATAAAAGTGGACCAAAATGATGATATTTCATCCTATGGTTTATTTATTTCTAAATACAATTATTTAATAGAATTAGGACAACTGTTAGGGTAATTATAGTATCATTGTAACACCTGAGATTTTTATGAGTAATATTTTGTTTTTTATATATCATCAAAGGAATCTTTCACTACATACTAGCTTGGCTTACTTTACACGCAATCACGACCTTCCTCTATAGCTTGCGTTGTACGCAATACCGAGTTTCACTAAACAACGATATGCTATTAAAATATTATTAAAACTAGCCGTTATGAATAGTAATAACCACTTTTTTAAATTTTATAAATTTTATTTTTTAAAATAGACTTCATTTTTGGATTCGGAATACCGAAATTAGCCTACGGTGAAATTTTGGTATTTTTCTGAAAACTTTCAATTTTTGATGAATAGTGAAACCACTAAGTGGTAGGTTAAAAACTGAATTTTGCATAAAACTTAATTTTACCTATTCTGTGAATAGAATTTAGAAAATCCGACAGACACGCTTGATATCAGTAAGTAAAATGTGGTTCAATGAGATAAAAATAATTTTTTGTGAATAGTAACTTTTTACTTTTTTTACCGCGGTTAATAGTAAATAGGGTAACTAAGGGTAAATATGATATTACTATTACCCTAACACATGTCCTAATTCTATTGGATAAGTGTAATTCGACCAAAAACAACCTTATTAATAAAATATGACCATTTAGGCCCACTTGGGTTAGGTTAGGACATTTATTATTAATTTATTTAAAGAAGGGTTAAAATAGTTAAAATCAAATTTTAATAAGTAAATCATTTTTAATATGGAGTTATAAATAAGATAAATTAGACTATAAATATTCATTAGAAAGCTAAAAAGATTTCCTAAATAATGGTATTTTATTTATAATTTTTAGACATTAAATAATTTAATTCATTTATGACACAATTATGATGCAGTAATTATCTTATTTATGAAATATTGACATAATTGATGTTATAAACACCAAAATAAATGTAATTTGAAAATTTTTATGAATTACACAAATTTTATAGGTTACTATGATATATTAGTGTTGATTTAATCAACTTTTTTCGAACATATAATTCTTCTATGACTTTCAAAAAAATCATATATCAAATAGTGTCAAAATTGACACAAAATAGTTTTTAAATCAAATATTATATTATTAATTGTTATTTTATTCCTAAAAATCTAAGGATCGTCTAAATGACTTAGATAAGGATATATATATTAATAATAAACAATTTGGGGTTCGTTTGGCATGTTATAGTAAGTGTATTAACCATATAGTGAAAGAAAACAAAAAGACACGGTAAAAGTTAAATTATTTAACTTAGAGTTAAATCTAATTGATAAGGTTAACATAATACCCTAAACTTGTCTAAATCCTATTGGTTGATAGTATTCCTACCCTTCCCCACTTTAGCTTCGAAATAATACCCTTTGGAACCATTATAAACCGATTTTTACTTTAATATAAAATAATATTTTGAGATATTCCTAAGGTGCCCCTCTCCTCCCTTATAAAAGGGCACCTCCTCCCCCTCCTCCTCACACCAATTTGAGCACTCAAGCTCGGCCAACCCCTACCATTTTCTCCTCTCCACTTCCCTAGAATAATCCTAGAGGTCCTGGTCTTCTTTAAAGACCAATCTTAGTTCCCTAAGTGGAGGATTCAAAGAGGCGTTCCAAAGAAGAGGTAATATTCGTTACCAATCATTTCAATTTCTTTCTTCTTCAACTTCTTCTCCTTTAGTTGTTTCATGATAAAGTAATAACATAAGTATTACTTAAATACTGATATGTTATTATAAATATGAAACAACCCTAATTCACCTTCTATCCATCCTACGGAAAAATGAAATCACCACGCGTGCATACGTACGGAATACCGTCTCCACGCCGTGGTGTAATCTATTTTCCACCACCACCTTACAAGGATGGGTATAATGGTGTAATGAGTAACTATTTATGATTATTATAAATTAATATTGATACTGATATAGTATATATATACTCCAATACAATTCCATGATCATAGGAACGATATCATCACTCGTGCGTACGTACGGAATACCGTCTCCACGATGTGATGCGACTCGTTCTACATGATCATCATTACATAGTAATTATATAAATGAATTGAATGAATAAATATGATATATGTTACACTAATACCATTCTGGATATAAGGTATCTATAACCTTAAAAGAAGAATAAGAATTTATTCGGCAAAACACGCATAAGAACAAAAGGCAATAAAGACCCGAGTAACAAGTAACAATGAAATATTACTAACAAGAAGCTAAGAATATGACCATATATGATATCATATCAATATGTATGATTCTTGAATAAGTTAATAACATTATTTAAACCATTATACAGGAGCTTCGGACACGTACAAAGCAAATCGGACCAAAGGTAAGGGAAATATCACAATCTCATTTTTATCCGATATTGTTTATTCGTAAGTATTTATTGGGGTGTATTTTATCATAAACATCCATGTTTCATCAATATGTAATATTATTTCCATACACCTAAAATTGTTTAAATCGATTTTACCCTTCGGAGAGTTTTTAGTAATATGTATGAAAGGAATCTTTTGTCGTTTTTCGTACGAGGTACTTTTTGACTTTTCTGACAAAAGTATGAAGAATGTTTTTTTTAACTTATACGGCATGAATGGATTTTTAAAACATTATTTACATGCTTTCAAGTTTATTTTTAATCAACTTTTTAGTGTTTATAGTTGTATAACATGTTATGAAAAGAAAAGTGTTTTTGAAGAAGAAAGGATATTTTCCTCAAGAATGGAGTTCAAGTGTTTTATCAAAATTATTTTCCATCTAAGATAATAAAGGGTTCTGTTTTTATCCCTATTATTACATTGATTTGATTATTTTGTGAGGGAATTATTTTTATGAAGTCATTTACCTTATATGATTTGTTTTATGATGTCATGATGTTTCAAGAATCCCAATTTTGTTACATGTGTTATGCGATGATGTATGATTTATGATTATGTGGCACACATAAGAAAGGATTCATTATAAGATGGGTGGGACCTATATCTCCCTCCAATGCATTGGGTAAAGATTTTATATCTCATGAGATAGACATGGCTGGAACGGTAGGTTATACCAGTTCAGTGAAACAGGACTGGAACGAGGGTGACTCGGTTCAGAAAGGGACTTTGTCCACTAAGATAGTCTTGGAAATGAGTCATGAATAACAAGAAATGATTTTCCAAGATTATGTGTGCATGACACAAAGTTTCATGTTTTATATTATGATTATGGGGATCTCATTTTCACTTCTATGATTTGTTCCATGTTAAGATATTATGATCTCTTTTGCAGGTTATGATTTTCAAAAAGATATGAGATGATTTTTATTTCCTTTATTTTCCCTTGCTGAGCATTTGAGCTCACCCTTTTATGTTTTCTTTTCCCCAGGTCAGGAAGATGGATATTAAGTAGAATATGCTAAAAGGGACCCTAGATATGATGAAATAAATGGGAGACACTGTAGAAGATTTATGAACCAGTTGTTTATGTTTCCCAGTTTCTAAAGACACTATACCTATACGGTTCTTTGTGGTTTTGTCATATGTTGTAATAAGTGTGCTTCAATTTTGAAGTATTAACAATGTATGTAAAGCATGGGTCGTTATAGTTGGTATCAGAGGAAAGGTATAGTCAACCTTTGGAAACTAGGATGTGAAATCCTTAGTAAGAACCCTAAGGATAAGTCTAAGCATAGAACACAATCTTAGTGTTTTAGAAATGGCCATGAATACCCTTGGATAATACCTTAAGTGTGAAATTTTATTCTCGATTATGTGGTTTTCCTATTATAATTAGTGTTGCTCACACTATTCTTCTTGGTTTTAGTCAATGGCTGGAACCCGAAGGAACCGTGTTAATGCGGAATGCAATGGGCAATGTAGTGATTGTCCCCCTGAGCAACCAAACGATATGGGAGCTGGAATGAAAAATCTTGTAGCCATGATCACACAACTTTCTCAAGCTATGAATCATGCAGGATTTCCAAACGAGCAAAGGAAGGAGCAAAATTCTGTTGAATCCTTCATGAGGCAGCGTCCACCTTCTTTCAGCGGGTCTATTGATCCATTAATTGCTGAACAATGGATTAGTACTACTGAAAAGATATTTTCAGTTCTTCAATTTTCTGAACATGATAAAGTCATCCTAGCAGTGTATCGTTTGGAAGGAGATGCTGATCAATGGTGGAATCTTATTAAGAATACGAGGCAAAGGGATGAAATTGAGTCCATGGAATGGGACGAGTTCAAGAACTTATTTTTCAATAAGTACTTACCTCGTATTCTCCGAACAAAGATGGAGAAAGAGTTTCTTGAACTGAAGCAAAGGGATGATGAATCTGTTGGTACCTATGAAGCAAATTTTACAAGACTTGCAAGGTACGCTTCAGGTATTATTATCCAACTTGAGAGTAAGATCGATCGATTCTTTAGTGGCTTAAAACCAAGTCTTCGAAGGGCGTTAGCCATAAGGGACTTCAATAGCTACGAGGAAATCGTTCGATGTGCTCTCAAAGTCGAGATGGAGATTGGAGTAACCCATCAATCACATGGGTTTGATAAGAAGAGGAAGATGGAATTCAAAGGAAAATCTAAAGAGCACACTGAAAAGAAGATGAACATTCCCTTATGCTCAAAGTGTGGAAAGAAACATGGAGGGAGTTGTCTTAAAGGGACAAGTAAATGTTTTAAATGTGGAAAGGAAGGTCATCGGGCATTTGAATGCCGCGATAATGGGAAGAAGATGTCTAATGATGCAAACAAAGGAAGGGATACACAGAATGAACCTACTACACTTCAATGTTTCAAGTGCAAGGAGATGGGGCATTATGCCAATCAATGCCCAAATCCAAGGGTTGAGGATGATGGTCGACGTCAACAAAATCTTAAGGCTAAAGACAAAGGAAAGTCACATGCAATTTCTATCAGCGATGTGGAGTACGATAACGAAGTGTTGAAAGGTACACTTACCATCCACTCTAAAGTAGCAAATGTTTTATTTGATTCTGGATCCACCCACTCTTTTATTTTTGAAAATTTTTCTATGGGTATCACCGTACTACCTCAACAATTAGATGTTGAGTTAGCTGTGACAACACCTAATGGCACAACAGTCACATCAAAAGTTTATAATTCTTCTCCGATCGAAGTTTGTGGGAAAGTGATTCCTGCAAATCTTGTGATCCTTCCTTTAGTGGAATTTGATGTGATTCTTGGCATGGATTGGCTTTCTCTACATGGAGCTCATATCAATTTCCAAAGAAGGGAAGTCACATTTCATATTCCAGATCAATCTACGATCGTCTATCAATGCAAGGATGAACATAACCTTCCAGTGGAAATTTCTTCCATCTTATGGGTATTGATTCCACTAAATGAAGGTTATTTATCTCAAATGGTTGGTGAGAAACTCACGATTAAGAATATGCCCATTGTACGAGAGTTTGATGATGTCTTTCCGGAGGAATTACCGGGTCTTCCACCAAATCGTGAAGTTGAGTTTTCAATAGAACTCGTACCAGGCGCTTTGCCAATTTCAAAGACACCTTATAGAATGGCCCCAATTGAGTTGCAGGAATTGAAGAAGCAACTCCAAGAGAATCTTGATAAGGGATTCATACACCCTAGTGCGTCACCTTGGGGAGCACCTGTTCTATTTGTTAAGAAGAAAGATGGATCAATGAGACTCTGCATTGATTATCGGGAACTTAACAAGATCACTATCAAGAACAAATATCCTCTCCCATGCATTGATGACTTATTTGACCAACTACGCGGAGCTCAATACTTTTCCAAGATTGATATTCGTTCAGGGTATCATCAATTAAGGGTCAAAAGCGAGGATATACCAAAGACGGCTTTCCGTACAAGTTATGGACACTATGAATTTATAGTGATGCCCTTTGGTCTTACTAATGCCCCTGCTATCTTCATGGATCTAATGAATAGAGTCTTTGGAGAATATCTTGATCAATTTGTGGTAGTTTTTATAGACGATATTCCTGTCTATTCAAAGAACAAGGAAGAGAATGAAGATCACTTGAGAATTATATTGAAGACCCTGAGAAAGGATATGCTTTATGCCAAATTTACCAAGTGTGAATTTTGGCTTCAAAAAGTTGATTTTTTGGGTCACATAATCTCAAAAGAGGGGATATCTGTGGATCCAGCAAAAACAGAGGTTATCGAAAGATGGTCAAGACCAACAACAGTAACTGAGATCCGATGTTTTCTTGGTTTGGCAGGATATTATCGACGTTTTGTAAAGGATTTTTCACGATTATCTAATCCACTCACCAAGTTGACTCGGAAAGGAGTTAAGTTTGTTTGGACAGAGGAATGTGAAGAGAATTTCAAGGAGTTGAAAAGAAGGTTATCCAGTGCACCTGTGATCACACTGCCTTGTAGTGGAGAAAGGTTTGTGATCTACAGTGATGCATCCAAGAAGGGATTGGGCTGTGTTCTTATGCAAAATGATATGGTGATAGCTTATGCCTCACGACAGTTGAAATC
The DNA here is from genome assembly GCA_963277665.1 of Viscum album. Taxonomy (NCBI): domain Eukaryota; kingdom Viridiplantae; phylum Streptophyta; class Magnoliopsida; order Santalales; family Viscaceae; genus Viscum; species Viscum album. Next base: position 668,587,308 of record OY728167.1, on the reverse strand, counting down.
CATGAGCAAAATTACCCAACTCATGATTTGGAGTTGGCTGCGGTAATCTTTGAATTAATGATTTGGAGGCATTACCTTTATGGTGAAAGGTGTGATATCTATACTGATCATAAAAGTTTAAAGTATATTTTCGCACAAAAGGAGTTGAATATGCATCAAATAAGATGGTTGGAGCTGATTAAGGATTACGACTGCTCAATCCATTACCACCCTGGGAAAGCAAACAAGGTGGCAGATGCATTAAGTCGACAAGACCATGCTAGTTTATCCATGATGAGGATCACAAAGGATCCAATATTTATGGATTTACAAAGGATGGATCTTGGAATTATAATGGAAGGGGAAAAATCTTATCTTTCTCAAATGAATGTTCAAGCATCTATACATGCGAAGATTAAGGAGGCACAAAAAGAAGATGTCAAGTTACAAAAGAAGGTGAGAAATGTTCCTGAATTCAACCTTGATTGGGATGGGATAATAATGTTCAGGAATCGGGTTTGTGTTCCTCCCATCCCCGAATTAAAGAAGGAGCTGCTGGATGAGGCTCATAGTTCTTCATTCTCTATTCATCCTGGAAGCACGAAGATGTATAGGGACCTGAAAGAGTACTTCTGGTGGGATGGCATGAAAAGAGATGTTGCTGAATATGTCTCTCGATGCTTGGTTTGTCAACAAGTTAAAGCTGAGAGACAGAAGTCTAAGGGGATGTTACAACCTTTACCCATACCCGAATGGAAATGGGAAAACATCACTATGGACTTTGTCACAGGACTTCCTAAAACATCCAAAGGAAATAATGCTATTTGGGTCATAGTTGATCGTCTTACAAAGTCTTCACACTTCATTGCTATTAGAGAGGATTTCTCTCTAGATCAGCTTGCCAGGATATATGTAAAGGAAGTGGTAAGATTGCATGGAGTACCACTTTCTATTATATCTGATCGAGATCCGAGATTTACCTCGAAGTTCTGGCGAAGTCTTCAGCATACTCTGGATACAGAGTTGAGTTTCAGCACTGCTTATCATCCCCAGACAGACGGTCAGTCTGAAAGGACAATTCAAACCCTAGAAGATATGTTGAGAGCTTGCTCTACGGATTCCAAAGGAGGTTGGGATCAACACCTACCTTTGGTGGAATTTTCTTATAATAATAGCTTTCACTCCAGTATTCAGATGGCTCCTTATGAAGCTCTCTATGGAAAGAAATGCAGGACTCCAACTTGCTGGGATGAAGTTAGGGAAAGAAAGCTATTAGGACCTGATCTCATTGATGAATTGGCAGAAAAGGTCAGATCTATTCAACAACACATAAGAGCAGCTCAGAGTCGACAGAAAAGTTATGCCGACAACTGAAGAAAAGACCTAGAGTTTGAAGTGGGCGATAAAGTGTTCTTACGAATATCTCCTTGAAAGAGGGTTATGAGATTTGGAAAGAAGGGGAAGTTGAGCCCTAGATATATCGGTCCTTTCGAAATACTGGATTGTGTTGGAAAGGTAGCTTACCGATTGGCGCTTCCACCGAATCTCTCTCAAGTTCACGATGTGTTCCATGTATCTCTCCTGAGAAAGTACATACCAGATCCTTCACATGTACTCAGCTCAGAAGTTGTACCGCTGGAGCAAGATCTTTCTTATGAAGAACAGCCGATAGAGATTCTGGATCGTAGCGAAAAAGTCCTACGAAACAAGACCACTCGCTTGGTGAAAGTTTTATGGAGGAACCACCAAATTGAAGAAGCTACATGGGAGCTTGAGGATATGATGAGGGAGAAGTATCCTCATCTGTTTGTTACAAAGTGACGAATTTCGAGGGAGAAATTCTTTTTAAGGGGGGTAGAATGTAACAACCGAGATTTTTATGAGTAATATTTTGTTTTTTATATATAATCAAAGTAATCATTCACTACATACTATCTTGTCTTACTTTACACGCAATCGCGACCTTCCTCGATAGCTTGCGTCGTACGCAATACCGAGTTTCACTAAACAACGATATGCTATTAAAATATTATTAAAACTAGCCGTTATGAATAGTAATAACCACTTTTTGAAATTTTATAAATTTTATTTTTTAAAATGGACTTCATTTTTGGATTCGGAATACCGAAATTATCCTAGGGTGAAATTTTGGTATTTTTCTGAAAACTTTCAATTTTTGATGAATAGTGAAACCACTAAGTGGTAGGTTAAAAACTGAATTTTGCATAAAACTTAATTTTACCGCTTTTGTGAATAGAATTTCGAAAATCCGACAGACACGGTTGATATCAGTAAGTAAAATGTGGTTCAATGAGATAAAAATAAATTTTTGGTGAATAGTAACTTTTTAATTTTTTTACCGCGGTTAATAGTAAATAGGGTAACTAAGGGTAAATATGATATTACTATTACCCTAACACATGTCATAATTCTCTTGGATAAGTGTAATTCGAACAAAAACAACCTTATGAATAAAATATGACCATTTAGGCCGACTTGGGTAAGATTAGGACATTTATTATTAATTTATTTAAAGAAGGGTTAAAATAGTTAAAATCAAAGTTTAATAAGTAAATAATTTTTAATATGGGGTTATACATAAGATAAATTCGACTATAAATATTCCGTAGAAAGCTAAAAAGATTTCTTACATAATGGTATTTTATTTATAATTTTTAGACATTAAATAATTTAATTTATTTATGACACAATTATGATGCAGTAATTATCTTATTTATGAAATATTGACATAATTGATGTTATAAACACCAAAATAAATGTAATTTGAGAATTTTTATGAATTAAACAAATTTTCTAGGTTACTATGATATATTAGTGTTGATTTAATCAACTTGGTTCGAACATATAATTCTGTTATGACTTTCAAAAAAATCATATATCAAATAGTGTCAAAATTGACACAAAATAGTTTTTAAATCAAATATTATATTATTAATTGTTATTTTATTCCTAAAAATCTAAGGTTCGGAACAATTACTTAGATAAGGATATATATATTAATAATAAACAATTTGGGGTTCGTTTGGCATGTTATAGTAAGTGTATTAACCATATAGTGAAAGAAAACAAAAAGACATGGTAAAAGTTAAATTATTTAACTTAGAGTTAATTCTAATTGATAAGGTTAAAATAATACCCTAAACTTGACTAAATCCTATTGGTTGATAGAATTTCGACCCTTCCCCACTTTAGCTTTGAAATAAGACCCTTTGGAACCATTATAAACCGATTTTGACTTAAATATAAAATAATATTTTGAGATATTCCTAAGGTGCCCCTGTCCTCCCTTATAAAAGGGCACCTCCTCCCCCTCCTCCTCACACCAATTTAAGCACTCAAGCTCGGCCAACCCCTGAAATTTTCTCCTCTCCACTTCCCTATAATAATCCTAGAGGTCCTGGTCTTCTTCAAAGACCAATCTTAGTTCCCTAAGTGGAGGATTCAAAGAGGCGTTCCAAAGAAGAGGTAATATCCGTTACCGATCTTTTCAATTTATTTCTTCTTGAACTTCTTCTCCTTTAGTTGTTTCATGATAAAGTAATAACATCAGTGTTACTTACATACTGATATGTTATTATAAATATGAAACAACCCTAATTCACCTTCTATCCATCCTACGGAAAAATGAAATCACCGCGCGTGCATACGTACGGAATACCGTCTCCACGCCGTGGTGTAATCTATTTTCCACCACCACCTTACAAGGATGGGTATAATGGTGTAATGAGTAACTATTTATGATTATTATAAAGTAATATTGATACTGAAATAATATATATATACTCAAATACAATTCCAAGATCATAGGAACGATATCATCACTCGTGCGTACGTACAGAATACCGTCTCCACGATGTGATGCGACTCGTTCTACATGATCATCATTACATAGTAATTATATAAATGAATTGAATGAATAAATATGATATATGTTACACTAATACCATTCTGGATATAAGGTATCTATAACCTTAAAAGAAGAATAAGAATTTATTTGGCAGAACACGCATAAGAACAAAAGGCAATAAAGACCCGAGTAACAAGTAACAATGAAATATTACAAACAAGAAGCTAAGAATATGACCATATATGATATCATATCAATATTTATGATTCTGGAATAAGTCAATAACATTATTTAAACCATTATACAGGATCTTCGGACACGTACAAAGGCAATTGGACCTAAGGTAAGGGAAATATCACAATCTCATTTTTATCCGAGATTGTTTATACTGTTGTAATTACTGGGGTGTATTTTATCATCCACATCCATGTTTCCTCAATATGTAATATTATTTCCATCCACTTACAATAGTTTAAATCCAATTTTACCCTTCAGTGAGTTTTTAGTAAAGAATAAGAAATGAATCTTTTGTCGTTTATCGTACGAGGTACTTTTTGACTTTTCCGACAAAAGTACGAAGAATGTTTTTTTAACTTATACAACATGAATGGATTTTTAAAACATTATTTCCAAGAATATTCCTTTATAAGTTTTCAAGTTTATTTTTAATCAACATCTTTTAGTTTATAATTTTATGACATGTTAAGAAAAGAAAAGTGTTTTTGAAGAAGAAAGGATATTTTCCTCAAGAATGGAGTTCAAGTGTTTTATCAAAATTATTTTCCATCTAAGATAATAAAGGGTTCTGTTTTTATCCCCATTATTACATTGATTTGATTATGTTGTGAGGGAATTATTTTTATGAAGTCATTTACCTTATATGAATTGTTTTATGATGTCATGATGTTTCAAGAATCCCATTTTTGTTACATGTGTTATGCGATGATGTATGATTTATGATTTATGTGGCACACATAAGAAAGGATTCATTATAAGATGGGTGGGACCTATATCTCCCTCCAATGCATTGGGTAAAGATTTTATATCTCATGAGATAGACATGGCTGGAACGGTAGGTTATACCGGTTCAGTGAAACAGGACTGGAACGAGGGTGACTCGGTTCAGAAAGGGACTTTGTCCACTAAGATAGTCTTGGAAATGGGTCATGACTAACAAGAAATGATTTTCCAAGATTATGTGTGCCTGCCACAATGTTTCACGTTTTATGTTATGATTATGGGGATCTCATTTTCACTTCTATGATTTGTTCCATGTTAAGATATTATGATCTCTTTTGCAGGTTATGATTTCCAAAAAGATATGATATGATTTTTATTTCCTTTATTTGCCCTTGTTGAGCCTTTGAGCTCACCCTTTTATGTTTTCTTTTCCCCAGGTTAGGAAGATGTATATTAAGTAGAATATGCTAAAAGGGACCCTAGATATGATGAAATAAATGGGAGACACTGTAGAAGATTTATGAACCAGTTGTTTATGTTTCCCAGTTTCTAAAGACACTATACCTATACGGTCCTTTGTGGTTTTGTCATATGTTGTAATAAGTGTGCTTCAATTTTGAATTATTAACAATATATGTAAAGTATGGGTCGTTATAATCATTGTAACCTTTAATTACCCTATTTACTTTTAACTACGGTAAATAAAATTCAAAAGTTATTATTCAACAAAAATTATTTTCATCCTATTGAAATACAATTTACATACTTATGTCAACTATGACTCTCGGATTTTTGAAATTCAATTCACATAAGTGTTAAAATTATGTTTTATGCAAATTTTCAAATGTTCCTCGAAGGTGGGAAAAAGACGTTAAAAAATTAAATAAAATTTTATAAATATACTCTTTTTATAAAATTACTCCAATGAATTTCGTTTAACTAATATATGTATTATGTATCTATTTTGACATAAAATTAAGTTAAATAAAATAAATAATTTTTTAAATAAAAAGTTGGTTTTAAACAATAACGCATTGTTTTTCACTATTTATCAAAAATTGAAAGTTTCAAGAAAAATACCAAAAATTCACCCTAATATGATTTTGATATTCAAAATCCAAAAATGATTTCTTTTAAAAAAATAAAATTTATAATATTTCCAAAAGTGGGTATTACTTTTCATAGCGTCTAGTTTGATTGGTCATTGTGTGCTAGAATTTGAAGTTGTGTACAACACAAACTATTACATTATTCAATGAGAAATGTAACATGGATGTTTGGTGTGTTACATATAATATGTCCAAGGATATTATATTGACCTTATATGATAATGAAGGTGGAAAATATCAAGATGTTATTCAATGAAAGGAGATTGATACATAGTCCCTTAAAAAGATCGTATCATTAGATTTAGGAAAAATCAAGGACATAATTATGTGTGAAAATATAAATACACCCAATATAAGTGGATATTAAGTGTAAAAAATCAGAGGCCATTCTCACATATTCTTCGTAAAAGAAAACCACTAACATGGATATTTAACTCAATGCATGGAAATTGAGATAATATTTTTATTACAACGTTCTTATACATGACGTAATAATTTATTGATGGGGTGATTATGTGTTGAAAAGAGAAGTGGAAATTACAAAATAAATAAATAGTGATTCCCAAAATAATATTTTCATAATATAATCAACGATGTATTGTTAAAAACCAATCAATGTAAAGTGATTTTTAGAAATTCCTTTACGAAAATTCATCCTCCTAACAACGTCACTTAAAAAATTTAGAAATTGAGTTGATGATAGAAAAAGGGTCTCTTATCACTTGGACAGAAAATGTAATAAAATAATTATATGTAAGAACACATACAAACATAATAAAATGGAAATTAAAATACATAACCTAAAATAAGTCATTGACTAAAAGAGGATGGCGAAAGGTTCCCTTACCTTGAGTTCAATTTGTCTCGTTCGTTCTTTATATTCGTAGATAATAAAATTAAGATAATTTATAATTTCATCAGAACCATTTAAAAGGTTATTATTCCTTTAATATCACTTATTAACATGCTATAAAAATAATATAATTATTCAAGTTTGTATTAGTTGTTTTGTCGATGTTCGGTACATCAATCAAAAATGAACTTGTTATAATTTAAAATTTTCTCTGTGGCCAAAATCCCATTATCTCTAGAACATTGTTAATGATTTAAATATCACATATATATATATATCTTATGTGTATATAGATCTAGTATACTTGTATTTAGTTTATTCCCTAACAGTTGGAGATAATAAATTAAATGCCTTGTTCATCGAGACGGTAAGTCGTACGTACGTATAAACGCTACTTTCATTTTTTTCTCATATTTAATGGTATGAAAGATAAATGATATAAAATTATATTATAATTCCAAAATAATATAATATTTTATATAAGCTACATTTAAGGTTACGGGTGCAACGGCAGCACGTGGGTGGATGTGCCGACGTGGCTTTTTGTCTTTAACAATGATCAATATGGGATCAATACGACGATAAACCCCAGTCTCCACGGATTGAATCACAGAAATAGACAATGAAAAGGAATGTCCCAAAACCACAAAGTAGGATCGTTAGAGGTTGATTATAATTAATTTAATCAATTGAAAATAAATACCATTTGGGTTTTCTTTCTTCGTTTATGTTCTTGATCACATTTCGATGTTATTCGCCGTTGCGTTGCAGAAGTCAAGTGTAGAATTCCTCTAGTGGTGATCCACACGTGTACCACATATCTCGGGACGTCGCCAAAGGAGTCTATGGGTGCTAGCATGGAGAAAAATTTGCTTTCATTGTCTGCCATAGAACATATTGATCCGATGGAAGAGGATCTCTCTCGTTCTTGAGAGCGTTGTTGTAAGAAGAGGTTCTTTCGGCCTTGAAAGAATTCTCCGGAATTGGTGTACAAAAAGATTCTCTTGTGTAGGAAAAGATTTGGGGTTGTGAGGATATTTATAATCGAGTTTGAGGTTATAGAGTTATGAAAATTAATAAACACGTTACATGTTTCATTTATTTCATCAAATCTTATTGAAAACCCCCATTTCAAATAATTAATTCCTTGACATGCGCTCATGCTGATTATAATAAATATCATTTAATAAAACAATAATATATCCTCAAAATCCCGATTGGAAAAACTACACGGTGGGTAATAATAAATACACGGTGAGTACTTGTTTTTCATTGAAAACTACATGGCGTGTACATTAAATGTACATGGCGTGTATATATTGTTTTCATTTATTCATTTCCATTCCAAAATGAAAACAACATAGCGTGTACATTTAATAACACACGATGTGTACTTGTTTTCAAAATAAAAACTACACGACGTATAATAATTAATACATGACGTGTACTTGTTTTCATTTAATTCTTCCTCCAACATTAAAACAATTTAGGCGTCCTTGAATAATTATTAAACCATGTACAGGAATAATGTTTATTCTACTTGAGATACTTGAATACACTTAGTGTGTGACCCTTTATGCCTCTTTCTCATAGGAATTAGGTGTGATTGCCTAATGTCCATGATTACTATCTAGAAACGGGTCAAGGCACCCAGCAGAAAGTAGTTGATGCCACATTGACGTATCACCCCATATGAACGCTTACTATGTAATTTAATCCCTTTATCTCGATATCTCATCAAGCAGGTTTCATGGTAGTGTCATAAACCTATATGCTTTATCCATCTTTCTTTGACTACCTGAAATAAACTCGTCGTTTACACCATGTCCATGGAATTTAATGCGATCATTATATTTGAATCAAAGGTCCGAGATATCAACTTCCATAAATGGAAGGGAAAAATCCTTCCTCGATATATCTATTAACAACATGTCACTCGTGACGCACCCAACATACCCTACATCCCGCCAACTGTCTCCATGATAGTTTTCGTCAGAAAAATATATGTGCATGAGTCATGACATGAGTTAATGATAATCGTCCAGTCTACGGAACATTACACACGCTCACAGATAGTAATGTCTGATGACACCAAGACAGGCGGAATTACTACTGGCGGGTTTGTTCTCATAATCTCCCATCTTGGAGATTACGAAGTGTGAACTCCATAAGAGAGAGTCTCGTCTTCTTATGAGTGCTCGCACATGACGGTTTGTATACTATGTGTCCTATCATAGTATGTCATCCAATCGCAATACATTATTTAAGAATATTTTTATATCATATCAAGTTTCTCATCATAGCGGGGATTTGCCATGACCTTATTAATGCAACAAATATTCCAGGACATTATTATATCATTGTCATGCAGAACAATGAACAATATATAATAAGTGAACATTCATGTAATCAAAGTACAATACAGTTTGTTCTTAGGACACCAACCCTTACCTATATAATTTCGTTAACACCATCCTTTATATGTCCCATGTATGGAATTAACGAGGCATGTCACTTTGAGGGGATGGTAGTCCGCAGTTCCTCAAATAATGTTATCGTATTACCACTATAATGCCCCGACCTTAAACCTTACTTAATATTGAATTAAATGAATAATTCACATTGAGGATATTTTCAGGTTTAGAGTTTTAGGGAATTAGGACATAACTATTACATCTCAAAAGATTACAAAGTAGAAACTTTTACTAAGTTTCCATAAAATAAAAACTCTTAAAAAGAAACATGTCCAGTTCCATGTTTTAGGTTGCATGACTTTCCCTTGATCCCATCCTTGACCCTATTCCACGTTAAGTCCTGTGAAAAACATTTCAAAAACATGGGATTAGCATAAAAAGGTCATTAAGGGATACACAAAGAATGAAAATGGTTAGTTTTTCAAAACAACAAGTAAACCATGTATACTTTATCAAAGTAATACTTTTCACCTTTTCGAAGTAGTAAAAACTCTTCACTGAATAAAAGTTCATTACATACCTTTCTGTAACCAAAAGATTACCATAAAACCCTTATAAGATCACCTAACATATAAAGGTAACTTGGGACATAAACATAATTAAGTGGAATAACCATAAGGTCGACTTCCACACATATCACTTAATGGAATAGCCATTCGGACAACTTCCATACATACTTAATGGAATAGCCATACGGCCTACTTCCATACCCAATGCATTGGAGGTTATAACGTAACCACCCATCCTGGTGTTCACGGCACCACCCGTCATTTTGTTTATCAGGTAGCCACCCGTAAAATGTCCAAGTACAATCATTACACATAAAATATTGAAAATATAAACATTTCAATAACAACATTTCATTTTCAATCAAAATAAGTAATTCCAAGATATTGAATTAATCAATCCATTTTCAAAAATCATTTAAAAGATATTTTTGAATCAAAGTGTCCCATACCACTTTGAAGCTTTTACTGGAATTATAATTTTAAAACATTAATGTCTATATAAATAAATATTGAAAACCATTTTGAAAACATGGACATTCAAGATAAAGATTTAGAATAATAAATCTTTAAAACATTTAAAATGATATTTTCGTTAAAGAGTTTTTAACAAAATGAGAGAATCTTGAATACAAATAATAGCAGAATAACATTTAATCTAAACTTTAGAATATCATGAGAATAAAGGGATTCATGATATAATATGTCAAAGGATAGTATGCATACCATATAAGAGTGAATTGGTGCATGACAACAATGAAGTCTCAAAAGAAATGTAAAATGAGATGAAATCTATTATAAAGAAGGTATCCTTAAATTAAGGATAAATCAATCTTCTAATTACGTGTGGAAAACATAAATACACCCAATATAAGTTGATATAATGTGTAAAACAATCAAAGGTTATTCACACATATTCAAAGGTTGACATATTCAATAACTACATGTTGAACCCAAATAAATCGAAATTGGGTTAAGAAGTTCCCTTGGTAAAATTCGACATCCTAACGACGTCACATAAAATTTTACAAAAAGGGTTAATGAGAGAGATAAAGGGGATCTCATCACTTGGAAATAAAACTTACATAAATAAGGATATATAAGAACATATCCCAACTTAATAGTATGTGGATTAAAAGACATAACAAAAGAAGTCTTTTAAAAAAAGGAGGGTGAAAGGTTCCCTTACCGACATGGGTATCTTTCGAAACATACACCCCGTGAAAGAAGGAAAATAAAACAATGATGTAAAGACTCATAAATTATATTATGTTACACAATGTGTAAAATAATTTTCAGTACATACACCACTCAAAGGAAATTGTGGCAAATGTATCATAAATCTGACGGGACTAAAAGTGAGATGAAAAAATCCCTTACGAAAACTCGGCAGCCTAACGACGCCACATAAAACTTACAAAAATGGATTGATGAGATCAAATAGGGTATCTCATCATATTATCATAAAGTTTATAGAAAGAGGAATATAAAAGAACATCACCCAACATAACAAAAAGGAGCTTAAAAGAAGTGACATAAAGGATAGTACTTAAAAATAAAGAGAGAGGTTAGATCTCTTACGAAAATTCGGCAGCCTAACGGCGCCACTCAAAACTTCCAAAATGGATTGATGAGAGATAATAGGGTATCTCATCATATGAACTTAAAAATTACCGTATGAATAATATAAAAGAACATCCCAATAACATGAAATATGATCTTTAAAAGGAATTACATAAAAGAGTTTACTTAAAAAGAAAGAGAGGAGTAGGATCCCTTACCTCGGGACCGACTTGACTCAATCATTCATTAATCTCCTGAATAATAAACTTGAGTTAATTTATACTTCCTTAAGAACCTTTTTCAAGTTCATTATTCCTTTTATAACAATTATTGACATGTTATAAACATTAAGTATTCATTTAAGTTAATAATGTTTGTTTTGTCGATATTTGGTTCTTAAGTCAAAAGTGGACTTCATACAATTACATGTTGTTCCTGTGGCCAAAGGTTCATTATATCCAGAATAACATTCATGATTTGGATATCATATATATCATATATATCCAGAATATACATGTATTTATAATATTACATAATCATTTAGAGGTAAGAAATGAAATGCACCGTTCATGGAGACGGTAAGCCGTACGTACGCATGAACGCTACTTTCATTTCTATGTCATATTAATTGAATTAAAACTGAATGAGATATGTGTATATTTTTAATTACAGAATTATATTAATCCTTTATATGTATCATAAATCATATATATCCATTATATGTACTTATAATAGTACATTACATTTTAGGACAAGAAATGAAATGCACCGTTAATGGAGACGATAAGCCGTACGTACGCATGAACGCTACTTTCATTTCTATCTCATAATTTAATGGAAAGAAAAACATAATGATATAAAGGTATATTATAATTCCAGTATAAAATCATATATAATAACTTTAAATCCATCCTTTATAGATCCCACATATGGCATTAACAAATCGAATCACATTGAGGGGGCGGTAGTCCGCACTTCCTAAAATAAAGATATCGCGTATACCCATAATGGAAGCCATAAAGGTATGCCACAAATGAAAAATAAAGAAGCATAAGTAAAACATAAAAATATTATATATCATATATAAACATAGTGACATCTTAATGGCCACCATTGAAGGTGTTATATGAGCGTTGAACAATCATCGTTTCGTGAGGCAGAAATTCTCCATCCATAGAAACAGTATGTTCTTTAACCATTAGATGAAGGTGTGTGTATGCGTATCTCTAATAATTATTATAAAAACATCCTAGTATATTTAATATACTGTAGTTGTTACTAAAGAAATGAATAAAAATATTATAGGGGGTTGGAGAAGCAAAATAAAACAAAAGAGCACAAGTGAAGACGTTACCTTAAAATTGGGTAACTCCCTTTAGTTTGAACCAAAAGGGTTTCTTGAAGAGCTTCCTGCCTAAGTTAAGGCTTCTAGGATGAGTAGAAGGATGTGTAGAGACAAAATGATCAGAGATTGGCCGAACCAAAGGTTTTAGTGGTGTGGGTTAGGTGGTAGAGTTGGGGGCCTTTTATAAGAGGAGAGGAGGGGCACTCTTGGAAAAGTATAAAATGTTACTTTATTTTCAACTGGTTATTGGATTTTAATGGTCCCACATTGATGTGTTTCGAAGATAAGGTGATAAGGGTTCTAAATCCACCCATCCAATAGGTTTTTGACATGTATAGGTCCTAGATGTTTCATTATCTTTCCATTTTATTTTAATCGTTAAATAATGAGGTCATCACTGCATCATCATGATGTCATAAAGAATTTAATTTATTTAATGTGTAAAAAGTATAAAAAAATACTATGATATAGGAAATCTTTTTATATTTCCAATTACTATTTATAGTCAAAATTATGACTTTTATAACCACATGTAAATATTGTTTTAGTAAAAAAACTCATGTTTGTGACATTTTTATTTTAACTTTAAATAAAAGGCATAAATGTCATTATCAAACCCAAGTGGCTCCATGGGGTACCCAAAATCTACACATGGGATTTCTTGGTTATCCATAACTCATACAATAGGGTTAGGACAATTGTCAATATATTTTCATTTTATTATAATATCATTTTTACCTTAAATCACACTAATTACCTTTAATCGCGATTAATAAAACTTAAAAGTTACTTTTCATCAAAAATTATTTTCATCCCATTGAACCCCGTTTTACATAACAATTAAAATCATTTAAATTGGATTTTTTAAATTCAAATCACAGAAGTGGTAAAGTCCCATTTAAAAGAAAAATCAAATTTTGTAACCACCACTTTGTGGTTTCACTATTCATCAAAAATTGGAGATTTTCAGAAAAATACCAAAAAGTCACCCTATGCTATATTTGATATTCCGAATTCAAAAATTATGTCTATGTTAACAAATTCATAACATATAAGTTTCATTAATTAATTTTATAATTAATTCCCACAGTCAGAGAAAATAGCGTGTTTTTATGAAACAATAAGTATCAAAAGATTGGCACTAGTTTAAGTCCAATTTCAAAGTGAAATTAATTCCAATGACCACTATTGGATTAAATGGTAAAAATATATTTTAATTTTACTAAATAAAAATTCAAAAGATAATCTAATCACATAAATAAACTATATTAAAATGAGGTTTTGAATTAAAATACAACATTTTTTAGTATTCATTAAAAAAATGAACTTTATCAGAAAGATACCAAAAATTTAAACAAAGTAAATTTTGATGTCACGATTCTAAATAAGAATTTTATTTTGTCAAATATAACACATAAAATTTTCAAAAAGTGGATTTAAAAGAGGTTCGCCTTAAAAAGGCGGTTAATCAACCATTTAAAGAATATTAGAATGTCTATGCTTAAAATTGGATTCATTTTCATTTTTAATCCTCTAACATTTACTGTAAAGAGTAAAAATATTTGACAAAAATATATAATCATTTTGTAGGTAGTTCTGTTCATTCCCGCCATTACAACGGCTAGGCGTTAACAACTATTTAAAATAATATTATTTTATTATTGGAGTGCAACGTAAGCTTCCCAAGAAACTCGTTGTTGCGTATTGGGTACGCCATCGAGCATAGCATCCCCTTTAAAGTAATATTATTATTTTATTCACAAATATGGATAAATGTGAAAATGTCATACACTTTATTTACCTTGGGTGTTACATCCTTTCCCCCTTTTGGAAATTGTGTTCTCGCAATTTTAAAATTGGGCTTGGATACTTCATTGAAAGCCCCACATCGGAAAAGGAGTAAATTAAACTATCACTTTAAAAGAAAGAAAGGAAAGTACAAAGGTCACCCGAGTTAAACCATACTAGGATTCCAAGTATGAAAATATGGACATGGAGGAAAAAAACAAAGGGTCATGTTCTGATGGAGAGTGATAATAAACATGTCTAGGAGAAAGTTAACCATAAGAAAATCACAAACTTGTGATGGGTTAAACGGTATTCGATTCCCCAGTAGGAAAAGTTAACAGACAAATTTTTTTTAAGTTACTTTTCATGGAGGAATTTATTTTGGAGATTAACTAAATCATAATGAAACATACTTACTTATCATTTAGACTTTCAACTTTTACTAGATTCCTTAATCAAACTCATATTTTCTCCAAAAGATGGGTATTTAGGAAAACTTGTTCGCATTAAGAGTACTATAATCAATTTCTAGAGAATCACCTAATCCAAAAAAGAGAACTATACACATCCCATGTCTTTAGACTCTAACCAAAACCAAAACCAAAAAGGTTAGTACAAGATCAGATAATCCAGAAAAGGATAACCCTTTATAAAAAGAAAATCTATTCTTAATCTCCAAAATTTGTCCAACAAAACCCAATGTTCAACAAGGACCATTCGATAAACAATTTGTCCATAAAATTCCTCAAAGTAAACCAAACTAAGATTGAAACCCAAATATTTTAAGGATTTAGTCACATAGTCTTCCATGTTAAATCGTAAAATTTATCTCCAAACAACATCAGTTGCTCCTAAGGTCTCAAATTAAAAATTAATTAAACTAATCACATATCCTCCATGATAAGTTAATAATTTTCATAAAAACCCAAAATCAACATACTCTTAAATCATAAAGTCACCTAACTAAAAAGAATAAGTCATAATAACTAGGGACTTCACGTAGTCCAGTCGTAGGTATAAGGCCCCAACATTAATCCGTACATAATCTTGAGTTATTACAAGATTACACATTGACAATCTTTTCAGGTTTAGAGTTTTAGAGAATTAGATCATGAAACATGCATTACATTCCACATTTAAACAATGTGGTTACATAAAAGACAGTATTCATTCTTCCCATCAACGAAAACATATTGAAAAAAATCATGTATTCTTTCTTGACACATCCTTGACACTATCATCACATCATGTACCTTTCCCTTGACCTCTGAAAAACATTTCAAAAACTTGGGATGAGCATAAAAATCTCGGTAAGGGTTATAAAAATATGGAAAGGAAACATGAGTTCATATATACATAAGAATGAAATCATACATTACCCATAAAACATAGGCACATTAACATACCTCATCAAACCATGAATAAATCATAGAAATCATAAGACATAAAGGTAACTTGAGGCATTCATAAAATTCTTACGTAGGGAGTAACCCTCTTGGATACGTTTGGAATACCCATCACAGTATATCCCCTAAATCTCTTCGGAGAAACCTTAACGTTTCACTCCTTCGCGTTACCCAATGCATTGGAGAGCTATATCGGGCTCACCCGCCCTTAGTTTATCACGGAACCACCCATCTTAATAATAATTCCAAAGAACCATAACATAATCGTATCAAATAAAACATGCATAAAAGAAACATAACATTTCCACTTTTCAATCAGAAGATATCAATACAACACATTGATATGAAAACATTATGAAAACCATTCTCAATACCAAAATAAAAGAAAAGTAAAACACTATATTTATTTTTCTTTTAAAAAAGGTATGGCTTGTAAAGGAAGCCGAAACTCAAATAATGGTCACGGCGGCAGAGAAGTCGTTGTCGCCGCATATGTATGACAAAAACATTCCCTTTTGTCGTTTAGTAAAACGCTTTATATAAAAAAAAGAATCCTTTCGGATAAACGTAAAAGTCAAAGGGGTTTATACACCGTATAAAAGAAGGTTGTGTATAAAACAAAATATGCCTCAATGAATGGAGATTGAGACGAAGTCCCATACAATGATGGTATCCTTGGATTAAGGATAAATCAATTACATAATTATTTGTGACAAACTAATACACAAAATATAAGTGGATATTAAGTGTAAAACAATCAGAGGTTATTCACACATATTCATAGAACGACATATTCAAGGAGTCCAAGCTTATCACAAAGAATCGAAATAGGGTTAAGAAGTTCCCTTGCAATAATTAGACAGCCTAACGGCGTCACTCCAAAATTCAGAAAAAGAGTTGATGAGAGATAAAAAGGGTATCTCATCACTTGGACATAAAATTTACATCAATAATGATATATAATAACATATACCAAAATAATAATTATGTTAATTAAAAGACATAACAAAATAAGTCTTTTAAAAAGAGGAGGGTGAAAGGTTCCCTTACTGACATGGGTATCTTTCGAAGCATACACCCCGTGAAAGAAGGACAATTCATCATTGATGTAAATACTCATAAATGAAATAATATTACAAAATGTGTAAAATAATGGTCAGTACATACACCACTCAAAGGAAATTGTGGCAAATGTAGCATAAATCTCAAGGGAATAAACGTGAGATGAAAAATCCCTTACGAAAACTCGGCAGCCTAACGGCGCCACTTAAAACTTCCAAAAATGGATTGATGAGATCAAATAGGGCATCTAATCACATTAAAATAAAATTTAAAGCAATAGGAATATAAAAGAACAACCCCCATCATAACAATGAGGATCTTAAAAGAAGTGACATAAAGGGGAGTACATAAAGAGAAAGAGAGAGGTTAGATCTCTTACGAAAATTCGGCAGCCTAACGGCGCCACTCAAAACATCCAAAATGGATTGATGAGAGAGAATAGGGTCTCTCATCATATGAACATAAAAATTATAGTAAGAGTAATATAAAAGAACATCCCAATAACAAGAAAGATGAGCTTATAAGGAATGACATAATACAGTGTACTTAAAAAGAAAGAGAGGAGTAGGATCCCTTACCTCAAGTCCAACTTGTCTTGTTCGTTTCTTTATATTCATGAATAATAAACATTGGTCAATTAATAATTTCCTAATTACCTCTTTTATATATTATTATTCAGTTCATATCACATATTATAAATTTTTAATAATGTTAGTTCATATCATACATTTTTGCCGATGTTTGGTACATGAGTCAAAAATGAACTTGTTTGAAAAAAGATTGCCCATGTAGTTATCAGTAAATAATTTCCAGAATAGTATTAATGATAAAAATATCATATATATCCAGTAAATATTCATTTAATACTATTCCATATCATTTATAGATAAAAAACGAAAAGCACTGTTCATGGAGACGGTAGGCCGTACGTACGCATGAACACTACTTTCATTTTTTTTCATATTAATGGAATTAAAACAAAATGAGAGAGATATATATGTTATAATTCCAGAATTTTATCAATAATTTTGATTTAATATATTACATATATATCGATTATATATATTAACTTATAATATTACATAACATTTTGAGATAAGAAATGAAATGTACCGTTCATGGAGACGGTAAGCCGTACGTACGCATGAACGCTACTTCCATTTCTATTTCATATTTAATGGAATTAAAACATAATTATACATAATTTTATTTTAATTCCAGTATGGTATCATATATAATATCATTAAATATATCCTTTATACATACCACATATGGTATTAACGAATCAAATCACTTTGAGGGGGCGGTAGTCCGCACTTCCTTAAATGAAGATATCGCGTTTACCCATAATGGAAACCATAAAGGTATTCCCAAAATGAAAAATACAGAAGCTTAAGGAAAACATAAACATATTATATATCATATATAAATATAGTTTCATCTTAATGGCCATCATTTAAGGTGTTAAAGGAATGTTGAACAGTCATCGTTTCGGGAGGCCGAAATTCGCCATCCATGGAAACAATATGTTCTTTAACCATTAGATGTATGTGTGTGAAAGTGTAGCTCGAATCCTTATTATAACAACATAATAGTATATTTATGATACTGGATTTGTTACAAAAGAAATTATTAAAAAGAGTTTAGGGGTTTGGAGAAGCAAAATAAAACAAAAGGACTCAAGTGAAGACATTACCTTAAAATCGGGTAACTCCCTTTGGTTTGAGCTCAAAGGCTTCCTTGGGAAGACTTCTGCCCAAAGTGAGGCTTCAACGAGTAAGAGAGGGAAGTGTAGAGACAAAATTGGCAGAGTTTGGCCGAGACAAAGGCTTTGGGAGTGTGGGTAAGGAGGTATAGGTGGGGGCCTTTTATAAGAGGAGAGGAGGGGCACTCTTGGAAGGTAAGGAAAATTCACTTTATTTTAAAATGGTATTCGGATTTAAGAGGTCCCACATTGATTTTTTTAGAGTATATGGTGATAAGGGTTATAAATACACTCATCCAATAGGTTTTGGAAATGTGTAGTTCTTAGATATTACATTATCTTTCCATTTTATTTAAATCGTTAAATAATGAGGTCATCGCTGAATCATCATGATGTCATAAATAATTTAATTTATTTAAAGTCTAAAAATTATAAAAAAAATACTATGATGTATGAAATCTGTTTATATTTCCAATAAATATTTATAGTCAAAAATCTGATTTGTATAACCCCATGTAAAAATTGTTTTAGTAAAACATTTCATGTTTGTCTCATTTTTAGTTTAACTTTAAATAAAAAGATATTAATGTCATTTTCCAACCAAAGTTGCTTCATGGGGTCCCCAAGTTGACACATGGGTTTTCTTGGTCGGCCATGATACATCCAATGAGGTTAGAACATGTTTCAAGTTCATTTCATATTATTAAAACATTATTTTTACCTTAAACTATATTAATTACCTCTAATCGCGATTAAAAACTTAATAAGTTACTATTCACCAAAAAATTATTTTTATCCCATTGAACCACATTTTACTTCTTAATGACAACCATGTATGTCGGAATTTTGAAATTAAAAACACAATGATGGCAAAATTTCATTTAAACGGAAAAAATCAGTTTTTATAAGTACCGCTGAGTGGTTTCACTATTCATCAAAAATTGAAGTTTTTCAGAAAAATCCCAAAAATTCACCCTAACCTATATTTGATATTATGAATTCAAAAATGAAGTATATTTTAAAAAATTCAAAACATATAAGTCACATTAATTAATTTAATAATTAATTTCCATTGTCAGAGCAAATAGCATGTTTTTATGAAACAATAAGTATCAAAAGATTGACACTAGTTTAAGTCTGATTTCAAAGTGAAATTAATTCCAACGACCACTATTGGATTGAATGGTAAAAATATATTATAATTTAAATTTAAAACCAATTCAAAAGATAATCTAATCATATAAATAAATTATATTAAAAAGAGGTTTTGAATTAAAATACAACATTTTACACTATTCATTAAAAAATGAACTTTATCAGAAAGATACCAAAAATTTACACAAAGTAAATTTTGATGTCCCAATCCTTAAGAAGAGTTTTATTTGGTCCAAAAGGATGTATAAGAGTGAACAAAACTATATTTAATGATGGTTCTCCATCAAAAGGCGATAAGTGAACCTTTAGTGAAAACTAGGGCATATACACATAAATTGAATTATTTTCATATTTTATGCCTTTATCTTTTATTGGATAAATGTAAAAACATTCAAAAACATATATAATCATAGTTTAGTTATTTCTATCCATTCCCTCCAATACAACGGCTACATGTTAACTACCATTTAAAATAATATTATTTTATTATTAGAGTGCGACGTAAGATTCCCAAAAAACTCGTTGTTGCGTGTTGGGTACGCCATCGAGCATAGCATCCCCTTTAAAGTCATATTAATATTTTATTAACAAATATGGATAAATATGAAAATTTCATATTCTTTATTTACCTGGGGTGTTACATCCTTCCCCCCTTTTGGGAATTGCGTCCTCGCATTTTTTAAAATTGATCTTGGAAACATCCTTGAAAGTCCCACATCGGAACAAGAGTCGGTAAAACAATCACTTTAAAACAAAGGAAGATAAGTACAGAGGTCACCCGAGTTAACCCATATGTATAAAAACATGGACATAGAAGAAAAATCAAAGTGTCATGTTCTTGAGGGAGAGTGATAGTAAACATGTCTAGGAGAATGTTAACCATAAGAAAATCACAAACTTGTGATGGGTTAAATGGTATTCGATTCCCCAGTAGGAAAAGTTAATAGACAACATTTTGGTTTTAAGTTACTTTTTATTGAGGAATTTACTCATAAGGAAACATAATCACTTATCATGTTGAATTTCAACATTTACTAGATTCCTTAATCAAACTCATATTTTTTTCCAAAAGACGAGTTTTTAGGGAGACTTGTTCGCATTAAGAGCACTATAATCAACTTCTAGAGAATCACCTAATCCACCAAAGAGAACTATATACTTCCCATTTCTTTAGGCTTTAACCAAAACCAAAACCAAAAGGTTAGTACAAGGTCAGATAATCCAGAAAAGGATAACCCTTTAAAAAGAAAATCTATGCTTAATCTCCAAAATTTGTCCAACAAAACCCAAAGTTCAATGAGGACCATACGATAAACAATTTGTCCATAATATTCTTCAAAGTAAACCAATCTACGATTCAAACCCAAATATTTGAAGGATTTAGTCACATAGTCTTCCAAGTTAAATCGTAACATTTATCTCCAAACAACATCAGTTGCTCCTAAAGTCTCGTATTGAAAAGTAATTAACCTAATCACATATCCTCCATGATAGGTTAATCATTATCATAAATAACCCAAAATCAACTTACTATTAATTCATTAAATCATATAACTAAAAAGAATCAGTCAAACTAACCAGGGACATCACGTAGTCTAGTGGTAGGCGATAAATACCAGTCGCACTTTGGTTGTGGGTTCGATTCCCGCAGCTTTGTCCGACGCGACGGGTAGTCACACGGTCTACGTGTTATACTTTTTCCAAAACTATATAATTCTCAAATAATTCCCCAAAAAGGGATAAAATCATCCAAAATAACCATAACATAATTTAACCTCAATTTTATCTCATGCCTTTCACTTCAATCATAACATATAGTAACCCATAATTACCTCAAAAGTAAGGATCATATAAACCCAAATGGTTCTTTATAACTATGTCCACAAAAGAAAAGATAACTATTCCTTGAATAAAATTCTCCTATATTAAACATCAGGGTTACACATAATATAAAAAGTCTTCTAATGTAACCCCATCATCAAAATAGACTTAATACTCTTAAGAATTTCACCATAACTCTTGATGCCCTTATATGTTGACATCTTACTCATTCAACATTCTTCATGATCCATTAACCATTCCTTTCCAACTTATTCTAAAATACGTCTTTCCTACAAACAAAATCATGAATCATATCCTAAGATTCCAAAATAGGAAAACAATAGTCATGAAATAATACATACCTTTGATTGGTCATTGTCAGTTTCTTCATCCTCAATCTGAATGGGATTAGGTATTGGTAAACGAACATTTGTACGCTCTTGGTGATCCCATTCACGAAACTTCTTCATAGGACATGTGTTTTCATAATTACCATGCACACCACATTTAAAACATTAAATTGATCCCTTAGAAAGAACTTCTTTCCCTTTCCTCGAGTCAACTGGATGCTTCCTTTTTCCATGGCAGGTTATTGCTTTATGACCTTCATTTCCACATCTATAGCATATTTCTGTCCCTTTGAAACATTTTCCTACGTGTTTCTTTCCACATCTTTGACACATAGGTTTTTGAACACACTTACCTTTATGATTATTACCTGTACTTCCGTTGGGATTTGTTTCTCGCATATATGATGCCTTAGAGAAATCACCAAGGTTTAGGTGGTCAATCATGACTCCAGATAGTTGGTTGAGGATAATCACAAGAGTTCTCATTGCAGCTCCCATATCATTCAGTTGCTTGCTCAAAAAATTGTCACAGTTTCCTTCACATCCACTGTTACTTTGGTGCCTGCTAGATCCAGCCATTTACTAAAACCAAAAAGGTCAGTGTGAGTATATCAAAAAAACCATCATGTACTAATGAGGAAGATAAACACTAATATATACTTACTCATTCACTTTATCTAAAACTAGGTTTCTTTCTGAAATCCTAACCATTATGGTAATGCCACTTATTCTTAATGAAAACCCTAACCTCTAAAGTTATCTAAACCGACCTCTGATACCAACTATAATGCCCCAGCCTTAAACCTTACTTAATCTTGAGTTATTACAATATTACACATTGAGGATCATTTCAGGTTTAGAGTTTTAGAGAATTAGATCATGAAACTTGCATTAGATTCCACATTTAAACAAAGTGGTTACATAAAAGACAGTATTCATTCTTCCCATCAATGGAAACATATTGAAAAAAAACATGGATTCTTTCTTGACACATCTTTGACACTATCATCACATCATGTACCTTTCCCTTGACATGTGAAAAACATTTCAAAAACTTGGGATGAGCATAAAAAGCTCAGTAAGGGTTATAAAAATATGGAATGGAAACATGAGTTCATATATACATAAGAAAGAAATCATACTTTACCCATAAAACATAGACAATTTAACATACCTCATCAAAACATGAATAAATCATAGAAATCATAAGACATAAAGGTAACTCGAGGCATTCATAACATTCTTACGTAGGGAGTAACCCTCTTGGTTACGTTTGGAATACCTATCACAGTATATTCCCTAAATCTCTTCGGAGAAACCTTAAAGTTTCACTCCTTCGCGTTACCCAATGCATTGGAGAGCTATATCGGGCTCACCTGCCCTTAGATTATCACGGAACCACCCATCTTCATAATAATGCCCAAGAACCATAACATAATCGTATCACATAAAACATGCATAAAGGAAACATAACTTTTCCACTTTTCAATCACAGGATATCAATACAACACATTGATATAAAAACATTATGAAAACCATTCTCAATACCAAAATAAAAGAAAAGTAAAACACAGTATTTATTTTTCTTTTTAAAAAAGGAATGGCTTGTAGAGGAAGCCGAAACTCAAATAATGTTCACGGCGGCGGAGAAGTCGTTGTCGCCGCATATGTACGACAAAAACATTCCCATTTATCGTTTAGTAAAATGCTTTGTATAAAAAAAATATTCCTTTCGGATAAACATAAAAGTAAAAGGGGTTTATACACCGTATAAAAGAAGGTTGTGTATAAAACTAAATATGCCTCAATGAAAGGAGATTGAGACGAAGTCCCATACAAAGATGGTATCCTTGGATTAAGGATAAATAAATTACATAATTATGTCTGACAAACTAATACACCAAATATAGGTGGATATTAAGTGTAAAACAATCATAGGTTATTCACACATATTCATAGAACGACATATTCAAGGAGTACAAGCTTATCCCAATGAATCGAAATTGGGTTAAGAAGTTCCCTTTCAATAATTAGACAGCCTAACGACGTCACTTCAAAATTCAGAAAAAGAGTTGATGAGAGATAAAAAGGGTATCTCATCACTTGGACATAAAATTTACATCAATAAGGATATAAAAGAACATATCCCAAAATAATAATTATTTGAATTAAAAGACATAACAAAATAAGTCTTAAAAAGAGGAGGGTGAATGGTTCCCTTACCAACATGGGTATCTTTCGAAACATACGCCCCGTGTAAGAAGGAAAATACATAATTGATGTAAATAATCATAAATGAAAGAATATTACAAAATGAGTAAAATAATTGTCAGTACATACACCACTCAAAGGAAATTGTGGCAAATGTAGCATAAATCTCACGGGAATAAAAGTGAGATGAAAAATCCCTTACGAAAACTCGGCAGCCTAACGACACCACTTAAAACTTCCAAAAATGGATTGATGAGATCAAATAGGGTATCTCATCACATTACAATAAAATATACAACAAGAGGAATATAAAAGAACATCCCCCATCATAACAAAGAAGATCTTAAAAGAAGTGACATAAAGAGGAGTACTTAATGAGAAAGAGAGAGGTTAGATCTCTTACGAAAATTCGGCAGCCTAACGGCGCCACTCAAAACTTCCAAAATGAATTGATGATATAGAATAGGGTATCTCTTCATATGAACATAAAATTTACTGTAAGAGTAATATAAAAGAACATCCCAATAACAAGATATATGATCTTAGAAGGAATGACATAAAAGAGAGTACTTAAAAAGAAAGAGAGGAGTAGGATCCCTTACCTCAAGTCCAACATGTCTTGCTCATTTCTTTATATTCCTGAATAATAAACATTGGTCAATTAATAATTTCCTAAGTACCACCTTTAGTGATTATTATTCAGATCACATCACATATTATAATGTTTTAATAATGTTAGTTCATATCAGACGTTTTTGCCGATGTTTGGTACATGATTCAAAAATGAACTTCTTTGAAAAAAGATTTCCCATGTAGTTATAAGTAAATAATTTCCAGAATAGTATTAATGATTAAAATATCATATATATCCAGTAAATATTCATTTAATACTATTCCATATCATTTGGAGATAAAAACTAAAAGCACCGTTCATGGAGACGGTAGGTCGTACGTACGCATGAACGCTACTTTCATTTTTTTTGTCATGTTAATGGAATTAAAACAAAATGAGAGAGATATATATATGTTATAATTCCAGAATTATATCCATAATTTTGATGTAATATATTACATATATATCCATTATATATATGTAATTATAATATTACATAACATTTTGAGATAAGAAATGAAATTTACCGTTCATGGAGACGGTAAGCCATACGTACGCATTAACGCTACTTCCATTTCTATTTCATATTTAATGGAATTTAAACATAATGATACATAATAGTATTTTAATTCCAGTATGGTATCATATATAATATCATTAAATATATCCTTTATACGTACCACATATGGTATTATTGAATCAAATCACTTTGAGGGGGCGGTAGTCCGCACTTCCTTAAATGAAGATATCGTGTTTACCCATAGTGGAAACCATAAAGGTATGCTCAAAATGAAAAATACAGAAGCTTAAGGAAAAAATAAACATGTTATATATCATATATAAATATTGTGTCATTTTAATGGCCACCTTTTAAGGTGTTAAAAGAATGTTGAACAATCATCGTTTCGGGAGGCCGAAATTCGCCATCCACGAAAACAGTATGTTCTTTAACCATTAGATATAGGTGTGTGAAAGTGTAGCTATAATACTTCTTATAACAACATCCTAGTATATTTATGATTCTAAAGTTGTTACAAAATAAATTAATAAAAAGAGTTTAGGGGGTTGGAGAAGCAAAATAAAACAAAAGTACTCAAGTGAAGACATTACCTTAAAATCAGGTAACTCCCTTTGGTTTGAGCTCAAAGGCTTCCTTGGGAAGACTTCTGCCCAAGGTGAGGCTTCAAGGAGTAAGAGAGGGAAGTGTAGAGACAAAATGGGTAGAGTTTGGACGAACCAAAGGCTTTGGTAGTGTGGGTAAGGAGGTAGAGGTGGGGGCCTTTTATAAGAGGAGAGGAGGGGCACTCTTGGAAGGTAAAGAAAAGTCACTTTATTTTAAAATGGGATTCGGATTTAAGAGGTACCACATTGATGTGTTTCGAGGATATGGTGATAAGGGTTCGAAATACACTCATCCAATAGGTTTTGGACATGTTTAGGTCTTAGATATTACATTATCTTTCCATTTTATTTAAATCATTAAATAATGAGGTCATCGCTGCATCATCATGATGTCTTAAATAATTTAATTTATAAAAATTATAAAAAAAATACTATGATGTAGGAAAGATTTTTAGCTTTACAATGAATATTTATAGTCAAAATTATGATTTGTATAACCCCTTGTAAAAATTGTTTTAGTAAAACATTTCATGTTTGTCTCATTTTTACTTTAACTTTAAATAAAAAGATATTATTGTCATTTTCCAACCAAAGTGGCTTCATGGGGTCCCCAAGTTGACCCATGGGTTTTATTGGTTGGAAATTACACATCCAATTAGGTTAGGATATGTTTCAAGTTCATTTAATATTAGTAAAACATTATTTTTACCTTAAACTACACTAATTACCTCTAATCGTGATTAAAAACTTAATAAGTTACTATTCACCAAAAAATTCTTTTTATCCCATTGAACCACATTTTACTTCTTAATGACAAACATGTATGTCGGATTTTTGAAATTCAAAACACAATGATGGAAAAATTTCATTTAAACGGAAGAAATCAGTTTTTATAAGTACCACTTAGTGGTTTCACTATTCATCAAAAATTGAAGTTTTTCAGAAAAATCCCAAAAATTCACCCTAAGGTATATTTGATATTCCGAATTCAAAAATAAAGTATATTTTAAAAAATTCAAAACATATAAGTAACATTAATTATTTTAATAATTAATTCCCGTTGTCAGAGAAAATAGCGTGTTTTTATGAAACAATAAGTATCAAAAGATTGACAGTAGTTTAAGTCTGATTTCAAAGTGAAATTAATTCCAATGACCAATATTGGATTTAATGGTAAAAATATATTCTAATTTATCTTTAAAACCAATTAAAAATATAATCTAATCATATAAATAAATTAGATTAAAAAGTGGTTTTGAATTAAAATACAACATTTTACACTATTCATTAAAAAATGAACTTTATCAGAAAGATACCAAAAATTTACAAAAAGTAAATTCTGATGTCCCAATTCTTAAGAAGAGTTTTATTTGGTCCAAAAGGATGTATAAGGGTGAACTAAACTATATTTAATGATGGTTCTCCATCAAATGGCAATAAGTGAACCTTTAGTGAAAAATAGGGCATATACGCCTAAAATTGAATTATTTCCATATTTTATGCCTTTATCTTTTATTGGATAAATGTAAAAACATTTAAAAACATATATAATCATATTTTAGTTATTTCTATCCATTCCCGCCAATACAACGGCTACTTGTTAACTACCATTTAAAATAATATTATTTTATTGTTAGAGTGCAACGTAAGATTCCCAAGAAACTCGTTGTTGCGTGTTGGGTACGCCATCGAGCATAGAGTCCCCTTTAAAGTCATATTAATATTTTATTCAAAAATATAGATAAATATGAAAATTTCATATTATTTATTTACATGGGGTGTTATAGTAGGCGATAAATACCCATTGCACTTTGGTTGTGGGTTCGATTCCCGTAGCTTTGTCCGATGCGACGGGTTGTCACACGGTCTGCGTGTTGTCCTTTTTATAAAACACCAAAAATAACCGTAACATGTTTTAACCTTAATATTTTCCTTATAACACTCATTTTCATCCAAATTTGTTACGGTCTCAACATCTTAATTCTTGAAGTTTTATTTCACCACCATAAGATAAAATAAAACGATTCCAAAAATGAATAACATCATACCTTGATCATGGCATCCACTCGGTTTCATCATCATCTTTCTCATGTAGGTATAAGTCCCATGCATTACAACAATGATTTAGAGATCCTTCAAAATCATTTGCTTCCTCCATCCAAATACACCTTTTACAACAAGGGTCATATGGGTGTTCACGGAAAGATAGTTTTGGAAAATAATCATGTATGACATATAATTCCAAAACATCTGATAAAACATGGTTTCTATAAAATAGTCGGACAGAATTTTAGTTGAAAATTTCTATTATGGGTCCTTTTAAAATACCATAAGTGTGTGCTGAGAGACTATATTTTAAAATCAAATATAAATAGGTTGCGCAAGGGTCTCCTTCCTCAACACCATCTTTAAAATCATAATATGCTTCAAATTCTTGTGATAAGGTAAACTATTTGAAAATACCTTGATAATATTTACCTTTCTTGAAAATATGAGAATATTGTGAGAATAGTATTTTTATAAAAACAACCAATGATCCATGATGATAACGAGGTATAGTGGAGGTGTTTGATATCTCAAACAAATGCTTTCAAGTGAGTTGTATGCTAGAAAAAGTTCCACAATCATCCGAACATGACTTTGAAATAATTATTGCAAGCATGTCATGAGGAAGAGATAGGAATGTCGTTTGAGATCCTTCTCCTTCCATTCGTAACCGACTTTACTTGACCTGAAAAAGGTTATAAAACAAGGATTTAACTGAAATAATAGATATAGGGACTAATCATGTGTCTAAAAAAAACTATTAATCCCCAAAGTTGTCTAAACCGACCTCTGATACCAACTATAAGGACCCGACCTTAAACCTTACTTAATATTGAATTAAATGAATAATTCACATTGAGGATCTTTTCAGGTTTAGAGTTTTAGAAAATTAGGGCATAACTATTACATCTCAAAAGATTACAAAGTAGAAACTTTTACTAAGATTCTATAAAATAAAAACTCTTAAAAAGAAACATGTCCAGTTCCATGTTTTAGGTTGCATGAATTTCCCTTGATCCCATCCTTGACCCTATTCCACGTTAAGTCCTGTGAAAAACATTTCAAAAACTTGGGATGAGCATAAAAAGCTCAGAAAGGGATACACAAAGAATGAAAACTGTTAGTTTTTCAAAACAACAAGTAAACCATGTATACTTTATCAATGTAATACTTTTCACCTTTTTGAAGTAGTAAAAACTCTTCACTGGATAAAAGTTCATTACTTAGCTTTCTGTAACCAAAATATTACCATAAAACCCTTATAAGATCACATAACATATAAAGGTAACTTGGTACATAAACATACTTAAGTAGAATTACCATAAGGTCGACTTGCACACATATCACTTAATGGAATATCCATTCGGCCAACTTCCATACATACTTAAAAGAATAGCCATACAGCCAACTTTCATACCCAATGCATTGGAGGTTATAACGTAACCACCTGTCCTGGTATTCACGGCACCACCCGTCATATGGTTTATCACATAACCACCCGTAAAATGTCCAAGTACCATCATTACACATAAAATATTGAAAATATAAACATTTCAATAACAACATTTCATTTTCAATCAAAATAAGTAATTCCAAGATATTGAATTAATCAATCCATTTTCAAAAATAATTTAAAAGAGATTTTTGAATCAAAGTGTCACATACAACTTTGAAGCTTTTATTGGAAATATAATTTTAAAACATTAATGTCCGTATAAATAAATACTGAAAACCATTTTGAAAACATGGTAATTAAAGATAAATATTTAGAATAATAAATCTTTAAAACATTTAAAACGATATTTTTGTTAAAGAGTTTTTAACAAAATGAGAGACTCTTGAATACAAATAATAGCGGAATAACATTTAATCTGAACTGTATAATATCATGAGAATAAAGGGATTCATGATATAATATTTCAAAGGACAGTATACACACCATCTAAGAGTGAATTGGTGCATGACAACAATGAAGTCTCAAAAGAAATGTAAAATGAGATGAAATCCATTATAAAGAAGGCATCCTTAAATTAAGGATAAATCAATCTTATAATTACGTGTGAGAAATATAAATACACCCAATATAAGTGGATATTAAGTGTAAAACAATCAAAGGTTATTCACACATATTCAAAGGATGACATATTCAATAACTACATGTTGATCCCAAAGAAATCGAAATTGGGTTAAGAAGTTCCCTTGGTAAAATTCGACAGCCTAACGGCGTCACATAAAATTTTACAAAAAAGGGTTGATGAGAGAGATAAAGGGGATCTCAACACTTGGACATAAAATTTACATAAATAAGGATATATAAGAACATATCCCAACATAATAGTATGTGAATTAAATGACATAACAAAAGAAGTCTTTTAAAAAAAGGAGGGTGAAAGGTTCCCTTACCAACATGGGTATCTTTCGAAACATACACCCCGTGAAAGAAGGACAATACAACATTGATGTAAATACTCATAAATGAATGTATATTACACAATTAGTAAAATAATGGTCAGTACATACACCACTCAAAGTAAATTGTGGCAAATGTATCATAAATCTCACGGGAATAAAAGTGAGATGAAAAAATCTCTTACGAAAACTCGGCAGCCTAACGACGCCACATAAAACATACAAAAATGGATTGATGAGATCAAATAGTGTATCTAATAATATTATAATAAAGTTTATAGAAAGAGTAATATAAAATAACATCCCCCAACATAACAAAGAGAAGCTTAAAATAATTGACATAAACGATAGTACTTAAAAAGAAAGAGAGAGGTTAGATCTCTTATGAAAATTCGGCAGCCTAACGGCGCCACTCAAAACATCCAAAATGGATTATTGGGAGAGAATATGGTCTCTCATCATATGAACATAAAAATTAAAGTAAGATTAATATAAAAGAACATCCCAATAACAAGAAATATGAGCTTTAAAAGGAATGACATAAAACAATGTACTTATAAAAAGAGAGGAGTAGGATCCCTTACCTCGGGTCCGACTTGACTCGATCGTTCTTTATTCTCCTGAATAATAAACTTGAGTTAATTTCTACTTCCTTAAGAACCTTTTTCAAGTTCACTATTCCTTTTATAAAAATTATTGACATGTTCTAAACATTATGTAATCATTTAAGTTAATAATGTTTGTTTTGTCGATATTTGGTTCTTAAGTCAAAGGTGGAATTCTTACAATTGCATGTTGTTCGTGTGCCCAAAGGTTCATTATATCCAGAATAACATTCCTGATTTTGATATCATATATATCATATATATCCAGAATATACATGTATTTATAATATTACATAATCATTTAGAGGTAAGAAATGAAATGCACCATTCATGGAGATGGTAAGCCATACGTACGCATGGACGCTACTTTCATTACTATGTCATATTAATGGAATTAAAACTAAATGAGATATCTGTATATTTTTAATTCCAGAATTATATTCATCCTTTATATGTGTCATACATCATATATATCCATTATATGTACTTATAATAGTACATTACATTTGAGGACAAGAAATGAAATGCACCGTTAATGGAGACGGTAAGCCGTACGTACGCATGAACGCTACTTTCATTTCTATCTCATACATTAATGGAAAGAAAACAATAATGATATAATTTTATTTTATAATTCCATTATAAAATCATATATAATAACTTTAAATCCTTCCTTTATACATCCCACATATGGCATTAATGAATCAAATCACTTTGAGGTAGCGGTAGTCTGCACTTCCAAAAATGAAGATATCGCGTATTTCCATAATGGAAGCCATAAAGGTATGCCACAAATGAAAAATAAAGAAGATTAAGTCAAACATAAAAATATTATATATCATATATAAACATAGTGACATCTTAATGGACACCTTTTAAGGTGTTATATGAGTGTTGAACAATCATCGTTTCGTGAGGCAGAAATTCTCCATCCACAGAAACAGTATGTTCTTTAACCATTAGATGAAGGTGTGTGTATGTGTAGCTCAAATACTTATTATAAAAACATCCTAGTATATTGAAATAATATATTTGTTACAAAAGAAATGAATAAAAAGATTTTAGGGGGTTGGAGAAGCAAAATAAAACAAAAGAGCACAAGTGAAGACGTTGCCTTAAAATTGGGTAACTCCCTTTGGTTTGAACCAAAAGGGTTTATTGAAGAGCTTCATGCCTAAGTTAAGGCATATAGGATGAGGAGAAGGATGTGGAGAGACAAAATTATCAGAGCTTGTCCGAACCAAAGGTTTGAGTGGTGTGGGTAATGTGGTAGAGGTGGGGGCCTTTTATAAGAGGAGAGGAGGGGCACTCTTGGAAAAGTATATAAAATGTTACTTTATTTTCAAATGGTTTTCGGATTTTAATGGTCTCACATTGATGTGTTTCGAGGATAAGGTAATAAGGGTTATAAATCCACTCATCCAATAGGTTTTTGACATGTGTAGGTCCTAGAGTTTGCATTATCGTTCCATTTTATTTAAATCGGTGAATAATGAGGTCATTGCTGCATCATCATGATGTCATAAAGAATTTAATTTATTTAATGTCTAAAATTTATAAAAAAAATACTATGATGTAGGAAATATTTTTATATTTGAAATGACTATTTATAGTCAAAATTCTGACTTTTATAACCATATGTAAAAATTGTTTTAGTAAAACAAATCATGTTTGTGACATTTTTATTTTAACTTTAAATAAAAGGCATAAATGTCATTATCAAACCCAAGTGGCTCCATGGGGTACCAAAAATCGACCCATGGGTTGTCGTGGTCGGACATAACTTATCCAATAGGGTTAGGAAAATTGTCAATATATTTTCATTTTATTATAATATCATTTTAACCTTAAATCACACTAATTACCTTTAATCGCGATTAATAAAACTTAAAAGTTACTTTTCATCAAAAATTATTTTCATCCCATTGAACCACATTTTACATAACAATTAAAATCATTTAAATTGGATTTTTGAAATTCAAATCATAGAAGTGGTAAATTCCCATTTAAACGAAAAATCAAATTTTGTAACCACCACTTTGTGGTTTCACTATTCATCAAAAATTGGAGATTTTCAGAAAAATACCAAAAATTCACGCTAAGCTATATTTGATATTCTGAATTCAAAAATGATCTATATTTTACCAAATTCATAACATAGAACTTCCATTAATTAATTTTATAATTAATTCCCGCAATCATAGCAAATAGCGTGTTTTTATGAAACAATAAGTGTCAAAAGATTGACACTAGTTTAAGTCCAATTTCAAAGTGAAATTAATTCCAATGACCAAAATTGGATTAAATGGTAAAAATATATTCTAATTTTACTAAAAAAACATCTAAAAGATAATCTAATAATATAAATAAACTAGATTAAAAAGAGGTTTTGAATTAAAATACAACATTTTTCACTATTCATTAAAAAAATGAACTTTATCAGAAAGATACAAAAAATTTAAACAAAGTAAATTTTGATGTCCCGATTCTAAATAAGAATTTTATTTTGTCAAATATAACACATAAAATTGTCAAAAAGTGGATTTAAAAGAGGTTCACCTTCAAAAGGCGGTTAATCGACCTTTTAATGAATATTATAATGTCTACGCTAAAAATTGGATTCATTCGCATTTTTAATCCTCTATCATTTACTGTAAAGAGTAAAAATATTTGAAAAACATATATAATCATTTTGTAGGTAGTTCTGTTCATTCCCTCCATTACAACGGCTAGGCATTAACTACTATTTAAAATAATATTATTTTATTATTGGAGTGCAACGTAAGCTTCCCAAGAAACTCGTTGTTGCGTATTGGGTACTCCATCGAGCATAGAATCCCCTTTAAAGTAATATTAATATTTTATTCACAAATATGGATAAATGTGAAAATGTCATACTCTTTATTTACCTGGGGTGTTACAACCACATTATGGAAGGAATAAAGGTATGATTTATATAGAATAAAGCATAGAGACAATATAAATATAATATATATCATATATAAATATATTTCCATCATTATGGCCACCAAAAGAGGTGTTAGGGGAAAATTGAAAAATCATCACTTCGTGAGGCAGCAGGTCACCGTACATAGAAACAGATTATTCGTATCCATTAGATGGAGGTGTATGTATGTGTAGTAACAATAATTATCATAAAACATAATAGTATATTTCTAATACCAGTGTTGTTATGTAATCAAATAATAATAATCGAATAGAGAGTGAAGATGTAAAATAAAATAAAAGAACGTCAGAGAATATGTTACCTCTAAATCAGGTAACTCCCTTTGGTTTCTGCTAAAGGATTTCTTGAATTGCCTTATTTATTAGGTAAGTCTTATAGGAGTATTATAGGGATGTTTTGAGATTATTTGGGTAGATTTTGGATGAGACAAGGGGCTTGAGTGGTGTGATTAAATGGGTAGAGGTGATGCCCTTTTATAAGAGGGAGGATGGGCACTTTAGGAAGGTATTGAAATATTATTTTATTATAAAATTATTTTCGGTTTAAAATGTTCCCAATGCCATTTATTTAAAATATAATATTATTTTTAGTCTAAAAACACTCAACCAATAGATTTTTTACAAGTCTAGGTCAGAAATTTAATCTTATATTTTACCTTTAACAATTAGTTAACTTATTTGACTCTTACCGTGTCTTCTTGTATACTCATACTATATTCATAATATAGAAAACATAAAATGAAAATAGAACCTCAAGTGGTTCATTAATTACATTTTCAACATTATATATTTTATTTGGCTGAATATTATATTTTTATGACTATTATATCATTTAATAAAATAGTACTTCTTTTAAAAACTCATTTATGTATGTTTTCATACTATTCAAATAGTTACTTTTATAAAAATACATAAAAACATGATTTTTTCAAATAAAAACATCATTATTCAAAATATAAAAAGTCAACAGATTCCTTAAAATTATTTAATGGCATAAAAAGGTTTAAATAATTTTTTTAATATTTGTAATCTCATTTATTTAAATCATTCATTAATAAGTTAATCACTACATCATCATTGTGTAATAAAAAAATTTAATTATTTGATGTCTAAAAATTTCAAATAAAATACCATGATATAGGAAATATTTTTAAATTTCTATTTAAAATTTATAGTCTAAATGATCCCTTATATATCCCCATATTAATATTGTTTCACTAAAAGATACATGTTTATATTAAATTTTTCTTTATTTTAAATTAAATCTTATAAAATGTCGTTTCCACATCAAAGTGGATCCTAAAATCGAACCAATGATGCCCATGGCGGTACATATCTAATCCAGTAGGATTATGACACATGTTAGGGTATTTTTATATTATTATTATATTATTTTTACACTTATTTACCATATTTACACTTTAACCATGGTAAATAAAATAATAATTGAAGTTACTATTCATAATGTCTAAAAATAAAAGGTACCTATTTACAAAATTTGGGACACCATATTAAAAATACGGAATCAAATTTTCCATATTCAAAACACTGAAGTTTCAGTAATGAATTTGAAATTAATTCTTCTGTCAAAACCAAAAAGGTGTTTTTTAAGAACTAATAACTATCAAAAGATTGACTTGTGTTTGTGTCAAATTTAAATGTGAAATTACTTCCAATGGCCATAATTGGATTAAATGGTAAAAATAATCTAATTATAATTTAAAACAAGTTATTTGGACAATCTATCTATATAAATAAATTAGATGAAAATGCAGTGTTTAATTAAATTGCAGTATTTTTCACTATTCATTAAAAATGAACATTATATGAAAAATACCAAGATTTCATCGAAAGTAAATTATTATGTTTCTCTTCTAAAGAATAATTTTATTTCGTCAAATAGAACATATAAAAGTGAAAAATACTAGATTTAAAAATGATTCACTATTAAAATGCGGTAAAATGATTTTTTAAAAATATTAGATTATTTCATGCTTAAAATTAGATTCATTCCTATTTGAAGCCTCTAATATTCATTTTATAAAGGTAAAAACATTTAATAAATATGAAAATGCATAATATAGTTATTTATGTTCATTCCCAGAAATACAACGACAAGGTGTTAACTACCATTTAAAATAATATGAAATTTCTGTATAACTCAGTGTTATGTGAAACATAATATTTCATAGAAACACGTTGTTGCGTGTCAAGTACGCTATCAGAAAAATTGTCCACTTTAAGATAAATTTAATATCTTATTAATAAATATTAATAGATATGAAAATTTATCATTCTATAAAGACCTCTGTCGTTACATCCTTCCGCCCTTTTGGAAATTGCATCCTCACAATTATAGAATTGGACTTGGAAACATCATTAAAATTTCCACATCAAAAACAGATTAAATAAAAGAATCACTTTAAAATAATGAAATAGAAGGAAAAATGTTATCTGAGATATCCCATACTAGGATTCCATATATGAAATCATGGATATGGAAGAGAAACTTACCATCATGTTCTAATAGAGAGTTATAGAAAACTTTTTCAAGAGAATTTTAACCACTTGAAAATTAGAAACATGAAATATGTTAAATGGTCTGTGATTCCACTTTAGTAAAGTAAACAAAAAAAATTTATGTTATTTTTTAAAATGTTTTATAATTTATTTATGATATTGTCTAAGAACATATAGAGGTATACTTACTTATTATATATAGTTTCATCCTTTAATAAATTTCTATGAGAAACTCTTATTTTATCCAATCGATGAGTATTCAAGAGGACATGGTCACACATGGAGTGCTAGAATAACATTCTAGAGAATCACATAATCTACAAAATATGAACTATATATTTCCCCTGTGTTTAGACATTAAACAAAACCAAAATGGTAAGTACAAGATCAGAAAATCCCTATAAAATAATAATCCTTTAATCTCATAAATTCAACAAATAGTACCCAAAGATCAAAAAATACCATTCAATAAATAACATACCTTAAAATTATTCAATTTAATCAAAACTAATTTTGAAACCGAAAAAATTTAGAAGGATTTGATCACCCAGTCTTCCATGAATAATGTGAACATTTATATCCAAATAAAATTAACTTCTCTTAATGTATCATACTTAACGGTATTTAATCTAATCACATATTATCCATGATAGGTTAATAATATCCCAAATCACCAATTTTCCACAATAAAAAAATAGATTTAACCATTAATCCTCAAATCCCATAGTATTCTATTTTCCTTAGGCATATAGTGGTCCCAAACGAGAAAAAACCTTCCAAAATAACATTTATCACTTAATCACCAAATCATTTTCTTATTCTAAGTATATACATTTAATTAAAAATAACTTCCCAAAGTCAACTTATTCTTAATT
The DNA here is from genome assembly GCA_963277665.1 of Viscum album. Lineage (NCBI taxonomy): Eukaryota > Viridiplantae > Streptophyta > Magnoliopsida > Santalales > Viscaceae > Viscum > Viscum album. The sequence goes on along the minus strand of OY728167.1, from coordinate 668,549,996 downwards.
CATAAAATAATTTATCTAAAAAACAAGTCATACTAACCAGGGACTTCATGTACGTTAGTGGTGGGCCACAAATCCTAGTCGTACTTCAGTTGTGGGTTCGATTCCAGCAAATTTTTCCAAAACAACGGGTTTTCACACAGTATATGTGTTTTACTTTTTCATAAACAATATAATTTTATAACATTCCAAAAAATGATATAAATTCCTAATAAATATCCATAACATATTTTAACCTCAAATGTTATCTCATACCTCACATATTCATCCCAAAATGTAATAACCTGTAATTGCCTCAAATTCAAGGATCTTATATACCAAAATGGTTCTTTATTACTATATCTACAAAAGAAAAGGTAATTATTCCTCAAATAGATTTTTCACATTACAATCTTAAGGGTTACACATAGAAGAGATAAGTCTTCTAAAGTATTCCCCTCAACGAAGGAGCCTTTATACTTTTAAACATTTCAGTACCCAAATATCTAACATAACTCTTGAATTTATAAAATTTAGACATCTTAATCATCAAGTATTCTCCATGATCAATTATCTATTTTTTCAATCATATTATGTAATACATATTTCCTAAAAAAATCATGAATCATAACCTATGTTTCTATAATGTAAAAAATCAGCTATGAAATAATCAATACTTTTCATAGGTCATTGTCAGTTTTCACATCCCTAATTGGAATGTCATTAGGTATTGGGAAACATATATTTGTAAGTTCATGCGGATCCCATTCCTGAACCTTCTTTGTAGGACATCTATTTTCATAATGACCATGGACACCACATTTAAAACATTCAATTGATCCATGAGAAAAGACTTCATTACCTTTATTAGAGTCAACTAAATTCATCCTTTTTCCATGGATGGTTATTGCTTTATAACCTTCATTACCATATCTAAAACATCTTCCTGCCCCTTTGAGATATTTTCCTTGGTTTTTAATTCCATATCCATGTCACATAGGTTCTTTAATATACTTACCTTTATGATTATTACCTGAACATACATATAGATTCGTTTCTCACATATATGATGGTGTAGAAAAATAACCTAGGATCAAGTATTCAATCTTGACCCTAGATAGTTGGTTTAGAATAACCACAAGTGTTCTCATTACACCTCCCATTTCATTCGGTTGCATATTCAGAAAAGCAACATAGTTTCATTCAAATCCACGGTTACATTGGTAATTGAAAGATAAATCCATTTACTAAAATGAAAAAGGCCAGTGTTAGTATATTATTGAAATCATCATATACTATATTACGAGGAGGGTAAACACTTTGATATACTTATTCATTTTATCATAAACTCATTCAATTTATCTAAAATAACTATGATTCTTTCAAATATGTTAACCATTATGGTTATGCCACTTATGATTAAATATTCTCAAAACCTCTAATGGTATCCAAATCGACCTCTGATACCAAATATAAGAGCCCAACCATAAACTTTACTTATTCTTGAGATAATTCAATAATTTGACTTTTATTCAAGTCAATGATATTTTTTAGGATTATAGATTTAGAGAATTTGATCATAACATATACAAAACATGTTGAATTTTTGTAGTATAAACTTCTACTCACTGTCCTATTTTTTCGTAAAACAAAAACTCGTTAAATGAATCATGATACAGTAACCTGTTTTAACAGCACAACTCTTCCCTGATCCCATCCTTGACTCTATTCATCCTCATGTCATATGAAAAACATTTAAAAACTCGGGATGAGCCTAAAAGGATCAGTAATGGATACATAAAGGAATAAAAATGATATTATTGGGATAACATGAAAACTATGAATACATTATCATAATGTAATAATTATCACCATTAATACTTAGTAAATATACATCACTGAATATAATCTCATTACATACAAATTGTGTAACCAAAATATTAATATAAAGCCCCTAGAAAGAAATATATAGAATATAAATGTTACATGGGACATAAACATACTTAAATGGAATAATAATACAATAGACTTCCACACATATCACTAAATGGAATAACCATATGATCGAACCCCATACCTAATACTTTTGATGTTATAATGTAACCACATGTCCTTGTTTTACCACAGGACCACCCATCACTTGTTTTTATCATGTAACCACCTGCCTTTGGTTTATCATGTAACCACCTATAAAATGTCCAAGTACAATTATATAATCATAACACCTAAAATTTTGAAAATATCAACATTTCACTAATAAAATTTCATTTTTAATCACAATAAATCCATTCAATGTATTTAAATATTCAATCCATTTGAAAAACCATTTAAATAATTTAAAAAACAACTTTTGAATCAAAGCGTCCCAAACCAAGTTGAAACTTTTAACATTTTAAAACATTCATGTACATATAAATAAATTAATAAAACCCATTTCTAAAACATGGACATTAAATATAAGGCTTTAAAATAATAAATCTATAAAACATTTACAATGATGTTTTAGTTAATGAGTCCATTACCACTTGAAAGACACATGAATAAAAATAATTAAATAATAACACTAAAAGAAACCTATAATATTCTGAGAAAAAGAAGATTCATGATATGATATATCAAATGAAATTATATACACCTTATATAATAATGAAGGTTCACAAATCAATAACTTCATCAATGAAAGGAGACTGAGATGTAATCCCTTACAAAGATCATATCAATATATTTTAGATAAATCAATGACATAATTATGTGTGACAAATATAAATACACCTTATATAATTGGATATTATGTGTTTAAAATCATAGGTCATGAACAAATATTCCTGGGAAAAAGAAAACAAATGACATGGATATTTAACTCAATTAATGGAAATTGAGCTAACATTTCCCTTACAATGTTCGTATAAATGATGTAAGAATTTATCGACGGGGTGATTATGTGTTGAAAATGTATATCCACAAAAGGGAACTTTAAATGACAATGTATATAAACAATGATTCCACAAATTATTTTTCTCAATATAATCAGTGAAGTATGCATAAAACCCAATGAGTGGAAATTCAGTTTTCGAAATTCCCTTATGAAAATTCTTCAGCCTAACGACATCAATTAAAAAAATCACAAAATGAGTTGATGAGAGAAAAAAGGGTCTCTCATCACATTTAAATTGAATTTAAATCCATATATATATATATTATAACATATACAAACATAATACAATTGAAATTAAAATATATAACATAAAATAAGTATTTGACTAAAAGAGGAGGGTGAAAGGTTCCCTTACCATGAGTCTGACTTGCCTCGTTTGTTATTTATATTCATAAATAAAATATTAAGATAATTTATAATTTATTAAGAACCATTTTAAATTATATTATTCCTTTAATATAACTTATTATGTTTCTATAACAATCATATAATTATTCAAGTTCATATCGGTTGTTTTGTCGATGTTCGGTACTTGAGTAAAAAATGAACTTGTTATAATTACAAATTGTCCAAGTGGCCAAAAGCCCATTATATACAGAATGATATTAATTATTTAAATATCATATATATATGGTATAAATATATTTAGATATAATATATATGTATATATAATATTCCATAACATTTTTAGATAAAAAATGAAATGCACCGTTCATGGAGACTGTAAACTGTACATACGCATGAGCGATACTTTCATTTCATTTTCATATTTAAAGGGATAAAAACTAAATGATACATTGATATATTATAATTAAAATATAATATAATATTTTATATATGTCACATATGTTCATTAATGACATCCTTTATGTGTTCCATTTGTGGCATGAACGAGTCATATCACTTTGAGGGGGCGGTAGTCTGCACTTCTTTAAATGAAATTATCGTATTTACACATTATGGAAATCATAATGTATGATTTAAATTAAAAAAATCATTGAGAAAATATAAATATAATATATATCGTATATAAATATATTTCCGTCATAATTCCCCCCATGATAGGTTGTAGGGGAAAACCGAACAATCATCCTTTCGTGAGGCAATAGTTCGTCGTACACAAAAACTGTATGTTCGTTCCCATTAGATGGAGGTGTGTGTATGTGTAGTTAGAATACTTATCATAACAACATAATAGTGTATATATGATATTTTTGTAGTTATTTAATCAAATAATAAGAATTTAATAGATATTGAAGAAGTAAAATAAAATAAAATAGCTTGAGAGAAGATGTTACCTCTAAATTGGGTAACTCCTTTTGGTTTTTGAAAAAATGATTTTTTTTTTGAATTTCCATATGCCTAAGATAAGGATTATAGGAGAAATATAGTGAATTTTAGAGATTATTTGTTTAGATTTTGGATGATTCAAGGGTCTTGAGAGGTTTGATTAAATGGCTAGAGGTGATTCCCTTTTATAAGAGGGATGAGGGGCACTTTAGGAAGGTATTGAAATATTATTTTATTATAAAATGATTTTCGGTTTCAAATGATCCCAAATTAATTTATTGAAAATATAATATTATTTTTGTTATAAAACACTCATTTATTAGGTTTTAGGTAAGTATATGTATCAAATTTAACCTTATATTTTATCTTTAATCCTTAGTTAACAAATTTGACTATTACCATGTGTTGTTGTATATTCATAATATATGGTTAATATAGTTACTATAAAAATCCAATAAAAAACATAAGTGGTTAATTATTGACATACTCAACATTATATATTTCATTTGGACTAGTATTATATTTTTATTACAATTATATCATTCAATAAAATTGTATTTGTTTTAAATACTAATTTTTTCCAATTTTCATACTATTCAAATCACAAATTTTATAAAAATCCATAACAACATAATTATTTCGACAAAAAACTTCATTAATTAAAATATAAAAAGTCACAATAAACCCTAAACTTCTTGGATGACATAAAAATACTTAATTTAAATTTATTTTAATATTTATAAGAAAATTTATTTAAATTGTTCATTAATAAGTTAATCACTACATCATCATTGAGTCTTAAATAAATTATTTTTATCTATGGTATAAAAATTAAAAATAACGTTTCATGATGTAGTAAATTTTTTAGCATTCTAATTAATAATTATAGTCTAATATATCACTTATATAACCCCATACAAAAATTTTTTTACTAAAAGATAATGTTTACGTTACATTTTTATCTACATTTAATTAATTTTTATGAAATGTAATTTTCACATCATAGTGGCTCCATGGGGTCCAAATATCGACCCATGGATTCCCATTGTGGTATATATATCATCCAATTGGATTAGGACACAATTTAGTGTATTTTAATATTATTATAATATTATGTTTCACCTTTATTTACCAGATTTACCAATTCACCATGGTATATAAAATAATTAATAAAGTTTCTATTAATAATACTTTAAAATAAAAGGTACCTATTTACACAATTTTTACCTCATGATTCTAAATATGGAATCCATTTTTACAAATTCATTACACAGAAGTTTCAGTAATTAATTTAAAATTAATTCTCATTGTCAAAACCAAAACGCAGCTTTTTAAGAAGTAATAGCTATCAAAATATTGATATGTATTTAAGTCCAATTTAAAAGTGAAATTATATAAAATTTTCACCATTGGATCAAATGATAAAAAAATAACCCAATTATAATTTAAAACTAATTAAATAAAAAATATAACAATATAAATAATTTAGATGACACTTCAGTTTTGAATTAAAATGCTGCATTTTTTCACTATTCAATAAAAAAATGAACTTTATCCTAAAAATACCAAAATTTCATCAAAAGTAAATTATTATGTTCTGATTTTAAATAAGAAGTTTATTTTGTGAAATAGAAAATATAAAAAGTTGAAATAATATATTTAAAAAGGGTTCACCATTAAAAGGAAGTAAGATAATATTTTAAATATATTAGAGTATTTCTTGCTTAAAATCAGATTTATTCTTATTTAAAGCCTATAAAATTAATTGGATAAGGGTAAAAAAATAGAATAAATAAGTAAAAACATTATATAGTTTGTTATGTTCATTCCCGACAATACACTGGTAAGGTGTTATCTATCATTTGAAATAATATTATTTGTGGTATAACATAATGTTGTGTGCAATGTAAGATTTCATAGAAACTAGTTGCTTCGTGTCGAGTAAGATATTAGACAATGTTTCATCATTAAATTAAAATTATATCTTATTCATAAATATTAACATATATAAAAATGTATCATTCTATAAATACATGGGTTGTTAAATCCTTCCCCCATTTTGGAAATTACGACCTTGCAATTTAAAAATTGACCTTGGAAACATCATTGAAAGTCCCACACTGGGAAAAGAGTCAATAAAACAACAAAATTAAAAGAAATAAAGGTAAGTACAAAGGTAACCCGAGATAACCCATACTAGGATTCCATGTAAGAAGACATGTATTTGGATGATAAACTAACCATTATTTTATGATGGAGAGTGATAGAAAACATGATAAGGAGAATGTTAACAACCAGGAAATCTCAAACATGAAATAGGTTAAATGGTATTTGATTCCATGGTAGGAAAGTAGATGGAAAAAAAATTATTTTAATTTTCCTTTCATAATGTTATAGAATTTATTTATGAGATTTACTAAGAAAATAATGAAATATTCTTAATTTTCAAGAAGAGTTTCATCCTTTAATAATTTTCTAACACAAACTCATATTACATCCAAACGATGAGTATTCAAGAATACTTGGTCACACCTGGAGCTCTAGAATCAAATTATAGAGAATCACATAATCCTCAACATATGAACTATATATTTCCCCTATCTTTATTAATTAACTAAAACCATAACGGTTAGCACAAGATCAGATAATCCCCCAAAAAGAAAAATCCTTTAATCTTAAAAACACAAAAATAGTACCCAAAGTTTAAAAAACACTATTAAATAAAAAAAGTCCTTAAAATCATTACAATTAATGAAAAATAATATTGACACCAATAATTCAAATGTGTTTTATCACCCTGTCTTCCATCATAAATTTTACCATTTATCTCCAAATAATATCAACTACACTTAAAGTTTCATACATAAAGATAATCAAACTAATCAAATATTCTCCATGATAGGTTATTCATTTACCAAATCTCAATTTTTTCACAATAAAAATAAACATTCAAACATTACTACTCAAATACAATTGTATTATATTTTCTTCAGGTTTATAGTGTCCCCAAAAGAGAAAATTTCTTGCAAAATAACATTAATCACTTAATCACCAATTCGTTTTCCTATTATAACGATATCCATATAATTAAAAATAAGTTACAAATACCAAATTATACATAATGTATAAAATCATTTAACTAAAAAGAATAATTAATACTAACATGGGAATTCATATAGGTTAATGGTAGGTGATAAATCCCAATAACACTTTGGTTGTTCGTTTGATTCATATAGCATTGTCCAATGCGATGGGTTGTCACATGGTATGAGTGTTTTACTTTTTCAAAAAATATATAACTTAAATACATTTTCAAAAAAGGGATAAATTCCTCAAAAAATACACATAATATATTTTAGCCTCAAATTTTACCTCATACCTCGCATTTTCATCCCAAAAATGATATAACCTGTAATTACCTCAAATTTAAGGATCATATAATCCCAAATGGTTCATTATAACTATATACACAAAAAATATATAATTATACCTAAAATAGATTATTCACATAACAAACTTCAGGGTTACACTTACAAGAGAAAACTCATCCAAATTAATTCCATCAAGAAAAGATCATTAGTAATTTTAAACATTACACCACCCAGGTATCTTACATAACTCTTGAATTCCTAAAATGTAGACATATTAATCATCCAACATTATAGATGACCCATTAACCATTTTTTCCATCTTATATTGTAACAATTTTTTCCGACAAAAAAATCATGAATCATATCATAAGATTAAATAATGTTAAAACATCAGGTAAGAAATAATCTATAATTTTTATAGGTTATTTTTAGTTTCCTCATTCTCGATTGGAATAGAATTTGGTATTGGTAAAAATATATTTGTACGGTCCTACAGATCCCATTTTGTGATATGTGTGGAAGTCAGACATATGGGAAATTAGTTCATCTAGCCATATGGCCTACTTCCACACATATAACTAAATAGAATGTACTATAAGAATAAGTCTACAAAAAATTAAAAATGATGTTTTAGTTAAAGAGTCGCTTACCACTTGAAAAACACTTGAATAAAAATAATTAAATAATAACAATAAAATGAACCTAAAATATCATGATAATAAGAAGATTCATGATATAATATGACAAAGGATATTATATAAATCTTATAGGAAAACGAAGTTGCACAATATCAAGATCTGCCTCAATGAAAGGAGATTTAGACATAGTCCCTGACAAAGATCATATCATTAGATTTAGGATAAATAAATGACATAATTATGTGTGAAAAATATAAATACAACCAATATAATTAGATATTAAATGTAAAAAGTCAACGTTCATTCACACATATTCCTAGGATAACAAAACTGATGATAGGGATATTTAACTCAATGAATGGAAAATTAGCTAATATTTCCCTTATAATGTTTCTATAAATGATGTAAGAATTTATCGATGGGGTGATTATGTGTTGGAAAATCATATCCACACAAAGTGAAGTGGAAATTGAAATGTAATTAAACAGTGATTCCACAAATAATATTGACATAATATAATCATCGAAGTATGCATAAAATACAATGAGTGGAAATTGAGTTTTAGAAATTCCGTTACGAAAATTCGGCAGCCTAATGACGTCACTTAAAAAATTCAAAAAATAAGTTGATTAGAGAAAAAGGGTGTCTCATCACTTGGGAAAAAATATAAATCAATAAATATATATAAGAAAATATACAAACAAACTAATATGGATATTAAAAGACATAACATAACAGAAATGTTTGACTAAAGGAGGAGTGTGAAAGGTTCCCTTGCCTTATGTCTCACTTGTCTCGTTCATTCTTTATATTTATGATTTATAAAATTTTCTTAATATATAAATTCTTCAGAACCATTTTATTGTTTTTTATAAGATTCATATCACTTATTACCTTTCTACGAAAATCATATTATTATTCAAGTTCATATCAGTTGTTTTGTCGATATTCTGTACCTGAGTTAAAAATGAACTTGTTATAATTACAAATTATCTATGTGGGAAAAAGACCATTATATCCACAATTTTATTAATCATTTAAATAGTATATATATAAGATATATATGTAATTAGATCTAGTATATATGTATTTATAATAGTCCATTACATTTGGAGATAATAAATGAAATGCATCGTTCATAGAGACGGTAAATTGTACGTACACATAAACACTGGATTCATTTATTTTTCATATTTAAAGGGATGGGAACTAACTGATACATAGATATATTATAAATACATTGTAAAATAATATTTTATATATGTTATATATGTTCATTAACACCATCATCTATACATTCCATTATGGCATGAATAAGTTATATCACATTGAGGGGGCGGTAGTCCGCACTTCGGCAAATGAAATTATCATATTTAAATATTATAGAATGAATAATGATATGTTTTAAATAAAAAAGAATATATACGATATAAATATCATAAATATCATATATAAATATATTTCTGTCATAATATCCACCATGAGATGTGGTAGGGGGAAATCAAACAATATTCGTTCCGTGAGGCTGCAGTTCACCATACACAGAAACAATATGTTTGTATCCATTAGATGGAGGCGTGTGTAAGTGTAGTTAGAATTATTATGATAAAAATCAAAATATATTGGGGATACTGGTGTTGTTTTGTAATCAAATTATAATATTCTAATATAGAGTTAAGAAGTAAAATAAAAGAAAAGAACTTAAGAGAAGATGTTACGTGTAAATCGGGTAACTCTCTTTTGATTGGGCCAAAAGTCATTCTTGAATTGCCTTATGCCTAAGTTAAGGCTTCTAGGAGGAATAAATATATGTTGGAATATTATTTTGGTATATTTTGTACAAGAAAATGATCTTGAGAGGAGTGATTAAATGGGTATAGGTGATGCCTTTTTATAAGAGGGAGGAGGAGCACTTTACAAATGTATTGAAATATTATTTTATTATAAAATTATTTTTTGGTTCAAAAGATCCAATAGACTTTTATTTCAAATATAAGACACTTTTTTGTCTAATAAATCTAGACCATTAGGTTTTAGACATGTCTAGGTCACAAATTTAACATTATATTTTAGCATTATCCCTTAGTTAACTAATTTGACTCTTACCATGTCTTCTGATATATTCATACTATGTTGTTATTATAGATACAATAAATTTTAAATAGAACATAATGTTTTTAATTAATGAAATCTTAAATACTATATATGTAATTTTGATAAATCATAGATTTTTAGGACTATTATATCATTTAATAAAAGAGTTTTTTAAAACTCAATTAAGTAAATTTTCGTACTGTTCGAATCACAACCTTTAGAAAAATCCATAACAGCTTGATTCCTTCAAAAAAAAAACAAAATTAATTAAAATATAACAATTCATCATCCTCCCTAAAACTCGTGTATGGCCTAAAAAGTTTAAAAATAAATTTACTTTAATTTTTTTAATCTCATTTATTTAAATCATTCATTAATAAGGTAATCACTACAACATCATTGTTTCATATGTAAATTCATTTATTTGATTTATAGAAACAAAAAATAAAATACCATGATGTATGAAATCTTTTTATATTTCTTAATTACTATATATAGTTGATGATATCACATATATAACCCCATATAATTCTTTTTACTAAAATATACATGTTGTGGTTACATTTTTATTCACGTTAAATTATTTCTTATAAAATGTCATTTTCACAAAAATGTGGCTCCATGGGGCCCCAAAAACGTCCCAAGGATGTCCATGGTAAGACATATCTCATCCAATAGTATTAGGACACGTTTAGGGTATTATAATAGTATTATAATATTATTTTTCACCATTATTTACCAGATTTACCATTTAACCATGATGAATAAAATAACTAATGAAGTTACTATTCCTAATGTCTAAAAATAAATGATACCTATTTACACAATTTTGACCTCCTGATTCCAAATATGGAATCCATTTTTCCAAATTTAAACCATAGAAGTTGGATTAATTAATTTAAAATCAATCCCCGTTGTCAAAACCAAAAATTGGGTTTTTAGAAGTAATAACTATCAAAAGAATGACATGATTTTATGTCCAATTTAAAAGTGAAATTACTTAAAATGACCATAATTATAATAAATGATAAAAATATACTCTAATTATACTTTAAAACCAATTAAATTGACAATCTAACTATATAAATAAATTAGACTAAAATTATGTTTTGAATTATAATGCAGTATTTTTTCACTATTCATTACTAAAATGGTCTTTATTAGAAAAGTACCAAAATTTCATCAAATAAAATATTGATGTTACGATTCTAAATATGAAGTTTTTTTTCAAATATAACATATAAAAGTGAAAAATAATATATTTAAACAGGGTTCTCCATCAAAAGGTGGTAAAACAATCTTTTAAAAATATGAGAGTTTTTCATGCTTAAAATCATATTTATTTTTATTTGATGCCTCTAATATTCATTGAATAAAGATGAAAAAATTCAATAAATATTTAAAATAATAATATATATAGTTATGTTCATTCCCTACAATACAATGGAAAGGCATTAACTACCATTTAAAATAATATTATTTTTCGGCATAACCCAATGTTGTGTTTAACATAAGATTTCATAGGAACCCATTGTTGTGTCTCGTGTAAACCATCAGAAAAAGTGACATATTTAACATAAAATTAATATCATATTAATAAATATTAATATATATAAAAATTTATCATTCTATAAATACCTAGGTCGTTACATTATGTGGGTCTTACTGGTAATAAATCCTCTTATAGAAACTACAGGTGGATGTGGTTCTAGAACATATGTACCTAGTAGTAATAACTACCATAAGGTGTTCCAAGACAAACATGAGGTAACCTTATAAAATAAAAGTTCCTTATTGTGCACCTCGTTTGACACTCTGAGGGAATATGATTAGGATAACTCACATTTTCATTAACAAATACTGTGACGGATTCTGAACATGAATATCCTAGGATAAACCTCTAGTGTTTTAAATTGAAGATGAGGTGACATTATTTTGATATCAACGGGTGATATTAATGTTAATCCATATAATAAGTAAGGACCAACATGGATTATGTTCTTCTGTATTGGGGTTGAATTAAAAACCATAGTTAAAAGGATATTTAGTTATTAACCTAATTTCGAAGATATCCATCATATTTATTTTATGAAATATATTAATTTTATTCTAGAAAAGGACCACTTTTATGCTCGGTCAAAACCAGTAAAATTAGGAAATGTCATAGGTCTTGAACTAAAAACCGAAGGAAGATTAGGGTTTCATTCCAAAAACTGACCTACACAATGTCCTTGTTATTTTTAAATTATTTTTTGTTAAACAAAATGGAGAATAAATGTTGATGATTAACCAATAGTATCAATTTTCAGAATTATAGAGTAATCTATTTACCATATTGGATTTGGATGATAGTTGTAGACAAGTACATATAATTTTCACCCTTTTATAAGACTTACGATCCATTAAATGTTTCTTTTAGTTCATCAGGCCTGAAAAGTGTCATTATTGGTAATTATTTTCGAGGAGCAATGGAATGAATTAGAATTTTATATAATAACTTCAAAAAGACAGGATTTATTATATAAAATATAAACCAATAACTGAATTATATTTCTTTATATTATTAGGCAGTAAAAGAATACCACAACATTAGGGAATGTATTTTCAAAAAACAAATTATCATAATAACTTAATTTTTGCTCAATTGATATCTTCTAAATCATCAATGATTTATTTATTTGAGGCCCTCAACCTTACATTGGTAATTAACTTATTTTTGACTAAATACCTCATTCATTCCCTATAAATATTTACACCTGTCCTCCGAGTAAGTATCAACACTTTCCACTGATCTCCTCCTACATAGAGGCATATATATATTTTAGTCCATGTGACCTTTTTTACATTCCATGGTGCCTTTTATAAAGTGTGACTTATAAACCTTCCTCATGAAGAGGGATTTCAAACATAGTATGTTCTAAACAGTATATAACCATGATCTTGTGTACATTGTGATGATGCAATTAAATAAGTTGGGGAGAATGTGATGCCCCACAAATCTAAAGTTCAACTTTTTATTCAATATTGTGTATTGAACACATCACCAAGTGTGTAAGGGAATATAATATCCTGAGACTCTACAATATATTTACTATTATAACTAAATTCAATACCTGATATGGCCTTTAATTAATGAACCATTTAGTTATCTTATGTCACAAACCAGTGATAACTTCCTCAGATTCTTGTGTTACCCAAAAGAGTTACCTTCCTCAATATCTTTCATTATACGTGAGATCATGTTATACCAAACAATACTATGTTACTAAAATATAATGAGATATGAACTAGCTGGTAAATTACTATTTTATAATATTAATAACTATATTATAAAAATTATATTTTAAACAAATATAGAATGAATTAATTGGATACAAATTAACTATTAATTAATATAATATGCAATTGAATATAATGTGAATATTTTTATAGGAAAATATTTTTATGATAAATTTTATTATGATCATAAATTAAATTAGTTAACATTTTTGGTTGATATTAAATAAATATATATAATAAATTTTGTAAAATATTATGTATATTCATCCATTAGTATTGGTAGACATAATATAAAAACAACCCATATTTTATAGATAAAACCATATATTTTTAAAGAAGATATTTTTCCGCTTTTTAATGGGGAACCTATTTTAAATATGAATTTTCACACTTTAAATGATTTAATATGTAAAAATAAACTTCATCTATGAAACAAAAATATAATAACTATGTTAGTGTGAATTGTCTGTATTTTTCTGAAACATTTCATTTTTTATTGAATAGTTAAAATACCGAATTTTAGCTCAAAAGTTCTTTTTAATATCAATTATTTATAGAGTTAAATTATAATTATAATTATTTTAAATTTTAATTTGATTATATATTTATGATTTAATGCAATTTATTTCATTTTAATCAATTTCACCTTGATATTGATTATAAAAATGTAGAAAACTTTCAGATTTTTTTACATTAAATACATGCATTGTCGTCTCACCTACAGGATGGATTTTAATTTAATTTCTGCCAATTATGTTATTAAAATTTTGAAAAATGGATTCTATATTTTATTTCAGAGTAATTAGTAATTTCTAATAACACAAAAATTGTTTTTTTCCAAATATATTAGTGGAATGGACTAAAATCAATTACAATGATTAATGATAAATTAAGCTTAATAAAGGACTGAACCTTAACCTTGTGTCCCAAAATGTCACATACACAATTCCAAGAGCTATTTTTTGGACATATTTATAACTTATCCTCCCTTTTCATGAATTGGTTCCATCATTGGATCAATATGAAAAATGAAAAATGTGTTGAGAATTCCTTTGTAAAAATATTACAAGAGTGCGACTCCTCCTCCATTATAAAAGGACATCATCTCCTCTCACATCCTCACACATGTCAAGACACATTGGCTCCATAAATATATACCCCTATAGTTCCTCAACATCCATTCACTAATACTAGAAGCCTCCCTTTGTATATGATGAAATCTAAGGAAGGATTTGGTTCCAACCAAAATGAGTTACCCGAACAAGAGGTAACAAATATTCTTTAGGTTTTTAGTTTTAATTTCAACAATGTAACTCCTAACATCATATTATTCAATTATTTTATAAATAATAATATCCCGAATATACTATTATGTTTTATACTAATATCTCTACACAAACATACATAAACATTAATCTAATGGGTTACAAACATAATATTTTCATGTATGGAGAAATACTGCCTCGCGAAATGTTGACTGATCATTTTTTTAATTTCCACTGCTAATGGTTTCCATTTTTATGGAAACTATATTTATATATGTTATATATTATATTTATTATGTCTATATTATTATGTAAAAATTTTAAAGGAAATAAATTTAATACTTTAAATTTTACGTTAATACGATAACATCGTTTGAAGAAGTATGGACTACCCCATACTCATAGCAATGTGATTCAATCACATAATACATGGAATCTATCAATGATTTTTATAATTAACAATATGATACATACATAAAATATACATTATATTAATTATATAATTACAATTATGTAAATAATATATATATATATGTATATATCATGGGTGTGTGGACTACTTCCTCCTTGACAAAATTTGATACCTTTTACATCACATGAATTATACATATAAGTATATATGATTAAATAACCTATTATTTTTTATATAATAATAATTCATGAAATATATGGTGTCACTTACCTTCTTTCTATAATGATCACTGAAAAATGTGAACGTTGCTCAAGCATGCGTACGACCTACCATCTCCTTGAGTGTAACGTTAGTTCCTATGTTATATCCATATTTAATAATTAAATTTAAAAGTATAATTGATGTATAACTATGATAGTTTTGTCATTATTAATATTTTGTAGGTGTTTATGTAATGACACATTTGACAAGAGTTGAATTACCAGTGTTGTTTTGGACACATAAATATAATTTGGACCAAACACTCGATGTAAACATAATGGTTTATGTAGTTGTACACAACATAGTAATAAGTGAGATAAGAGATGTGATAAAAATAGAAAAGGCTCTAAGGAAATTGAAATTAAGATAATTTTGTTATATAGTAATTTTATATATGTTCACCCAAAATGAAATTCAAGGTAACAGATTCTCATCTCACTTTTTACATCTATGGGTTAAATTTCATGTTCACCACTTATATATTTTGTGTGGTGTATATACTACCCCTTTTTTATAGTATATCACTAATTCTTTTAAATTCATGTTATTTTAACCATTCTATAAATGTTATTACTTCATTAGGATTATAATTTAAAATGTTTTAATGTGATATGGTACACATTGTAATGATTAAAGATTATTTTCCTCAATAAAAACTATAATAAACTTTCAATGGTATTTTTATTTGATTAAATTATATAACCATTTTTCAATAATCCCATTCATTAATATCTATTTATTCATGACCATTTTCAAGTATTAGTACCACTTTCCACTCTTTGGTACATTAAATTATTTAGAAAATGTTTTTAAGAAAACCCAACAATATTTGTCTCTTTAGGCAGAGAACATGTTTCCTTCCAAAAAAATATTTTATTAAAACAATTCAAAAAATAGTTTTTAATTATTTGGTAATGATATCTGATCCCTTTTTTATTTTTTCCATTTTTTTCAATGTAATCTTATTATAACATTCCAAACAAGGTATTTTCAGAGCCTTTTACCATTCAAAATGAATGTTCTTTTTAACTAATACATCTTGTACATATTTACTCATAACATTTTCTTTGAACCTTCATTTTCATGATTAAAAGGAAAATTTTTAAATTAAATATTTTAAAAATTGATTCTCAATGAAATGGTTTTTCAAAAGGTTCTTCGTAATAAAAAGATATTTTACACAAGAATGTTTTTAATATCTCAATTTAAAGTATGTATATTCATCAACAAAAACAAAACATATTTTTGTTCTACTTGGGATATGTTTTATTTATACAATCGATAATATTTATTTGGATGGTTTATGATTTATTTGGACAAGGGTATTATTTAAAAGCACTACCTTTATTCAATTTTTTGTACCCTTGAAATATTAAATATCTTATGATCATTTAAAATTGATTTTCCCTTAAATTAACAGCTTAATTTATCAGCAATATTACTGTTACCTAATCTGTTTATCATTTTACATATGGTGTCAACTTTGATAGTTATTTTATTATTTGTGGAAGCACTAATGAATTAGAATACCTCATTAAACATGGATATTTGATAAGGCATATTATGTATTTTATATGAGGAATCCATTGGACATATAATACACAGGTTTGAGACTATTTAAGGAAGGCCCTACATCTTGGGTATCTATTAATTAAACCCACTTGATGCAATAGTAGTCTCATGGGATGAATCAATTGTGTAAATTAGAATAGGTAAACTATCTCTAGAATGTAATGGTTCCATGTACATATGAAACATGTAGCACAATAAATAATCATTTTACATCTTTTTTTTACTTATTATTCATCCATGAGATTTTTCATCGACATTTCTATGGATACATTTCATTTTTAGTTAATTGATTAAATAGACTGTGTTTTATATTCTTACCTTGCAATGAATTTTTTCTTTATCTTGTTATTTTAATGGCATGTGATTTTATCTAACATTAATTATTTTATATTCACTTCCTTTTCAGCCCATTCATTACCTAGAATGTGTGTATAGTTATTTAACTTGACATGTTAATTTATTTCTCAATGATTCATTATTTCTTCAACTATACATTGACCTTACTGAGAATTGGAGCTCTCCCTTATTTTCATTCCTTCCACATTAATCCAATAATCATTCTATGAATTATATGTTGGGATTTACTGGATGTAATAGAGTTATCCATGAAGTTATTAATTTAGAAAGAATAAAAAAATTAAGTTATAATTAATGAATATATTATAATACAAGACACATTTATGTATTTGATTTACCAAGACTAATAAATAGATCAGCATTTTTTGTCATGATTCCTTGTAATCATTTCAATGAAATTAGTACCATACACCGTATCTGGGAAATCTAGGGCTAGGTGTCTACAAATTAGTAGCTTAGTTCCCACTATAATTTCCAAATATCAATAATCTACTATAATCCAAAAAAATATAATTAAAACACGAAAGGAACAAAATCACCCTTCCTTTTACCTAACCCACAAGGAAAACAATATAAAAACCATTTTAACCAAAAAATATTATTTTTAATTTACCAAGAACATAAAATTTAGATGTCATGTTTTCAAATTATAACTAAACATTTACATTATTTAACCAAATAAAAAATAAACAAAATCCATTAAGGTGTCTTTTTAACAAAAAACACTATTATATACTATATAATATCACAAATATCCATTAATGAAAAATTTACCATGATTTCCCCTTTTTTAACCCACTTTAAATTAAATCATAGAAAGATATAAAACCAGATAGGAATACATCTAGCAGAAATTTCTCATTTCCATTATTTCATATAATATATTTATTTGGTTTTTTTGTCAATAAATTCATTCCATTTCAATTACTGTATAATTAAATTTCACCTATATTCATTGATGAAATAAATAGAAACAACAATACTTAAATTCATATTAAATTAAATTAATTAAATCATTATTTATTCATATTCCCAATTATCACAATTTATTGTATAATGCTTCTTTAGTTAACAAATTCATATCATAATTGCACAATGTGATAAATCACTAAATAAAATCATATTTAACCCTCAAGTGTACCCATTTAATGTTAGTTATGAAATTAATTATTAACAACCAATTCCCAATTATGATATTCTACATTAAAGTTCATGGTATAATGAGTTTTTTAATATTGAAGGATGAGTCCCTCATGAAAAATTTAATTACTGGTGAAGATATAAGAAAGATGGATGTGTGGTAACATAACCGAAATAACCAAATATTGTAAGTTTTACATTGTGGATTTAAAATTTTAATATAAATTTTGAAACTAAATACTCTATTTGTATTTTTAATAGTGTGAATTGGTTGCCCTTCTTATGAAGGAATATAACAACCATGGGTAAAATATTCATTGACATCTGTTATTGGGAGATGATCACCCTGGAAAAGATTGTTGTTGAATCGAGAAGAGTATTTTCCCTAAAAGATATTGTCCCAATTCAGATGCCAATTCTGGTTTTTTGGATTTTGGAATAGCTCATGCATGGGTAGTACAAGCTCATGTTGAGGTGAAGAGGAAAAAATGGTAATACATGAAAATTAATTGAGTCAAAAGGACAACAATGAATTTATAAAATTTATGGTTGTTTTATGTCCATTACATCCACAAGATACCTCCGCGTATTTTAATTCATATGTAGAAGATGAATACATAATATAGTTCACTAGTATATGGTCTTACTAGTGGTTGTGATGATTATGTTCTTGGTGATGGTGTTAGTGATGGAGAAGAGGATGGAGACGAAGATGAAAACGATGATAATGTTAGAGATGGAGGTGGATATAGAGATGGTGATGGTGGTGATGAGGATGATGACGAGGATTATAGAGAGGATTGTGTAAAGGATGATGATCAGCATGAAATTGATGATAGTTATGGTGATTGAAATTAGGGGGAGATTGACCAGATATCATTTTGACTGATATTTATGAAATTTAATGTTTGATGATTAATTTTAAAGGAATATATGTGATTTTTGATTTTGTGCTATCACTCGCTGAATGAATGAATTAGTTTCTTTAGTTACCATTATTTTTAAATTGGTTGGTGATGTTTTCTATAACTATTTACAAGTAATTGAACATGGTGGGGTGCAGCTAGGTTTTATATTGGCTATTTGGGATAGGTGGGGGTGTTCTTGTGTCTATTTTTATGGGATGACAATACCCGTGGTTCTATTAGAATCATTAGTAGCCTAAAATTCTATTAGACATATACAAACAGTTTACTTAAAATTGATGGAATAAGCCTCCACCAACAACTGGTTATCCGATGGTTTGGAGAACCATTGGTATAGTCTATATTAATTGATCTCCAGCCTATACCAATGGTTTTTGTAAAGACCCGCAAATTTCAAGGAAATTTTTTTCTTAATTTTCTTTGGAATTTTACAAGAGCGCAGCTTCAGACGGCACCTGATTCCGAGGCCCGGTGTGCCCGGAATCATGTTCCGAAGTTTGGCTCGGGTAGGTTCAGTGAACGGACGAGCGGGTTTTTCTATCTTTTGAACCGGTGCCCGGAATCGAATTCTGAGGGCACCGATGAAATCGCAGCGCCGGTATTTGCTTAGAAATGCCTCTTCCGGAGTTGCGTTTGCTCAGACGTGGTTTTTAAATTTTACGGCTTTAAGTCAGAAATAAAATAAAGTTTGTGCGACAACTTTATTTTATTTCACTTAAGCTGTTTGGAAGCCACTTGAAGTCACTTAAAGACGGCTTGAACTGAGTTGAACTGGATAGGATGCTATCCAGAAATATCCTACCCCTTGGTAGGATATTTGTGCGGTGGGACCCGCACGAGCCCGCCGTTTCTTTCACTAAGTAACGCACCCGCGAAAACCCGTCAAGGAAACTGAAAAGTCAACCGACGCGTTTCTTTAATTCTTAACAGACCATTTAATTGGGCTGTTTCTTTCGTGAATTAAATGGGCTGTTTTATTCGTTGAATTAATTCAACGAATTAAGTGGGTCGTTACTTACGCGTTTTGCGTTTGTTGGCAAAATAATAAAATAGACAACTTGTCTATTTTGGAGGATTGCTATTCCTCTGAGCCTCCACCCTCTCCGCGAAGAACGCGAAGAACGCGAAGAACGCGAAGAACGCGAAGAACGCGAAGAACGCCGGCGACCGGAATTCGACGACGCACACCAAGATCTGCGACGTCGACGAGATCTACCCGCGACATTCTTCGGCGACGCCTCTTCTTCCGCGGCCGACCCTCGTTCGGCAACAAAGGTGAGAATCGGATCTTTTCTTCTCCTTTTTTTTTTTAATTTCAATAACAACGGATTTAACTAATTAAATCCGTTGATCTTGATCCGGAGATTGGCGACGCGACGAGCGATTCCGCGACGAAGCGACGATCTCCTTCCTCCGCGACGAGCGATTCCGCGACGACCCCTCGTCCGACGACGACGACAAGGTAAGGGATGTTGGATTATATTATCTTTTTTTCCCGTGTTTATTCTTTTCAAGTAAAGAAGATAATCTCCGACAATTTTAATTTAATTAAAATTGTTGTTGATTTTCCCTCCCGGTGACGTTTATGACTAACGCGGAGGGTGCGGGTCTAACGAACAAGACCCGACAACCCTCCGCCGATCTTCTCTTTTGTGCGGATTTGGCGGACGACGACGAACCGTGCGGCAAGGGCAATTTGTTGGCTCCGCAGTGAAGATCGTCCCCCGGGAGGAGCATCGGCGCAGACGGGAAAGAAATCGGGCCACCGGAGCATCTCCGGCGGCCCGCGGAAGGCGGCGGCGGCGCGGGTCGCCGGCGCGGCGGCGCCGGCGACTGGAGGCGGCGGCGCCCGGCGCGCCGCCGTGGAGGAAGCCCGCCGCGGCTGAAGCCGCGGCGGCAACGGCGGCCGGTTCCGCGGCCGCGCGGAACCGGGACGGACGCGGCGGCCCGGCCGCGTCCGCGTGACAGGCGGCCCCCCCCGCGGGGCCGCGGTTTCCCTCAAGTCGCGGGTTCAACCCGCGGCGGCGGCGGCAGTTCGGCCGCTCGGCCGAAGACCGAGCCGGCCGGTCCGGTCGGCCGGGCCGCGCCCAGGCCGGACCGGACCCGGCCGAGCCGGTTCGGGCCGGGTCGAGCCGACCCGGTTCGGGCCGACCCCGGGGGGGGGGGGTTCGGGCCGGGTCGCCCCGGGCCCGGAACCCCCGTTTCGGGCCCTCTACGGTCTTTCGCCCATATCTTGGGCCTGGGACCTCCGATTGACGAACCGTCAGCGGCTACGCGATCCTTGGATCGAGACGGTCGTTTCGGTATATTATACTCAAGGTTTCGGAAGACTTTGGGTTCGGCCGGGTTGGTTCGTACACGAAACCAACCGGGCCCTCGGAGCGGAAACGCTCATAACTTGAGCTACGGACGTCCGAACGACGTACCGTCAGCTGTGGTAGTTTCCTCTAAGTGAGACGGAACTTTTGGCATACTCCGCCCGAGGATCGGATACAGGCGGAGTACGGTCGGGTTGGTTTTGCCCTAAAAACCAACCGGGCCCCTGGGACGAAAATGCCAATAACTCTCAGACCGGGCGTCCGATTGACGCGCCGTCTGTTGCGTTGAGATCCTGTTGTCGATACGGAACTTTTGGATACATCAACTTCGGACTACGTGTCAGTTGATGTATCAGCCCCTCGGCTCGTGGAGCGGACCCTCCTAAACGAGCTCGCTACGTGCGGGAACCCTAGCGCTGGCTGTGACCTCGACGGCAGAGCAGAGATCCTCCGTGGACTGCGACGACGGCAGAGCAGAGATCCTTCGTGGACTGCAGCGACGACTGTGCAGGGACCTCAGTGGACTGCGTCGACTACTGCACTCAGCGATCCTACGCGGATCAGTGCCCGATCCTGTGTGGGTCCTACTACCGGTTCTGTGTGAGCCACTGCCTACCGGTTCTGTGTGAGCCACTGCCTACAGGTTCTGTGTGAGCCCGATCCTGTGTGGGTCTTCTGCGGGGGTTAGTACCTATCGATCCTTCGTGGGTCCGACGACTTAGACGGATCAGTGATCGTCTTTGACGTCATCTGAAAAAGTATACCTGGTTGAGCTGAATCTTAAGTTACTCTCCTTTGTGGATTGTGTTGAACTATCCTTTGTGGATTTACTGTTTACTCTCCTTTGTGGATTTGAGTCTTGCTTTCCTATGTGGATTTAGTTGTTCTTGAGCTCGTGAGCAGAGCTAGAAGTGGGGACTTAGGTATATGTATGGGCATATACCTAAGTCAAGTCAGATGTTACTTCGTGATTTCATCTTTCTTTTGTGCTATATCCTTTATGGATTTCGGGAGACCTTCGGGGGTCTCGGGGTCCTTACTGAGTAGTTGTACTCACCTCTGCACGGGCTATGCCCGCACCTTGTTGTGTTGGTTGCAGACGACGGACAGCGCTGATCACGGTTGGGGCGTGGAGCAGGACGGTACCTGGAGGTGGACCACTGGGCGGGACGTACTCGGAGCGGACGTGGGACCCGAGGAGCCTGGAGGCTATCTGTACCCACCCTTCAGGTGGGATTGCCAGTGGACGACACGAGGCCGCCGTCTTTTCTTCAGTTGCTGTTTTTCTTTTCAGTTGTACTTTACAGTCGGGCTTGTATTTCCGGCCCCTTTACTTTTCTGCACTTTACTTTCCGCTTGCTGACTCTGTGTGGTTGTTACTTACCAAGGCAATGCCTTCCCTGTTTACTGGGATTCTACGCCTTGGTGCTAGTCGCCAGCCCCTGGCCTATGGAAGGCGGGCTTGGGGTAGTCACGACACGGGCCCCGAGGACGGGTCGTGACAAATTGGTATCAGAGGTGGTCGGTTCTACCGCAGACTCTGATCGTCCTTTCTTTCTATGTGAAGCAATAGTGTTTAGTGTATTGAGTGTGGTTATCAGTTCAGGGAGCCCAGTGTTGGTGCGGCGGCCGACGTATCCGTACACCAGGACCCTGACTCCTGATTTCCGACTTAATGCATGAAAACATTGATTGCGTGTGTGTCTCGAGTTTTCTTTGTGATTACTTGTGTCAGCTCACCGGGTATACTGATCTGCTTTATGAAAGTCTCAAGTTTTCCTTGTGATTACTTGTGCCAGCTCACCAGGTATACTGTTCTGACTGTGGTGCTCTTGTTCTCCTTTTCAGGATGGCCCCGCGACGACTGCCAGCTAGGGTTCCGAGTGTAGGGCGCGACGGCAGCCCACCGAGCGACGAGGCCTCGGTGCAGGGCCCTTTGCCAGCAGTGGCACCGGCGGTAGCTTTACCCGCCGAGCCACCGATGCTACCAGTACCAGACGCTGACGATGCACGTCGCCTCAGGGCACTGCATGAGTTTCAGAGCCAGCGACCGCCCAGGTTTCGCGGTGAGGCGGACCCCCAGGCCGCCGAGGACTGGCTAGAGGCGGTGGTACGGATCTTTCGGCTAGTGAGGACACCAGCGGATCTCATGGTGATTCTCGCAGCGAGCCTCCTGCAGGCGGCGGCAGGACGATGGTGGAGCCTGATGCTCCAGGCTCACGATGAGGCATCCTTGCTCTGGGCGGACTTCGAGAGCCTCTTCCGCTCTGAGTTCGTCCCGGCCACCCTCCGAGCGGTGCGCATCCAGGAGCTTCTCCAGCTGCGCCAGGGCAGCATGACGGTCGCTCAGTACGCGGCGAGGTTCACGGACCTATCTCGCTACTCGACCGACATGGTACGGGACCCCTTCTTCCGGGCCCGGACCTTCGAGCAGGGCTTGCGACAGGAGATTCGGGCGTCGCTGATCTCCCTCAGCATTCCGACCCAGGCGGGAGTGCTGGAGCGAGCCCTCCTGATCGAGAGCTTCCTGGCAGAGCCTTCTTCAGCGGCGAGACCTAGCGCAGGGCGGCAGGTAGCTGAGTCATCGGCAGCAGGCAGCCGACGGATGACTCACGGGTCCAGGCAGACCAGACCCCCACGCAGACGGCCTCAGGACACCGGCTCAGCAGTACGAGGCACACAGCGGAGTGCCAGCCTTTCGAGAGGCAGGCTGTGCTACTCTTGCGGCGGGCAGGGTCACATGGCTCGTGACTGCCCGACTCGCCGATCAGAGGAGCAGCAGACGGTGGAGGGGCCACCCAGGCAGAGGCAGAGGGTCGACCGTGGCGGTCCGCAGGGAGGAGGCGGACGAGGCAGAGGAGCTGGCCGAGCAGCGGGTGGTGGGCGACGCTTCCAGGCTCTACCCCCACCACCACCAGGAGGGCCACCTCGACCACAGGGAGCTGGCGGGCAGGGGCAGGCCCAGCTCCAGGCAGTGGAGGCCTACGACCCCGACATGCCAGAGATGATTCGAGGTACGATCTGTGTCTATTCCACCCTTGCTGCAGTACTTATAGACACAGGAGCGAGTCACTCTTTCATAGCCTCTGCCCTTGTTCGGAGCTCAGAGATTCCGACTGAGCCGTTGGCTCGATCCTTACGGCTAGAGACTCCTACGGGATCAGACTCGACGATTACGCACTGGTGCCGGCAGTGTGAGCTTACTCTAGGAGGCGAGAGCTTCGGCTGGGATCTCCTTGTAGCGGCGTCGAGGCCTTACGACGTCATCTTGGGCATGGATTGGCTATCCACGGTTCATGCCCAGATCGACTGTTTTAGGCGCAAGGTGCGATGTGTTCGCATCGACGGGAGCAGGTTTACCTTCACCGGCGAGAAGGGAACCTTTGCAGCACAGGATGGACTTCCGCGGAGGAGAGTGCAGCCCATCTCTCATCAGTTGGCTAGCCTCATCCTAGGAGCAGTGGACGTGCGGAGTCCGGCTTTTCCTGCAGTGGTGGACCAGTACGTGGACGTCTTTCCCGACGACGTTCTAGGGCTACCTCCTCGTAGAGAGGTAGACTTTTACATCGACTTGTACCCCGGAACAGCCCCGATATCTACTCCAGCATATCGGATGGCCCCCGCCGAGCTTCGGGAGCTGCGGGTACAGTTGGAGGACTTGCAGAGCAAGGGATTTATCCGACCCAGTGTTTCACCCTGGGCTTCCCCGATTTTGTTCGCCAAGAAGGCGGACGGGAGCTTGCGACTATGTGTCGACTATCGTCGCCTGAACCAGGTGACAGTGAGGAACAAGTATCCGCTGCCACGGATTGATGACCTCTTCGATCAGCTCAAGGGAGCGCGGTGGTTCTCGAAGATAGACCTCCGGTCAGGCTATCATCAGCTCAGAGTTCGAGACGAGGACGTGCAGAAGACGGCCTTCAGGTGTCGGTATGGCCATTATGAGTTCTTGGTTATGCCGTTCGGCGTAACCAATGCTCCAGCAGTGTTCATGAGCCTCATGAACAGGATCTTCCAGCCATACCTCGACCGTTTTGTCGTGGTCTTCATTGACGACATTTTGGTATACTCGACGACTGAGGAGGAGCATGCCTACCACCTGCGAGTTGTGCTAGACACGCTCCGAGAGCACCAGCTTTATGGAAAGCTCTCAAAATGCCAGTTCTGGTTACGTGAGGTCCATTTCTTGGGGCACGTCATTTCTGAGGCGGGAGTTGCAGTGGATCCCGCGAAGATCGAGGCAGTGCTAGCTTGGGAGCCACCCAGGAGCGTGACAGAGGTGCGGAGCTTCTTGGGCCTAGCGGGATATTATCAGAGATTCGTGCCAGACTTCTCCAGAGTTGCAGCACCACTCTCAGCCTTGACGAAGAAGGGGAAACCCTTTGTGTGGTCAGACAGATGTCAGCAGAGCTTCCAGGAGCTGAGACAGAGATTGACCAGCGCACCTATCTTGAGGTTGCCTGAGGAGGGAGTTGGATACGTAGTTTACTGCGATGCATCAGGGACTGGACTCGGGTGCGTCCTGATGCAGGAGCGGGCCGTGATCGCCTACGGATCACGTCAGTTGAGGCCGCATGAGCAGAACTACGCCACTCATGACCTGGAGTTAGCAGCAGTGGTCTTCGCTCTGAAGACTTGGCGGCACTATCTGATGGGCGAGCGCTTCACTGTCTTTTCTGACCACCAGAGTCTCAGGTATATCTTCTCACAGAAGGACCTGAACCTGAGACAGCGGAGATGGCTTGAGTTCCTCCAGGACTATGACTTTGAGATAGTCTATACTCCTGGGAAGGGGAACGTGGTAGCCGATGCCCTCAGCAGGAGGACGGGCATTCAGCTACTTGAGGAGGCGACGGAGCAGCTAGCCTCCTTGCAGATATCCTTCGTGGATAGAGACGGAGCAGCCTTTCTTCAGTCTCTCACAGTCTCTCCTCCACTTCTACAGCGGATCAGAGAGGCTCAGCGTGAGGACGCCGACTGTGAGACCCGGCGTGCACTGATATCCTCAGGTCAGGCGCCTGATGGTTTCTCCCTTGGAGCAGTGCATGACATCCTTTTCAGAGGACGTACCTTCGTACCAGTCGCTCTACGAGAGGAGGTGCTGAGAGAGTTTCACACTTCTCCCTTGGCGGTACATCCCGGAGTGGCGAAGATGTACCAGGATCTCAGACGACAGCACTGGTGGCCGGGCATGAAGAAAGCTGTGGCAGAGTTCGTTTCACGATGCCTCACCTGCCAGCAGGTGAAGGCAGAGCATCAGGTACCAGCAGGCTTGGTACAGCCCTTGGAGGTCCCGGAGTGGAAGTGGGACGGCATATCTATGGACTTCGTGACTGGACTTCCACGTACTTCCAGAGGTCACGACTCCATTTGGGTGATTGTCGACCGACTCACCAAGTCGGCACACTTCTTACCCATCAGAGAGCAGGGCTCAGTGGAGAGCTTGGGACGTCTTTACGTCCAGGAGATCGTACGGCTTCACGGTGTGCCATCATCTATCGTCTCCGATCGAGATGCTCGTTTCACTTCCCGGCTTTGGAAGGGGTTGCAGGAGGCGTTCGGGACGCGGCTCCATCTGAGCACAGCCTTCCACCCTCAGACGGATGGTCAGACGGAGAGGACCATACAGACACTCGAGGACATGCTCCGTGCATGTGTTCTCGACTTTGGTCGCAGCTGGGAGGACCACCTACCCCTGGTGGAGTTTGCGTACAACAACAGCTACCACTCCACCATCGGGATGGCACCATACGAGGCGTTGTACGGCAGACCCTGCAGATCACCGTTGTGCTGGACAGACCCTGGGGAGTCAGCACTCGTGGGACCAGAGATGGTCCGAGCCACGACAGAGAAGGTCCAGATCATCCAGGAGAGGATGAGGACAGCTCAGAGCCGGCAGAAGTCATATGCTGACAGGAGGCGGAGGCCACTAGAGTTCGAGGATGGCGACCACGTCTTTTTGCGTGTCTCACCTCGACGTGGTTTACGGAGATTTGGCCGAGGCGGCAAGTTGTCTCCACGCTTCATCGGGCCTTTCCAGGTCCTCAGCAGGATAGGAGAGGTGGCTTATCGCCTGGCTCTACCACCTCAGTTGCACCGGGTGCACGACGTCTTCCACGTGTCTCAGCTGAGGAGATACGTGCACGACCCGACGCACATCATCGACTTTGGGGAGCTGGACGTGGACGATGGGGCGACTTTTGCGGAGGTCCCAGTGGAGATCGAGGATCGACAGGAGCGGGCCCTACGTGGGCGGTCGATTCCTCTTGTGCGCGTCAGATGGCAGCACGGGAACCTCCAGGAGAGCACTTGGGAGCGGGAGGCTCAGATGCGTGCTCAGTACCCCCATTTGTTCCCCTAGTTTTTGATGTATCTTTACGGGGACGTAAATCCCTGAGGTGGGAGTAATGTAAAGACCCGCAAATTTCAAGGAAATTTTTTTCTTAATTTTCTTTGGAATTTTACAAGAGCGCAGCTTCAGACGGCACCTGATTCCGAGGCCCGGTGTGCCCGGAATCATGTTCCGAAGTTTGGCTCGGGTAGGTTCAGTGAACGGACGAGCGGGTTTTTCTATCTTTTGAACCGGTGCCCGGAATCGAATTCTGAGGGCACCGATTAAATCGCAGCGCCGGTATTTGCTTAGAAACGCCTCTTCCGGAGTTGCGTTTGCTCAGACGTGGTTTTTAAATTTTACGGCTTTAAGTCAGAAATAAAATAAAGTTTGTGCGACAACTTTATTTTATTTCACTTAAGCTGTTTGGAAGCCACTTGAAGTCACTTAAAGACGGCTTGAACTGAGTTGAACTGGATAGGATGCTATCCAGAAATATCCTACCCCTTGGTAGGATATTTGTGCGGTGGGACCCGCACGAGCCCGCCGTTTCTTTCGCTAAGTAACGCACCCGCGAAAACCCGTCAAGGAAACTGAAAAGTCAACCGACGCGTTTCTTTAATTCTTAACAGACCATTTAATTGGGCTGTTTCTTTCGTGAATTAAATGGGCTGTTTTATTCGTTGAATTAATTCAACGAATTAAGTGGGTCGTTACTTACGCGTTTTGCGTTTGTTGGCAAAATAATAAAATAGACAACTTGTCTATTTTGGAGGATTGCTATTCCTCTGAGCCTCCACCCTCTCCGCGAAGAACGCGAAGAACGCGAAGAACGCGAAGAACGCGAAGAACGCGAAGAACGCCGGCGACCGGAATTCGACGACGCACACCAAGATCTGCGACGTCGACGAGATCTACCCGCGACATTCTTCGGCGACGCCTCTTCTTCCGCGGCCGACCCTCGTTCGGCAACAAAGGTGAGAATCGGATCTTTTCTTCTCCTTTTTTTTTTTTAATTTCAATAACAACGGATTTAACTAATTAAATCCGTTGATCTTGATCCGGAGATTGGCGACGCGACGAGCGATTCCGCGACGAAGCGACGATCTCCTTCCTCCGCGACGAGCGATTCCGCGACGACCCCTCGTCCGACGACGACGACAAGGTAAGGGATGTTGGATTATATTATCTTTTTTTCCCGTGTTTATTCTTTTCAAGTAAAGAAGATAATCTCCGACAATTTTAATTTAATTAAAATTGTTGTTGATTTTCCCTCCCGGTGACGTTTATGACTAACGCGGAGGGTGCGGGTCTAACGAACAAGACCCGACAACCCTCCGCCGATCTTCTCTTTTGTGCGGATTTGGCGGACGACGACGAACCGTGCGGCAAGGGCAATTTGTTGGCTCCGCAGTGAAGATCGTCCCCCGGGAGGAGCATCGGCGCAGACGGGAAAGAAATCGGGCCACCGGAGCATCTCCGGCGGCCCGCGGAAGGCGGCGGCGGCGCGGGTCGCCGGCGCGGCGGCGCCGGCGACTGGAGGCGGCGGCGCCCGGCGCGCCGCCGTGGAGGAAGCCCGCCGCGGCTGAAGCCGCGGCGGCAACGGCGGCCGGTTCCGCGGCCGCGCGGAACCGGGACGGACGCGGCGGCCCGGCCGCGTCCGCGTGACAGGCGGCCCCCCCCGCGGGGCCGCGGTTTCCCTCAAGTCGCGGGTTCAACCCGCGGCGGCGGCGGCAGTTCGGCCGCTCGGCCGAAGACCGAGCCGGCCGGTCCGGTCGGCCGGGCCGCGCCCAGGCCGGACCGGACCCGGCCGAGCCGGTTCGGGCCGGGTCGAGCCGACCCGGTTCGGGCCGACCCCGGGGGGGGGGGGGTTCGGGCCGGGTCGCCCCGGGCCCGGAACCCCCGTTTCGGGCCCTCTACGGTCTTTCGCCCATATCTTGGGCCTGGGACCTCCGATTGACGAACCGTCAGCGGCTACGCGATCCTTGGATCGAGACGGTCGTTTCGGTATATTATACTCAAGGTTTCGGAAGACTTTGGGTTCGGCCGGGTTGGTTCGTACACGAAACCAACCGGGCCCTCGGAGCGGAAACGCTCATAACTTGAGCTACGGACGTCCGAACGACGTACCGTCAGCTGTGGTAGTTTCCTCTAAGTGAGACGGAACTTTTGGCATACTCCGCCCGAGGATCGGATACAGGCGGAGTACGGTCGGGTTGGTTTTGCCCTAAAAACCAACCGGGCCCCTGGGACGAAAATGCCAATAACTCTCAGACCGGGCGTCCGATTGACGCGCCGTCTGTTGCGTTGAGATCCTGTTGTCGATACGGAACTTTTGGATACATCAACTTCGGACTACGTGTCAGTTGATGTATCAGCCCCTCGGCTCGTGGAGCGGACCCTCCTAAACGAGCTCGCTACGTGCGGGAACCCTAGCGCTGGCTGTGACCTCGACGGCAGAGCAGAGATCCTCCGTGGACTGCGACGACGGCAGAGCAGAGATCCTTCGTGGACTGCAGCGACGACTGTGCAGGGACCTCAGTGGACTGCGTCGACTACTGCACTCAGCGATCCTACGCGGATCAGTGCCCGATCCTGTGTGGGTCCTACTACCGGTTCTGTGTGAGCCACTGCCTACCGGTTCTGTGTGAGCCACTGCCTACAGGTTCTGTGTGAGCCCGATCCTGTGTGGGTCTTCTGCGGGGGTTAGTACCTATCGATCCTTCGTGGGTCCGACGACTTAGACGGATCAGTGATCGTCTTTGACGTCATCTGAAAAAGTATACCTGGTTGAGCTGAATCTTAAGTTACTCTCCTTTGTGGATTGTGTTGAACTATCCTTTGTGGATTTACTGTTTACTCTCCTTTGTGGATTTGAGTCTTGCTTTCCTATGTGGATTTAGTTGTTCTTGAGCTCGTGAGCAGAGCTAGAAGTGGGGACTTAGGTATATGTA
Organism: Viscum album; assembly: GCA_963277665.1. Taxonomy (NCBI): domain Eukaryota; kingdom Viridiplantae; phylum Streptophyta; class Magnoliopsida; order Santalales; family Viscaceae; genus Viscum; species Viscum album. The sequence continues at coordinate 668,518,877 of OY728167.1, read as the reverse complement.
TGGGCATATACCTAAGTCAAGTCAGATGTTACTTCGTGATTTCATCTTTCTTTTGTGCTATATCCTTTATGGATTTCGGGAGACCTTCGGGGGTCTCGGGGTCCTTACTGAGTAGTTGTACTCACCTCTGCACGGGCTATGCCCGCACCTTGTTGTGTTGGTTGCAGACGACGGACAGCGCTGATCACGGTTGGGGCGTGGAGCAGGACGGTACCTGGAGGTGGACCACTGGGCGGGACGTACTCGGAGCGGACGTGGGACCCGAGGAGCCTGGAGGCTATCTGTACCCACCCTTCAGGTGGGATTGCCAGTGGACGACACGAGGCCGCCGTCTTTTCTTCAGTTGCTGTTTTTCTTTTCAGTTGTACTTTACAGTCGGGCTTGTATTTCCGGCCCCTTTACTTTTCTGCACTTTACTTTCCGCTTGCTGACTCTGTGTGGTTGTTACTTACCAAGGCAATGCCTTCCCTGTTTACTGGGATTCTACGCCTTGGTGCTAGTCGCCAGCCCCTGGCCTATGGAAGGCGGGCTTGGGGTAGTCACGACACGGGCCCCGAGGACGGGTCGTGACAGTTTTTAACCATTTTTATATCCCAGTATTGTAGTAGTGAGATTTGTTTCCCCATTTTCAATGACTTCTTTCAAAACCCATTTAGCATTGGGCTCCTTAAATCACTTCCAAAATACTACATTATCTATATATCCAACATAAAAACACTAGTTTAAACCAAATCCAATTGAACCATCCTACTATTTTAATGTTTATATCCAATGTATTTGGTTTTTATAAACAACAACCAAATCTACTAGTTTTCCTGATCTTTTGACCTAACTTAACATTTTCGCACCTTTAGTATCAACCACATTTTAGTTTATCCTTTGGATATTTTACTACATGTCAGTGATACTATTTGAACATAAACTCCATATTTAGCCATAATCATCGATTCTATTAGTCAATGGAATTTTTTAAATAATCATAATTTAATTTTTTATCATTCTTTCATGCTCTAAGCCACTATTTATAACTGCATTCAACTTTATCTCTAAGGTGAGTCTGTTTACCAGTTTCCATTGATTCATGGACACGTCCTCTAATCCTAATGAGTTGAAACTTGTTGAAAGAAAAAATATTTTAAGTAAATAACCTCATGTATGACCATTTTACTCCCAAACTTTTATATATTCATGAAACTTGATCTCCTTTTTATCTTCAACACATATTGTAATATCAATCACACTAACACCCAAAAATTTGAAAATAAGAAATTCGGAATTTTTTTATTCAAACCAATTTTTGATCCAACCTATATCACTCCATTTTTAAAAACTATTGGTTCCACTTGATAGTCATCTTCACCTTATCTTCATTGGGCTTCTTCATACTCAAATAATGATAAAATTCCTATTGATTATTACCTCCAAATATCCCAAATTTATTTCAATCCTTGTCTCTGGGTATTGACATGACCATTGGTATATGGAATCAATTTTTTTAATATTTTCAGCTCCTTTTATTGTCTTTCTATTATCCCAAAATAAATCATTTGATACCAAAATATGAGTAAAATAATAATCAAAACTGTTTTAATAGAATGTTATTTCTTCATTCCTAGAGATTTATTCATATTATTATAGTGTTTTTATATGAATTGATATGTGTCTTAATATAACTTGATTATCACCAATATTTTCTCAATACTGCTGGAAACATCGTATAACGATTTTCTACTACTCTACTTTTAGATCCATCCCTATATTATTCAATTCCATATTTATCCTTGTAAAATAATATGGTTTCTTCAAACAAAAAAATTTGTTATGTTAGTAATTTAACACAATTTATACTTGTTTTAGTCCTCATACAAATTACTAACTTATTTACAACTGACTCCTACTGTTTCAATCTACTTATTTCAGAATAATCACATCCATTGTTTTTCTTTTTTGTAAATACACATCTCCTAGATTTTACATATATTATTTAAACACAATCACCCCATGGATCATATTTACACCTTATGAATGAATCACTTCTAATAGATATTAGAAATATTTTACTCTTTAGTAGAGGGTTGCCACTAACATCCTTATCTTGATGAATGTGGTGGGTTATAGAGGGACAAACTATTGCTTCTAACCCATTTCCAATCCATAGTAGTGGTCCGCCATTGGGTGATACTGTGACATCCTGGACCAACATTCCACTTAATATTTTCTCCGACCCTAGTGGGCCTCATGGACTCAAGTGTGTATCCCCAAATTCCAGAGGCTTCTGACTACCAGTGAGGTCCTAGGGTGTGTCCAAGGGGAGACGTTTCCCTCATTAACAGTGTTTAGAAAAATAAATAATTATGAACAGAGGTAAATAACTGATTCACTATAAGTAAATAGTGGAAGATGAAAAAGTGATGGATAAAGAAGGATAAAAAATACTGTATCAACTAGAATAATGAAATATGATATGTCATGTCTCTAGAAAATAAGAAAACATGGTTACAATATATTAAGAATAATGTGTTCAAATAAAGTAGCAAATGACTATCCCAAGAATCCCATGCTACGACTTAATCATCTGTTATCAGGATTCATCCTAAACATTAAGAAACCATGTTTTCTATGTTATATTCTTCCCTTTTTTATTATCTTCATAAATTTAATGTTCCTAGGGTACCAAATATCACAATTAGAGGGTGTGAGACAAATCTCATTAGCCTGCCACCAAAGGTGTCTATAACATCAGTTCCATGTAATGGAAGTGTAACAGTGTGTAGGCATGAATATATAATGTAAAGTTGTACAATGTATCAAAACAAAAATTACCTTTTTCAGCCCTATGTTGGTGAATGAACATATATTTATGTCATAACTATATTGTACCAATATATAAATAAGCCACACCTTATCAATAATTAATTTTCCAAGATGTAACAAGGAAACCAAAATTGATAGATAATAATAAGTGGTTCGATGGTACTAACCAAGGCAACCAATATCATAGGGATCCTTAAATCAGTAGTAACTGGGGCTAGCTAAAGTTAAGAGTGTAATACAAGGTTCATTGTTCAATGGTTTCAACAATAATATTACTACCAAATCTAATGTGATCATCCAAGGAAAATGGGGTTAAGAAGGGAATGTGCCTATGGGATATAAACACATAACCTTATTATCAATGCTAGAACAATGTAGTGTATCCATGAAATCCTTTAGTACTATGTGAGGGATCCTACTGTGTCATTCTGGGCATACAAGAATAGATAAAGAGTAGGATATTGGTGGGTCTCAACCAAATTAAGATGCATCCTTGAATCAGAATGGGGTTCCCGAGTGCTCAAGGAATTCCTAGATAAGAATCCAAGGTGGTCTTTAGTCAGGACACTCTGGTTTAATAATGATTTCATGTATAATTTCAATTTTTTCATGCCAACCCCATCATAAGTATGGATATTAAAAGTATAATACAATCCTTTAATCATGTCATAATTAATCAATAAGTCCATTTGCTACAATACATACCTTTCTTTAGTGTGACAAGGCCAACTACCATGAATCCATTATTTAATCCAATGAAGGAATATTCAATAATTAATTTATATTACACTACCATCCATTAATGTGTTAAGGGGTTACATGGGAAAGAAACCTATTATTTATTTACATTTAATATGTTCAAATCATATTCATAGTATACTTTCCAATTTCCATTTCACATTTATTTATCAATTGAAGTTAAAACCATAGTCGGGTCAAGTGAAAGTGACATGGAACTTTCTATTCACCATTACATGATTCAAAAATCATTTTTTTAAAGGGTCTTACCATTACGGTGTTCAAGGTTGAGATCATCTGAATGATTGCTCAAAAGTGTCGCAACTCGAAATACTCAACTATGACATATCATCCAACATGGGATGTTGAGAATTTTTGGCGTAACCACCAACAATTAGTCACATATTTTAATATATAATAACCATAAAATTAAAATGAGTATATTAATGGAATATAAATTTAATAAATGACACCTAATGAAATCAGTGGTCCCTAAACGACAATTCCAAAATCAACGAACATGAGGGATGAGTTATAGAGCACCCACCTTAGGCTTGTACGACTCTCCAACTTCGGTATCAACCCTTGAACTGTATCATATCAGAGTATATCCATGAAAAGTGGTTAAATTCTCATACCTCGATAAATAGGTTCAGATAAAGAGATATGAATAAAGACACAAAATGACTCAAGTACTTACCGTTTCGCATCCAATGTGACAACTGGAAGCTCGATCAAATCCAAGATGAGAGAGACCTCTTGATACCTACATTAGGTCTTCAGAACCCTAAAAAATAAGATAAATGGAGGATAATCCCATAGAAATTTTCATTAGGAGTAAGGATGAGGTTTAACTAGATCATTAAGGAAAAAATGGTCATTTTACCCAGAAAATACCATGTTTACAGTGTTTCCACATGGGTTGACCAAATATGTGCATGCCATGAACGAGTACATGGGAAAAAGGTCACTCACACAGCTAGGCTACATGATTAGGTAAACTGTGTGCTAGTTGTGGGTGATAAATCTTCTTGAAATGAATATCATATATATGGTTAGATCTAATAGTGTTCCATGTCTCTATGATTTACACTAACCATACAACATGTCCATTTTCCTAAAAATGATGGGTTTTGGGATCCAAACAAGCTCTGGAAACCCCTATGACCTTTCATAACTCATTAGGAATCCATATTATGTCCGAAATAAAAAATTATAATGAAATTCAATGGATTCATACATGAGTGAAAAACTAGTTTCTTATAGCCTTCTCCATTTAAAATAACTCAACCCTGAGTTAACCTTCCAAAGGTGGTGAAACACTTTTTGAGAATTACTCTGGCCACTGGGAATGTATGTTGGCCACCAACTCCCATTTCTTTTCTTGCACATGGACATACTACCATAGAACCCTTACTAGATGGGTAGACCAAACTCATAGAGCCTTAATGCTTTGTTCAATGATGTATACTAGACACTCTAAAAACGAATCATCATTGACTAACTCAACTTCCTCATGATCAATGGTATGGGATTATTCAACATGATAAAGGTGAATATGTGAAGAATATAAGATGGCATGAATAGAATGATAACTCTGAGGTAGTATCAACTGATATGCTATGGGTTTGACTGTTTCTAGAATTTCAATTGGCCCTATGTAATAAGGCATTCGATTCCCATTATTTTGTAACCATCTTTGAACTATCTTGGTTGATACCCAAATGATAACATGATCACCGACCTCAAACTCTTGATGTCATCAATGAAGATCAACATATGATTTATTACTAGACTGAGTATTAGTCATACGCTTCCTGATTAGCTGAAACTTCCCTGAAGTCTTCTAAATGAGACGAGGACCTAGTACTACAACCACACCAACCTCTAGTGATCACAGGGGTGAATGACATTGCGTACCATATAAGTCCTCAAAAGGATAAATCTCAATTTTCAACTTTATTTTTTTATTATAAGATAACTCAATGAGATGGAAATGTTTTTCCCATGAACTACCAAAATCAAGGAAAATTTATAATACCATATCCTCAACAACCTATATTTTCTGTTCTGATTTTCCATTGATATATGGTTGAAAATTTGTTGGTAGAAGAACTTTTGTTCCCATAACCTTCTACAATCCCTTCCAGAACCATGAATTGAAATGATAATCCATATCTAAAAAAATAGTATGAGGGACCCTGTTTAGTCATATGTTCTCACAAACGTACAATTTTCCCAACTCATAGACTGAGAAAGTCTAACAAATAGGTATTAAGTGATCCACTTTCGTTAGTCTCTCAATGAAAACCCAAAGATTGTTACAACCTCTAAGTGACCTAGGAAAATAAAATAAAAAGCCCTAGAATCATATTCCCATTTCCCATATGGGATTATAAGTGGAAATAAGAAGACTAAAGGTCTCTAGTGCTCTTCCTTCACCTACTAACATGTGGAATACCTTGGGATAAAGCCTAGAATCTAACATTTCATCCCAGGACACCAATCCTTGAGTCGCATATCTTGATATATCATAGAGATTTCTAGATGAACTACCCACTAAGAATCATGTAACTTGTGCATAATATCATCTATCATATCAGTATGAACCCAGACACTTCAATGAATATGCATTATGTCGTCTTTGTCCATAGAAGAATCCAGATGTGGGTTATCCCTTGATACACGCTCAGGGAGAACAAAGCCTTTAGGATCTAAAAACTATCTAATCCTTACCTTCTCAAGTTGGTAATAGGTAACTTCCAAATATTAGAGATACGACTGCTCATGAATATCATGAAAATCAAGATGCTACTAATAGAAATTTTTAATTAACTTCCATTCATCTCTAGATTCTTATATGACTTGTGGGTGAGTTTTTTGATTCAGCGCAGTCACAACCACATTTCTCGTCACAGACATATAAGTAAGATCAAAATCTATGCATTGTAGATATTCGACCCATCTTTGATGTGTGAGGTTTATGTCATGCTGTGAGAAAATATATTTGATGCTCTTGTCATCCCTATACACCACAAAGTGCTCACCCAACTAGTAAGATCTCCATAAACATAATTCATCGAAAAATGATTCTAGTTCAAGGACATATATTAGATAATTCATCTCATTAGGACCCAGCTTCCGATATCTATACATAATGAATATGTTCTCTTACAATAGCACTACTCCTAGTCCAATTTCTGATGCATCACATAAGATGGTATAACCTATTCATGGATCTATAAGAGTCAGAATATGTTCTATGAAAATAAACCCTTTCAGATATTGAATGTATTTCTCACACAATTCTTACAATAGGAACATAACACCATTCTTTGTAAGTCTAATAAGAGTTGAATAATGATGTGAGATCTTTTGTATGAAATGTCGGAAATATCCAGATATCCCCAAGAAACTCTATATATCATACAAATTCTTGTGATACACCTTGGAAACTACAACACTAACATTTTAAAGGTGAATATATACCCTTGATTATGAAATTATATGACCCATGAATTGAACTTTTTATGTCCCTAAATAGAATAAAGAAAGAATAGTGTAATGCTGATACTCACTCAATGTACTCAGAATGACCTCACGAAGATTGTCATGGTTTCTATGAGAATGAGAATACAACAATAACATTCCCATAAATACTACTAAAAAAGAATATAATTTGTGAGGAAATCCTTTTTCATCAGAGCCATGAAAATAGCGTGACCATTCATTAGACTGAACGAAATAACTTGGTACTCATACGTACAATAAAAGTTACAAAAATTTGTATGCAATATGTCTGTTGTCCTACCTCATAGATGATGATAACCCGATATCATGTAGATCTTAGAGATTACCCTATTTCCTCATATATAATCAAAGATACAATCTATTCGAGGAATTGGATATAAATTGTTTACCGTAGGCAGGTTCAGCCGTATATAATCCATGGATAGTGGTAAGGTTCCATCCGCCTTCTTGGGAAAAAGAAAATGAAAAGCCCAAGAGGGTGTATGGGGTTGTATAAATCCAATTTCCTCTAAATCAAATAACTACCACTTGATCTCCAAGTGTATAGTTGGTACCATCCTATATAGAGGAATGGACACCGGAGTTACTCCTGGAAGAAGCTCGATCATAAACTACACCTCACTAAGAAGATGTATGCTAAAAAAATCTTCGGTAGATGCATCCCACACACGATAAACTACTAGAGGTAAATTAGCTTGATGTAAACCCTAATACTTTATGAATATATTTTTGATCTGGGGAGTCACTCCACCTAGTACATGATTCTATGGTCATGATGTACCATTCCATACTTTCCAACAACCCTTATGTAGACAATTGTTTCCATATGGTGATGTAAACTACACCCTTCGATGATAATACTATAAAAATCCTAATACTAAATCAACTAATCCATCCCAAGAATGGAATCGAAGCTGATCATGTCAAGAACAAATGGTTTCCATAAGAATGGGTTGCTAACATGATCAAGGGTGGAAGTCCCTACACTGGCGTATGCCCTCTGATCGTATCCCTAACGGTGTATCTATGGTCATTAAACCACAGTAATATAGTATCTCATGTTCATGAATTTCCATGATTGGTAATGAAAAAAAAGTTCAATGCACCTGTATCAGATAAATTAATTACTATAGTAGATTACACTAGAATAGTACCTCATGTATTAGATCGTCTCGTAGCCAGATCCCCGGGTATTAGTTTTAGTGCACCAACTTACCTGATCTGTGACCCTGTTCAATAGCTAGGCTACCATGATCATAACTACACTATTGGAACTGAAGGTGCATAAGGTTATGAATTATGTGTCCATGAACTCCTCATTAGGTAGTCTTGTTGGTGTTTTTCCAACTCCCAACCTAACATGGTGAAAAAGAACCTTCGAATGAAGGTGGAGCTGGTGCATATCATTTTCAACTCCGGTCTAGTTGAAATGTCTTGTAGAAACACTAAAAATTCCCTATATGGATAGATTCCCAGCACTCCATTGGGTATCTATCATAATGAGGCTACCGGTTCCCCTGTAGTTTGCTATGATGATACACTATGTAGCTATTAAAATAGGAAACTAGTTATCATTTTTCTGACAAGAAACCTCAGGGGAAGATTTCCCCCCACTGGGAGAACTACTATCCTACAACAACAGTAATCATATATACCAAGTACAATTTTCATCCCTAATGTTACACTTAGTGAAAAGAGCCAGATTGACTATTGAAAAAAATTCAGCTAGAAAAAGACATTCATCTACGTATGGATGGCATACCAGATCCCATCATCGAAGCGTGTAACACGTGAAATCTCTTCACCGTCTAGAAGTGGTCAAAATCACTATAACTCTATGATACACAGTGAATACTTAATAAACATCATAGAAGCATACTTGATATGAATGAATACTATGGCTCTATCTACACTAATCATCTGATGAATGAACTGATCATTGAAGGAAGTATGAAAGTCATCCCATAACATGCCATAATGATGACCATCCTGGGTAATCACATACCATAAATTCTTGGACATATCCCAATGAATTAATTGTAAAGATTATCCCACCACTCTTCAGGTGTATCCATATTCTCAACAATAGATAGGGTGGAATCTATCCAAGTCTCAGTAGCCTATGGACCTCCATCACCTGATAACGTAGGAGGATTCTGCTACTGGAACTCACGAGTCAGATTAGCCATCATGGGTGAAACACATGGAGCACCATTCATGGACTTCATCAGATGTAAGAAACTATCATGAACTTGGGCTTAATATCCTATATTAGGTATAGTATGTGGTACCTCAAGTGTCACTCCTAAAGTTAATACTGTTTGATCAGGCTCCACCATGTTTGGAGCATGATCATCACCACCTTCCTTGAGTATGATACAAGGATGTCGTGTTTGAATTGGTCTACAATTTACAAGAACACACCTCAAAAAAAAATTTAAGTAGTATGATAACATCACTATTAGAAGAAAAACATAATAGAACTCAATAACCAAGGCATACTACCCCAACTATCTTCTTATATTTTCATGTATCATTATCTTCAAAAGTATAAGTTTCATTTATTTTTAAAAATTTAATTACCAGGATCATTCCATTACCATTCTTAAAAATGACAGGGAGGGATAAGCACATGAAACCATTTCATATTATAATTCATTTTTCAATTTATAATGGATATCCATTCTAATTAAATTAGTTTCCATAAACCCCATCAATTAAAACAACACCCATTAATTTATATCATAATGGCTCGACTCGGTAAATTACTCTTCCAAACACATGTGGGACCATACACCTCATGAATTGTGATAGAAAATTACTCAATCACATCAAATACTAATAAAATAGTAAACTATCTATCAAATCAAAACACATCAATCACAGGAATATTAAGCAATGAAAAGAAGTTAAATTCCTCTATATGGAGTGGAAATAAGCATGATAAGAAAATTCTAGGAGCCCATAGTGATTCATGTAATAATTATACTTTCCCTAATATCATTGGGACTAGGATTAAATTAAATCATCAATCAGAATAATAATCAAAAACTCCAGAAAACATGTGTGTCACCCAACAGTGAAATAATATCTACTATAATAGGAAATGGCGGAACACCAATTATAATTCAGGTAATTTGGTTTTTACCCTAAAATGTTTTCGGGATGTTCAAGAACAGATTATGTCCATGTTCCCAACATTCGTAATCTTTTGAATATCATATCTGAATAGTAAATCATTAAAGGAAACCCACTAATACCACTTTTTTATTTCCTTAACTATGATGCCAGTTAATTGGTGCCCCAAGCCCCAGGGCCACATCACCTCAAGCGCATCTACCAAAATTCCAGAGTCATTCAACTAGCAACGAGGTCCTAGGGTGTTTCATCGAGTAGAGTTTTACCTCATTAAAAATAAATAGAGGTAAATAAGAGAAGAAATATAAGTAGACAAAAGAAGAAGAAAAAGTAATGGATAAACATGAATAACAATAACTGTATCAACAAGAATATCTGATGATGATATGTCATGTATCTAGAAAACTAGAAAACATGTATACAATATAGAAGACATACAATGATCCAAAAAAGTATAAAAAAATCATATAAAAATCCCAAGAATCATGATCTCTGGCTCGATAATCTACTATCAATCTCCATCATAAAAATAAAGAAATCAATTGTTCGAAGATGTATGGTTTTTTTTGTGAACACCTTCTTACATGTAATCTTCTCTGGGTACCAAATGGCGCCCGTAGAGGGTGTGAGATAAATCTCATAGGTCTACCACCAGTGGACTCTATTAGATCTGGCCCGTGAAATGGAAATGTAATAGTGTGTAGTCATGCATTTATAATGTGAATAAGTATGATGTAATTAAATTCCAATGTGGCTTCTTCATCCCAATATTAGTTTCTGAGCATATATTCAAGTCATTGTTTTATTTTAGCAATTTATAAATATTTCACACATTATCAATGGTGATGGATCCAAGAAATAATATTTGATCCATAATTTGTAGTTAAGAAGGATTGGTTCCATAATATTCACTACGACAACCTAGGCCTTATGGGGTTCTAACTCAGTAGTAACTTGGTATAGATAAGGGTAACAGTTTAATCCAAGGAGCATAGTCCATGAATTTCCACAATAATATTCCTACCAAATCCAAGGTGATCACCCAAATTACAATGGGGCTAAGAAATGATTTCTACCTATGGGACATAATCATGGGACCTATTTGTCAAAGCTGGATCCAAGGAGTGTATCTGTGGAATCCTTTAATACTATGTGAGGGATCCTACGGTGTCATTCTGAGAATCATATAAAATACAAGGTTTGCGATCTATATGGGTATCGTCCTAATAAAGAAACATCCTTGAATTAGAATGGGGTTCCTTAGTGCTCACAGAATTCCCCAATAAGAATCCGTGGAGAGCATGAGCCATGCCACTTTAGTTTAACAATGAAGTCATATATAATTTCAATTGAGAAGGCCTTACATTTCATTATTGTTAATTGTCCATGTAGCATGAAAACCTTTGATCAAGTCATTATTAATTATTAATTCCATTTCATTCAAGCATTACCTTTAATTATTGTGACAAGGCCAAGTAGCATGCCACCCTTATTATATCAATTTAAGGAATGTTCAATAATTAAGTTCCATTCCACTACCATACAATAATGTGGTAAGGGGTGATAGGATATTCAACCTATTATTTATTTTCAAGTAATATGGTTAGGTCGTGTACTTAGTATACCTTCCAATTTCCATTCCAAATTTAAATATAAATTGAAGAACTTACTTTATACACGTCAAGTGGAAGTGACATGGTACTGTCCATTCACCCATACACGATTCAACAAGGACTCAGGTGATTAAGGAGGCTTTCCATTAGAGTGTTTAAGCTCTAGCACATACGAGCAATAGATTAAAAGTGTCACAACACTGAAAACTCAACTACGAAATATCACCATACATGGGATGTTTGGCATTTGTTGGTGTAACCACAAAACACAATCAAATATTTGGAAAGATCAAAACCATATGGTTCAATTGAGTATAATCATGGCATAAAAATTCAATTAACGACACCTGATGAAACTGGTGGGCCCCATACAACATTTCCAAAGTCAACGAACTTGAGGGATGAGTTATAGACCACACACCTTAGGCTTATATGAATATTCTCCTTCAGTATCAACCATTAATTTAGATTGTATTGGATTGGATCTATAAAAAAAGGAAAAATGATTAGACCTTGATAACTAGGTCGAGACAAATAGAGATGAAGAATGGGACAAAAGGCCTTGAGTACATACCGTTTCACATATAACGTGACAACTAGAAGCCTGACCGGATCCTGGATGAAGGAGGTATATTGATCCTTATTGTATGCCTTCAAAAAGCTCCAAAATGATATAAATAGAGGATAATCATAAAATAAATTTTATTAGGAGGAGCTATGAGGCTTAACTAGATCATTATAGGAAATATGGTCATTTTACCTAGAAAATAGCCTATACATGGTATTTCTGTACAGTTTGAAAAACCATAAACAAACCATGCAATAGTACCTTGAGAAAAGGGGCACTCACATAGTTAGGCTACATAGTAAGGTAAATTGTGTGCCAACAATGTGATATGGCTCTATCCAAAATATAGACCATCAACATGGATAGATCTGACCATGTTCCCTTCCATCACAGTTTACACAAACCACATGACATGTACATTTTACCCAAAGAGATGGGTTCGAGGTTCAGAGCACACCCCATAAACCATTGATACCTATACAAATTCATTAGGGATCCATATTAGTTAAAAAATAAATACATAGATTGAAATTTAAAGGATATAACTGAGTTAAAAATTGGTCTCTTACATATACATCTTATAAAAACATTACCCTATACGTTTTATTCTGGACTCTTAATTTTCCATAGTATAGATTACATCTCTGTTATTAGACTATTCCCAATTATAAAAATTTTATCCTTTTATTTTACATTCTTTCTTCAGCCTTTTCCATACATTCTTCTCTATGAAATAATAACTCAATCTGTTTTGTTATAAAAAATTTTAGTGGTATTGATGAAAACATACAATCATGTCACAAGTATTTCTTCCACAATTTTCATCAAAGACCAAATAATATGTTATTATTCATGAATAATTTACTTTGAATGTCAATCCAATTTTTGTTTTATGGTAATATACTCCTTCAAATTTGAATGTGATGGTCATTATCCCTTGACAAATTACTTGAAAATAATGGAGGAATCATTTCCTTTCATTCCACACTACAATTTCTTTATCTATTTCTAATAAAATTATTATTGGTCAACTACCTTTTCTACCTAACAGACTATTATTTTCACTCCATGATGAATACTGAGAATTAGCAGTATATGGAACAAGAGGATTATTAATTTCCCCTCCTACTTAATAAATAACTATGAATCTATATTTTTATGGGTAATAGTTCTCCCTTTCCTATTCAGGACACCACCTTACAATTGGAATGGGTGTTCTCATTCTACAGACATTTACACATATCTTGTTTCAATATCCTTCCATAAGTCCAAGAATAAATAATGTAAAACATATCTTATGATACTAATACCATGGTAGATAACCTTTTGGTTGAAATATTATCTTAATAGACATTTTTTTACCTTTATAATGTTTTTATTCTAGGAAAACACTAATTATGGAATCATGCCTTTTTATTACATAACTTTTCATTACATTTTGACAACAGAGGTTCTTTAAGGTTTATTATCTTGGAAATAAGTTACAAAATACATTAAAACATAAGAAATTATTCTAATAAACTTTTAATGCTTCATCATAGGTTCATCCTTTGTACAATTATTGCATCTCATAACCTGGGAAAATACATTAGTGGAAATGGTGAGAAGAAGTCCCAGTAAGTGTAAACAAGGGAAATAATTTTCATGTGATATCAATAAGAACTTGATAAAATACATAAAATAAAAAGAAATGATAAAAGGGGGATTATCATAATAAAAATAAAATGATTCATAACATCATAATGTGGCGAAATCATTTAATTTAGTCATTCAAAATCATACCACCAAGGTCAATCCCCAAGGTGTCACAAAAATTACCCAGGTTATTAACCAAGGAATCGTAAAATGTGTAACCTATAGAGGTTAATTTATTTACCCAAATGAATTAGATCACTATCATTGAGAACCATTAATACATATATATATTCATGTCATCCACATATATCATAATTAAAAATTTCATAAATAACCCAATGAGAATAAAATATATCGGTTTTATATCAAAATCATGACGTTTTAAAAAAATGGTTAAAAACATGATAATTATGTCATTTATAACCCATGGAAAGGGAATGAGGGTTTTATGTATGTCGATCCTAGAATCAATTAATTTTTTTTTTTGTATTAATGAATTACACAAGAAATGAAATAGTTTTTGGTATTCTCATAAAGAAAATAAGAGAATTTCATGAGAAATAATATATACTTTGAAACAGAAATCCTACAGCATAACAGTTATGATGCATGGTTTTAGAAAACATTAAAAAGATAGGGGACATGAGTCTCCTATTCATAAATGACTCATAATATAGTAGAGGGAAAAAATAAGATGAAAAATAAAACATGGTATATAAATTTCAAAGACATACAATATAAAAAAGAACATGAAAGGAAAATAGAAGTTTGAGAATTCCATTACCATGAAGAGTAACTTCCAAAACTATATGATCAGGAAATTGGGGGCTTTATGGAACCTTTTTAAGACTCATTGGGAATTAGAGCTAGTATCACATCGTGGAGACCTATTTTGGAAAATGAAATGAAACGAAGGAATGGGTGGATATTTATAGAAGGTGTGAGGGAATATTTTATTAATTTCAAAGGACACCTCATTAGTGGTATTTGAAAAACCATGGACATTACCATGGTTATTTAAAATTTTATTGGCCACAAGGGACACCTCATAAAATATTTTAATCCATAAGAGTTGAGAAGAATCTCATCTTAACTTTTACATCATTATGACATAGTTATGATGTCATTAGACATACTGAAAACCCAAAACTATATTTTTACAATTCATTGAAAATTCAACTATTTTAGAAAAATACCAAAAATTTATCCTATCCATTTTCTGATTGTTATAAATTAAAATTAAACTCCATATTATAAAAATTAATTTCATTTTATATTAAATTATATTAATTAATTAATAATACTTAACTAATAATTTCTAAAACAATTATTTACTTTACTCTGACATAATTATATCACATTACCACATAAGATGACTAATACATATTTATACTTATTTATGTGAGGTTACTACTCCATTGGTCAAATACCCATTCATAAGGGTAAAATTTTTATTCTAAAGGTTAAAGATACTCTTCAAAAAAAATTCTTTTGCTCTTATTGAACCACATTTTTCTCTAAGATTACAACCATGTATGTTTGATTTTTGAAAATCATTACATATAATAAGTTATTTAATAGTAAAATATTTTTTTTACTATTCCTCAAAAAACTTTTCATCAAAGCACTATTCATTCAATACAATTCATAATATACTAAAAAAATAAAACATCTTAGAATAATTCTAAAAATTCACCCTAGATTAATTTTTACATTTGGAATTCAAAAATGATGTTTATTTTACCATAATAATTCTCTATCTATGAGAAATATATGAAAAGTACAATTTTTACATCTAAAATCAATTTACCAAATTTTTCTTTATTAGACATATACTTTATTAAGAAAATATATTCTGATAAGGAGAATGATGAAATAAAAATTTTATTTATACAGAGGGATTACACAAACTAACTAAGGCCTCGTGACATAACCCCTTATAAAACCAGAATATGGCCTAAGAGTATAGTGTGCAATGGTGAGAGAATCATGGGGTGGCTCAGAAAACAATTCCTGAGTGGTGATTTCTATCACCATGAACATATCTTGTATGAAACATTGTTCAAGATAAACATGTTGATGTTCAGCTTGGGAATGGTCTAGAGAAAAGCCTAGTGATACCACCTCCTTCCCAAGATCCAACAAATGAGATTCATATGTCCCGATTATACTAGATGAGTCCATTGACTCTACATTTTACAAAAATAACCATTACCATTTCTATTTGTAATCATTAATCCTAATTTGATGAGTATAGTTTCCAACAGTCTTATTGACAAACAATCATATAACAGTCGTAACAAAAAAGTCTCATTTCAATTATACTCACTTAATTTATAAGGGATATATATTTTTTGAGTAAAAAATTAATATAACATACATTTTCAAAAAACAATTATTATTCAAAAATTTTGGGTCATTACACACCCCCCCCCCTTAAGAGATTACATCCTCTTAATTACAACTCTTCCCTCAGAAGAGAAATGGTGTTGGTACTTCTACCTCATTGTCTCATCCAGTTCCACGTGGATTATTCAAATTTTTTATTGCTCCACAACACTTCAACACGGTGGGTATTCGTTAGTTTTAAAACATTGTATCTAAAACCCATTATCTCCACTAGACACTCCTTATAAGGGAGGCCATGTTCTAGTTTTACCACCTCATGATTCTGTGAATGTGATGGGTCTCATATTGAAGAGGTCGGAGGGCTTCATGGATCTGAAAATGAAATTTATAAACACACACTAGTAATTTAGTGAAGGGTCGAACCTAAGGGAAGGTAGACGAGTTTTCTAGAGGTTTTTTATTATTATACGCCACTGTTGTTTGCAGTGAAGCGAGTGTGCATTTTTTTTACATTTAATTTCTTTTATTAAAATGATGCTGAAACAGGATGATGAAACATGTATTTTTTTTATAAAAACTAAAATTTACACTAAGTATGATAAACTAGAGAAATACAACATACTAATATAAAGCAGCAAGACAAGGAAGCGAGATCAACAAAGTACTCAGGAATTCTAAACTACTAGTTTAAAGGATATCTCCTCCACTGCACTTTATTGAATCACACCTCAAGAAAAAAGGGTAAAATGTCTCCCTCTCTAGGAATCTCAACACACAGAAGACTTAAATTAGGAGTTCACCACCCCCAAAATCAATCAAAATACTTGATAGTAAGAAAAGGATAACAGTTGGAACATAAACTCGCCGTAAATTTCCACTATTTAAATGATTAAATCTCTGAAAAAGTATTCAAGAATTACCTCACCAGTAGTTCTTGAAGTTATGAATTTTAAATCATTTAAGGTGTCAAACAACTAAAAACAGAATCAATATTCAATCTCTCCAATTGAATATGATTCTTAAAAATGCGAATTGAATGAAGAGAATTGGAAGATTAACCAACAAAATTGAATTCCAAAGCTAAACAATTCATCCTTTGATCATATTGATTAATGCAATGAAATACAACCGAAAATAGAATACAAAATTATGGAATGAGGGAAGGTAAAATCCCCTTGAAATACGCTGCCTTCGGGCTCCTTGGTCTCCTGGAAGAGACTGCTATCGGATAGATGTGGTCGTGGAATGAATGAGCAACAGCGAATGAGAGTCCCCTCCATCTCTCCCAAAATTCTGCTACTTGGTCTGCTTAAAATACCATCTGTCATCCGCTACATGTCACTTCATGCTTCCACCGGCTTCATTTTTTTCTCACGAGTGCACCGTGTATGTGCGTTTTTACCTGTGACAGGCACGTCACGTGAGTTTTTCCCTCATAACTAACTCCGGATGAGTTAGTTGCATGTACGTGGACGTAAACATGACTCATGAATGAACTTCCCTTCCTCCCAAAAATTTTCATCGCAAGGGGGAGGGTTTCATTTTTTTCTATGCGGGACAGAAGACTGCAACTCCCTTCTTCTCCTTTGCGCAAGCAACAGTCGCAGCTCCTGAATTGGCTGCAATGACTAGGCTTAACAGCAGCGGTCAAGATCTGCTCTCGCGGTAGTACATCCCGAATCAGCGGTCGACCGGGCGTTTCTTCCCTCCTCCAGTGCGTGGCGCAACGGGGAAGGTTTTTTTTTGAGTTCTTCTCAAAGACAGTGGCAGTGCCTATCTATTACTAGTCCACAGTGGCTTCAGCGCATCCAGCATCGGCTGTAGCAGTTCTCCTCGACAACTCAATTCCAGCAGCGGACATCAGTGGCTCCATGGATAGTGCGGCACAGCCTAAATCTAGCAGGCTCCCTCCTCGCAGGTCCTCAGAAATCTAAAAATGAGGAATGATATTCTACTACAGTGAATCAATAGTAGGGTTTAGTTGGGTTAGTAGGAGGAAAGAAATGGGGTGGAAGAGGAAGGGTGAGGAGAAATACCCCTAACAGTGAGGTTAGGGGGTGAGGGCAGTAACAGTGAGGTATAGGGAGGAAAGGTAACTATGAGAATTATGTATCCGTGAGGTTGTGTGGAGGATCACTGATAGAATACTAAAAAAATGAACAATGACGTGTTATTGGTATATCAATGAGGATTAACTCACCGTTAGGACCAAAGGGTCACCGGTAGTTAATAAAATAAAAGCAGTGGACTTGGGTAAGAGCGAGGTGGGATGGGGAATGCATGGTCACTGTTAAAAAAAATATTAAAGGCCACTGTTAAGAGACTAACAGCGGGGAGGTTATTGTTAGAAGGAAATAAAGAATATCTGCGGTGCAACATCAGGGTGCAGGGTTTGCAATCTAACGGTAGGGTGGTTACTGATAGTGTTAAATAATAAAATAATGGTCACCGTTACAGAATAAAAATTAATTGCTACCGATACAATGCATTAAGGGTAACCGGTAGACAACGAAGTGAATGTGAGGTGCGGGGGTCACTGGTAGAATACTAAAGGTGACCCTTTTATTTAAATAAAATAAATTAATCCTAAAAAGTCGAAACTTAAGTTATTTAAAACAAGGATAAAAATAATTAATTAAAAAGAAAACTAAACACCATTAATTTAAAACTAGATTTTTATTAAACTTTAAAAACATTAAAATAAATAATTATCAACGCTAATATTATAAACTGATTAATTTTTAAAATAAATTCATAAAAGGCTTAAATTAAAATAACTAAACACGCTAATGACAAAGTAGCAACCAACAAGGAAAATTATCATCAGTGACCCAAATATATCACCACAATCTCTTATCTATCTCACCGGTATACTAAAATCAAAATTTGGTGACTTAATATATAATCTTCATACATAAAATAATATAATTACTGTTTAAAAACTCTTAATTAATTAATTAATTAACTAATTGAACACAAAATATTAAAAGAGAATGATTTTATTTCATTTAAAACACAAATTACTAACTTAAGTGATTAGCAAGATATCTAAACACATTTATTTATATTGCTAACCTATTCTATTGTAACTAAAATAAAAGATAAAATATTACAATAAAAACTAACTTAATTGAATAGAATTCCAGCAATTTAATAATTGTTTAAAATAAAAAATTAACTTATTAAAAAATCAAGCAGAATTATCATAGCCAAACTAAATACTCACGGTTACTAAATTATAATATAAGGATCACCGCTACTAATAAATTTAAAGGCTCACCAGTAGTTTAAATTAAAGTTACCATTATACTTAAATGAAAGCTACCGGTACGAAAAAATAAGGGTGACAATGTTCACTAGTACATCTAAAAAAATAGTTACCGTTAGAGGAAAAGGAAAGACGATCACTGTTAGGTAGTATCGGTAACCTGGCTACCACTAGTATGAGCAAAGGTAACCTTGCTAATGGTAGCTTCGCTACTGCTAGCCTGGAAATCCATAACTAAGTCACTGGATGTGTTAAATTTTAACATAAATTAATTAGAAAACTCGATAATTATTGAAAATGAAATGTCTAAAAAAGATAACCAAAAAAAAATTATGTAAACAGATTAAAACAATTATTATATTAAACACCAAGAAGGAATAAAACAATTATTTAAAGGTCCATAATTACATAAATTGTTATAAAAAATTATTATTTGATAAAATTTAATTATAAAAAAACAAATGTGCATTTAATTAAAAAGAGTGTAAAAATAATTAAATAAATCATTAAAAATTATTAAAAAGGATGTGGAAAAATATGCAAAAATAAGTCCAAATCAAAATCCGGCACACAAAAGAATTTTTTTTTCTCAAACAATCCCATGTTTTATTATCTTTTAAAACAATTAAAATGTATTTATGATAAAGATCACACTGTAACATGTTCAGCATTCAAAATAGAGGACAATATATAACAACAGGCTTTTAGAAAATGATTTACTCATATGAATCTTGCTTAAAATAAATACTCACTAGTAATTAAGAAAGAAAATACCATCCTTCAAAGAAGATTTCATGCCTCATATATGATACAACATGGTGATTAACTTCAATCCAATCTCAAGTTCAAAATCCAAGAATGACGGGAGATAAAATATCAATGGAATTAAGAGCTTAACCAAGGAACTTTGTACTTGACTTTTTCACCCAGGTTCCAAAAATAATTAATTCTTTTTCTAATCACCTTATTGACTCACCTTAAATGTTTTTCATTTAAAAAAATTTACCCCTTCTTCATCTGGTGTTCATTATTCCCCTCACCTTAATGAGCTCATTTTTGACCCTAGACACTTTATTTTATTTTTTCCAAGCCATGTATTATTGTGCTAAGCACTGTGCAATGCACTTATTCAAAGTGTACATAGGGATTTTAGTTAATAGAAACGCACCCAGCATCTAGGGTCTCAGAGACTCACCATGGGATCTCAGATGACCAAATTATTCCAGTTTCAAAGGATTTATATAAAATACATTTACATTGGCTCATTAAAGAAATTAATTTTAATAAATATATGAAAATTAATGTGAACCCTAGAATTAGAATCAAATTTCCAGTTCCAAATGCTATGATCATAACTCCATTAAAATGGGCACCCATATCAATTACAGAAGTAGTTCCTAAACCAAATTACCATCTAATCACTAAGCAAGACTACTCATCAATCATCCAACCTCATTAATTTCAGATTTTAAGAAATTCTTAACTACCAAAAAAGAACTTATCTTAAGGCAAGACCCAGTTGATTACAATTAAAAGCCTAAAATTATGAATGAATTTTGAAAAAAATTAACCGTTTTTTACAAAATTTTTTAAATTGCAGTGGTAGTGGGAATTGATGGGATTTAAATTAAGCACATTTTAGCTCAGTCAAGAATTTACCCCCTCCCCCACACATAAAACCTAACTTTGTCCCCAAAGTTAACTTCTACAGTAGAGAAGATCAATTATAAAATTAATGTTCAAAACAGATTTTCAATTAAGTAGATATATGACTTGTATAAAGGGTCTCTTTGAAATTCAAAAATATTGTTTTCCATAGTGAATAAATAATCATCAGGTTCATTGACAAGTATATGAATTAACATTTAATTCTAGTGACACAGATTTTCAATTCAAGTTCAAACACGACATGAAACTTATGTGTGGAGAGTAGATAGGGTGTAGCATTCTAACAACGTATGATTCAAATGAATATTCTATAAAACACTATAATTCATGATAAACACCCTATGGAATAATCATTTCCAAAAGACCAGTGGCATGTACTCCCCCACACTTAATTTCAAGCAGTGAAAATATTTTAATAACAATGAAATTCAATTTTTAGCAAGGGGGTACATGCAGAATTTATGCACATCATAACGACAAGTAGCATAATTTTCTCATACATGCTGAATTTTATACAGTAAAAATGTAGCATATTTCCAGCAAAGCATTATAGAACAGAATGAAAAAACAGAATTTAATAGTAAGGTACTTAACTGACTAGATTTCTATTACTCCTTCAGTATGGGAATTCCACTCCTTAGATGACACCAGCAGCAACAACTGAAAGATCACAATGCAAGCAGATAGAGACAGAAATTTCTAGCAGTGATCGAGAAAGTATAATGAAAAAAAGCTTCACATTATTCATCACAAAACAGTCCAAAAATGAAAATAAAGAAAGGGCATGTGTTGACTCCCATGAAGCACTAATTTAAAAGACTTTAGTTAGACATTATTTAATTACAATTTTTTTATTTATTAACAAAACAAAAACCATGGGTAGCCTCCCATGTAGCGGTCGATTTATAGTCCCCAGTCGGACACACCTAGAAACTAACTGTATTCACTAGGTGGATGTGGTTTCCTTAATAAGAACCACCAGATGTGTTTGGCCAAATTATTTTTAATAGAAAATTGAGATTTGTGGGAAACCAGACTAAAGAAGACAAAAACTGAATTCTCGTAGCCTAAAATAACCTCTATGTTTCACCATTTAATAGTTGTGGGCATAATGCTATCTACTTCTAGGTAATGTTCAGACAATTCAAGATTTTAATGCACATGAAGGGACAACATTAAATTTGGTGCTTCAAAGGGTGTGGTATTATTTTCATGGCTATCTCTCTCAGCTTCATCATTAATGTATTCAAATTAAAGGGTTCTTGTGGGTGAATAATGAATAGTAGGTTCAATAAGGGATTCATTAATGTGATGAAAAAAATCATGAACATTGTAAATCACATGTGATTTCCCCTCTAGACTATTATTAATAACACAAGAAGGCTCCGCACCCTTTACAGTTGAGGATGAAAGTGACAGACAAGGAAGAAAATTTATTTAAACAACAACAGATTCATGTTTAACAATGTTGTAAATCTCTTCCAAAAGTTCCTCATCAGTGAATGAACGTTCAACATCTACTACTTCAAACAAATCAGTTCTACCTAACTCAAGTGTGTGCTAAATCTCTTTTTCATATTCCAATTCAAAAGGCTCACTTTCTAAATCCAAGTCATTTGAGTTTTCCAAAAAGATTAAATCAGGTGGAGAAATGTTCAATTCTGCTTCAATAAAATCATGTTCAAGATTGTTCAAATGAAAACATTTACCCCCATGTAAATCAACACTTATTTCCAATTCAGTACACAAAGTATCAGAAAAGTGATTACAATGAGAATGGGGAAATGGAAGCTCATCAGTTAGTTTTTCTTCAAATACCATTCCCTCATCCTCATCATCCAACAATATTCCAGAAATTATTGGGTTTCGAATTCAAAACATGGAAGAGAAGTTTTCAGTCCATGTTCAAGAATTTCATATTCTACATTATCCAGCTTAAGGTTCTCTTCCAAAATGTTCTCAATATTTTGTTCAGTCTCATTATTCACAATTTCATCAAAGTTGGGTGAAGATTTTTTAGCATTCAAGTCATCAGTTTTAGGTTTTACTTCAACCTAAGTGACTTCATTCTCAAAACTCCTAAAATAGTGATTTTTCTCTAATGTAAGAATTATGAAAAGAACTAGGCTATCTTTTTCAATCTGTTTCAATTCATCTTCAAAATTGTACAACTCAACATCATTAAAGATCTTTGTTAGATTTTCAATGTTGTGTTCTTTTTTCAGTGAGTTGTTTATTTTTAGATTTAGTTCTACAGAATCATATTTTTAAAAGAGAATGGATTCTTGCCCAGTTTCACAGTCACTCTCTTCTTCCACTTGATTTTCAAATCTTTTTAAAACCTTTTCTTTTTCATTAATTTTTTTAAATTATTCTTGTTCTTTAACCCTTTTTTGTAATTCAAAGAGCATGTTTTCCAATCTTTTCATACTTTGATCTCGCTCTTATGAATATCTAAGTTGAATTTCATGGGTTTGAGTTAACCAATTGTTCCAATTATTCTCCCTAGCATCTAGTTTGGTTTCAATTAATTCTAGTTTAGTTAGGAATTTAGGATTAAGTTCAAAATTTACATTTTCATCAACATAAACATCATGTTGTGGCTAGTTACAGGCACGCTGCTAGTAAGTGTGCCCATAATAGCCACATCACACACAATGTGGCCCCTATTGATTACAGTTTTCAAAAAATTCCATTTTTTAACTAAAACCAGGTGAGATTAAACACATGAAAGTTCACAGTGAAGCAGATTTCTCAAAATCAACACAAACAGTATGTTCCATTACACAGATTTTTTTTAATGCAGATTTTTTTATATATGATTTTTTATGTTTTTTTATTATTGTTTTTTTTTTCAAACCCTAGACTCTCAGTGTGTTCCATCCCCGAAAACGGCGCCAAATTTTGAAGAGTTCGGAGGTCGTCACGACCCTCAAAATGATATTTATTAATCTACACTAGTACAGTAGTGAAGGGTCGAACCCCAGGGAAGGTAGATGAGTTTTCTAGAAGTTTATTTTCATTAAACTCCACTGTTGTCAGCAGTGAAGTGAGTGTGAAATTTCTTTACCTTTTATTTTTTATTAAAATGTTGCTAAAGTGGGATGATGAAACTTTTATTTTTTAATAAATGCTAAAATTTACACTAAGTATGATAAAATAGAGAAATATAGTATACTAGTATAAAGCATCAAGACAAGGAAGAGAGATCAACAAAGTACTCCGGAATTCTAAACTACTCTTTTAAATGATATCTTCTCCACTGCACTTTATTGAATCACACCTCATGAATAAAGGGTAAAAATTCTCCCTCGCCCGGAAACTCAACACACAGAAGACTGAAATTAGGAGTTCTCCACCCCCAAAATCAATCAAACAACTTGACAGTAAGAAAAGGATAACAGTTGGAACATAAAATCACTGTAAATTTCCACTGTTTAAAACATTAATGCACTGAGAAAGTATTCATGAATTACCTTGCCAGTAGTTCTTGAGGTTATGAAATTTAAAATATTTAAGGTGTGAAACAACTAAAAAGAGAATAAATATTCAATCTCGCCAATGGAATATGATTCTGAAATATCCAAAGTTAATGAAGAGAATGGGAAGATTAACCAACATAATTTAATTCCCGTGATAAAAAACTTATCCTATGATCATATATATTAATGATGTGAAATAAAACCGAAAACAGAGTACAAAATTATGGATAGAGGGAAGGTAAACTCCCCTTGAAATTATCTGCCTTCGGGATCCTTGGTCTTGTGGCGGAGTCTTCTCTCGGATAGATGTGGTCGTGGAATGAATGAGTGAAAGAGAATGATAGTCCCCTCGGTCTCTCCCCAAATTATGCTACTTGCTCTGCTTAAAATACCTTCTGTCATCTGCTACATGTCACTGCATGCTTCCAATGACTTCATGTTTTTATCACGAACACACCGCGCACGTGTGTTTTTACCCATGTCAGGCACGTCACGTGTGTTTTTTCCTCGTAACTAACTCCGGATGAGTAGTTGCATGTACCTGGACATAAACTTGACTCTTGAGTGAACTTACCTTCCTCCCCCAAATTGACGCAGCAAGGGGGATGGTTTCATTTTTTTCTCTACGAGATGAAAGACTGTAGCTCCCTTCTTCTCTTATGTGCAAGCAACGGTCACGGCTCCTGAATTGGCTGCCTCGACTAGGATTAACAGCGGCAGTCAAGATATGCTATCGCGACAGTAGTTTCTGAATCAGCGGTCGACCAGGTGGTTCTTCCCTTCTCCAGTGTGTGGCGCAATGGGGAATGTTTTTTTTGAGTTAATCTACAAGACAGTGGAAGCGACTCTCTATTACTGCTCCACAGTAGCTTCAGCGCATCCAGCATCATCTCTAGGTGTTCTCCTCGACAATTCAATTCCAACGGCGAAAAACAACAGCTCTATAGATGGTGCGGCGTAGCCTAGATCCAGCGGTCTCCCTCCTCACGGGTGCTTAGAAATCTAAAAATGAGGAATGGTTTTATACTGTAGTGAATCAAGATTAGGGTTTAGTTGGGTCAGTAAGAGGAATGAAATGGGGTGGAAGAGGAATGGTGAGGAGAAATACGCCTAATAGTGAGTTTTGGGGGTGAGGGAAGTAATAGTGAGGTATAGGGAGGAAAGGTAACAGTCAGAATTATGTATTAGTGAGGCTGTGCGGAGGATCACTAATAGAATACTAAAAAATTAACACCGACATGGTATTGGGATATCAGTGAGGATTAGCTCAACATTAGGACCAAAGGGTCGCTGCTAGTTAATAAAATAAAAGTAGCAGACTTGGGTAACGGTGAGGTGGGATGGCGATTGCATGGTCACTGTTAAAAAAAAATGAAATGCTAATGTTAAGAGACTAACAGCTAGGAGGTTACTGTTAGAAGGAAATAAAGAAGAGCTGCGGTGCAACAATGGGGTGCAGGGTATGAAATCTAATGGTAAGGTGGCTACAGATAGAGTTAAATAATAAATGAATGGTAACCGTTACAGAATAAAAATTAAAAGGATACCGATACAATGCATTAAGGGTCACCGGTAGAGAGCGAAGTAACAGTGAGGTGCAAGGGTCATTGGTAAAATACTAACAGTGACCCTTTTATTTAAATAAAACAAATTAAACATAAAAAGTTAAAACTTAAGTTATTTAAAATAAGGATTCAAAATAATTAATTAAAAAGAAAACTAAAAAAAATTAATTTAAAACTAGATTTTTATTAAACATTAAAAACATTAAAAGATAATAATTAACGACGCTAATATTATAAAATGAATAATTTTTAAAATAATTTAATAAAAGGATTAAATTGAAATAACTAAACGCACTAATTACAAAGAATCGTCCAATAATGAAAATTAGCATCAATGACACAAATAAATCACCACAAGCTCTTATCTACCTCACCGGTATACTAAAAAAAAAATTGGTGACTTAATAAATAATCTACATACATAAAATAATATTATTAATGTTTAAAATGTCTTAATTAATTAATTAATAACTAATTGAACACAAAATATTAAAAGAGAATGATTTTATTTAATTGAAAACACAAAATATAAACTTAAGTGATTAATAGGATGTCTAAACACATTTATTAATATTGATAACCTATTCTATTGTAACTATAATAAAAGATAAAATATTAAAATAAAAACTAACTTAATTGAATAGAATTTCAGAAATTTAGTAATTGTTTGAAATAAAAAATTAACTTATTAAAAAGTCAAGCAGAATTTACTTATCCAATATAAATACTCACCGTTACTAAATTATAATATAAGGATCACCGCTACTGATAAATTTAAAGGCTCACCGGTAGTTTAAATTAAAGTTAATGTTATACTTAAATGAAAGCCACCAGTACGAAGGAATAACGGTGACAACGGTAACCGATACGTCTGAAAGACTAGTTACCATTAGAGAAAAAGGAAAGCAGGTCACTATTAGGTAGTATCGTTAACCTGGCTACCGCTAGTATGGGAAAAGCTAACCTTGCTAACGGTAGCTTAGCTACTATTAGCCTGGAAAGCCATAACTAAGTTACTGGATGTGTTAACTTTAAAAGTAAATTAATAAGAAAACTCGATAATTATTAAAAATGAAAAGATTAAATAATATAAACTAATAAAAATTATGTAAACATATTAAAAAATTAATTATATTAAACACAAAGAAGGAATAAATCAATTATTTAAAGGTCCATAATTACATAAATTGTTATAAAAATGATTATTTGACAAATTTAATTATAAAAAACAAAAGTGCCTTTATTTAATAAAAAGTTTCAAAATAATTAAATTAATCATTAAAAATTAATAAAAAGGATCTGGGAAACTATGAAAAAATAAGGCCACATCACATATTTACCTCCTCAAGAGAGATATGAGGAATACATCATGAAAATGATCTAGTTTTGGAGGAAGTGCATGCTGATAGGCCACTACTCCTATACAATCAAGAATTTTCAAGAAGCCAATGTACATGGGGATAAGCTTACATTTCATTCCAATATTCATGGCTCCCACACATGGAGTAATTCGAAGGAAGACTTTTTCACCAACATCAAACTCTATGTCCCTTCTACGGTTGTCTTCATAGCTCTTCTATCGACTCTGAGAAGCCTTAAACTGGTGTTGAATTGCATAAACCTTTTCTTCCTTCTCTTGCAGAAGATCAGACCTAAAAATGTTTTTTTCACCAGCATTATCCCAACAAGTAGGAGTTATACATCGCTTTCCATATAGAGTTTCATAGGGTTACATTTGAAGATCAAGTGGAATCTGTTGTTGTAATAGAACTCAACTAATGGGATATGTTGATCCAACAACATTTAAATTCCGTTGAATATGTTCTCAACATGTCCTCGAGTGCTTGAATGGTTCATTCAAATTGAACCATTAGTTTGTGGGTGATAGTCCGTACTAAAATCCAAATTGGTAATCAATTCATGTTGAATACTTCTCTAGAATTTTTATGTGAACCTCATATCACGATCAGATACGATAGAGGGTGGTACCCCATGAATCCTTACAACTTCCCTCATGTAAATCCTATAAAGATGATCAGGGGACAAATCTTACTGAATAGAGATAAAATGTGAAGTCCTGGTGGGACGTTCTACTATGACCCATATCACATTGTTTCTGTTGGAAGTTCCCATGAGACTAGGGACAAAGTCCGTAGTGATATTGTCCCACTTCCATGCTGGTATGGGTAGTGGTTGTAATGCCCCATTATGAATTTTTCACTATGTCATAACTTGGTAACACACCAGACACCTTGTAGTGTAGTAGGAAATATCCATTTTCATGTTACACCACAAATAATGACCACTAAGGTCCATATACATTATTGTTCTTCTAGGATGTATAGAGAATGTGGAGCTATGTGATTCATCTAGAAGCTCCCTTATTTCTGGAATAGATGGAACACATAGTATTATATGAATTTCTTTTACACATTTTTGATCAATATTGATCTCACGAAACTTCCCATCCATCATAGCCTCAAAATTATTTTATAAAAAATGATTTCTTTTGGAAAATTCTTGATCATCTCTAGTTAAAATGGTTGATAAATCAAATGGGTTTGTATTAATGATTTCCCTTCCTATAGAATTCCCATGTCCATCTTCACTAGGTCATGGATCAAAGGATCTCTTTAAAACCTCTTCATTTCCAGCACAACAGGTTCTTTCCTACATTAGGAATCAATGACTTTGTTTTCTCTTCTGAGATGATAATGAATTAAAAAATAATAGCCTTTATGAAGTTCCAACCAACTCCTTTGTCTCATGTTCAATTAATTCTATGTGAAAATATGCTTCAATCTCTGATGTTCCTTGTATATATCCCATTTATCCAAATAAAGATGGTTCCTTCATATCTTTATAGAAAAAACAACTTCAGCCAACTCCAGATCATGTGTAGGATAGTTCTTCTCATGATTCCTCAACTATCTAAATGCATAAGCAATCACCTTTTCATTTTTCAATAGAACACACCCAATCCACTTTAGATATCCATAACTAAAAATAAAGAATCTTTCCCTTCTTGAAGGCAGTGTTAACATAGGTGCATTAATAAATCTCTTCTTCAGTTCATGGAAACGTTCCTCACCTCCATTATCTAGATAAACCTAACCCCTTTTTGAGTTAACATGGTTAGTGGATTAGAAAGTCATGTTTTTTTCAAAAACTTCATATAATACCCTAATAAACCATAGAAGCTATAAATATCATCTTTTTTGTAGGATGAGGCCGCTTCTCTATAAACATTATCATTGTACGGTTAACTGTGATTCTATTCATGGTAACAAGGTTCCCCAAGAAAGCAACTTGTTGTTACAAAAAGTCCCATTTTCTGATTTTTTTCCAAAACCCACTCCTTCCTTAGAGTTTGAAAAATTACACATAGATGATCCTCATGCTCCTTAAAAATAATTGAATATATCAAAATTTCATCAAATAGACTATGAAAAAGTTGTTAAGGTAGTCCATAAATTCTATATTCATCTAATATAAAAAAATATCATGATTATTAGGTAACCCAAAGGGCATAAACCAAACTCATAATGCACATATCATGATTGGAAGATAGTTTTTGAAATATCTTCTTTATTCACCCTCAATTGATGATAACCAGATTAAAGATCAATGTTTGAGAATAACTGAGCCCCACTAATATGGTCAAATTAATCATCAATTCTTGGAAGAGGGTGTTTTTTCTTTGTTGTGATCACGTTCAGTTCTCTACAATCAAAGAATAAACTCATAGATACATCCTACTTAATCACAAAGAGAACATGTTCACCCAAATGAGACACAAATTGATGGATAAACCCTTTCTCCAAAATATCTTGGAGTTTCTTCTTTAATTTCTCCAGCTCCACATTCTTTATTTGATATAGGGTTTTTGAAATCATCTTGGAACAAGACACAAGTTCAATAGAGAAATATACCTCTCTTTATGGGGGATTCTATGTAACTCCTTAGGAAATACCTCAATGTATTTCTAATCTATGGGAAAATTGTTTATCCTTAAACTCTCATTTCATTCTTCTTCTTCACCGATCAACTCTATAAAGAATGATAGTGGAGTTTATTCTATATAAAGATCACTTTGAGAGATCTCTCTATGGAAGATAATTGTAGGTTTTCCATTCAATACTACGGATATTTACTTAATTATAAATTTTATCTTTTAATTATACTTTGAGACCCAGTAAATACCTAGTATAATGTTGAATTCCAACATGGAAATGACTACTAGATTTTCTTTAAGATTATACACTCTAAAAAAATACTAGTGTTTGTATACACTTTTGATGATTGGATAATCCCTCCTAGAGACTTGACTGAAAACTATACATTTTGCAGATCAAGAATTGATTCCATATTCTTTACAAACCTGGAAGAAATAAAGGAATGTGTAGAATCAGAATCAAACAAAGTACTTTATAGATTTTAGGGAACAACAAGAGTACCTACAACAACATCTTTTGGAGCATCAACTTCAGCAGTCATGATAGAAAACACACGAACTTTCTCTCATGGATTATGATTAGGATGATGGAGATTTCCCTCCACTACCCTAAAATTATGACATTTATTTGAAATGTGACAATCTATCCATAGTTTAATAATTGGACATCAAGTCGTACCGGAACCATCTTCCCCTTGTCGTTAGTTTTCGTATGTTGAGGATTCACCTCACTATAAAAATTTAGAGAAATTCGGTCATATATTCCACAATTTTAACAATTCCCTCTCCCAAGAAGGCAATTACCTGACTTCTTCTTCCCAAATTTATTACACTTGGGAAGTTTCACTTTCTTTCCTACTCTTCTCTGACCAAATCTCATCCACAAGCTTGGATATTCTGGTATCTTTTTTTTCATTTGATTTGTGAGAGCATTCCATCTCACCGAACTCCAGTTTGACTTTTATAGCCCTCTACATGATCTCCTCATAGCTATCATAGACTTGATTGGGTATATTCTTCTGCAGATGATGTCATAGTCCACTAAAGAATTTATAAAATTTCCCTTAAGTTTCAACAAAAAAGATAGAGGTGTAACGTGAAAGCCATGTGAATTTCATTATGTAGCTTCACACAGATTCATTCTCATTCTTATTCAGCTCAAGAAATTATTTCTCCATTTTTTTCTAATTGAATGAGGGAAACAATTATTGAAGAAGATCCCCATGAACTCTTCCCACTACCTAGATTAAATCTACCCTCTTGGCCTCATTATTTTAATCACCTCCGACCACTGATCAGCTTCCCCGTCTATGTAGTAAACATCCAAAGTGACTTTCTCTTGCTCATTACTACAATGTACAGAGAAGATATTCTCTATAGAGCTTATCCACTGTTTCAAAATCAATGGGTCGGTAGATCCACTGAACATTGGGGGTCATTGACGTATAGTGGACCCAATGGAATATTGTTCCCTTATTGGTGAAATCAGCCTCTCATATTGATTCAATTTATTTCCCATAACATGATTCATTTGATTTATCATTATCTTGAATTTCTTCAATTTTGGATCCCATCAAAGGGCCGTCAGTGCATGGTCTATTGCAGTCACCATTTTCAAGGTTCCTCCTATTTCTCTCCATCTTCTAAAAGGTGAAAAAACATCATGAGAAACTTGTTTCAGTTAATAATATTATAACTATAAATGATTTTTACATCTTAAATCATTATTCTTAAACATGCTATTTAATATCAACAACTATATTTCTTATAAATCTTTCATAATGATTTATAAAATGCACGAGCTTAACCAAATATATCCCCGAGGAATGTCAAATAGAGAGTGCAGTAAGGCCCATTGTTGTGAACCCTCTCTCATTGGAGTCTAGCTCAATTTTTTTTTTGGGTTTTAACCCTTGATAAATCTATTCCAGAGCCACATCGACCTGTTCATATCCAGAAAGGGATTTAGTTGTTTGAAAACCACTTACATAATATTTCACGAAAAAACTAGGAAGATTTCCTATATTTAAAGTTTTCTATAAGGTTTTTAATAATTCTTTCATATCTAATTTTCCACAATTAGAAAAACAATCCTTTGGTACCAACTATAGAATACAACCTTTTTGTTACTTAAATTTTAATTACATTTTACATACAGAGAATCTTTAAAGTTTAGTGTCTTGGAAATAAGCTACATAAAACATAAAAACATAAGACATTATTATAATACAATTGTAGGGATTCATCATAGGTTCATCCTGAGTAAAATTACTACATCTCATAACCTGGGGAAATACATTAATGTGATGGGTGCTAAGATGGCCTGGTAAGGGTAAATAAGTGTAATAGTTCACTTGTGATACCAATAAGAACTTGATGAAATACGTAAATGCATTTTCAATGGAAAAATTTTCATATCACAATAAAAAGAACATAAATAATAACATGAAAATGATGATACAAAAATTAATTTATACATTCATAATCATATCACCAAGGGTCATCCCCAGGGTGTCATAAAAATTTCCAAGGTTATTCACCAGCGTATCATAAAACATGTCGTCTTTATAGATCAATTTCCTTACACATTGAATTGGAGTTCTATTAGAAAACACCCTTCATATGATTATAATTTTATGTCATCCACATATATCATAATCAAACATTTCATAAATATCCTATAGAGAATAAAATATGTGGGTTTCATATCAAAATCGTGACATTTAAAACAAATTATTAAAAACCTAATCATTATGTCACTTATAACACATAGAAAGGGAATGTGCGTATTATGTATGTCAATAAAAAATATCTATTATTTTTATGACTAGATAAATAACCCAATAAATGAAATAGTTTTGGGTATTCAAATAAATAAAATAAGATAATTTCATTAGAAAAAGAGAGATATTTTGAGACAAATATTCTACAGCATAACAGCTATACAACATGGTTTTAGAAAACATTAAAAAGAGAGGATAAAAGGGTGTACTATTAATAAATGACTCATTATATAGTATAAAGAGATAATAAAATGAAATAATTACATGGTATTTAAATTTTAAAGGAATACCAAATAAAAGAGAACATTAATGGAAAATAGAACTTTGAGAATTCCCTTACCTTTCAAAAATTCTAATATTGGGACCCTGGTGGAATAAGGGAACCTAGGGAAGATTTTTTTGAAATGAATAAATAGAATAAATTTGTGGTGAATTATTTTTTAATGAATTTAAATGATGTAATGGGTGGGTATTTATAGAAAAATGAGGGAATATTTTTTTAATTTAATAGGACATCTCATTAGTGGTATTTGTAAAACCATGGACTCTCCCTTGGTATTTTCCCATGGTATTTGACACATGGGACACCTAATACAATATTTTAATCCAAAACGTTCTACTAGAATTTTATATTACACATTAAATCATTTTTTCATAGTTTCAATGTCATTAATCGTATCAAATTCCCAAAACTGTATTTTTACTATTCATTAAAACTTAAACTATTTTAGAAAAATCCAAAAAAATCACCCTAACCATTTTTTGACATGTAGAATTAAAAATATAAATCCATTTTATAAAAAATAATTTCATTTTAAATTTTATTAATTATATACAATACTAATAATCAACTAATAATTTCTAAAAGATGTATTTACTTATACTATGATGTAATTATATCACATTACCACTTAAGATGACTAAAATATATTTATACGTCACTAGGTGAGGGAAATATTCCATTGGGAAAATTACTGTACTTAAGGGGAAAATTACTATTCCAAAGGGAAATTTACACATCACTAAAAAATTATTTTGATCATATTAAACCACAATTTTCACCCATATTATAACCAAATATGTCCGATTTTTGAAAACAATTTCACAGAAAAAGTTATTTAACAATAAATTTATTACTATTCATAACAAAACACTATTCATCAAATTCTATTCATAAAAAATACTATTTATCAATTTTTATTCATCAAATACTAAAAAAATGAAACATCATAAAAAACGTCTAAAAAATTATCCTAGATTAAGTTTGACCATTGAAATTCAAAAATGGTGTTTGTTATACCATAATAATTCTGTATGTATGGGAAATCAATGAAAAGTAAAATTTTTTACTTCAAAAAACAATTTGTCAAATTTTTCATAATTAAACACATACATTATCAAGAAAAACTATTCTTAAAAAAGAATGATGAAATAATAATTTTATTTATACCAAGGGATTAAACAACATAACATAAGACTCGTTACAAACCCCTTATAACACCAACATAGGACCTAAAGGTAAGGTGGGAAATGGTTATATAATCTTGGGGTGGATCAGATAACATTTCCCAAGTGGTGATTTCTATAACCCTGATCTTCACCCATAAGAGATTTTCTTCAAGCATAACGTGTTGAAGTTCAACTTGGGCTTCATCTGAAGTGAATCCAAATGATGTCACCTCCCTCCCATTCTCAAAAAAATGGGCTTTGTATGTCCCAATTCTACTATATTAGGCCATAAAATCTCCCTTCTTCATTAATAACCATTTTTATTTATATTTATAATCACTAATATTAATTTCAATAGTATAGTTTCCAACGGACATATTGAAAAATTATCATATAATAGTCGAAACCCGATAGTATCCTTTCAATTATTATCAATTAATTAATAAAGGGATATAGTTTTATTGAGTACAAAATAATATAAAATAAATTTTCAAGAAACAATTATTATTCAAAATGTTTTGGTTGTTACACTCGTGGTGTGTCCCATTAATCCATTTAAGTAAAACTGTATAGAAAGTATCTTATGAGAACCACCATTACTATGTATAAGAATTACATTATATCTATTGACTTTTCTAGATTTTTGATATTATGGAATTAATTTTTTCGGGTTTCTATGATGAGAGATCTTAATTTCCCATTTCCCATGGATGATCTATTCTTTAACTTCATGATCCTTGATCTTATAATTTTTTACCATTCAACTGGGAATCCAACTCTTTTGATATTGAGTAATGTCCTCTTATAAATTTGTTCCCTTTTCAACTTGTTTCATGAGAGTTATAAATCATGATTTTAAATAATTTTCTATGGAAATATTTTTTACTAAATATTTGGAATTTCTCCCAAGAAGATTACTTTTCTCCTTCATATTTTTACCCATTTTATTATATCTACATTCAATATCCACACTACACTATTCAATTAAATGTTATCCAAATAAATATATTCTATGGAATAATAATAAAATTAATGAATATTATCTCATTTATCAACCATTTCATATAAGGATGAGATAATTATTTGGTTACTACATGATCATCCTTCAAATTAAAATATTGATGTAGTTTCAATGTAATTATTCGAATATAAACATAACTAATATATTAATGGAAATAAAAATTTATAGATTTAATAACATATTCCAAGACATTCCCATAATCATATGTTGTAATAGAATAAAAAATGATCCCCTTAATTGGAGAGTCCCACCACCCATGAGACTTATTATTATTTCACACATTTCTATATTTGTAAATATGGGATTCTTCATAAGCCATTGAGAATGACACCTTCATATAATTTATTTTCAATGCTTTAATATAAATAATTTTAATATTCTTCCACATAAAAAATTAAATAAAAATTCAGAATTCAAATTGAGTAAATAATTGGAAAACATTTTTTGATACTCTATATATATGCATCACCAATTATTTCACATTTAATGGTAGAAAACATCATGAATTTCTATAATAATCTCCGTTTTTGAACCATAAATGTTAGTACCACTGAAAAATTTTGTATTCATCATTGAGAACATTTTATTACATAATAAAATAAATATTTATATGGTGAATATCGAGTAAAAATAGTTTTAATTTGATTAAACATATTTCAACTTGAGACGCCTAGCACGTATGGGTGAATTTGGGTGTTGTCCAATTTATAAAAACTATTTTACATAACTATATAATCATTATCTAAATACCAAATCATGATGTGCATTGTAATTAAATGTATTTTTCACAATACTTAATACATTGCATAAATTATATTTCCAAAGCCCGTATTGGTTTAGTGTCTTTGGCAAGTCGTATGTTAATATTCTAACCTATTGAAAAATCATCAACATCTCCCAAAAAGATCTTCCCCTTTTGTTTTCCAACCTTAAACCATTCTTTATATCGTAGAAAAAATAAAACAAAAAAATGGTGACCTCAAACACTTATTATGGGCAAACATGGAGAAAATAAAAAAACCATAAACATTTTAAATTTAAAACCTAAATATAAAATTTCAACATCGAAATATTCAGTCATGAAATAAATTATGGAAGTACGTAAGGCCTCGATAATAAAGGAACATTAAAAATGATAGAATAAAATTGGAATAAAACAAGTAGTTGTTTAAAACTAATAAGATCATAATATTATTTCCATATTATCCTAGGAATTTCTGCCAATACCATCATAGTTTGCAATGTCCATTACCAAACTAGGATTAATTGTCGTTCTATCCATGTATTACTGAACATGATTTAGTTTCCATTCATGCCATGTCTATATCATGAGATATAAATCATTACCCAATTCATTCGAGGGAGATATATGTCTCACCCATATCATAATGAAATAATTATTACATGTGCTTCAAAACATAAAAACATTCACCATAGCATAACCCATGATATAAAATGGGGTTCGTAAACATCATTTCATCATAACATAATCAATTTAAAATAAATGGATTTCATAAAAATAATTCCCTCATAAACACTATCAAATAAAATATAGAATATGGTTATAAAAATTACCATATATTATCTTAGATGGAAAATAATTTTGATAAAAACAATTGAGCTTAATTCTGGAGTAAAATTTCCTTTCTTCTTTAAAAACATTTTTTTCTCAAAATGCCATTAAATTTTAAAGAATAAAATTTAGTTGAAAATAAATATGAAATATTGTAGAGTAATTTTAATGGAAATAAGGCATCATGAAAATAAAAAAAAAATCCATTCATGCTGTATAAGTTAAATGAAAACATTGCCCTCATACATTTTCCAGAAAAGTCAACAAGTACCTCTTATGGTAAACAATAGAAATATTCCATCCATACCAAGTAGTAAAAGAAAAAAATTGGTAAAATTATATAAAAATTACAAGGAATAATAGTAATCATTTTATGTGAAAAATTTAGAAAACATGGACATTGATGATAAATATATCCCCAGTAAATACTTACAAATAAACAATATCAGATAAAAATGATATAGAAAAATTATCCCTTACCTAAGGTCTGATTTCATCCGAATGTGTTTCTAAATCATAAATAGTGGGTTTAAAAAAACTAACATCATTTAAAAAAACCTTAATAATATTTAAGATATCATATATGATTCACTTGTGACTTTATATTAACCATTCATTTGTCAATTCCCTATTAAAACAATGCTTTCGGTAATAATCGTTTTATTTATCATACATTTTTTGAATTTTTATTGTTCATATTATTACCAATATCATTATTTAATTACTTAAAGAATGTAGAAAATGATTTTTATATAATATATATTCAATATATAAATATATATAATATATAGATAAATGAAATGGAATAGGTCATTCATGGAGACGGTAGGTCGTACGTATGCATGAATGATGTTTTTGTTTCCCTATTGAATTGAATGGAAGTATGTAAATGAAATATATATATATATATACATAAATACATTAGAATTATTATGTAATATATTTCATGATTATTTATTATATACACTTTATAAAAATTCGTGAATGCTTGATGTGGAGAATAAATCTCATCGCGTTGTGGAGACGGTAAGGCGTACGTACGCACGAGCGACGATATCATTCCCATAATTGTAGAATGGTATTGAATTAGATAGTGTATAATATCTCGTAATTATTATCATGTTATAATAACCATATATAGTTATTATTTCCAATATTATACCCATCTATGTAATGTGGTGGTGAAAACAGATTACACCACGGCGTGGAGACGGTAAGTCATACGCACACATGTGTAGTAATTTAATTTTTTTAGTGTGGATAGAAGGTGAAATGGGGTTGTTAAATATTTATAATAATATATCATTATATGAGGGATACTGATGTTATTACATTATAATGAAACAACTAATGAAGAGGAAGTAGAAGATGAATTTTTCCAAAGAAAATGGCAGAAGAGATTACCTATTCCTCGATGTGCCTCCTTTAAATTTCTTCTTAGGGTATTAGATTTGGCCTTTTGAGATGACCATAAACTATTGAACCCGGGAAGTTGATAAGAGAAATTTTAAGGGTTTTAGCATGGTTTAAGGGTTAAAATGGAGTGAAGAGTAGAGGGATGAGGTTCCCTTTTATTATAGAAGAGAAGGGAACTTTAGGAAAATCTCAAAATACTAATTTATTATAAATTCAATTTCGATTAAAAATTGTCCAAAAAATATTTAATTGTAAGAAGAGATTATTTTGGTTCAAATACCCATCATACAATAATTTTTAGATATGTTTTGAATATTTTACTTCCCTTAACATTTTTGTTTAACCCTTATTTTACCCTTTTTAATCTTATCTTGATATCATATTATTTATACATTTATGGTTAATGTAATTACCATATCATGTCAAAAGTTCCACAAAATGTTATTTATGAAATATTTAGACTTACATTAACCATTTTTCCGAAGTCTTATATTTTTAGGAATTTAATATCATTTAATATACTATTTTATGTT
Organism: Viscum album; assembly: GCA_963277665.1. Lineage (NCBI taxonomy): Eukaryota > Viridiplantae > Streptophyta > Magnoliopsida > Santalales > Viscaceae > Viscum > Viscum album. The sequence goes on along the minus strand of OY728167.1, from coordinate 668,479,778 downwards.
TTATGTAATGAATTATGTCAATTTTGGACACTATTCATACACAACTTTTTACAAAATTCATAAAAACCCAATTAAAACGAAATAAGGAATTAAATCATCAATAATATGACCATTTCATCCAAAAAAATCATGGATGACCTCAAATGTTCATATTAAATTTATTTAAATATTTATAAATTCATTTATTTGAATCTTTCATTAATGAGGTAATCACTACATCATAATTGTTTCAGAAATAAATATATTTATCTAATGCCTAAAAATTAGATATAAAATACTATGATGTAGTAAATTTTTTTATCTTTATAATTAATATTTATAAACATATATATATTTTATATAAACTTATATTAAAATCGATTTAGTAAAGGATATATGTTTTGGTTATAATTATCTCTACTTTAAATCAATTCTAATAAAATGTCATTTTTACATCCAAGTGAATCCATGGGGTCCATAAATAGACCCAAGTATTACCATGGTCGGAAATATATCACCCTATAGGATTGGGAAATGTTTTTGGGTAGTTTAATATTATTATAATATTATTTTTTGACCCTTATTTACTAGATTTACCCTTTATCAATGGTAAATAAAATAATTATTAATGTTATTATTCATAATGTCAAAAAATAAGAGGTAAATATTACCAATATTTGAACCTTATGATTTTAAATATGGAATAAATTTTATCAAATTCTAAAAACATACATTATTGTAATTAATCTAAAATTAATTCTCGTTGTAAAAACAAAAAAGCAGGTATTTAAGAAGTAATAACTATCAAAATATTAACATGTGTTTATGTCTAATTTAAAAGTGAAATAAAATAAAATGAAAAAAGTTGAAATAAATGATAAAAATATAATCCAATTAAACTTTAAAACCCTATAAAAAATAATATAACTATATAAATATATTAGATAAAAAAGATGTTTCGAATTAAAAAACAGTATTTTCCACTATTCATTAAAATTTTAATTTTGTTACAAAAATTAAAAAAAATTAAAAAAATGTTAATTTTATGCCCCCTTCCAAATAAGAAGTTTTTTTTTCAAATTTAACTTCTAACAGATTCATAAACTAGATTTAAAATGGGTTCCCTATCAAAAGGTGGTAAAACTGTATTTTTTAAAAATACTTATTTTATATAGAAAATAGATTTTTTTCTCATATAATTTTTTCAAAAATGACTATATGAATTTTAATATTATATAAAATTCAAAATGTTGTTAATAATATTCATAATTTCTAGTTTATATCCCATAATAATATATTAATAATATATTGTTGTTTATTGAAACTCGTTATGAAGTATAATGCAAGCTATGGAGGAAGGTCTATGTTGCGTGTAATGCAAGCTAAGAATAGTGTTGCATATACTGCAAGCTACTATGGTGTTCTGTATAGAAAAATATAATATTTGTGTAGTGTACAACACAATATATCAAATAAAATAAACAAAATCTATCTCAAAAAATCTCGGGGTGTTACACTTTAGGATCTTATGTCCCAGTTTCAATTAACATTAACATCCCAAGATTACATTAAAAAATATTATATGTTAAATATTTTGTTAGATAGAACAAAAATGATCTTAAACGACCTTTGGAATATATTATTTAAATTTAATCCCTTTGATAGCCTGTGGTACACGCAACCCCATGTAAAATTGAACCATAATATGGTATATTGTAATAGCCTAGCTGTTAAATTAAAAGATATGAATTGGACTAACTAAATTTTGAAAATAATACGGTTTTTAAATGTATAAAACAAATTCATCATTTATCTATGGATTTGAAAATAAAATAAAAATAATTTGAAAAAATGAAACATTTTTTGAAAAAAATCATTATTTTTCTAAAAGAAAGTTTCATCGTACATTGTATATATATATTAAAATTATTTATTACCACTTTTAGAAAATTATATTTAAAAAAAGGAATTTATATTTAATTAATTATATAAAAGATATAATATGATAATTGTTTTTGATTTTTTAAAATATTGATTTCTCAGTGAATAGTGAAAAATAACAATGTTAGTAAAAATGTCATTTAATTTCAATATAATACGTAATGAAAATTTACAATTATGTTTTGAGTACTATTTAATAAAACATATGTTTTATTTATTTATATCTAATAAACTTAATTAATTTTAATTAACATTATATTAGATTTTGGTATGAGATTATTTTTGTGATAAAAAAAAGGGTTTCTCTGAAAGCTTTTTAAAGTGCATAATGTATCTCCATTTTAATTGATTAAAAACATATAATCAGAAAATAATTAATTAATAATTATAAATTGTATATCTGAAAATGGAATTTCAATTCATATTTTTTTATTACTGTCCATAGAGTTAATATAAGATCATTATTTTCTTCCAAACTACACTTCTTCAAAAAGCATGTTTCCATCATGTATTTGGGTTATATATTAAGGAAATTTTATCAATTATGTGAATATAATGTGTTAATATAGATACCATATTTAAAATAATAATATTTTTTATGATCTAATATGATAATCTTTATTTTTCATCATAATGAATATTTAAAGTATGATAAATCTATTACCGCATTTAAGTTTAAAAGGTCTTTATCGGGGGTTAACCTAAAATGATAAGTGTTAAAATGATCTAAACACTGAATAAAATCCTTTTTATGGAAATTTTTTGACCTTATCATAACTAAGTATCAAAATTAGTTTATTTGGGTTATTTATGTAATGTACAGAACATGTGTATCATTTTTTTATTTTCAAAAATTACAATTGTGCTACCCATCTCACTTTTTAAAGGCCATACCCTCTGCTTTTCACTTCACACCATGAAAACTATTTGGATCTGCCAAGACCAGAATATATAACATACATAATTCTATCCCCCTGAACTATAGAAATTCTTTTGATCATTAATCCATCCTAATATGGATTTTGGTGTTATCTTAATGAGGTTGTATAAAAAAGATGTATCGTTCTTAACTGTGAATTTTTATATTATTTCTTATCTTCATCCTAAAAATATTCATCAATTATTCTGATATAATAAAATTATTATCTAATATATATTGAGAATTTATAATATTATTTAAATAATATAAATCAATATACTCACTAAAAAATGGGAAATGGAACCACCATTCGTGTGTACGATTTATTACCGCCTCACTGACCGATGTAAATCATTTTCAATCATCACCTCTCTCAGAATGATATAATGATCAATTTAATATATATATATATATGATATTTTAAATATAATTATTCTTATATAATTATATCTCATATATAATATTACATTCAATTTTTAGGGGATACGATAATATCACTCGTGTCTACGGCAGATTACCGCCTTGCAAAGCGATATGAATCATTTTTCACTAAAACAGTACATGGAATGTAATAATGATTAATGTGATGATTATATGTTATATATATGAAATAATTATGATATAATTGACATATTATTTATTATTATAATATAATTTATCATTTTATTCCTTATCATTCCACTCATTGAAAAATGATAGCATTTTTCATTCATATGTGTTGACTACCCCCTCCACGAAGCGATGTGATTGTTTTTTTCAAAACAAAATCAAATTGATGATATATATAATTATATATAAGTATCTAATATGGAATTTATGATATTATTACTATTAACCAATGAAAAAAATAATACACAACTTCTTTCAATAATGATCATTGAAAAATGGAAATGTTACTCATGCGTACGCATAACCTACTTTCTTCATGATTGTAATGTAGTCCATTTTTCAAAAACAAAATTCATGGTTGGATTCATAAGTATAAATAAATTATAAAAAATATAAATATTTATTTATTATTATTCTATTGATGATGTAATAATTAAATCATTGACCATGGTCAACACACCAAATCTATTTTTGAAATAATGAACTGAATGCCATCAAAACACATGACTTGGACTAAACTAATTATTAATTTTAATATATCACTAAAATAATCAAAATAAATGATATAAGTATAATTTATTATATATATATATATTTTCTGAATAAATAAAATAATTTATATAATTTTATTATACATTAGTTAAATACCATGCCTGGAAAGCCTAGTCTCAAATTAAAGGACTTCGTCTCAATTTCCCTTCATTAAGGAATACTGTAAAGTTATGAACATAATTTATTTTTATATAGTGTACATACTTTCAATTTTACATTTCATATCATGAATCCTTTATACTTAATGGAATTTTAGGTTTCAATTTTACGTGTTACTTCAAAGGGTATTAGACTCGAAATTTAATAAGTGGAAACTAGTTTCTTAACCAAATTCTCTTTTGTTGGGATATAACTATTTTTCAATGAAATTTTTATGAAATTATTATTTTTTAATTGATCTATATATTTCTTTATTAGGTAATAAATATTTCTTTTTTGTGAATTTTTATTTTCTACACATAAAATCTCCATTTATTAACTCAAAATTGAATGATGTGATCTTTGTAAGGGTAATTATTCTCAAATCCAATTTCTTTGGACCATAGGTCTCTGATATTATTTCATGGGAAATACGATTGAAAAGTTACCAAAGTGGAAAAAGATTCATGTTATAGTCTCTTTTTCTTTTAGGAGTGTTTATATTCAAGGTTTCTTTTGATGAAAGTATATTCCATTTTTTATTGAACAATATATCATTTCATAATCAATTGTTATTAATACGGTTCAAATGTATTGTTTAAATTTCCTCCATAATTATTGTAGAAATTAAAATAAATTAATTCATAAGTAATTATGGTCTTGAATCCTATCTTAGATAAAAACTCTTTCCCTTCCATATCAATTTTTTAAAATGTTTTCAAAACATTTCTTTTAAAATCAAATAATATTTTTGAAAATTATTTTACATATTCTTTGAAATTTTTTTTAATTTGGGTTAAAATGGAAATTTCATTATATTTTCCAAATGTCACTCTTATGGAACCATTTAGATTTTTTTTAATGAATGTTCATTTTTATCATCTACATCATGAATCAGTTTTACTACTATCATGACCATCATTAGATTTTAATAATACATTATAAGATCCAAAGGTTATTTTCAAATAAATTTATTGTGAAAACATTTTTGAAATTTATAAGTTCTTTTCAAAGAGAAATTTGTATTTCCCTCAATAATTATATTAATCACATCTAAATGTAATTTCCATTCATCAACATCAATAACACATGAATTTACTTATACTCCACTGGGATTTCTTTAAATGAATCATTCCATATTCTTTTCTCAGATGGATTATGATTGTTTCAATGATTTTTTCAAGGAACTCATTTCTTTTCCATGATTTGATATTTTTATTAAAGGTATAATGGCTTTTTAAAGGGTATTTATATTTAAAGGAAATATTAATGAACTTTATTCATGATATAATTTTGTGAAATTTATTATAATAAATTGTGGTTATGTTGTAAAACAAGGATGTGTGGTTCATTTATAAACCCAGGACTGTTAGTTAAGTTATAAACCAATGATAAGTGGTTACATTATAAACAAATGATGGGTGGGATTGTTATATCCATGTAATACATTGTGTTCTCCGAATATGGATGTTGACCATAATGTTAAATCCATTTGTAGAATTGATATAATGATGATGATCCAAGATATCAAAACATTTATTTTATAAGTTCTATAGGATTGGATAGTTCATTTGAATATTTTCGAAGTCACATAGAACATGATTATTTAATATTATGTCTCTTTAGATTTATATATATTTATTTCATGTTTCATGATTTTTTAACCATGTATTTATTTGTATGAATATACTTATATGATACTCAAATACATTTATTAAGTCATCATATCCTAATGCTTATCTTCTGATCACTGATCACATTAAATTGTTAATGTTTATATTTATCCTTATAATGAATTTGAGCTCACCATTCATATGTTTCACTTTCCCCATGTTATTAAGAATGATGTTAAAATATTCGTGTGTATAAGGGTTTCATATGGATATTAATGATGAATTATTGTGAAATAGGAAAATATTAGAATAGTGGAAAACATCCTCGATCTCTTAAATTCACAGTTATTGATAATAGAATATATTTTTTCTTATTTCTCTAAAACACTAAACCTAAATGGTCAATGGGTATGTATGTAGACCAAAAATTCCTTTCAATTTTTTATGTTTTGAAATAAAATGGGTCGCATTCATCGATATCAATGCCATAAATAAATAATTTATGTTTGAAGCACCAGTTCCAGGATTGCGGGTTTGGTGTTATTACAGTTAGTATTAGAGAAGGGTTTCGATAAATTTGGATATTATAATGTTTTCCTGATATTTTTTCATAAGATATATGGTTGTAATAATGAATTTTTTATATTAAGTATGATCATAATTTCAATTTCTTAGACACCCATTATTTAGTTTTGATAAATGATATCTTAAATATATTAATGTTATTTTATAAGATGTTTTACTAGGATGATTTATATTTAAATATTGTTCCTAACATGTAGTATGATTTTCTTTTTTGTGGAAACAATACTTAATGAACTGATAACCATTAGGGTTTTTATGATCTTAGATTTTGAGGTAATTATGGGAACACTTTTTTTATCATTTTGATAACACTGGGATTAAAAACTTATGTGGTCACAATTTGATTAATGTTATTTCAGAAGAATATCAAAATATTATTTGGCACATAAGTTGAATTGTTTGATATAACCTTTGAGGTTAATTATTTTTTTAATTTTCAAGTTATTTATGTTATTTTCGATACATGTTTATTTATTTATGGAATGATTTAATTTGAATTTTTGATATTACTAATGAATTTTGAAGGTTTATTCATTTTGGGAAACAACTTAAAATTTTCTAACCATTTTGGTATTTCATATTGTCTCAATATGATTATAATAGCTTAATTATCTCTTTTATGGATATGTGGCCCTTTTATTGTTTATTTGTGTGCTTAAGGAATGAAAAATTCATCATGAATAATCATTATTTGGAGAAAATTATGATATTGTGGTGGAAATTGATTAAAATTATGAAATTTATATTATAATGTATATAGATTTATTTATTTTCTTATACTCGATGGTAATGAAACTAGTAAACCCTGGAAAAAGTCATAAAAATTAAAATTTCATCCTATTTCGTTCATTTAGGATGAAGATATGTTCTTTCCATGCATGTTTAATTAATGGTATTTTGGATGTTGAGTTTCTCATGATCAGTAACATTCTTGTGATCAATTATCCTTTTAATCTCCATTATTATTTATTCATTATGTTTTTCTTCAATATACATATCCCCACTTCCCATTATTTTCTCAATTTAAGGGAATATGATTATTTGTTATTTTAGATAAACATTATACATCACTCTATATGTTATCATGATTATGTTTTGTTATCCCTATTTATGACGAGGGATTTCACGATAAGTATTTTTAAATTTCAAACTCTTAATTATCAATATCAAGTTCAAATTATGAGGAACCAAATTATTAAAGCCTGGAGAATTAATACCCCAATATTTTCTAAACATGAAGATATATTCTATATGGTATTAGACATGTAACACTAATCTTAAATGGCCTTAAAAATATATTTCATTAAATTAGACCTCTTCAATAGGTTTTGGTACATGAAATCCATGTATAAATTAATTGTAATATAGTATACCACTATAACCTAGCTATTAAATTGGTGAGTATGAATAGGATCAACAAAATTATAAAAACTATATGGTTTACACTTGTATAAATAATCTCAATGGTTATATATAGATTATAAAATAAAATAGGAATAATTTCAAATGAAAAAGAATCTTTTTTCAGAAAAACATTTGTTTTTAAAAAAGGAAATATCATTTCTCTTGGAAAAAATAAATTAAAATCAAATTTTACCATTTTTATAAAAATATTTTTGACAATTTAAATATTTTTTAAATTCATAATTTCATAATTATCTCATGGTAAAATTTTTGGAATTTTTCAAAAATGTAGATTTTTCATTGCTTCATAATGAATATCGTTTTTTTTAAATGTCTTTTAATTTCAATAAAAGAAGTAATTTATAGGTCCCATTATGTTTTAAATATGACTCATATTAAAATAATAATTATTTATTATATTTAACCCACACTGTAATATGCTAATCAACTTTATATTGTATTTTAGTATAAGTGGAACGTCACGACCCCAGTTACCCAGAGTTTGTGCATTGTTACAAAACATTGGCATGATAAAAGGAATCATGTCCCAAAACTACAAGAAACTTACACATTTACAAAGGTTTGAAACCATTAGTAAAGGAAAGACAACTGGTGGTATAAAATATAACAATGGTTTTCCAAACAGTTGTTTGTGTAGGAGTGGGGATATGGCAGGAAAATGAATTATATACCAATGGTTACATTAATCCGTTGGTATAAATATTTACCAACAGTTTATAACCATTGGAAATATCCAACATCGTGTCTATACCAACAGATTTCAAACCGTTGGTATAGACTTTTACCAATGGTTCCCCACAAACCATTGGTAAAACTCAAGTAAAATGTTATACTTCTGGAAACGTTTTAGCTAAACTGTTCGTATATGTTCTGTTTAGAAACATATTCCAATGGTTTATAACTTTTGGCATTGGCTTTATACAACTACATCAATCCGCCTCCCCCCTGTGCACTTGCAGCAGTTCCACCACCACCAGGTCTGCCTCCCCATCTGCAGAATTTATATAGAATTCTCAATTCATTCAATATACATATAGAATCCTGTATGAATTCATTCATAAATCATACAACACAAAATTCTCAAAAACTATAATTCTTAATTTAATTACACGCATATAGATTTCATAATTCATTATTCATAAGTTAATTAACAATTAACACATACATAATTCGATTAATAATTTAGAAGTCAGTTACCCTATGTAATACATAATTATGAATTGAATACCTATTAATGAATTATCCATAATACATACATAATTTAATTCATAATTCAGAATGTAAAAACCCATATATAATAAAATCATGTTTCATGTTTTCAATATGGCATTGTTGTTTATAGGCATGGCTGAATTCAGATGAGATTTTAATTTTTGGATAATGTGGTATGCCATGTTTTATTTATGGGTAATGAGACATGGGGGTGGGGGCTGTGTAGAGGGGGTGGGGTCCAAGGGGGTAGGGCTGTCTAGGGGTGGGGTAATGTGCATTGGGTGGGGAAGTCTATGGGGTGTGTCCAGGGTAGTGGGAGGGTGTCCGGGGTGGTGGGAGGGTGTCTGGGGGGGATGGGAGTGTCTGGGGTGCTGTCCATGGGGGGTGGGGAGTCTAGGGGGTGGGTGGTGTCTACAGGGGGTTGTCCAAGGGGGTGGGGGTTGGGACGGATATCTTGGGGGTGGGGTGGTTCCCAGGGGGGATAGCATGTCTATCTAGGGGGTGGGGAGGTTCTCCATGGGTGGGGGTGTCCAGGGGGGTTCTAGGGGTCGGGTGGTATCCAGGGGGTGGGGGGGGGGGGGTTTCTAGTGTGATGGGGTCTATCTAATGGGGTAGGGGTGTCCAGGGGTAGAGGGATGTCTTTGGGTGTGGGGTGTTCAGGGGATGGGGGTGTCCAGGGTGAGGTGTGGTGCCCGAGGGGGGGGGGGGCTGGAGAGGTTTTCCAGGGGTTGGAGGTTGTCCAATGGGGTAAGGGGTGTCCGGGGGGGGGGGGTGACTCGGGGGGTGTTGTTTATGGGGGCGGGGATGTCCTGGGGGGGTCTAGGGGTGGGGGGTGCCCAGGGGGGATTGGGGCTATCCATGGTGGTTGGGGTCTATCCAAGTAGGTTGAGGGTGTCCGGGGGGGGGGGGGGTTGTCCAGGGGGTGTCCTTGGGGTGTCCAGGGGTCGGGTGGTGTCTTGGGGGAGGGGGATTTCCAGGGGGTCAGGGGTTTCTAGGGGGTGGGGGAGTCCATGTGGGGTGGGCAGGCTGGCTATGGGGTTGTGGGGCTGTCGAAGGGGGTATGGGGTGTCCAGGGGTGGGAGCTGTCCAGGTGGTGGGGGATGTCCATGGTGATGGGTGTATCTATGGGTGGGGATGTCCAGGGGGAGGTTTGGTGTCCAAGGGGGACGGGGATGTGGGGAGGGGGCTGTCCGAGGGGGTGGATGGGGGGTTTTCAAGGTATGGGGGTTGTCCAAGGGGAATGGGTGTCCAGGGAGTTGGGGGTAGTCCAAGGGGGGGTTTTCCATTGGTGTAGGCTGTCTAGGGGAGTGGGGGTATGCAGGGGGTGGGGTGGTGTCTAGGCGAGGTGGGGATGTGGGGATGGGGGATGTCTGGGGGGGATGGGGGTGTCCCGGGGGTGGGGGTGTCTAGGGTGTGGTGGTGTCCAGGGGGTGGGGTGGTGTCCCGGTGGTGGGGTGTGGGGAGGGGGGTTGTTCGGGGGGATGGGGTTTCAAGGGGTTGGGGGTTGTCCATGGTGGTAGGGGGTGTCCAGGGTGTCGGGGTGTCTAGGGGAGGGGTGAATCAGTCATAAAAATCATCATGTTAAGTTTTATTATTTATATATAAAGAAATAAAGATAGTTGGACCTACCTAATCACACATACATTAAGGCACAACAAATCATCAAACATCAAATGTTAGTAATACCAATAAAAAATGTAACCGATCAATCTATCCCTCATCACCATCATTATCATATTTTTCATCATTATCCTCACCCTATCCTCATCGTCATCCACATCATCTTCCACTCCCTCCTCAACACCCCCCTCCTCACAATCGTACTCCGCCTCAGCCTCCTCCTCGCCCTACTCATCCGCCTTTAACTCCTCATTTCCATTGGCTTGACCACCACCAGAACTACAACTTGGAGAAACATATATAGAACGCATTGATGATATATATTCATCACAGGCTGTGTTGGCCTCTGGTGGACGTGTTTGATGTAAAACATCCATCAGTTTCCTAAATGTAGTGTTTTCCCTAACAGGCTATTTTTCCGTCGTTATTGACTTTTTCAGCATTTTCTGCATGTGTCTTATCTTGAGGGAACACAGGGGAACTACAAATCATACATGATGAGGGCCAATACCTCGTCGGGACTAATATTCATAGGTCATCATCGTACTCTACTGTGGTGCTCATCTCACAACACATGATGTAATTGATCATTTCGCCCAAAATTGTCAGGTTCATGGGCATCAAGGGCCTCTAAAGCATCTTGTTACATATATAAATTTATTATTAAGTTACAAAACAGATAATAAATTTTTAAAACAACAATTTAAAACTTAAAATATGCGGTTGAGTCGGTTCATTAACCACACTTCCATCATTCTTCCTTCTACTCGAGAAAAACAGTTTTTGTTGAGGCACACATCCTTCAATATTCAATATTTTCCTATAAAATGCCATTTAATGTATGAAAACATAATTAAAAATTGGTTACTAATAATAAATTTTAATTACTAAAATTATATAAACAACTATAATACCTATTTCCTCTCATGATCTAGAATCGTAGTACATCCCAATGTGTAGAGGTATTTTTTAGTATCAATTTTTTTTATTTCGTTAGGATGATAACTAAATAATATTAAAGAATACAAAAGATAATACAAAAGTAAAACATAAATTTTTTTATTTAAATACCTCAAATGTGATTGATAACTTAAACTGGGTAGTTGTCCAGTGAGTAATCATTACCATTACCGTTCTAATAGACAATCATCAATTATAGGGAATGACTCTAACTCTGTTAAATTCTATCACACTAGACAAAATACAACTCAAGCTTATAGGCTCTAAAAATATCACCTAAATCTTTTAGGCGTGCTGGCCATGCACCCTCACCATCGAGGAAATTAACCCGATGTTGACACCAAAATATTAATTCATATAAATACAAAAAATAAAACATTACGTTAAATAAAAAAGATTTTTTTTCACCCATCTCTATGCCCATTCATTATCCTTGACATCATTTGGAAACTATATTCTTGAGATCGGGCTAACATGAATTATGTCAGGGTATTTGGAAAGCGTCGTCAAATATCTCTGAAACTGGTCATATAACAAATTCTTTAATCCAGTCCTCTCATTTGGATCATCAGTATTTGAGATTTCATTTTCTCCCCATTGTGATACCACATTGATTTGTTAAATTGAAAACCATATTTGGTTATGTAGTATCTGAATTCTTCACGGATCAACCATGGTCTTCAAACACAATTGTAACAGGGGCAGTGTATGTGACCACTATCTGAAGCATTGTGAAATGAAAAATAAAAAAATATATCCAAATTGTTTTGAAAATCGCTTGAGATCCGATCGGGTTCATACATCCAAATTCTATCAATTATGTTAAAAAAATTTTATGAGTCATTTCATCAAAAAAATTCAACAAGATTGAAGTTTCATCGAAAATATATTTATGTAAACGAGAAGTTTTCACTTTATATGAAAACATAACAGACACAATACTCTATATGAGAATCATAATATAAAAGACAAAAAAATACTATATTTATAACAAAATATATTTTAATAACTATAAATGAGTGTAAATGATCATGTACACTTGTGTAAGATAAATATTAAGGATTCAATTAAATTTTAGATAGAAGAAATTTTATATTTTATTAGATTATTTGAGTTATCACATACACTGTCCAAGGGGGTGGGAGTGTCCTAGGGGGTGGGGTGGGCTGTCCAAGGGGGGTGGGGGGTGTCCACCCAGAAACTAGGGTCATTGAATCCAATTTATATCCAATTTTACCATGATTTCATGCCTATTATAGAAGTCCTAGATAATTTTTCTTGTGAACCATGAATATCATACATATAAATCACAACACACATAATTTTAAACACACCTCCAAATATCATACGTGGATAGGATTTTATCTTCTACTATAAATATCATACATTAATTCTAATAAACACACCTAATTGTAAGCACACCTCCAAATTTTGAGCTAGGATTGTGGCTTATTGATGCCATGAGAGGCTAGATGAGAGCTAATTCCAGGTTGTGATACAAGGTGTATGTTTACATAATTTTTGTGTGTGTCTCAAATATGATCCTATATATGTTTTTTAGGCATATGAGACAATTTTATATGGGACACTAATCATGGGATTATGATCCTTGTTATATCAATAGGTGATATAGAGTTGTGCAAATGTAAAATCTGTATGAGATCAATATGGATAGTGGATACGAACCTGAATGAGATTTCATTGTAGAGATCACTTCTTCTTGGAAGGGTACGAGTGAGTGTTGGTATGAAACTTCAAGAAAAGTCTTAAAATGTTAAAGAAACTATACATTGGTTATATGTAATTCATATTTTTTTGTAGAGTATCAGAGTTGACAACCCACCCCCTCCCTGGACAGCCCACACCCCTTGACAGCCCACTCCCCCTCCCCCACCTGGATTTCCCACCAACCACCCCCTAGACAACACCCCCCATCCTAGGCCGCCCACACTGCTCCTTCACAGCCCATACACCCTATAGCCCCTGGATAACCCCCCACAGATATCCCCATACCTGGATAGACCCCCACCTCAATTTGGAAATCCCACCCCCTCCTTGTACATACTATACCCCCACCCCCACCTAGACATCCCCTACCCCACCGCCAAAATGGAAATCCCCCACCCCCACCTGGATAGCCCCCCCACCCACCTGGACACCCCCCAAACTGGAAATCCCAAACCCCCAACTAGCTAGCCCACCCCCACCCACAAACTGGACATCCCACACCCCTCCCCCACATGGATAGACCACCCACCACAGCGCCTGGACCCCCCCCCCCCCCACACCCCCCCAACCTGGATAGCCCACACACCTTTCCTACATCCCCCACCCCCACCTAGACAGCCCCCACCCCCACCTGGACATCTCCCACCCCCAACTGGACATCCCCCATGACCCCTTACCCCACCTAAACACCCCCCCCCTCTTTGGATAACACATACACACTCCCCCACTTGGATATCTCACCCACCCCTTGGATAGCCCGCCCCCTCCTTTGTTAGTCCACACCCCATCCCTTGTAGCGCCCTACCCCATATAACCCCCTGGACATCCCCCCCACCTGAAAAATACCCCAACCTAGACACCCCCCAATGGATAGCCCCCCCCCCCCCCACATGGACAACCCCCTCCCACACCTAGACAACCCACCACCACATGAACACCCCACCCCCACCTAAATAGCCCCCACCCCGACCCCGAATCCCCCACTTGGACAGTCCACCCCACCCCTGGACATCCCACACCCCCCTCCCCCACCAGGAAATCCCACCCCCACCCCCTAGAAAACCCACCCCCAGGACATCTCACACCCCCTCCCCCACCTGGAAACCCCACCCTAACCCCCATTGACATCCCACACCCCTCCATGGGAATCCCATACCCCCTTAGGGTAATTTTATTTGAAACCATATAATTTATTAATAAATTCAAACCATGCATTATCCATTTCATTCCAAACAACCCATTCAATTTTTCAAAATATGTAAAATTATACTTATCTAAATATGAAAAATTCAATTTATCAAAACATGAAAAATAAAATTTATAAGGATCTACGGGTCCCTTATGAAATGTCATTAGGGAAACGGGAAATAAACTACATTATTAATTCCAATTTAAAAGTTGTTCCGAGAACTTAGGAGGTGAGGTGGTGCCCAAGTGGTGTGGTGGTGTCCGGGAGGGGGGGGGGGATTTCCATGGGGGGTGAGGGGTGTCTAGGGGGTGGGGGATTCCAGGGTGAGGGGGGGGGGGGCTTCCTAAGGTGGTGGGGGTGTCTAGGGGGTGGGAGTTCAGGGGGTGGGGGGATGTCTAATGGGGGGGAGGTCCAGGGGGTGGCGGGTGTCTATGGGGGTGGGGGTCCAGGGGTGGTGGGAGGTGTAGGGAGGTGGGGGATGTCCAATGGGGGTGTCTAGGGGGTGGGGGGGGGGCTCTCTATGGGGGTGGGGTGTTGGGGGTGGGTGGGTGTTCATGTGTGGAAATACCTATATAATACCTTAAAAGTAACCTATACACCATCCAACCAACATCAAAATTTCAAATCATCACCCATCCCACACCCAATTCATCATCAATATCAATAACTTTCCCATTATTCTTTGAAAAAATTTATAGATACAAAATCTAAATCAAATTTTCAACTATATTAAATTCGACTGAATCTACCATATCACCTCACTAAAAAAATGGAATACCACCTACACCACTACCCCAACCATCCCCAATCCCTTCACATAGACCATCCTTATATCCATTACCCACCTCGAGATCACATTACTAAACAAACCCTTTACGATATTTTATGTGAAGAAAAAAATAGAAAACAAATCAAAGTGTTTTGTATGCCACAGACTGCAAGAACTATGATTTTTCCCAAATCAGAATATAAAAAATAAAAAATAATAAATGCATAACATTAAAACTAAGGTAACACTTACTAATTTGAATAGTATAAATAAAAAAATTCTTTATTAAAGATGGATATATAGGTGCAAGGAGGTTCACGACCTAGGGTAAAGAGAGACCTTTGGGTGGAGCTTCAAATTAGGGTCTGCAATCTGGAATAGTTGGAGGTGGGTTGCTGTGTATTCGGGGGAAGACTTTCTCAATGGTTTTTAAAAAACATTTGGGATATCATCATTATTCCAACGACTTATTAAAACTGTTGGTATATGTTATATGAATTACATATTTCCAAATAGTTTTAGTAAACCATTGTGAAATGTTAATTATTGTAACACATTGCCAATGATATTTTTAAATCATAGGAAATTCTTCCTTTTTTTATAGTATACCAACAATTTCATTAAACCGTTGGTAAAAATCTGATGGAAAACCTCCATTTTTAGTAGTGCAAAGGACCGATTAGTTTAGTATCCTTGGAAGTACTAGATACATACCTATGTTTTACATTACTTCATGAAATAAAAAAACAAATTTCTCCCCCCTTTGAAAACACTCATATCCTTGGATTATCCCTGAAGGTTTATCATAATATACTTCATGAAATCCTACGAAACCGAAAAGATAATAAAGGGGTGAGATCAGATGCTCAGTAAAGATAACAATATAGAAAAAACTGTCATAAAAAAGCATAAACATTTAAGGAAATGTATAAGACTAAAAGAAAATCCTTTTAAAAATAAAATTCAGCATAATATAGAATGGTAAATCAAATAATTCCATTTACTAATTCACATAGATATTCTACTAGTCAAATAATCACTTGTAATATCAATAGATAATTTCATAATAATGGAATGCATAATTCTGGACATCATAACCACATAGTCAAGGCATCATGCCATGACTATAAATGGGTTTTGTCAAGATCTTGTTCCAAGAAACTAGTTTATCTAATGAGACCTAACAATGAATCGATGAGCTATAAAGGGATCCTCCCATCACATACTAAGTCCAATTCATTCCTTATATGAAAATGTTGAAATAAAACATCAACATTCGTATTAAATCTAGAATAAGAAATGTTAATACCTTAACTATAATACATGAATGGTATAAAAATAACATATCCATAGTCAAAAATATCAAATAACCATCAATACAATATAGAAGATTGCATCATAACAAATCAACATCAAGCAAGTGTAAAATCTATCAAAGGATGTTTACAAAGATGATATCAAAACTATTTGATGGAAATATCTCCTTCTATTTTGAAATCATTTAAAAGTAACAAAATTAAAAAATAAAACATTAATTTTTAAAATATTCTTATATTCTTGTAAGGAATGATTTGAAGGTGTTATAACAATGGAAAATAGCCACACCCTCCGTTTATGTTAAAAACCATTCTTACCTTAATTTGTCAAAAAGGTCATAAAATACCTTGTTTGGAAAACGACAGAATGATTCCTTTCAAAAAAATTAATAAAAATTCAAAAAAGGGTATAAATTACTTTAACCCATATTATAGGAAATAGTAAAAATGTATTGAAATACATTTTTAAGAAACACATATGTGGATGATAAAGAAGTCCCAGTAGATACTGACGGATAAACATCCTTGGATAAATAAAGAGATTGTAAAATTAACCCTTACATTGTACTTTTCCTTAGTCAAGGGTAGGATAAACTCCTATATAATGGTTAAATAGTTTTTATTAAATTATACAAGAACCACATATATAAATATGATATCATATATGATATTATAATATTTCTTTGTTAATAATATTTTAGTAGTATCATTGTTTCGGGTGTTAACTGATTTGTTTTCTTTTATATGTTTTGTTATGTAACTCATGTTTTTTATTAATATGATGTATTTGATTCATATCCAGAATTATATTATTTTATCAAACCATATTTTTTAACCATAAAATAAAAAATATTCTTGAATGGTTATGATGGGAGATGAATCTCATCGCATTTCGTGGAGACGGTAATCCGTACGTACGCATGAGCGCCAATACCATTCTGATGATGGTGTAATATCATGTAATTGGATGGTATATCATATATAAATAATAATTAACATGATATATTTATTATTTAAATCAATTATACTCATTATTATAACCATCCAAATAATTAAGTGTTGAATAATAAACTACACCACGACGTGGAGACTGTAATCCGTACATAGGCATGTATGGTGACATTGTCATTAATAGGATGGTTATAAAAATTAATATGGTTGTAACATATTTATAATAAAATCACAATATGAATAATTTACTTGATTTATTATTTTGGTATGGAAACAACAAAGAAAGAGGAAGTGGATGGTGAAAAGAACTTTGAAAGAGGTGATGATATAATTACCGCTTCTTCAGGTGCTACCTTTTGATTTGATCAAAATGCATCCTCAGGATAGATTTATGGTCCATGTAAGACCTCTAAGAAGATTTTAGGGTATTTTTAAAGATATTTGAGTAGGGTTTGGTAGATCCAAATGTCTTTTGAGGTGTTCTTTTGAGAGAAGGGGAAGTATAATTTTATAAGAGAGGTGTGGGTCACTATAGGAAAATCTTGAAATATTAATTTATTATACAATCATATTCAGTTTATAACGGATACAAAAAATTTTATTTAGAGTATAAGGTGGGGTTGGGTATAAATCCACTCATCCAAAAAATTTTATACAAGTTTAGGTCACCATATTAACCTTATCATTTATATTTAACTCTTACTTAAATAGTGTAACTCTTACCATGAATTCTTGTATAATTATAATAAATGGTTAATAAACTTACTATAAAAAGAAAATATAACCCCAAGTGGTTCATTATTAACATATCTATCCTTATCTTATTCATTTTGACAAACCTTATATTTTTAGGAATATTATATCAATTAATAATATAGTATTTTTGTTTAAAAACTCATTTTTTCAATTTTGGCAGTATTTAGTTTTCGTTTTTGTGAAAGTAAAAATATATGATTACTTAGAAAAAAAATTAAATCAATCATAAAATGTCATATTATCATATAAAATTTGTTTAATGCATCAAAAGTATCAATTTAAATTTATTTGGATATTTGTAATATCAATTATTCTAATCATTCATTAATAAAGTAATTATTGCATCATCATTGTGCCATAGATAAATTTGATTATTTAATGTCTAAAAATTAAAAACAAAATACCATTATGTGTGAAATAAGTTTATCTTCATAATTAATATTTATAGTTGAATTTATCGTATGTATAACCCAATATTAAAAATGTTTTAGTTATGAAAATTATAATTTAACACTTTTAAC
Source organism: Viscum album (assembly GCA_963277665.1). Classification (NCBI taxonomy): domain Eukaryota; kingdom Viridiplantae; phylum Streptophyta; class Magnoliopsida; order Santalales; family Viscaceae; genus Viscum; species Viscum album. Next base: position 668,460,995 of record OY728167.1, on the reverse strand, counting down.
TCTTCTATAAAGAAAATAATAAAAAATTCCCTAATCTAATACAAGTTGATCAAAGAGGATCATATTTTATTCCTATGTTTTATTTTTCTCGAAAGACACTTATCCAATAGAATGAGGACATCATTTCGGGTAATTATAAAATCATTTTTACCTTTAATTACCCTATTTATTTTTAACTAGGGTAAATAAAATTAAAAATTTTATATTCCCCAAAAATTATTTTCATCTAATTAAACCACATTTTACATACTGATATCAACTTAGTCTCTCTGAATTTTGAAATTCATTTCACAGAAGTGGTAAAATTAATTTTTTTTAAAATTTGCTAACGTGCCAAGAAGCTGGGTACAAGATGATAAAAAATTCAAAAAAAATTGTATACATCTAATTTTGTTATAAAATGAATGCAATTAATTACATTGAACTAATATAGGTATTTTGTATCTATGTTTACATAAAATAAATTTAAATAAAATAAAATATTATTTAAATAAAAATTCGGTTTTAAACAATAATGCAGTGTTTTTCACTATTCATCATGAAATGAAAGTTGTCAGAAAAATACAAAAAATTCACCATAAGCTAATTTGGATATTCATAATACAAAAATGAAATCCATTTTGAAGAAAAAAATTTATAAAATTTTAAAAAAGTGGTTATTACTATTCATAACGACTAGTTTGATTGGTCGTGGTGTGCACGAAATCGAAGTTCAGTACATCGCAAGCTATTGCATAATTCAAAGAGAAACATACCGTTTAATCCTGGATTGTTACATTATTCCCTACTTCCAATAATTTATTCCTCATAATTTCTAGAATACTACTACGTAAAAAGATTCAGGTGGTTCTTAATCATATGTTAATCAGGTTCCCACGTTGCCCCTTCCATCTTGTGGTTCTTCCATAGATCATTTACCAGACGAGTCATCCGGTTTCTCAGCACTTGTTCTCTTATATGAAGAATCCTGACAGTCTCTTCACAATAAGATAGATCGGGTTCCTATTCCATTTCTTCATAGGTGAGTACATGCGTTGGGTCATGCATGTATTTTCTCTACAATTACACATGGAAGACATCATGAACTTTGGAGAGACCTGCTGGCATTTCCAAACGGTAAGCTTCAACTCCAATTCATTATAGAATTTTGAAAGGTTTGATGTACCTGGGATTTAATTTATCATTACTACTGAAACATATAACACCCTTAAATGGAGATACCTTCAAGAGAAAATGTTCCCCTACCTAAAATTCCAAATACTTCCTTCAGTTATCAACATACAACTTTGGCCTACTTTGAGCTGCTTTGATGTGGGTTTGGATAATCTTCACCTTTTCTATTGTTTCCTCAAAAATTTCTAGGCCTATGAGTTTTCATTCACCAACATCATCCCAAAAAGTTGGTGTGCAACATTTCCTTCCATATAACGCTTTATATTGCGCCATCTAAACACTAGAATGGAATATATTGTTATAGAAAAATTACACCATAGGTAAATGTTGATCTGACATACCTTGAGAGTGGTGTGAGAAAGATCTCAACATGTCTTCTAGTGTTTGAATTGTCTATTCTTATTTTCCATTAGTTTGAGGGTGGTGGGCAGTGCTCAAATGATGTTCAGTATCCATGGCCTTCTAAAGAGTTTTCTAGAATCTTGTTGTAAAATAGGGATCAGGATCAGATACTATCAATAGGGGTACTTCATGAAGCCTTAAAAAATCATTAATATATAGTCATTCTGAACATTAAAGTTGTCATTATTCTCTTATATCATGAAAATGTGATGACTTGGTAATATGATCAATAATGACCCATATTTCATCCTTCCTTCTTGGAGTCTTTGGTAGCCCCATGAAAAAGTCCATCGTAATAATATCCCCTTTCCACTTAGGTATGTGAAGATGTTTCATGAGTCCTCTAGGATGTTTTCTTGTAGCATTCACCTATTGAGAAACCATAAATAATGACACATAATCAGGAATCTCCCTCTTCATGTTGTCCCAAAAAAATATTCCTTCAAATATATATACATCTTAGTGCTACTAGTGTGTATAGAGAAATAAGAGCTATGAGCATCATCCAACAATTCCCTTTTTAGATTAGGTATATAAGGAACACAAATTATCTTCCAAAATTTCAAAATTCCATCTTAATATACGATGTCAATCAATCACCAATCATTCTAAGCATTAATTTTCTTTTGAAACTCATCATCATTAGTCTAATAACGTTTTTTCCTTTCTAGTAAAGGTGGTTTAGAAACCATTTGAATAAAGTATTTATGTTTCACCTTAAATGATTATTCCTTGATCCATCATTACTATATCCATGAAAATAGAATCCCTTCAAATCTCATCTTGTTCAAAATCCATGATCTTTTCTACTCAAAGAAACCTCCACCTTATTTTACATCCCTGTGTGGTTTTTTATAGTGCAATAATAATCATTGAGTAGTTAGATCCATCTTATTTTCCTCAAGTTGAGTTATTTGTGTGAGAAGATATTCTTCACACTGTTGTGATCGGTATATATTACAAATTTTTCACAATAGAGATAGTGTCTTAATATCTTCAAAGTGAATAATGTAGCTGCTAACTCAATATCATGAGTGGGATAGTTTTGTTCACTAATTTTTAGCTATCGTGATACATAGAAAATAATTCTATCATTCTACATAAGGACACAACCAAGTCCTTTCTGGGAAGAATCACTATAAATAAAAAACCCATCATCCTAGATGGTAGAGTCATGATAGGAGCATTGAGTAATATTCTCTTCAGTTCCTATAAACATTATTCACACTCTTTTTTTCAAAAAAAACCCCCTTTACATGTGAGCTTGGTTAATGGGTTATCCGATTGGGAAAAATTAAGGTTTAAACGTTGATTATAACCTACTGAACTAATAAAACTACATACCTCAATTATACTTGTAGAGACCCGAATCCTGACATACATGGAAATTACATTACTTTTGCGGAATACTTAGTACATAACAAAAACACACACACAAGGACCGTAATAGTTTAGTGTCTTTGGAAACTCGGAACGTAATCTTCTAATCGTGGTGAAAGATCTTCAACATCTCCCATAAAGATCTTCCATTTTTTTATACCTAAAACCTTTCTTTATATATTGGGGAAAAGAAAACATTAAAGGGTGAGATAAAATGCTCAGTAAGGTAAACAAAAGAAATATCAATCACATCATATTCATAAGAACATAACATTTTTGGAAATATTAACCTGAAAAAGAGATCATAATATCATAACATGAGATAAATCATTGTAGTGAAATGTAATCCCAATAATCATAACATAAAACATGAAACTTTGTGGCATACACACATAATCATAGAGAATCATTTCTTATTAGTCAAGACTCATTGCCAAGACTATCTTAGTGGACAAAGTCCATTTCTGAACAGAGTCACCCTCGTTTCAGTCATGTTTCACTGAACCGGTATAACATACCATTCCAGCCATGTCTATCTCATGAGATATAAAATCTTTACCCAATGCATTGGAGGGAGATATAGGTCCCACCCATCTCATAATGATACCATTCTTATGTGTGCCACAAAATCATAAACCATACATCATAGCATAACCCATGTAATAAAAATGGGAATCATAAACATCGTGACATCATAAAACAATTCACATAATATAAAGGAATTCATAAAAATATTTCCATCACAAAATAATCAAATCAATGTAATAATAGGGATAGAAACATAACCCTATATTATCTTATATGGAAAATAATTTTGATAAAACTCTTGAACTCCATTCTTGAGGAAAATATCCTTTCTACTTCAAAAACACTTTTCATTTCTTAACATGTCATACAATTCTAAACTAATAGATGTTGATTAAAAATAAACTTGAAAACTTGTAAAGGAAGATTCTTGGAAATAATGTTTTAAAAATCTATTCATGCCGTATAAGTTAAAAAAAACATTCTTCGTAATTTTGTCGGAAAAGTCAAAAAGTACCTCGTACAAAAAACAACAAAAGATTTCTTTCATATCTTTTACTAAAAACTCACCGAAGGGTAAAATTGTATTTAAAAAATTGTAGGTGGATGGAAATAATATTACATATTGAGGAAACATGGATGTGGATGATAAAATAAACCCCAGTAAATACCAAAGTATAAACAATCTCGGATAAAAATGAGATTGTGATATTTTCCCTTACCTTATGTCTGATATGCTTTGTACATATCCGAACCTCCTGTATAATGATTTAAATAATGTCATTAACTTATTACAGAATCATATTCATTGTTATGATATCATATATGGTTCACTTGTGACTTTATATTACCCGTTCTTTTGTAAATTCCATGTTAAAGAAGCATTTTGGGTAAAATCGTTTCATTTATCGTAGGTGTTTTGGACTTGTTGTTCTTGAAATTATTATTACTTATATCATTATTTACATATTTCCAGAATATAAAACATGATTTATATATCATATATATTCAGTATATATATATAATAGATAGATAAATGAAATGAAACACACCGTTCATGGAGACGGTAGTCCGTACGTACGCATGAACGCTGTTTTCGTTTCCTTATTGAGTTGAATGGAATTAAGTAGATGACATACATATATATAAAAATAAATCCAGTATCATTATTATGTCATATATTTCATGATTACTTATTATATATAATTTATAATCATTCATGAATGATTAAAGTGGAGAATGAATCTCATCGCGTCGTGGAGACGGTAGTCCGTACGCACGCACGAGCGATGATATCGTTCTCATGATCGTGGGACTGTATTGGAGTGTATGTATACTATTTCAGAATCAATATCACTTTAAATTATTCATATATAGTAATTATTTACACCATTATACCCATACAAGTAAGGTGGTGGTGGAAAATAGATTTCACCACGGCGTGGAGACGGTATTCCGTACGTACGCACGCGTGGTGATTTCGTTTTCCGTAGGATGGATAGATGGTGAAATAGGGTTGTTTCATAATTATAATAACATATCCGTATATTATTGATACTGATGTTATTACTTCATAATGAAACAACCTAAGAAGAATAAGTGGAAGAAGAAATAAAGGTGAAAGAATTTGTAACGGAAATTACCTCTTCTTTGAAGCGCCTCTTTGAGACCTCCTCTTAGGGCACTAAAATTGGTCTTTGAGGAAGACCAGAACCTCTAGGATGTTTCTAGGGAAGTGGAGAAGAGAATTTTGCAGAGGTTGGCCGAGCAGGAAGGCTCAAATTGGTGTGAGGAAGAGAGGGAGGGGGTGCCCTTTTATAAGGGAGGAGAGGGGCACCTTTGGAATAACTAAAAATATTATTTTATTATAAAGCCAAATTCGGTTTTAAATAGCTCCAAATTAAGTTATTTCGAAGCTTAGGTGGGGATTTGTCGACATCCTCTCATCCAATAGAATTTAGACAAGTTTAGGTTCCTATTTTAACCTTATCATTTAGATTTAACATTAAGTTAAATAATTTTACTTTTATCGTGTCTTCTTGTGTTCTTACACTATAAGGTTAATAAACTTACTATAACAAGAAAACAAAACCCCAAGTTGTTTTTTATTAATATATATTACCTTATCTAAGTCATTTGGCCGAACCTTAGATTTTTAGGAATATAATAACAATTAATAATATAATATTTTTTTAAAAACTATTTTATGTCAATTTTGACACTATTTACTAATTGATTTTTTTGAAAATCCTAACAGAATTATTAGTTCGCAAAAAGTTTATTAAATCTATAATAACATGTCATATTAACCTATTAAATTAGTTTAATTCATAAAAAATCTTAAATTACATTTATTTGGGTATTTATAACATCAATTATGTCAATATTTCATTAATAAGATAATTACTGCATCATATTTGTGTCATAATAAATGATAATTATTTATTCCCTAAAAATTATAAATAAATTCTTATGATGTAGATAATTTTATTAGATTTCTGGAGACTATTCATGTTCGAAGTTTCATGAAGTGTATTACTAAATTAAATTTATTATACTTATAAGATTTAAGAAAGTGACATGTTGTCACATTCTTTGGTTTTAATAATAATTAAATTATTTTCATGGAAAAAAGTCCATTAAATGAATCTAATCCGACCCTTAGGTGATATGGGTCTACTTTTAGTCATCCAATAGAATTTTGACATGTTTTAGGGTAATTTTATAATATTATATTTACCCTTAATTACCCGATTTACCTTTAACTATGGTAAATAAAAATTACCTTAGTTTCTATTCATAATTCCCAAAAATAAAAAATAGCTTATTAATATAATTTGGATCCAATGATTCAAAATATTGAATCCATTTTTTCAAATTAAAAACACAAAAGTTGCAGAAATTAAATTAAAATTAATCCCGTTGTCGAAAGAAAACGGGTTTTCCTTTAAAACATTGCAAAAGATTGAATTGACTTATCCTACGAATTCAAGGTAGAATCAATGATAATGACATACATTATATTAAAAGGTAAAAATATATTATATTTATTCTTTAAAACCATTCAATATTATAATTTAACCACATAAGATATTATGATGAAAAAAGTTGTCTTTAATTAAAATATAGCGTGTTTTTACTATTCATTAAAATATGAAAGTTATCGAAAAAATATGAAAACATTATCTAATGTAAATTTTTATATCCTGATTCAAAAGAAGAATTTTATTTTGTCAAATTGAACTTATAAACATGTCCAAAACTATATTTAATGTGGTTGCACCATCAAAAGGCGGCAAAACTGCATTTTTTTAAAAATACTTATTTTACCTGAAAAATTTATTTTGTTCTTATAACATGTTCTAGAAATGTGTAAGATGAATAATAATGTTATAAAATTCAAAATTTAGTTAAAACTATTCATAAAGGCTAGTTTATAACAATATTATAATAATATATCATTGTTTAGTAAAACCCGGTATTGCATAAAACACACGCTATCGAGGAATGTCGCGATTAAGTGTAATGCAAGCCAAGTCAGGGTTGCATGTAGTGCACAACTCCTTTGTTGTTGCGTATAATAGAATCCAACCATATTTTATTTCAACATTGAATATATATATATATACAGTCAATGTTGCGTAGAATAACTTCTATCAAACGAACGTGAAATTGTGTGTAACAAGAGCCAAGAAAAGTGTTGCGTATACTGCAAGCTAATACGGTGTTGCGTATAGCGCAAGGTAATCTTGGTGTAGCATAAAACACAAGACATTAATGAAATTAAAAGAATGTTTTTCATAAAATCTTGGGGTGTTACAATACTCATCAGTGATGTCCATTCTTTAATTTCTCTTGTCTTTCAAAAATCAAAAGAGATTACATCCTTAAAGAGAATCTAGCCAAGAAAATAAATCTACTAAAGCCAAGATTCACACTTGATAAATGTCCAATATAATTCATTTATTATAAGAGTATTTAGAATAGTGCACAAGTGATTTTGATGATCTTTGTATCTTTTGGAGTATACCAAGATATCATCAATAAATACCACAAAAAAGTCATCAAGATATTCCTTTAAAACACTGATCATTATATCAATAAAGAAAGAGGGTGAATTAGTCAGTACAAAAGGCATTACTGTAAACTCATAATGCCCATACCGGGTTCAAAATGTTGTCTTCGGAATGTCTTCCTTACTCCCACATTACTGATGATATTCAGATTAAAGTTCAATCATTTAAAAATATTTAGCTCCATGAATATGATAGAATAAATCATAAATGGGAGGTTGGGGATACTTTTTCTTTATTATTATAGAATTTATCTCCCTGTGGACAATTCATAACCATATAGATCTATCTTTATTCTTAACAAAAAGAACATGGGATCCCCATGGAGAAACACTAGGGAAAATAAATCCTTTATTACTCAATTTCTCTATTTGTTTCTTTAGTCCCACTAATTCTATAGTGATCAGTCTATAAGGGGTCTTCGATATGGGCCTTAAAGCAGGAATTTTATCTATGGAAAACTCAATTTCTCATTATGGGGGATGTCTAGGTAAATCCTCTGGAAACACATCAAAATATTCTTGCACAATAGAGGTGTCCTCTATTTGAACATTCCTTTCCTCACCCATAGTTATTTCACTCTCTTCCACCCAAACAATTAAATTTCGTAGAGCTAATGGGGCTGGATATAGAAAAGAATTAGATGGTGACATTTTTTCTGTAATGATAAGGTACTCCTTATCATCATAATAAATTGTAACCTCCTTCTTCTTACAATATATTTCCGCAGAATGGTCAGAAATCCAATCTATACCGAGTATTATATCAATTTCAATCATGGGTATGATGATGAGATCAGCTGATAAAGAACATTTATATTCCCAAATGAGAACTGATTCGCAAAACATTATTGCAATGATACTTCCCTTGGGAGTTTTTACTGATAACTTCCTTGTTAAATCAAATTGGTAATATTTAATTTTCTATGAAAACTGGGAAGATATGAAACAATGAAATGATCTAGAATCTAATAAATCATTGGATAAATGTGAGGAAACAATTAAATTACCTACCACCACGCCATTCAGAGAATCAACCTCATTAGTAGTGATCACATAATCTTGGCCTTCCACCCTTGTCCTTTTCGGAGTTAATATTCTTTGGCACTTAAGAAATTCATTTTAATAATTCCACATTTCTCTAAAATTGTAGCATTCATCATTGATAGCCTCTTTCTTTCCCTTGCAATCAGGAGCATTGTGACACTTTTCTCCACACTTGTAAAAAACTGTCATCCATTTCAAGAAATTACCAGGGTGTTTCTTCCCACATTTACTACGGGATGGAAATTCATTTTTTCATTCTTCCCCGTTTTTCCATTTCCAGTGTGTTCAACAGATGTCTCCTTCCCTTTTTTTCCTTAATGTCGTAAGACTAAGAGAACTACTTTTCTTTCTTGATAGAACAAGAGACTATATATATATAAAATGATAAGGATTGTGAGACTAATTCTCAACAGAGAAATAGTTTTATCCCATAAAAGAATCGATCAATCTTACTCCTTGGGTTACATATATATTCTGTTTCATGCCTTCCTAACCTTGTAAAGTTAGGCTCATACTTTACGACATTATCATCCTTCTTTTCCCATAGACTTATAAATTGAGTTTCCATATCTGGTTGATATTCACGAGGAATGTATTTTTCTAAGAGAAGAATTTTAAAATACCTCCATTCTATATTTGATAAATTTTCATTCTCATTTATGGTTTGAATTAATGACCATCATTGGTCTGCATCTCTTATGAGGTGATAAACATCAATGAAATTTTTTCCCTTTTCACTACTCCCCAAATCATGAAATGTTTTCTCTAAGGAAATTATCTATTACTCATCTACAAATGGATTTTTAATACCATTGAATGTTGGTGGTTGTTTCCTCATGATGTGGTCTGACATTGATCCTCTACATTGTGGATTAAAGTGCTCTATTTGGGTAAGGTTATTATTCATAACCTGAGTGAGTTGTCCCAGTATGGTTATTAGTTGTTCAACATCAATTGCATCATTAACTCCACTATAAATATATTGATTATGAGGGAAATCCCTATATTTATTACAATCATTGAAACATTTTAAAATCATTTCACTAGGCGCCATTTCTAAAAAATGGCATACACTAGATTATTTTTTGAATTGCAATACATAATTCCAAACCTTTAAAACACATACATAAATTGAACAGTTTATAGATATATTCCATAATCATAAAACTATTTTCTTTGAGGATGTATTTATTCATAAATCCTTCATAATGGTTTGTAAAGAAAATGTGAATTATCCTAAGCATATCCCTCGGGAGTGTTATAACCAAGAGTGAAGAAAGGCCCATTTTCGTTTACCAGGACACCACGGTTCAAGTCCAAAACTCCTTTTCAGAGTTTTCACTCCTAGGTACATCTGTGCCAGAGCTGCCTCTAAATGCTCGTATCCAGAGAGGGATGTATTTCATGGAAAACTCACAAAATTTCTACATTACCAAAATTCTGGGAATTTCTTCTATTCTAATCCTTATAGTCTATCTTAGGGTAATGTTCTTTTATAATAGTTTTTCTAAATCTAGTTTCTAAGGGTTTTATAAAAATTTCTCTGATACCAACTATAATTCCCCGAACCTAGATACGCAGTGTTGGTGCATTATTACATAACATTTGCATGATACAAGGAATCATGTCCCAAATGACCAATTAGTTTATTATCCTCGGAAGTACTGTATATAAACATAAGTTTTACATTACATCATGAAATAAAAAAACAACATTGTGTAAAATTTGAATACACTCATATATTTGGATAATCCCTATATGTTAATCATAATATACTTCTTCAAATCTTGGTAAAAACAAAACATAAGAAAGGAGTGAGCTCAGATGCTCAGTAAGGATAAAAATATAGCGGAAACTATTATAAATATGAATAAACATTTAAATAAATGTATAATACTAAAAAAAATCCTTTTAAACATAAACTTCGGTATAATATGGTAATAATAAATCAAATAATTCCATTTAATTATTCACATGTATATTCTACTAGTCGAATAATCACATGAAATATCAATGGCTAATTTCATTATGATGGAATGCATAATTCTGGATATCATAACCACATAGTCAAGGCGTCATTCCATGAATATAATAAGATTTTGTCAAGTCATTATGCCAAGACACTTGTTTGTATCACGAGACCAACTAATGCATCGAGCAACTATAGCGGGCTCCACCCATCACTTGCTCAGTCCAATTCATTCCACGTATGAAGAGGTTCAAACATATCATAAGCATTCATATTAAATCTAGAATACAAAATATTAATAATCCAACCATAAGCCAGGAATGGTATAAAAATAACACATCATCAGTCAAACATTTCATAAAACCTTAAATACAATATGGAAGATTTTATCATAATAAATAAACTTCAAACAAGTGGAAAATCCATCAAAGGGTGTTGACATAGTTGAAATCAAAACTATTTGAGAGAAATATCTCTTTCTATATTGAAATCATATATAAGTCACATAATTAGAAAAGAAAACATTAATTTTGAAAATATTATTTTAATCGTATAAGGGAAGCTTATAAGGTGTTATAATGGTTTAAAATAGCCACACTCACTGTATAAGTTAAAAAACATTCTTACTTTAATTCGTCGAAAAGGTCATAAAGTACATTGTCTGGAAAATGTGGAAATGATTTATTTCAAAAAAATTATAAAAAATAAAAAAAGGGTGTAAATGAGTTTTACCCATATTATAGGTAATAGAAAAAATGTTTTGAAATAATTTTTTTGGAAACACGGATGTGGATGATAAAGAAGTCCCGGTAGATACTTACGTACAAAAAACCTTGGATTAATATAGAGACTGTAAAATTAACCCTTACCATGTACATATCTTTATTCAAGGGCAGGTAAACCTCCTGTATAATGGATAAATAATTGTTATAAAATTATACAAAAACCACATACATAAACATGATATCCCATATGATATTTTAATGCTGATTTGTTAATAAAATTTTAGTAGTCTCATTGTTTCGGCTGTTAACTGATTTGTTTTACTCTATATGTTTTGTTACATAAGTATTTTTTTTATGAATAGGATGTATTTGTTTAATAGAAATAATTATATTAAGTTCATTAACATTGTTTTTCAATCATAAAATGAAATTTAGTCTAGAATGGTTACGATGGGGAATGTTTCTCATCACGTTCGTGGAGACCATAATCTGTACGTATGCACAAGTGACAATACCATTCTATTGATGGTGGAATTGTATGTAATTTGATGGTATATCATATATACAGAAAAAATAACATGTTATATTTATTATTTAAAACAACTATACTCATTATTATATCCATCCAAATAATTAAGTGTTAAATAACAAACTAAACCACGATGTGGATATGGTAAGCCATATGTATTCACATATAGTCACGTTATCATTCATAGGATGGATAGAATAATTAATATGGTTTTACCTTATTTATAATAACATCATATTATGTAGAAGGTACTAGAGTAATTATTTTGGAATATAAACAACAAAGAAAGAGGAAGTGGATGAAGAAAATTACATTGAAAGAGATGATGAAATATTTACCTCTTTTTCGGGTGTTTCCTTTGGATTTGATGAAAATGGCTCCTATGGTTGGATTTATGATCAATGTAACTCCTATATGATTAATTTATGGCAGTTGTAATCATATTTGAGCATGTTTGGCTGAGTCAAATTCATTTTCGGGAGTGATTTTGAGAGAAGGGGAAGTACCCATTTATAAGGAGGTGAGGGTGAATTTAGGAAAAGTTTGAAATATTAATTTATTATACAACCATATTTGGATAATAATGGATCCAAAACGATTTACTTTTATATTAAGGTGGCCATGGGTCAAAAAAAACAAACCAATAGGTTTTAGATAGGTTTCGGTTACCATATTAACCATGTTTTTAGATTTAACTCTTAGTTAAATAGTTTATCTTTTACCATGTAGTCTTGTATTATTTTAATAAATGGTTAATAAACATACTATAAAAATACAATAGAACCCTAAGTGGTTCATTATTGATATATAAAACATTATATAAGTACTTTTTTGGAACCATATATTTTTAAAAAATTTATATCAATTAATAATATAGTATTTTTTCAAGACTTATTTATGTCAATTTTGACACTATTTAGTATTTGGTTTTTATGAAAGTAAAAAAAACATGATTACATTGAAAAAAAATTATATCAATTCTAAAATGTCATATTAACCTATAAAATTAGTGGAATGAGTAAAAATTCACAATTTACATTTATTTGTATATTTATATTATTAATTATTTTAGTCGTTCATTAATAAGGAAATTACTCGATCACCCTTGTGTCATAAATAAATTTAATTTTATAATGTCTAAAAATTATAAATAAAGTATCATTATGTTGGAAATATTTTTGTCTTTCTAATTAATATTTATAGTCGAATTTATCTTATGTATAACCCTATATTAATAATTTTTCAGTTATGGAAATTTGAATTTAACACTTTTAACTCTTATTTAAATAAAATAATAATAAATGTCCTAATCTAATCGTAGTGGATCAAAGAGGATCGTAATTTTTTTTCCTAAGGCTGATTTAGGTTGAAAAAAACTTATCCAATATTCTTAGTACATGTGTTATGGTAATTATAATATCATTTTTATCTTTAATTGACTTATTTACTTTTAACTATGGTAAATAAAATTCAAAAGTTACTATTCACAAAAATTATATTCATCTTATTGAACCTAATTTTACATTCTGTTGTAAACTGTGTCTCTTAGATTTTTTAAATTTAATTCACAAAAGCAGTAAAATTACGTTTTATGAAAATTTTCCAACATGCTTAGAAGGTGGGTAAAAGACGTCAAAAAATTCAATAAAATTTTAAACATATTATTTTATTATAAAATAACTCCAATGAATTGCATTAAACTAATATAGGTATAATGTATCTATTTTGACTTAAAATAAATTTAAATAATATTATTAATTATTTAATTATAATTTTCATTTTAAACAATAACATATTGTTTTTCACTATTTATCAAGAAATGAATGTTTTCAGAAAAATACATAAAATTCACCGTGATATAATTTTGATATTTTAAATCAAAAAATGTTGTCAGTTTTGAAAAATAAAATTTATAAAATTTCAATAATTTGGTATTAATATTCATAACAACTATTTTGATTGGTCATGGTCTGCTAGATGTTGAATTTGCGTATAGCGCATGATATTGCATTATTCAACGAGAAATGTACCGTGGAAGCTTGGGTTGCTACAGTAAGATTATTTTCATGTCAAAAATAATTTTTTTTGAAATCATTTGAATATTGGATAATATATGTCTATTTCATTTAATTAGAATAACCCTAATGATGAATGATTTAAATTAAATTTATAGATTAATTTTCTATAAATATAAAATAAATTCATATATTGTTTAATAGTAGTAATAGATTTACCAAAAAATCATATGTTTCTTTAAAGATTCACTTCATGATGAACTATTTTTTCATCACATCAACTTACTTTATTTTAAATTAAGTTCTAACAATTATGTAAATTAAATGTGATAAAATGTATTCCATATTCGGTATTAGAATAATTAATATTTTCTAATAAGTTCAACATAAATTTTGTTCATAATGAATAGTTTAATCAGTAAAAATATTTTCCCTCGGTTAATGTAAAAACGGATTTTCCGGGGTTGAACTTAAAAGATAAGCGTAATAATGAAAAAAATATCTAGAATCCATTTTATGTCTATATTTCAAACATATTTGGTATAATATTTTCACAACGGTCTATTCTGGAGACTTATCTCATGTGAAAAAGATGGGTATAAATTTTTTTTCAAACATTATAGGCATACCACCAACCTCACCTAAAAAATTACACCCCTTTCCTCTCTTATCTACACAAAAAAAATCCCTTTTGCATGGACAATAATAACCCAAATAAACTATAATATTCCCTAAATATGACCTAGATCATCTGTTTTTATCATAAATCTATCCTAGGAAGGATTTTGCTATTAACCAAAGGATGATTTCCAAATAAGAGATATTGTGCGTAACTAAGCATTTTTATTTTATTTATTATTACAAATAAATAACATATTCATTAATTATGATTATATAGTAACACCAATGTCTCCTACGTACATATATTTTTGTATTTTTATGATAAAATATAAATCTAACTCTTATTCCATCAAATGGGAAATGAATACATTGTTCATGTGTACGATGAACAACAACCATGCATACCGATGGAATTCATTTTCCTTCACCGCCTTTCACAGCTTGTTATACTGCTTAATTTAATATATATATATATAATATAATTATAGTTTTGAAATTAATTTATCATTTAAAAATTCTTAATTTATATTTTGCATTGCATACAATAACATCGTTCGTGTGTAATGTGAACTACCGCCTCACAAGGCATTGAGATTCATTTTACAGAAATGGTTTACATGGAAGGTAATAAGTATAAATTTAATGATTATATGTGAAATATATATAATAATTATTATATAAATTAAATAATTTTCAATATTAGAAGTTAATATATCCTTTTATTTAATACATTTCCTCTCATGAAGAAATGATAACATAGATCTTCTATATGTATGAACTACCTCCTCTATAAATTGTTGTGATTATTTTTTCAAAACAATATCAAATGGATGATATACACATTTAAAAAATTAATATTTTATTTGTTATATTTAAAAAAATTTTAAAATATAATATAATACTTATCTTCTTTCTCTATTGATCATTGAAAACTGGAAGTGTTACTCTTACATATGTACAACCAACCGTCTGCATGATTGAAACTTAGTTCATTTTTCTTAATAATCATTCATGGTTGGTTCTAAAATTATAAATAATGTATAAAATTGGTAATTATGATATTATTATTATTCATTATATAATTTAAAATGACCTATTTGACCATGGTCAACACACCAAATCTGTGTTTCGAACAATAAAACTAATGTTTTCAAAACACCCGATGTGGAATTACCTGATTAAGAATTTAAATATTTCATTAAAATATATAAAATAATTGATTTGTTTATAATTTATTCAACATTGAAAGGGTTAAAAAAATTAAATAATTAAATAGTTTTATTTTATATTACATAATGGATATAACCGGAATGTCTAGATTTCATGTAAAAGAATTCATCTAAATTTCACTTTATTGAGGCATATTGTGACATTATGAAAATAAATTATTTTATATGGTTTATTTTATTAATATTTTTCCTGATATATCATGAATCCTGTATGATCCATGTATTTTCATGTTTCAATTTTAATCATATCATTCAAGGCTGTTTGACATGAAAGTTACCAAGTAGTAAAATGGTACTTAACTTTAATTTGTACTGTTGGGTTATAACTATTTTCCATCAAACGTATTATTCCATGATTATGTGGATATTTATCATTAATTTTTATATTATTTATTTTTATAGTTTTATGTATATTTACATTTTTACAAATAACCTCTCAAATGATAAACTCTCATTTCAATGATATAATCATTGTAAGGTTTATTCTTCTCAAATTTCCTTACTTTGGGATATAAATATTATGATATTCAGATATATAATTTTATGAGTTCCAAATAATTCCCTTTTACTTTTATTTAAAAAATTTAATTTTTTCCATGATATTTAAATTTTCATTTGGATTTATTCGTTCATGGGGCTTATGATTGAAAAGTTACCAATGTGGAAAAAGCTTTATTCTACAATATCATTTTTTTTTTCAAGGTTTTTTATGTTCAAGGTTCCCTAAGAACAAATAATATTACCATATTTTATTGAAGCACATAAATATTCGTCTCTTATGTTTATGAATATGGTTCAAATGTTTCTTTTCATTTTCCTTAGTTATTTATTGTAGAAATATCAATAAAGTGTGTTGTAAGTAATATTGATCATGTATCTTCTTTTAGATCAAGAATCTTTCTCTTCAAAATCCTTGTTTTCTAAAATGTTCTATAACAACATTAATTATTTCCTAAAACTATTTTATATAGTCTTAGACCATTATTCAAATGGTTTCAAAAAGAAAATTTATTAATGTTTTTGAAATGGGTCACTTTGGACTCCCTTTACAAAATGTTTTCAAAGAATGTTCAATTTTAACATTTACATTTAGTATGGATTTTCCCATATGTATTAGCATTACATTTTTTAATTATATATAATAATATTAAATGTATATTTTCACATAAAAATATTTTCAAAATATTTTGGGAATTTATAAGATATTTTTAAAGTAAATTTTTTTCACAGGAATGTTCTTAATGATCTTTTAAAGGAAATTGCATTCATCAATATCAATAAAACACGATGTTACATATGATCAACTATGATATTTTTAAATAATACCATACATATTCATTATCTTAGTAGATTATTATTATTTTAAATATATTTTCCTAGAACTCATTTATTTTAAACTATTTTATAATGTTATAAATCGAAAAATCATTATTTCTAGGATCTTTGTGATGAAATGGAATTTTTATGTAATGTGTTCATGATACAAATATTGTTATTTTTTGTATGATAGTTGTTTCATTATACACCACTAATGTGTGGCTCCATTAAAAAACAATTATGAGTGGTTCTGTTCTAAACCTTGGATGGGTGATTATGTGGTAAACCATGTATATATTGGTCTATTATATATCTCCAATGCATTTTGTTATATTTATATTGAATTCCACCATATTATTGATTCAATTTTTTTGAATGATATAAAGGTAATGTTCCATGAAACCAACACATTCTCCTTATGATTTATATGTATTATTCTATTTCCATTGATTAATATTGACATCACATAGATCATGATAATTTAATATTATGATTCATTCAATTAATAAATATTTATTACATTTTTCTTGATTCATAATCCATGTATTGATCTCTATAAAAATTCTAATGTTATGATCATGTACTTTGATTAAGTAAGCATAACTTTATTCTCCTCTTTTTCTAATTGATGACATTTAATTATTAATTCTTATGTTTACCCTTACATGTAATTTCAGATAACCCTTATTTTGTTTCTATGTCCATAGGTTATTAATAATTATTTTAAATGAATCTTGTATAGAAGGGTTTTATATGGATTATGATGATGAAATATCTTAAATTATGAAAAGATATGTAATTATGGAATGACACTCTCATAAATTTATGGGTATCTTTTATGTAAGAGTTTGTTATAGTTATCTAAAACTACTGAACTAAAATTTCCTTGGGTATGTAAGTTAACAAATATTTCCTTTTAAAAATGTAATTTTTTGAGAAAATTGTATCACATTTATTTGCATCAAATCCAAAAATGTAATTTTTATGATTTTAACACTGATTATGGGAGTTCGGGTTCGTGGATGTTATAGTAAAAATTAATCAACCTACTATATAATTAATTTTTCAAACAACCTCATTGAATATCAGTTTCGAATGTATAAATATAAATAATTCATAGGAAACATTGATTTTACTTTGTTCACTATGAAGGTATAATATGGGGGGGCATAAACTAATAAAGCCTCAACCTTCGATGAGGTAATACTACTCACATTAGTCATTAAAAATATTTATTAAATGAAAATTTTCAATTGTAGGGACATGCACACATATTATACTATATCAAATACATTTAATTAGATTATAGATATGAGGAACTCTCCATGATTAGAGTAGTAAGCATGATTTTATACATCATCAAGTTCATATATATGTTCCATTAACCTCACACTTTATTCATTATTATTGATAAATATGGATGGGTTCTACTGATTATATAGATTCAAGTATTGTGTCTTCCACAATAAGAAGAGAAATAATCCCATGGATAAGAATAATTCTACATAAGAAATATCTTTATTATTTTATTTTATAACAAATAGATGCATCAGAATTATTCCTTCTTCTTTTTCTTATTTTCATTAAGACATAGATATTGTAATATAATTCCTTAAATATCCTTCTAACTATATTATTTTAATCAAATATTTAATATTAATTCATCCCATAAGTATCTATTATAAGTAAATTTTATATTGTTTTCTTGAAACCAATCCTTTGATTTGATGGTCGACACCAATTCTCCCACGTCCAATTTCCCATGACCATTCAAGGTGTGAAACAATTTCATTATCTATCCTTTTTAGTGTATATATATAAATTATTCTAATTATATTTGAATAACTTATTGTAACATTTTATATAATCTCAAATATAAATCCCCATTTAATTAGCATAAATAGATCCTCCTATTGCATTCATTTGTAATAATCGACTTCTTATTCAAACGCCATGGTATTTATTCATCCAAAACAATCAGGAAATATTATAATAACCATATAAATGTACCTTCAATCCTAGATTAATATTGAAAAAATTCATCATAACAATCTATTTTCCCAATAAATCCTTTCGGTCATGGTAACATGATGGAATATAAATTCTTCAATCTATTCCTGATCCAAATAGTGTTAACTCTCTTTGTAACATGGTTTATAAACCAATTCATGGAATTATTTAATCATATTTGAACCTTAGATTAGTTGTGGAAAAACAATCCCCAAAAAATCAAAACAGGATAAAAAATTACATTCATCCTAAAATATTACATATATGGATTTGTAAAATTTTAGTAAAATGAATGATATTATTAATCACAAAATAACTATATATTTATTTTAGAAATAACATACCCTATCTATTTTCCACATTCAAAAACCTTATAATGATTTCAAAATATGTATGCTATACAAGGAAATGTATCTAGTTTTAGAAATCCTACTACATCGCATAATTTATCACATAACCACTCACAAATGATATATATCCCTTGTGTTATCAAGTGCTTCATCATTTTTTCATGATTGACATTATATTTTTCGATTTTAAAAAATTTATTACATATATAATGTTATTACTTTTATAAATTTCTCTCTTCCCAAAAAATCATATTCATGATGGGTGAAATCTATCTTTCCAATTTTCCACCTCTAATTACATAAATTTCATATTCATCTATTGATATATATATTATTTATATATAGGAAAAATTTCATTTTCCACATTTCTATAAACATTAAAAATATATAAAATATAATGCATTGTTTATTTAATTTTATTATTTCCTATGTACTCAATCCAAAAACCATTCCTAACATACAAATATATTATGCATCACCACGATGCTCCAAGACTGTATATAATTCCTAGAAATTTTCTCAAACTGTATTCATCCAAAATTATACAAAATTATTCCAAAATTCAAATAATTATATAGATAAAATTTATAATACCTATAAAACGACTTCTACTTCTATATAATCTATATTTTATTATTCTAAAAATTCAATCAAAAGATAATAATAGTCAAATAACTTGTATATACTATTTTTAACACTAAAAACATTCCAAAACTAGAATAACCCACATTCATGTGTTCATCCATTCACCATGTCAACCCAAAAAAATCAAATCCATTACTATTTGTAAAAATAACCAACACTTATTTTAAATAAATAATACACAAAACATCTTGGTTAAAACAATGTGTGCCATTCATTGAAAATACAATTGTTTACACTAAAACTGTTTTCCTAAATATTGTAGGTTAGTAAGTAAATTTTTAACAAACATGGTTTGAGAAAATTGATGATATTACACCATTATAATAATAGTTTTATATGATAATTCTGATCAAAATGGTTCCCTATAACATGATCAAAATAAGGGCTATTTGTATAAAATGCCTCAAGATGTAAAAGAAGACTGATTAGTGACTCAATGAAATAAAACAATATTCATTCCCTAGATGGTGATGTGAAAAAATTGTGAATAAGGATATTGATTGTTGGATGATATTCTAATTCTTAGTAAGAATAAATCATTCATGAAGGGGGAGAATTGTTGAGTTGAGTAAAATGAAATAAAAAAAGCAATGTTAAATACATATGAATTTATAATATATGTGGAAGCTTAGAAAATATCTATGTGAATTATAATAAAAAAATATCAATATAATAATGAACTATATTTCAAATGAATTAAACATGATTTGAATTTTTTTGATTATATAATAAAAACAATTGAGGTTGAAAGAAAAAATAAATGAATGTGATTTCACCATGGGGTATTTCTAAATGGAAAATGTTAAATAATTATGCCTAAGAAGATTCATAATGACACTACATATAATTGGATAAGATGATTCTATTATTGAAGAAGAGGACATGTCATGGTCTATTGAAATCATTTAATGAGTTTAAATATTGATAGAATAACGATATATCAACAAATAATAGAATAAATCCAATAAATGAACATAAGTATTGTTTTTCTAGGTGAAAGATATTAGATGAATAAGAATGCAGTTTTCTTAACATTTTCCCAAAAAAGCGGGACTCGATAACACATGAGATGTTATTTGAAAGAATAAAACAATCTCAATCCTTTCTAAGAGAATACATGATAATACTATGATCATAATAAGAGACATCAATGTTGACAAAGGAAGCATAATGGTATTTTTGTGATATTCTATTAAAGATAAGAAAAAAATAAAGTTAAGGATAAAAATGAAATGGGTAGTTGAAACATTTATTCTATCGATATTAGAGTATATAAAATCAAAAAGGTTACCATTAAGAGGACTCACAATATTGGAGATGAAAAAATGAGTTTCTAGATTGAGAAGAAAATGTCAACATTATTTCTCATAATAATAAGGAGAGGGTAAGCAACCCTATTCCAAGATATTTTTTATGAGAAATTAATTGAAGGTGATGTGCATAGGGGTAGAACTATTGAGTATATTTTGGTGTCTTATATCATGATGTTATTGCCATATTTTAGTCTCCGTCTCAATTATTATTATTTCACATAACCAATTGGCATCAATTCATGAATATTTTTATAATATGAATCCTTTGAGTCCATCTCAAATGGAAATCAAGAAATTATGGAGATCAAGATGAAAATACCCTTGAAGGGGATTTTATTAATTAAGTGTCCATAATATTTATATGATGGTAGAAAATCAATAACATCTTGAGAGTGTAAATAATCTCATTATTAAGTTATAATGATCATAATTTTCCATCATTCTATTCTTGGAATAAAGTATAAATTTATGAAAGGTTTTTATATTATTCCATAAAAATTAAATTTAAATTATATTGAGGAATACGTTACTATTGATGATAAAATTTGTAAATTAATTTTTCACACTTATTTTCTTCACTATTCATTTGCCATTTAGATTTTTTTGATCAATTTAAAACTTGATGAAAAATGAATATGTATTTATTATCGATATGGTGTGAAGAAATGACGATTATCAATTTTATATAGAAAAATTAATTGGTAAAAAATAAAATAGCGAGATTGAAGTTCTCAATGTATAATGTAGAAGAGTGTTCTATTTGTTTCCAATAATTAATAATGACAGTATTTTATTTTTGATGTTATGAGTAGCAAATAAGAGATTAGAAAACCAAAAAAAATTATTGAATGTTGAATTATTTATAATATTTTATAGTTAATTTTTTGATTAATAAATTTATTTATTTATCAAAAAAAATTAATAATGCTGATATCACTACATACAATCGTTAAAAAATTTCAATGAGTTAGGAGATGATGAGTTAAAATGAGGTTGATACTTATTTGAGACTAAAATTAGTCTCTATATTTTTTATAATGAATCATATTTACATATTTAGAATACTGATTGATACAGAAGCTATGGGTAGATATCAAGGACTATCTACTCGTTTACATTAGATGATTATAGAATACTGAAAATTCTATATTTTTGATAAAATTTAGAATTTTTCATGGATTAATCAGTAAGGAATTTAATGTTTCCTAGTTAGTGTTTGGATTTTAATTTTATCAATTAAATTTAGTTTTTAAAAATATTTTTATGTTAGGGGGAATGGAAGGAAATTGTTAACCAATGGATAAGAGAAAATATGGTCTATAGGAACTGTAGTAGTACCCATTACGTGGTAAGTTTCTAATATGTACTCAGTAGACCAAGGTACGGTGTAAGGATTCAATAAACCCCATTGAGTACTCATTAGACCTATACTGGGTACACAGTACGTTCAAAAGTATCTTTAAAAACTAAATGGAAATGAGTATCTCACCCAAAAACCCTTTAAACACCATTTTTAGGATTATCCTCATCATTTAAGTATTTTCCTTTATTATGTATTTTTTCCTCCATTTTTTGTGTATGTCCTTCAAACTATGATTTTATATTCAACCATATTTATCACCAATGTGTCATTAGAGACCGTAAACATCAAGTATATATTATGGATTCTGTTATTCTATATTTTTCTATTGAATTTACCCTGGTACCATGAATCATTGTAGATTCCTATTTTTCTAGGGTTTGGATTTAAGTTATTATTTCGATTTATCCTTATTTGTGTTGTAGAAAGAGGTAATAATCAATGACCATGATGTTAGGATACTACTCTATACATTGGATTTCTATTTTGGGTTAGGGAAGAAACATAAAACTATCTTTTTACAGTACCTATGTTTATTGAAACCATAATTGGTGTTATGCCATTCAATCTATGATTAGGTATTTGTAAAGGAACAAGATTGGGTGGGGGATCCTCCTCTGATTCTCTCATTTGGATCATTATAAATTTGAAATTTCATTTTCTCTCCATTGTGATACCACACAGAGTAGTTTAATTGAAAAACATATTTGGTTAGGTATTAGCTGACTTCTTCACAGATCTACCAAGGTCTTCCAACACAATTGTAACAAAGGCAGTGTATGAGACCACTATCTGAAGCATTGTGAAACGGAAAATAAAAAAATATCCCCAATTTTTTTGGAAAATCTCTAGGGATCTAATCGGTTTCATACATACAACTTCTATCCATTTTGAAAAAAAAAAATTATAAGTCCTTTCATCAAAATAAATTTAATAAGATTGAAGTTTCATCGAAAATATATTTATGTAAATGAGAATTTTTCACTTTATATGAACCCATAATGGGGAAACTACTCTATATGAGAATCATAATATAAAAGACAAAAAATACTATATTTACAAAAAAAATATATTTGAATAACTATACATGAGTGTACAAGAACGTGTACACTTGTGGAGGACAAATATTCAGGATTCAAGTAAATTTTAGATCGAAGAAATTTTATATTTTAGTAGATTATTTGAGTGATCACATACACTTCCCAAGGGGGTGGGGTGCCTAGGGGGTGTCAGGGGGTGGGGTGGACTGTGCATGGGTGTGGGGTGTCCACCCATAAACTAGGGTCATAGAATCCAATCTATATCAAATTTTACCATGATTTTAAGCCTATTATAGAAGTCCCAGAGGACTGTTGGTGTAAACCATGAATATCATACATATAAATCACAAAAAACCTAATTTTAAACACATATCAAAATATCATATGTGTTACGGATTTTATCTTCTACTCTAAATATCAAACATGAATTCTAAAAAACCACACCTAATTGTAAACACACCTGAAAATTTTGAGCTAGGATTGTGGCTTATTGATTCCATGAGAGGCTAGATGAGAGCTAATTCCAGGTTGTGGGACAAGGTGTATGTTTACAAAATTTTGTGTGTGTCTCAAATATGATCATATTTATGTTGTTTTGGCACATGATCAAATTTTATATGGGACACCAATCATGGGATTATGATCCTTTTTATATCATTAGGTGATATGGTGTTGTACGAATGTTAAATTTTTATGAGATCAATATGGATAGTGGATAAGAACCTGAAAGAGATTTCTTGGCAGAGATCACTTCTTCTTGGAAGGGTAATAGTGAGTGTTGGTGTGGAACATCAAGATAAGTCTTAACGTATGAAAGAAACTATACGTTGGATATATGTAATTCCTATATTTTTATAGAGTGTCGGAGTGGAAAACCCACCCCCTCCTTGGACAGCCCACACCACCTCCCCCACTTGGATTGCCCACCCACCACCCCCAGGACAACCCTCCCAACCTGGACCACCCACACCCCCTCCCTTGCAGCCCCTACCCTCTATAGACCCCCTGGATTCCCCCCCCCCCACCTGGACAGTCCCCACCCCCACCTAGACATCCCACACAACCCTCCTTGGACATAGCATACCCCCTCCCCTGCCTGGAAAAGCCCCCCAACACAGCCCAGAATGGACTGCCCCCACCCCACCCGGACAGCCCACCCCCCCCCCCACCGGGACAACCCCCCCACTGAGACACCCTCCCAACTAGACAGCCATCAGCCCCAACTGGATAAACCACCCCCACCCACAACATGGACAACCCACACCACATCCCCCACCTGGATATCCCACCCACCACCCCACCTAGACAACCCCCCCCCCCACCACCACGACCAGTACAACACAAACACCTTTCCTAAAACCCCCACCCCCACCTAGATAGCCCCCACCCCCCACTAGGACTTCCCCCACCCCAAAATGGACATCCCCAACCACCCCACCCCCACCTGAACTCCCCCCTCCACCTGGGCAGCCCCCCACCTGGATAGCCCCCTCCTCCAAAATAGACAGCCCCTCCCCCCACCCCCCCCCCCACTTGGATAACCCCCCACCTGGACAGCCCCCCCCCCCCCCCCCACCGGGACAGCCCCTCTCCCACCTAGATAACCTACCCCCACCAAGACAGCCCACACCCCCCATCCCCCACCTGGACAGCCCACCCCACCCCTGGACATCCCACACCCCGTCCCCCACCTGGACATCCCACCCCACTCCCAAGACAACCCACCTCCCTAGACATCTCACACCCCTCCCCCACCTGGAAACCCCACCCTGACCCCCTGGATAGCCCAAACCCCTCCTTGGGCAGCCCATACCCCGTTAGGGTAATTTTATTTAAATCCATTTTATTTGTTAAGAAATTCATACCATCATCCATTATACATCTCATTCCAAACAACCCATTAAATTTATCAATACATGACAATTCAATTAATCTAATAAATAAACTAGATTATGTTCCACTCTCATTTCCCAGTTCAAAAAATCAATATATGAGGTAAAATGGATATATTTGCATACCCAATAATTTTTTTTCATGTCCTATAATCAAATCACTACACTTTGGTGATTTCATTTCCTTCCAGTGTTGGTTCCTATTGTAAAAATCTTAGATCCTCATAACATAATCCATGACTGAAGTATCTCCATAGACAAGGTGAATAAAATCCTAGGCCCTATCCTCCTATAGAATATCTGAAAATAATTAGTCAAATAACCTCACCGAAATTTCCTACCACTTCATTCCCCCTTATCCACCTAACCATACCTATACATTTGAAAAATATTCCACTGTTCCCCAAAACATATATTTTTTCAACTTCACCCAATACCCTATAGGGCATCATCTAGTTTATTTATTACTAAAACTATATATCTACCCTCATGAAGTTCTAACGGAGGTTGTCTAGGTGTAATATTTATAAAAAAAATACCATACTAAATAATGATATAATTTTCTAGATATTTTAAATAGGAAGGTCTATGATTGGTTGCATGACCCACATTACCTTATACATATCTATGATTTCCATGTCTCTTATCATTCTACCTCATAGACTTCCCTACCTTTATTAGTGTAAAATACTACATGCATCACATACACAAATGATCCATATATCTGATCCCACCAAGAACCATATACTCGGTCTTGGAAAGTAGAATTCCACCTAGAATCTGGACCGTAGACCACCATATAGTCTATTCATAACACATTAAATTTTAATACCCTATTCCATTCTTAAAAAAAATTATATCATAATTATAAATATATATGTCACATGGTCCCAATTTTCTATGAATTATGTATAAGTACCCCCACATTCCTATCAGGGCTATGTGTTTGAAATAGAAATTCATCAATTCCAATACCAATTTATCAAAATCCCATAAATCCACTATAACCATGTAAATTGAAATAATAATCCAAATTTCTCTAGTAACATGGACTTTATCTAATAAGAATACATGAAACAAAAGAAAAATGATATTTATCCCATGCTTTAAAACTCCTCTATACTACCATGAACCATATCCAAAATAAAAAAATTGATATATCATCTTATCTCAACATACTAAGACAACACTTCATAACATATCAACTCTAATCACACTATAATAACTAGATTAGAGTGACACATGGCCTCATGTGTTCCTCCACATACAGTAGAGGTTATCAACTTATAGTGAGTGAATATGGGATGATAGTATGGATACTATTACCTCTCAAGATAAATACTAACAATAAAAAATGGTGGAATAAAAACTAATTAACATGAATAAAAAATCCTAATATACATGTTACAAGAATATAATAAATATTTAATATAATTCTAGTAATATAAAATTAAAAAAACATATAGACTGATCACATATTTATAGGCAAATATATCTAAAATTAAATTCCAGAACAACACTGAGGAACCACTCAACCTATCAAAAAAACAACAATGTTTAGACCATGAACCATCTTTACCTCCATATCTTCATGGATTTTGATAATCATAATGTATCCTTTACTATTCCATGAACTGTAAATTCTTCACTTATCTCGGAGGTCCTGTATATGCTAAGAGTAGGAAAAAGTAGTCCTCCACCAGTGTTGTCTCTAGATAATATCCAAATTATTAAAAATAAGTGAGAAGTTAAATAAATTGAAACTAAAAGTTATACCTAACCTACACCAATTTTTCTCAAACATATGTGAGTAATCCATTATTAGCCACTGCTAATGTCAATGTCAATGATACATCCACAGGCTATCAAACCAAAGGTTCCCAATACCTTCCAAACAATTTCGGGTAATATAGAATCACACACGAACCAATAAAAAAAATAACCATTCCAAATCAACCATGATGTACAAAAACATATCCAAAATCCTTATCATAAGTTTCATTTACCTCAAAAGCATGTAATAATATCTGACTCAATAGCCCGATGAAACCAGAATCATGATGAAATATGTCATAAACTATGCTATGATCATTACTATAAACATATCCAACATATATGGAATGAATAATTCTCCCATTTGATTTTATTAATCACTTTTAATATCTCACAGATATCTATGAATTATCACTTCTATATATTGATAATCAACTACATCACCCATACGTGGTTCAATCTATAGAGAAAACTTGAAACCAAAAGTGTCTAAAACCACCTCATGGAACCTTGTGTCTTGAACCAACCTAGATAGCCTCTAAATTGTAAACCCAAGTGAACCTATAAAAATGATATGAGGGAACTACTGATCCTCTCATGCTAGAAAGAAGTTCTTGGATCCTCATGGGATCAATAAATATAAAACCTGTATGAGATAAAATAATGTGTAGAATAATAAAATAAGGTGGTAAATATATATAACAAGTAGAGAAAATATCCTATGAGATAATATTATTTGAAATCTCCACCAGACCATAACCACCAAACAAGAACGAGAAGAATGTGAGGATCGACATATTACACTAATCTCTAGGTATCCTTGAGCATCAATCTCATTAATTTGACCAAAATTACTATGTGAATGATGAATGAATAACACTTTATTTAAAAATTGAAAACCAAATTACACACAAAACTAAGGGTAGGGGTATTGATTCAAAAATTAGATCATTCATATGAGAATACGAAAACAAGAATTGAATCCCACAACTTATTTGAAAACAAAATGGAAAGTGGTTATCTTCTAACTAAAATTAAGTGAAAATCCTTATTTTGTTCTTTTAATTGCTTTTCAACATCTCCTAGTGAAGTACGTAGTGATATATGTTGTACTCACATTATTACATATGATTCCCATTATATTTTTATGTAATAAAATCACTACAATCCTAATCACTAGTTGTATCTATATGGAATGATAAAGGCACATGTTCATTAAAATACGTGTCACAAAAACAAAACATCACTTATTAATACAACCCATAATAACGATAGGAAGTTTTGGAATTTATTAGAGCTTATTTTTTCTAGAAATCAAACTATTAATACTCAGATCCTCTTATAATTTGGTATCTTTTCTCATTTTCATGGCCTTAGAACAACTTTGGACTTGAAAAAATGACATTCTGAGGCCTATCATAGCATTTACTAACTAATCTTCCAACGTTTTGAAAATTACTCAACGACCATAACATGTATTATTTTGACTAGTCTCCAAATATGAATATTTAAATATAGGTTCATTAGTCGGTGAAACAAAACATTAAATATGTTAAATAGGCCTTGAAACCCATGAATTTCAATAGATGTTGATCATCAACATAAAATGGAAATTAATTTTACTATTTCACTTTAGAATCATTATAATTTCGCCCACATGGATAATTTGGTCATCACATTAGTAGTGTAAGTCTAGAACACACCACAAAGTAATTTTTTTCACATATCCCATTGATGATATTTTCTTCATCCAAATTTAGAATAGAAATAAATCTAGAACCAGTAGTGTAAAATCAAATACCAAAAAACATAATTATAAATTTCAAATTAAATTTTATTAAAGGTTTATTGTGGAATTACATTGAACACTTAGAGTGCAACCTAAAATGAACCTGAAACCAGGTAATTAAGAAATTTAAGACCCCTATGTTTATTATTCAATATGTAATGAAATAAAAACCACAAAATGATCATTTTTACCATTAATTTAATAAATAATAATGTTTATATCAAAAATACTACTCTACATTAGTATGTTATTTCTACTCAGGTAATAGTTGTGTAGGTTCAATATCACTCTCTTTAATATTATAATCTTATCTTCCATGTCCATATATCCACTTCCCACCATGTTCTATTATATATAAACATATTTATGTATCATTCCAGATAAACGTTTTTACTTCCCTTTCTCTCATATTAATAGGATGTTTAATTAACCCTTTTTAGGTTGTGAGTTTTCGACAAATGAATTTAAAAATATCAACCCTTTTTATTTTTTAGCACAAGATAAAATTACAAGGATGAAATTTATTTTATGTAGGGAGAATCTAATACCCATAAATTATAAAAAAATAAAATTTTATTTGATAGTTTACATGACGCACAACATATACTATAAACAACCCTTGTAATATAATTAATTAAATTTAATCTCATCGATAACATGTGGAACACACAACCATGAGCCTAAATGAACCAAAATATGGTATAAAATTATAAACTATCTATTAAATTTGTGGGTATAAATATTATTAAAAAAATTATAAAAAATATGGTTATGTAGTTATTATAAATAAAATGAGAAACATTTGATGTAAAACTAAATGTATCTAGAAAACTATATTTTTCTAAAAGGTGGTTTTGTCTATCTTTAAACACATAATCTAAAAATATGTTTCACTAAAATTAAAAAAAATTTCAAAAAAGATTTTTTTAAATCATCATGTCCAAATTATCATAGGATATTTTTTTTCAATTTTTCTTTAATGATTTATTTTTTGATGAATATTGAAAAATCATGATTATGATCGAAAACTACCTTTTTGTTTAAATTATTTTCAATGATAAATTATATTTTAAATATGTTTTTATGTAAAATTTGATTAATTATACTATAAAAAATACATATTAGGTCATTATAATCCATTTTAAATTTAATTTTGATATTATGTAATTCTACACTTATGAGAATTTCCTCTTTGGAAACCCGCTTTTTCATTGTGTCTATGAGTATAATTTTCCATTGTCATCATCCACCTCTATGAATTTAATTTGGAATAATAGACTTATTATTTGAAATAATAATGTTTTATATGATCACATAATTTTAACTTAATTCTTGACTATTATGAATAGTAAAATTAGAAAAAATTAATTACTACGATTAAGATAAAAAATGATTATTCGGGGGTTAAACTAAAAAGTTAATAGTGGAAATGAATTAAATAATTTTTCAAACCCCATTTTATGGGTATTTTTAGACCAAATAAACTATAATTGTCTATAATGGCCCATTATATGGATTATTTATAGATAAACACATGTGTGAAATTGATTCCTCTTAAAAAGTCATTGTGTTTCTACTCCCCCACTTAAACAATTTCACCCCATCTCTTCCCCTATTCACATTTAAAATTCCATTTTGTTCACCCAATAAATATATAAATGAAAAAATTAAATCCTTAAAAATATCCAATATCTCTTATTTTGATTACAAATCCAAACAATTAAGGATTTTGGTGCAATCCTAATGATGTAGTCTGGAGAATAGGTAATGTTATGAAACATATGGTTTAATTTTTTTTATTCAAAGTCTATTAAATATTATTAAAATATAATTATATAAAGACCATATTATCTTAAACATACTGATATTTTATTATGTTAAGAGAATGACCTATATCCATATCCTCTTCCATCAAATGTGAAATAAAACTGTCGATCATGTGTACCCCTCACTACTACCAATCGAACTGATTTAATTTGTTTTCCTTCACCAACATTCAAGGATTGATATAATGATGGTTTTAAATCTTGTTTACTATATTTATGTTATTTTTATACTTATTTAATCATAATATCATATATATCATATTAATATCCATTCCTTTAAAAATATGATAATATCGCTCATTTGTAGGGTGGACAACCACCTCTCAAATAGATTGGAATTTTTCACATATTCTTTATGTGGAATATAATAAAATAAATTTGATGTATATATTGGATATATATATATATATATGATATAATATTGATTATAAAAAATTATTTTATCACCTCCTTCCTTACTATTTCACCCGTTATGGAAATAATAACATCGCTCATGCGTATATATGCCCAACCGTTCCCACGATGAGATGTGGTTCAATATCCATGTTTAAATTTAAATGGAAAATATAAAATATTATATAATTAAAAAATTATTTATATAATTTATATAACTATGTATATGTGATGATGTATTGATTCAATATTCATTTCCAACCATACACTAATGTTTTAAAGAGATTTTTTATTCAAACTTCCAAGTATAAAAAAATATTATTCCATGTTTCGTTTACTAATTTAGTTTTTATCATTGTTAAAAAGGTAAATTTCACTCATTTTTATCATTTAATTATATATGTAGGTGATTTGGATAGCCCACAATATAATTCAAGCAAAACGATCCAAACTACTCAAGATCCTAAGTGCACATGTAGAAGTAAATATTTACTTTTGATAATCCCGACATCAAATAGGGATAAAAACTGTTAGAAGAGTGAAAATATGTATGGGATTAATTTATATCGAATAACATGGATCCAAATTCATTTATTTCGATTCCCAAAATATGACCACAATGAGATGTGATTTTGGGAAGGAATGATTAGACCTACCTCTTATATTTGGGCCATAACTCTTGCCCAAGACCTCTACTTGGACTGATTCTACCTCCATTAGACATATAACTCTAGGAAAAACCTCTACATGTATTTCAATAAATTATGAAATATTTATTTTCAGTATACCTTCTAGATAACGATGGATGAAAAATTCTTCTCTGAATAGTAACCTATCCCCTTACTCACTAGACAGAATTTGTCGAAATGTTTTTCTATTTACCCATTAAAACACCAATAAAACTCATTTTATGTTTTTTAATATTAGGGAGTATATGAGGACTTGGGAAGTGATTCGTAATTATATATGGTTTCCTAGAATTCAATGGAGTTTTAAACTTGTTGGGATAACTCAGGGAGTAACATGATTTGAATCTCGAGCTTCTTGTTTGTAATAATTGAAAGATATTTTTAATTTTTAGGTTTTTCTATTTCTTTGTAAATATATTATTATTATTTAATTTATTAATGTAGTGTTAATTCATAATCAACTCATATGATCATATTTGGGGGTACCAATTCATGTGATGCTTCACACACCGTTCACAACTGTTTCTTTTATCATTAAGATATGGTGTTTCAGTGGTTCATATTTTTAGATTCAATTCACATACTCAGGGAAAAAACCCTGGAAATTAATATCATGGTAACATAGTGAAATGATATTGAAACCTAGACTACACATAGATCTATCCATGTCTTTCTTTTTGGAGATTCAGTTATAAAGTCGAACACAGATCACCCAATCATCGACGACAACTGACAAATCATTTTATGTTTTTGACTGAACCCAAGGAGGTGTCCAAGTAGAAAATCAGTAAAATTATAGTTATAAGGGTTAAAAACAAGTGATTTTAAGATCTATAAACTTTATATTAAATCGATTATGGATGAGAATTATTTGATTTCCCATGGATGATGACACTTAATCAATTTTTTAATTTCCCTTTTTTATCACATTAATTTTCAGTTTCTTCCATGAAATAAACAAACCACATGTTTTGTAAAAAATCAATCCCATTTAGTTTCATAATAAGAAAATTATTTATAAATTAAATACTTAATGTTATAACATGATATGACCTAGGGATCCTAATATACAATTTATATTTTAGTAAATCTGACCATCTAATTTGATGCGCACGAAAACACAATCTAATTTTGGTTATATTTCTAGTGATACAATATTAATTTTCCTTTTTATTTTTTTCTTCTATTTGTTATTTCATACTCTTTTAAATATGATCACCCTTACCATTTTCCTTTTTTTGTTTATTTTTTGTTTTTTCTGTTTCTTCCCTCACTCTCTCATTCTTTATCTCTATCTAATTCTGTAATATAGTATTATCTATTATTTTATCCATTCATTATTCATAATATTTTTTATTTTATTAATAATACTTTAATATATATAAAATAGAAACCATACATTATTGTTGCCTAAATAGATCTGGAAAAGGAATATTAATTGAATTTGGCACAGAAATTTAAAAGAGACATCACTCAAAAATTAAAACATATAGAGTAAGAAAATTGGGTAATACCAACTAACACATTTATGAACCTAATCTTGTATTAAAAAATATAATAGTGAACAAAATAAAACCCCCAAAAAACATTATTTCAAATAACATGAACCTAAAATAACTGACAACCCCATATATAGAGTATCAACTGGCATATATCCAATACTCTAAGGAAGCAGCCATCATTATGATGAGATCAAGGCCCATCCATCTCCTACCCAAATTGCATGGTCTTTTGGTGAGGAACCTCTCAAAAATATCAATTGTATCTGTATAGTGTGCTCCACCGTGAAACCCTAAAATGTGACTAAGGTCAAAATTATGTTTAGGGCCTTTCCTTGATCCCTTAATGGTGTAGACACAGATTGTATAGGTGATATTACTACCAAAATTGGGGGTCAGAATGACCATAAATGACTCTTTATACGGAATTTATCCCATACCTCCTGAACTATATCAACTTGAAAATAAATAGGTGGCATTATTAAATTACAGTGATATACCCTTCATGAATATTAGGATACATTCAAAATTCTATTCTCATGTTTACCCTACCAAAATATTATTGAAACTTTTTTATTTTAAAAATTATATGAGGTAATTTTTCCAATGGATCAGTGACTGATCAATCTTGAAGCTGGTGGTTCCCTATTTGATAAAATCCACGACATCTCTCATGACTTAATAACCAACATGGCTCAAAATGAATTTTTTTGGTAAAATAGAAACTGCACCAACCATTGGAGTTCATGAGGTAATCCATTTTTCCCTATAAAAAGATTTAGATAATAAACTTGATGATAATCATACCCTTATATGATAATTATCTCAAACTCAAGATAATTACGACTCTCCACCCATTCCATTGAATTGTTGTTTTTTTATAACACTAATTATTTTACTAATGCTCACAACTTTATATTTGATCAGAGTTGTGCAGCAGTATTTCTTTTGTTTCTGTTCCAAGAAGCACCACCCTTTAATAATGAACCATTTAGGACAAATCCAAACCCTTCGACGTAATCAAAACCACAATACCATCAAGGGTTAAACTGAAGGTACCCTAAATAGAATTGGAACTAACATGTCAAAGGTATGAATCCTTATTACCCTCCATCATCATGAAACATTCATCCTCCTCTAAAATCTAAACTATGTCGCAAGGACATGGTGAATGAAATGGCATCTTAGATCCTCCAGTTCTAGCACAACAATATTTCATCTATTCAATACCTACAAAATCATGTGTGAAAATATTAAAACACCATTGTTGAGATATATGAGAAATATTTTGGTAAAATTCCATCTCAATATATTGATAATAAAAAGGTAAAAGGAAATGTATGTGAAATAAAACTTTTTAGTGTTGAATAAGTTTCTTCTTCCCCTGATTTTACCCAATAGGTATGTCCCCCACTTCAAAAACTCTATTTATGTACCCAGAAACGATTCTAATGGTGAAAAAAGGATATACAAGTTATTATTGATGATTCCCCTAAACAATCCATTTCACTTTCTTTCACCCAAAAATCTCTAAATCTAACAAAAAATTACTTTTCAGATATATAAATAAAATTGCATACATATAAAAATGTACAAATAAACATTACTTTGCTGGATCTAGTTAAAAATGGTCATTTCTACTAAAATAATTATCAAATAATTTTTTACCTAGATATGGTGACATAATGGGAATTATATACTCTAACTTTTAATGAATGACTCTTCTTTGATACAACCATCAATTCCAACCAAATACAAAAATATTAGCACCTTCACAATACCTTACACCATTGGGGAGACATTTATTATAATTTAAGTGCTTGATTTATGTGTTTAAATTAGATAAATTCCTCACATCATTTATAATTATATATAGGTTGGAGAGATTAAACCAATGGGAAGAGTCATGTAACATACCAACTATAGCACAAGACACCCATCAAGAGTAATCAAGGATTTCCTCGTAAGAGTAAAGAATCTCATCTTCCAGGAATACTTCAACCATATTGATATTGATGATACCCAAAATGAGGTATATTCTACTCTCATACTTGGATGTTCATTCAATAAAACATCATAGACTATAATCAACATTTATAATGGTTTGTCTTCCATAGAGTTATACGGATAAAAATCATGTTTCAATATCCTTGATGTTAGGAAACACCCCATTGAATAAAAATATACTTTTACTATATATTTCATTGATGTTCTCTCTAACCACACATACACACAAAATTATATCCATGAACCGTACAATAATTCGTCTTCCTCTTCTTCACTCAGGGTTTGTTTTGAAATTTTATTCATGTTTTGAGTGTTGTTTGGGTTTGTAAAAATGTAATTTTTTTGATTTAGGGTATGAGTGTTTTCATTATGATGTTCGTATGACGGTTGATGATTATAAAAAACTAATTTCCATGCATTCTATTTTATTAGAGAATAAAAATGAGTAGATATAAATTTCCATGGTCGTCACTACCCATAAATCCCCACTCTTAATCAATAATAAAATGGTGTTGGAATTGAAACCACTTCTATAAAATTTAAAATATGCTTATCTTGAGGATATTGACAAATTTAGGATAATTATTTTCAATAATCTCTCTCCATAGTAAGAATGAAAACTGTTAATCCTTTTAAGAGAGTGAAAAAAGAAAATAGGATTGAAATTATATGATATTACATGGATTATCCCATCTCTTGTTATGAACCATATTGTTTTAGATGACAAGTGTAAACCCATAATACAATATCAAGTACAGTTAAACCCACACTCCATGAAGTGTTAAAATTATAATTCATTCAATTAATTACTGATGGGATCATCTATCCTATATCTGATAGTAAATGGGTTAGCCTAGGGAAAATTGAGCAAAAAACTAGAATAATTGTTATGTCAAATGAATGGAATTAATTAGATTCAACACATGTGAAAAATAATTAGTTATTCTATATTTACTACTATCAACTGAATCTATCCAAACCAAAGGATAACTTTCCTATACCATTCATTGAACAAATGCTTCAAATACAAGCTCGAAAATATAATTATTATTTTCTTTTATAGATTTTGGGGTTATTTTAAAATCTCTATATCCCATGGGGATCAAAAAAATAAAACATTTACCTTTCAATTTGGAACATTTTCATTCAGGGGGATTATTTTTTGGGGGTTTTAATGAATTTTTTTCTTTTTATTGATGTATATTGAGTATATTTTCTGAGTACCTTGATAATTTTTTATATTTTTTAATGATGATTCCCTGGTTTATAGATCTTACATTGATGATTGTTTGTCACACCACATTTCTATCCTCTATTGTTTCATTGAAAAATATCTCGTATTACATTATGAGAAATTCCATTCATGGATGAACAAAGGATAGTCTGTGGTGATGGTACATCAAAATAAGGAGTTCAAGTGGGTAAATCAATAATATAATTATTTTTATCCCGTTGAAATAAAAAATGTGTCCATCAAGTGTGATATTTCTAATGAAACACTAGCTTTTACCAATGATTCATTGAACACATTAGTAAGATCACATATCCCTTATCCTATTTAATAAAAAAATATTTAGAGTTTGTGTTTGATACAAATTGTGAGAATGAATTCAATTTAGTAAAAATAAGTCCCATGTCACCTCCCATCATCCATCCTCTAAGATGGTATATCCCCTTTGAAATTATTTGTGATGCATCTAACCTTTCCTTTTGGTGCCCTTTTATAATAAAGGGTTCAAAATTTTCCCAAAGTCATTGTGTAAGTCACACATACCTTTGACCCTTCCCATTAAAATTACATGACCACTACAAAGAAAATATTTTTATTATAGTTTCCTTGGAAAAATTTTATTCATATCTTCTCGGTTCAGAAATAATACTAATTTTTGATCATATTACCCTTAATTTTCTTTTTAAGAATCATGAAGCTAAATCCCACCTACTTTAGTGGATTCTCCCCCTCTATGAGTTTAAAAATGATATTTCTGATAATAGAGGAGTTTAAAATGTTTTATATGTCCAAATTCGTAGGATTTCATCACCATTGGGCCATCATGTTTATTTACCCCTATACATTGGATAATTATTCCCACATGAGAATCTTTTTGATGTTGTGGAACTTACCCCCAGTATAAAAATAATAAGAATTCTCAATCAGAATCTAGGGTCCCTTCTGATTTTGAAACATCACAGTCTAAAATAAATAGGAATCATTCACAATTTTACATTTTGGATGACCCATAATTTTGGAGAATTTTAGTGACCATGTATTTAATCAGGGTGTCCCAGACAATGAGTTCACATATTTTTTGATCTTCTATCACAATTTTTCATGTGTATGATACATTGGAACTTGACGTATATCTAGAAATGTCCTTGGCTCATGAATTTATTTTCCAGCATTGAATAAAAATTCTAATCAATTTTGTACGTCATGAAAATGATTTCAATTCATACAGAATATCTTTGATAATAATGAAATTTCTAAACAATACATGTTATTTTGTGAAATCTTCAATTCATAGGGTATTGAATTCTTAGTCCCCTTTCCAAATTAATTTGGATTCCTGTACATATTACTAGTTATTGAATACATATCTAAATTCATGGAAATAAAACTATTCTAGGACAGATGACTGTTGAGTGGTCATTGATTTTGTATGGTCCTAGATTTTCAGTAGGTTTGGTTTTCCAATAGACATCATTGGTGGTTAGGGATCACATTTTTTCAATCGACACATGAATAACATTCTCAATATGTATGGGGTTGTTCAGGATGTCTCCACTTCATATCACCCCCAAACTAATGGAAAATCCAAAATCTAAAATCTTTATGTTAATAGAATATTAGAGAAATGATTAAACCCATTAGGGAAGATTGGAGATTATGCTTAGAAGATGCAATTTGGGTGTAACATACAGAGTTTAAAAACCTGACAAAAATGTCACCATTTGGAATTGTGTTTGTAAAGGCTTGTCACATAATAATGGAGGTAGATCACTATGAATATTATTCTGTTAAACAATATAAAATTAATATTTCATATGTAGGTGAGCATAAGAAGTTTCATATTTGTGATTCAAAAGAAATTTGGAATAACTCATATAATAATACTGGAATATTTAAAGAGAATAGAAATGTTATCCATGATGTGATTATTCATTAGTAGAAGTTTCATATCAGTGACAAGTACCACATGTTCATTTCTAGGAGAAATATCCACCCATATAGGATTCATTATTGATGGCTCGGTCGTTACACATTTACTAATGTTTACCATTTTTTGAAATACATGGTTTTCATGATCATAATAGTATAAGTATAATTATAAATCGGTAGAGAAATAAACTCTTTTATGTGGATTTTCTTAAGCATCCGGTTCATGAAATATTCCATCAAGAAGAACCATTCTAGTGAAACCCACTAGGATTAATCCTTCCATCCCATGTTCTGTTTTATTATAGTGAGAACACAGCACAATCTAGGTGTGTGTGTGTGGGGGGGGGGTTGTGATATTCATGGGTTCATTAGGATTTTCATCATATTTATTATTTCTTATCATTTTTTCCTTTCTAGATAGTATCGTTTCTTTTACCCTTCTTGTTGAATTCATTAGGAGTTCGTCATTTTTTTTATTTATTCTATTTTTTCTTTCTATAATGTCTTCTTACCTGCACGCCTATTATGAACACAAATCAGGGAAATTTCTAAAAATTCATGTTAAAATTCATGATTTCAATTTTTTTAACATTTCATGAAAATTTTCTCAGTTATGGAATGTGATTTTTTTCAAGATTTCCAAATTTGGGAGTGATATTTAGTATACTAGTTATTCTCTGATGATATAAATATTTATATCTCAATGAGAACATTGATAATATAGATACCCTTTGTGTGAATAGATTATTGGAGAGTGCGCCACTTAATTTCTACACACATATTTACACCAAACCATGAAGTGTGAATATTTTTTATTTAATAGAAGGTAAATAAAATATTGGTTAACTTTTATCATCATTCTACAATTATTTTCCAATTTATTCATTACGTATATGAATATTTTCTCATTACAGCATAAGAATGACCTATGCATGTGTACATATAACCTCTCTATTTTATATCCTCAAAAAAAAATCCAAAAATAAAAATAATAAATAATAAATAATGAGTTGGTGATGAAATGTAAAACATATGGGTATATACATGTATGGAACTTGATGATTGACTTTTGGGAATTCTTATGTGATTGGGGCTTAAAATTTTATTACAAAGGATGTAGGGAAGGTTCAATGGAAATAACCATGGAAGCATAAATTTTTTAAAATAAACTATTTTTACTCGATAGAAATATGAAAGAATATCCTAAAATGGTATTCACACACACACATGGAGAGTTTTTGGAATGATTTACTTTTAAATTCTTTTATAGGATTGGTATCATTTATCTCCTTGAATTTCATCCTATGAAACGTTATGAGACAACTTTTTTTATGATAATTATAAATAACTCAATAGTGTAATTTTTTATTTGATCACATTTCAAAAAGGAATTAAAATTTCATTTAATATTAAATCATCAAGATCTTTTGAAAATATCCATTAATCAATTTCTAAAATGTGCCTTTTCCAAAAATTGAAAATATTTAGGTGGGAGTTTGTGATCATGTAGCGATTCACTATTCATTTCCACTCTTAAAACATTGTTTTAAAAAAAAATTATCAAAAATAAAAAATATATAAAAAAATTGAACATAATTTATGATTAAATAATTTTATTTTCATCTCTGTTAACAATATAACTTCACTTTTTTCGATGATTTCACTGTAGTTTGATTTGATTCAGAACTACTATGATGGAATTCCCACAAAACAGGTAAAACTCCGCAAGATCCCAAGAAAAAATATCGAAAAAAATATTTAATATTGGTAATATGTGCATCAAATTAGGCAGAATGTTGGTGGTAGAATTTAAATGTGTTTGGTCAAAATTTATCTAGAAGAATATCGATCCCAATTCATCTATTTGGAGTCCCATAAAAAGGCTCAAAATGATAAGAAATTATTGGTGGGTCATATTGGAAATAAATCCAATATTTTGGCCATAAATTGGGCCTCAAACCTCATATTTGGATTATTATACCTCCATTGGACATCTAAATTAAAGTATCACCTCTCCAAAAAAATTCACTAAATTTCACATGTTTTGGTCTCTCAACCAGTTAGATGAAGAAGGAGGAAAAACTATTTCATGAATAACCACCTAGTCTCTTAGGCAAATTACTTCTTTTGTAGAAATTTTTTTGTACATTCCCATTGAAATACCATTAACCTTCAATATCTATAGTTTCTAAACCATATGTGAATATTGGAAGCTTTGGGAAGTGCTTATTTAAAATCTACAGTTTCCTCCCTTTCCATGGACATTTAATCTCCTTGTAATCACACAGAGAGGAACATGATGTAAATCCCAAGGTTCTAATTTGAAATAATTGAAATATGATTTAAAATATATGATTTTGTGTTTTTTTATTAAACATATCTTTTTATTTAATTTACATATGTTCTAGTAAGTATTAGTCAACTCATGTATCCATGTTTGGTGGTACCCATTCATGTGATGTTTTTCACATTGTTCCACACTTTTTTTCATCCTTTCAATTATACTAATTTTTTACTTAATATTAGTATATTGAATTCACATAAACACTTCCATTTACATGTAAATTCAATTAATGGTAACATATATAAATAATATAAAAACCAAGAAAACATTTTGAGTTCTTCATGTGTTTCCTTAGTGAGTTTGGGTTGTGAATTAAAACAAAAATTACCCAATCATCGACTGTAAATGGTGAATCATTATTTGTTTCTGACTAAACCCTAAGAGGTATCCAAGTATAAAACCAGTAACATAATAGTTTTAGGTTTTATAATCACAGGATTTAAATTTCTATGTCCTTCCTCTTGAATCGATGAAGGATGAGAATCATGATATTTCCCTGGGTTTATCACGCATAATCAATTTTTTTAATTTCTACTTTGTTTTATTGATTTCCTTTTTCTGTTGTCTTCTCAAATAAAAAACCCAATGTTTTCTAAAATCCAATTACCCTTTTATTTTCCTAATAAAAACCTTCATTCGAAAATAATGATCTAAGGCTCCATAGAGAGATGACCTAGGGTTCTAGTTATACTGTAAAAATTATGTTAAAAGAAATATCTAAATTGATGCACTAGACAAAGAGATCAATGTTGTGGAAGTATATAATATTCTCAAGAACATGAACATTCACTTTAAAAAATACAAGATAAAATAAGGAATTTATCACTCAAATATATTCTAATAATGAAATATTTTTAAAAAATGGGTGAAAGTATTTTAGGAAATGATCATATATGATATTATAAATATGAATATGTTTTTTACAAATTAGTAACAAAATCAAATCCATTACATTGGAGGTTAATGAACACGAACAAAAATGAATCATGGGGTATGCGACTTC
The DNA here is from genome assembly GCA_963277665.1 of Viscum album. Classification (NCBI taxonomy): domain Eukaryota; kingdom Viridiplantae; phylum Streptophyta; class Magnoliopsida; order Santalales; family Viscaceae; genus Viscum; species Viscum album. Next base: position 668,418,898 of record OY728167.1, on the reverse strand, counting down.
ATCACGATTTCCCTTCAGTGAGGCATATTGTAATGTAAAACTCAAAATTTATTTTATACAATTTATATAATAAACCATTGTAATTGATATAATGATTACATAATAATTTATGGATTTAAATGTTTTAATTTGAATTATTTTTTCCTAGGGTATTTTATTTGAAAATTACCAGGTTCTAAAAAATTTCATAACTCAATTTCCTTTCCTTGGGTTATATTACATATTCATTTTATTAGATGTTATAATATTACATGTTTAATGATTTTTTATTATATTATTTTTTTCCACTTTTCCAATGTGAATTTACATTTTGATACACATAAACTATTCATTGATTAATTCTCATTTTAATTTTGTCATCTTTTATATGGTTTATTTCTCAATCCCATTTTAATTGGGATTAATTATGGTTGAATTTACATTAAAGGTTATTATTTGATAATTTGAAAATAATCCAATTTAATTTTATTCTCCTTTAGTTATTCATTAATTTTTCATCAAATATTATCATTTCTTCAACTCATTTATTATAAATGTTTTTGAAATTTTGATAAGAAAATATGCTTTCATTTATCTCTTCAATAAAAAGCCTTTTTTATTCCAAAATAATGTTTTATAAAAATGATTTAGTTTTTTTTACCATTATCCAATGATTTATTAAAGACATGGTTACCCATGGTTTACTGTTTACAAAATGTTTTAAAAGGAATTTTCATTTCATTTTTAAAATATATCCCATTTTTATTTTATCAAAATTCTGAAACAAATATCATGTTTAATATATATGGAATCATAATAATTTTCTATAGTCAAGAAAAATCAATGTTAAAATTATTAATTTAAAGGTTTCATAGGTTATTTTCAAAGAAAATTATTTTGAAAAAATGTTTTTTATATTTTAGTTTTAAAAATATTTTCAAAGTAATAGGTTGTTTTACTCAAGGATGTTTTTAATGAAATTTTTATTGTATTTATATTCATAAATGATAAAAATCCTATATTTAACTTATAATATTCTGGATATATATTTTATTTATACTATCATTATTAATTCTATTAATGTTTTATGATCATTATGACCATCAAAATTATTTAAATTAACTTTCGTGACTCATTTTTGTAGTCAATTAAATTCCTGTTAAATATCCACTTTCCACTAATCATCATAGATTCAAATTTCCCTATATATAAATATTATTTTTCATGGGTCTATTTATTTATTAAAAAATATATCATTTCAACATATGGTGTTCTATATTAAAAGTTATTTATATATATGGGGAAATATTGATAAATCTGTATTCATTATGCAATACCTATAGTTAATGATAATACACAATGTTCAGTAATTAAATCCATTAATTAATATATGAGTAATTATTTAGATATAAATTAATTTTTTGGTCCTTGATTTATATATCCCCTTGATGTATCATTAGTCAGTTGAGGTGATTCATTAAGGTAGTGTTAAGTAGGTTTCTAAATGTAGTTTTAAACCATATAGTGATGTGTCTTAATGGTAGATCTATCATGATGCCTGAGATCATGATGTCTAATAATTAAGAATTTAATTCATAAATAATTTGGTTATTATTATCCATGATATTTCCATAATTATATTATATATGGAAGAAATTCATCCTTCTTTTATTGATTAAATTGCATTTTATTTCAGTTATTAATATTTTAGTATTGATTAATCCACAACTATTAATTATAGTCAAGGTATTTAAATGAAGTCTGTGGTTAGTTATTTAACATTCCAAGTTGATATTCCTTATGTAATCATAATATTCAAGCTATTGATTAAATTTAATGTGGGTTAAGATATTTACACTATCACGAACCATCCCCCAGGGCCCGTGCTGTGACAACCCCATGCCCGCCTTACATAGGCCAGGGGAAGGCGACTAGCACCATGTAGGCATGTACCAAAAAGGGAAGGAATTTCACTAAAAACATATACAAAGACACAAAGCTCAAACTGTGGAACGTAAACATAGTGTAAACTGAAACTGTCACTGAGACAACTACATATAGTACAGTACAAATTGAATGTTCCAAGGGGCAGAATAAAAGCCCAAAACCACCAAGGAATGTACAACTTCCATGGTCCGTCCGCTCGAGACCCCACCTGAATGGTAGGTGAAGGGTAGTTTCCTATAGCTATAGAACTATGACCATCTGTCCCGTCTCACTGACCCACACCAGGTCTTGGATCACCAAGGTCTTTGTCGAATCATTTATTTGTCCATTATCCCTAAGGACCACCTGGTCCCGGTCCACCAAGGTATCTACTGAATCATCGATCACCTGCATGGGACACGACACATGCAGATGAAGCCCGTATAGGGGTGACTAACAAAATACATTGTAGGGAACCCAAAACACAAGGAAAAGACCAAAAAATAAGATATTCACAAGGAAATGTCAGTACACCAGTGAGGAGAGTACACCAGGTACACTAACTACACCAATGAGGAGAGTACACCAAGTACACTAAGTACAACACTGAGGAGAGTTCTTCAAGTACACTAAGTACTCCACTGGGGAGAATACTCCAAGTACACTAAGTACACCATTGAAGAGAGTATTCCATGTACACTAAGTACACCATTGAAAGGAGTACTCCATGTACACCACAAAGGATAATACCCAAATTAAAATAAGTACATCACTAATGAGAGTATGCCAAGTACACTAAGTGCACCATTGAAGAGAGTACTCCAATTACACTAAGTACACCACCGAGGAGAGTACCACATCTACACGAATTAAACCACTGAGGAGAGTACTCCAAGTACACTAAGAATTATCTCACACTTGTATAATCTAGATTATTGAAATAAAGACCATCAGTCACAACATTGAACACCTTGGGATGATGGGGTACTCCTCCCTGATTAGTACCATGGGTATGCCAGGTCACACATAGACGATCCCCATTGTGGGAATGTCGGGTCACATAGAGTTACTTCCCAATAACCTTGGACAGTTGGTGTACTCATCCCTAATGAGTACCATGGGTATGCATGGTTAAACAGAGCCGCTCCCTATCGTGGCCATGCCTGGTCACCCATAGTCTCTTCAAATTTTGGCCATCGCACTGAGGTACTTATTTTCGATGAGTACATTGGGTGTTTCGGGTTACACAGAGTTTCTCCCACATTGGGTATTCCGGGTCACACAGTGTCTCTCCACACATTGGCCATCATAGCAGATCCATATTGGGTCGCTTGTCAGCAATTTTTGGGTCTCAGCTAGTCGTTGGATCTCTGCACGTAGTGCGCCTAATTCTGGGTGAAACCACTCCACAAGCCATTCGTTATATTCAAACATCCATTAAACCCTCCTTAGATTCTACAAAAAGTTCTTCCTCAACGTGCGGGTTCCCACACCATAAACGACTCATCAACTAGACACATGGTTTGAGAGATATTGGTGTTCAGTAAATAGGGGCCAGTTTGTTCCCAGCCTAGGCCACTCGACGAACTGATGATAATTTTTCAGGTCATCCCATAGAAGTGGGCCAACATCATTTCCTTCCTGGGCCACATAATAGCCCGATTTTCACACCCTAGACTATTCTGTTTGTTGGGTTGGACATCTCCTGCTGGAACGCCCATTGGGGCATCCGGTTCCAGCGCATCGACGCAGCATGAGACGGCTGTGAAATCTCCATTGATTCACCATCGTGGCATGCTTCCACCTACCCAAAGCCACTACCATGGGCCACCTCCAGCCTCCATGGGGTTTCGACTTCCAGGATAATGCCTCAAAACATTCCTTCTACAATATTAAAGTTTTTTCCATGATAAATGCACAAGGCGGAGGGTATCGAGCCATGTCCATGTCGGCCCATGCCCTTCACATTATTGTATATACATTGGGATGTTTAAGGTTGAAGTTATATCATTCAAATAAATTAAATCCCAATAAAAATCCATTTGAAAAGGAACCCTCCCCCAAGAAAATGTGATCCATGGATCAACCTTTTCATGGGTTGATACATGTTATTTTTTAGTAATGAACAATGGGGAATGTAATTGAAATCAAAGAAACCCCTTCCTAGATGAGTATCATTGTTAGAGAGGTCCATTTGTGGGGATTCCTTTGGCGTTCACCACTCTCTGATCCGGTTCTTCGGTGTGTGTCGATGTCACTAATGATTCTCTGACATTCTTCATTCATTGTTGGAGAGGATTCTCATTGTAGATTCTTCATTGGAGTTCCACATTTTGATCCCAATTTCTCCAATGAATTAACCCATTATAATAAAAACATGTCGTAACATTTCTGTTAGGATGCGTCACCGCATCATTACAATGTTGCATTTAAGAAACAACATACTTGTAACACTTCATTTAATGTGTCATTACGCTATTTCATTTACGGAATGAACAAGTCATATCATCGCTTCATTGAAAAAAATAATTTTTTAGAATAAAGAAAAAATATTTAGTTTATTTTTTTAAAACATCTAAAAAACTAATTTTTTCCCTCAAACCGTGCCAGTTGAGGTCAGATTCCTTCTAATGTAAGGTCACCATAACAGATGCAACAGTGCCCGAAAATTTTCATTCCAGATACCTGTTTATATGATTCTAGAAACTATGCATGCACGCCATTTTAATTCACTTAAAAATGTTCAAAAAACATCTTTCACCTTTGACCTATGACTTTCTAGGTTAATCTACTCCTAAGGGAAACACACACTCACAAGCTAAACGTTACTCTAATATTTCTAATCAAAGTTACCTTTTAGGAGTTATAAGGGTTTGAAAATAAAATAATTGTTATTTATTTTATTTTTGGGAAAAAAGTAACTTCCACTGTGGGCCGGAGCCGGCCAATGATAGGGTCTTCCTAAGGAAAGAATACCCTCAAGAGATCAAAGGTAGTGTCATATTTTAAATCTGAGTCACCATTTGTGATTTTAATCATTATAAGAATAAAATAATTGTATTTAATTATTTTATTTATGGTTTTTCCATTTTTTGGTTTTCTCACCGGAGTCCAGCACCGATTAAACATAAGTCGCGCCTATATTTAAACCCCCACCCTAAATGAAATAGTGACCACCAATTTTTGATCTGGGAAACTATTGACGAGTTATTCCACTTTTTCAGGAAAACATTTCATGTGCACTATTTAAAGCATTACATTTTTAATGGATCATTCAGGGCTCTCCGGGCCTTAGATTTGCACCTCGTCTCAGCACCTGATGTTGAATTAATCCGATTTATTTTTTATAAAATTCGTAGAATTTCCGATAATTACATGACTCTCCCATTTAGGTTTTTATATCCTCGTAATCCAAAAAAGGGATAATCAAACAAAAGGGGTTATTAGACACGAATCTGAGACTCCCACTCCCATGTTCTATCCAAGAGATTCTTGTACTACCCACAAACCTGTATGAGAGAAATATACTATCCATAAAGGACCCTCCCCTATCTATCCTCGATTTCTACTATAAATTCCAAAAATTCACCCCATTGTCAAATCTCTAGAATATAGAGGCTTTCTAATCCCTCTACAAAAATCTACTCATGGGTAGTTAGGAAGTGGGATGCCTCAGTGAGTTGGTCACTGATAACCCATATGGTATTTTCTATCATGTTTAAACATCATCATCATTGTTATATTTTTATTAAAGAGAAAAATACAAGAGACTGTATGATCTGAGAGCATGAATCACCAAGCCCAGTGTGGTCAAAAGTATTGGAGACCTAGGGAATATATGTGAATTAAGATCACCTCCTCAAGCTTAAATGAGGTGGCAATGGAGAGGTATGTGACATCAGAGCCAAGGATGGAAAGGGAAGATGGATAATCCGTGACTTTATTCCCCTCTCTCCATGTCTGTGTAACTTGAATGTTGCTCTTCAGGAGTTCCTTACAACTCCCAATGGTGTATGTGACTGACCAGAGGGTGGATCCTCTATCCAGTAGGGAGTCATGGATGATCTTCAACTTAGTTTCCACATCGGATATGTCAATAATATTTATTACACAGGTTGAGCCCAGTGAGAAGTGCCTTGGCCTCCACCTAAAGTGTGCTTCTATTACCAAAGTGAGACATGAATGCAAGGATCACACCCCCTCCAAAATTATGAACCACTCCTCCACCTCTCATGATACCTGAGTTACATGAGCCATGAGTGTTATTCTTTAAACCTTCTGCTGGGGGGTTCCATATTACCCACTGCCCCTTGCATACCCAACATGGGAGTAGACAGATCAGGGCAAGCCGGTAATATCCAAAGGGAGGGAGCTTCCCACCATCCCTTGAGAAGGGTTACCATATCCATGAGAACTAATTTGGTTCATACTATGATGGACCTCCCTGATTATTTGTGCCGCGCGTATCTATCTTTATTCCATACCATCCAGAAACACTAATATCTAGCACTAAACAACACTAAACATGCCATCATCTCTGGCCCTTTATCTTGTGTTCCCTGGAACCATATCTCAAGGAATGCTGACCCTCGAAGCTCATTAGTGGATACCACTATAGAGACACTAAAAAAATGCCAGATGGACATATCCCATTCTGCTTCAAAGAATATATGATTGGTGGTCTCCTCGCATTTGTTGCTATAACACTAGAACCAAGAGACGAGACTAATTCTCGTTTTCCTAATGCACTCGTTGGAAGGGATCACTTCCTTCCTACCTCTCTATACAAGAATGTTATATTTGGATGGTATTTTTTTCACCACGTTAGCTCAAACTAGTTATCCTACGGATCCTGAGGGAAGGAAATACTACTAATGTCCTTTGTGTTTAACTTTCCAGAATTAGACAGGGTAGACACACACTTTCCCCAAATCCAATCTGGTATCTCGAGGGGTTGTGTCAAACCTGTAGGAACCTGGTACCCAACCATCAGTTGCTGACAGGCGAAGCATCTCAAAAGAAAATATTCCACTACCATGTTCATCCCTAGACACCATTATGGACATCAGAGGTCAGGGTACATCTTCAACTCACCTGGATGCACCACCAATGGGGATGAATGGAAATCCCTCAAAACCTCCTTCAGTAATGTCATTTTTAATATGGTGCATCCTCTAAAAATGATTAAGTTCTCCCCAAAATTAGAATACCCATAACGAGAATTCCATGTGGACATCTGGGCATGTGTGGTCTCGCAGTAGGCATATCCGAGTTGCACCTCTGTGACGCGCTATAAGAGGGGAGGGGTAACCACCATAAACTGAAGATAAGATTCCTCATATCTATACAAAAAGGATATCTGAATCATGGAAACTACTCTGAGTCCTAATTCAGTAGTTGTGAACTCGATCTATTACATAGAGAATCTTCCACCACATTCCCCATCCCAAAAGTATTGGCTATCTCAAAGTCGTATTCCTAGAAGAAAACAAGGCAAAATAAGTATCTCATATTAAGATCCTTTGGAGAAAAGATATACTTGAGACTCTTGTGGTCAAATTATATGAAAAATCATTTTCCAATAAGGTATTGTCGCCACATCTTCAATGAGAAGTCTACCACTGCTAACTCAAAGTCGTGAGTTGAATAGTTCTTATCAATGAGTCTCATTTTTCTTGAACCATAAGAAATTACTACTTTCCCTTGTATCAGGATATAACAAAGACCAGTTCCTGATGCGACATAAAACACCATGCAGCTATCACCCTCCTCTAGAAACCTCAAGATAATATCACTCGTCAAGATCTGCCTCAGCAACTGAAAACTCTATTGGAATCTTTATGTAAACAAAAATGGTTTTCTCATATTTTTCAATGCTTTCACGGGTGATTCCACTCTAGAGAAGTCGATTACATACCTCAGATAGTACCCAATCATCACAAGTAAACTCCTCACCTCAGTAATGATCTTGGGTGGTTCTCAATCAACAATTGCCTTTATATTGACTAGATCCACAAAAAATGTAGCCTCTGAGATGGAAAGACCTAGTAAATGGATCATTCATATCTAGAACTCACTCTTATATAGCTTTCCATAAATCTGGTGTAGTTGAAGTATATCCAAAATCTTCATTAGGTGTATCGTGTGCTCCTCCTCAGACGCTGAAAACACAAAGATGTAATCGATGAAGAAAACTACAAATCGGTCTATATACGGCTGGAATTTCATATTCACGAGTCCTATGAAGACTTTTGATAAGTTAATCACACCAAAAGGCATCACTAACTACTCGTAGTGTTCGTATCGACATCTGAATGTTTCGTTCAATATGTGATCATCTCGTACTCGAAGCTGGTGATATCCTGATCTGAGGTCTATCTTTGAGAACCAGTTCTCTCCCTTCAGCTGATCGAAGGGGTCTTAAATTCTCGATATAGGATAATTCTTCTTCATGATAACCTGGTTCATGATCCATAAGTCCATGAATAGACTCATGATTCTATATACATTCTTATAGAACAACACCAAGGATACCCAAGGTGAAACACTGGACCTTACAAACCCCTTCCTATGAAAATCCTCCAATGATACCCTCATCCCCTGAATCTCTACAGGAGCCATCCATTATATAGGTGTAGGTATCAGTGTCATCTTGGGATACAAATAAATGCATAGGTCTACCTATTTGCAAGGAGGTAGTACTGGAAGATCCTCTAGAATGATGTCCCCGTACTCATCCACCACTGTAGGGAACTAAAAACTCAAAACATCCACTGATACATGGGTAAGGATGTCTTCATGAAGCTACCTACATATTATTTCTTCCAGCTCCCTGAGCCTGGTGTGGACCACATTGGGGTGGTGGTTTTAACATGTAAAAATTTATAACACATCCTGATGCTCACCCAGATCCTCTTCTAAAAATGTCGCCATGTGGAAGGCTCATGGATAGAACCACCATCTGGCCTTGTGGCGTCCTCACTAAGCGGAAGAATCACATCACCACCTCTAGAAAATCCTCAGTGACATGAAGATATATCTATCCCCTGATCCTTTAAGGTACATATCATTGGAAATATTGTATTGAACTAAACCTATGTGCATCCTCTATCAGAAAAACTGGTAGTCACTGCTAACCAACGGGTGTTGGTATGGTTGGGATACCACCAAAAGGTTTCATCATGGGAAAAAATCCCTACACCAAAGCCTCATCTCTCTGTAGACCATCCTCATGGTCATGCACTGAAATCCTGGATGTATGTCTGCATTGAGGTATCTTGAAATAGATTAATATGAATCAAGAATAATAGATTATACCTGGTGAGTAGACTCTAACTCCGAAGGATCAAAGGAAAACCTTTGAAGAGTCCTGAAACTACTGTTTTCATTTAACAAGTTGGAATGTAGAATTCAGTGTCCTGGTGTCTGGATCCTTCATCCACCGCACCAACAATGGAATCCCTGACTCTAATACCGAACTAGAAACACTAAACACCTTTTCCACATAATAATTTACGAACTCTTAGTTCATATTGTAGAAATGACCCCACTAATACCACTTTGTCATGACCCATCCCCTAGGGCCCGTGCCATCACTACCCCAAGCCGGACATCTATAGGCTAGTGGATGGACACTAGCACTGAGTAGGAATATCCAAAAATTGTAATGTATTTTACTTAAAACTTGTACACATGCACAAATCTAAAATTGTGGATGGTAAACAGAAAGTAAAACACAACGGTCACTAGAACAACTACTGAGAGTAAAGTACAAATTGAATGTACAATGGGGCCAGAATACAAGCCCAAAACCAAAAAAGAAATCACCACTTCCATGGTACATCTTCTCAAGACACCACCTAATGCGAATGTGAAGGGTAGCTTCCTAATGTTTAGCAATTACCCCAGTCCATCTCGTCTAAATGAGAAACACCAGGTCCCGTACCACCAAGGTGTTCTTCGAAGAATTATTCTGTCCCATCTGACTGATCACCACCTGGTCCCAGACCACCAATGTCTCAGTTGACGTGTGGATCATCTACACAGGACACCACCCGTGTGGGCAAAGTCGGTGCATGGGTCAGTAACACAATACTCACTAGGGATCCCACAACATGAGGGAAAGACCATAAAATAATATATACCCAAGGTACTATCATTACACCACCTAGGAGAGTACACCAAGTACACTAAGTACACCACTGAGGATGGTACACCATGTACACTAAGTACACCACTAAGTAGAGAACACCCAGTACCCAAAGTACACTACTAGGGAGAGTATGAAAAAGTACACTAAGTACACCACTGGGGATAGTACACCACTATGGAGTGTACACCATGTACACTATGTACACAACTGAGGAGAGTACGCCAAGTACACTATGTACACCACTGAAGAGAGTATTCCATGTATACTATATAAACCACTGAGGAGAGTACTCCAAGTACAATATGTAAACCTCTAAGGAGAGTATTCCGAGTAAACTAAGAACCAACACACACAAGTATAGCCTAGAGTATAGAAAGCATGACCATCAGCCGAAACATTGAACACCTTGGGAAGCTGGGGTACTATTCCCTGATTAGTACCATTGGTATGATGGGTCACATAGACTGATCCCCAACATGGGCCAGTCATGTCACACAGAGTCACCTCCCACTATAATTTGACTACTATGATACTTATCCATGATAATTAAAGTGGGTATGTTGGGTCACACAGATTCTCTCCACAATATGGGCCTCCCAGGTCACACAGATCCACTTACCATTTTGGCCATTTTAATAAAGTACTCCTTCCCGATGAGTATCATGGTTCTGCTGGGTGACACAGATCCCCTACCCACTTTGGGCCTTCCTGGTCCCATATATATGCTTCCCACATTGGCCATCATAGGTAATCCACACGTTATCCCTTATTCGTAGTCTTCGGGTCTCAATCATTCCATAGGATATCCACATGTAGTGCGTTTGATTCTGGAATAAATCAATCCTCAATCCATTATTCATATACCAAATTCCATGAATTCCCCCTTAGAGTATGACAAAAGATCCTCTTCGCTGTGAGGGATCCAACACCGAAAACAGAACATCAATCAGACGCCCAGTTTGAGAGATATTAGAGTTGTAGTAAATAGGTTCCAGTTGCATCTGGGCCCAGTCCCACCTAGTCGGACTGACCCGACCAACCTGGAACATGGGTCCTGCATGATCCAGCTTAGTTCAAATGACCTGACCTGGCATGGTCCAGGTCTGGCCCAGCCCGGTCCTGCCTGGCCAGCGGGCCCGGCCCATTGGGCCATGCTGGACCCAGCCCAGTTCAGTCGGGGGTGCAGCCCGCCGAGTCGCCCGACGACCCCGTCCCATCCAGCACAGCCAACAACCGGTGGTCTGGTTTGTTCCAAGCCTAGTCCTCTTAGTGTCCCAATGTTTATTTTCTAGCCCGGTCCAATTTTCTCACCCTGGTTATCCTCAACCGGTGGGCCTGACATCTCCAGCCGAGATGCCCAGTGGGGCGTCCTATTCCAGCACATCGTGGCCATCTAAGCTATCTGACATTGGCCCCCTATATGTGGTCGATGTACCACATTCCAGAAATTGTCATGGAATGCGTGGCATGGGCCACTCCACCTGACGTGGATAGATGGCTATGTCCCTCCACCAGCCACCGACCCAAGCCAACTGTGGCATCTCCCCTCCTATGTCATCGTTGCATGCCACCACCTACCCGCAGCCGTCGCCGCCAGCCTCCATGGGGTGATGCCTTCCCTATTGTGGACTCAAAACCCTCTCCCCACCATTTAAAAGGATCCAACACAATGAACACACAAGGAGGGAGGCTTGGACTTTGTTTGTGTCAGTCAGCGGCCAACAAATTAGAGTTTAAACATGGGACATTTTAGGATTGACGTTATATCAACCAAATAAATTTAATCCTGATACAAATCCCCAAGAATAAGCACCCTCCTGCAAGAACAAGTGATTCATGGATCAACCCGATCATGGGATGTTCCATGTATGTTGTTTAAGAATGAAAATAGGGAAGGGAATTTAAATCAATGAAGCCCCTACCTAGAGGAGGTTCGTCATTGGAATGATGCATTCGCATGGATTCTTTTGGCTTCGGTCGTTCTCTGGTACCATTCTTATGGGTGCGTCAATGTTTTTGGAAATTTAATATCTTTAATCATTCATAATTGGAGAGGATTCTCATTGTAGATTCGTCAGAGGAGTTCCACATTTTGATCCCCATTTCTCCAACATGTTAACCCATTAATAGAAAAACACATCACAATGTTTCTATTACATTGCGTCATTGTGTCATTACACTATTTAATTTATGTAACAATGAATCTATTATGAATCATTTAAATGGTTTTTTATGCTATTTAATTTATGGAATGAAACTGTTGGGTCATCTCTACATTGAATTCAAACAATTTTTTTGAAGAAAATAAACATTATTTGTTTATATTATGTTTTCTTAAAATGTCTAAAAATTAACAATTTCCCATGACATCTTCAAATTGAGGTTAGTTCCATTCATAGGTAATTTTTCTGTTCCAAATTCCCCTGTATTTTTAATCCGGGCACCCATTTAAATGTTTCCAAAATCGTGCATGTGCGCCATTTAAATTCTCTTAAAAAAGTTCAAAAACTATCTTTCACCTTCGACCCGCGTCGGTCAAGGATAAGGTCCTCATAAATGTAACAAACCCTCATGAGCTCAATGGTACTCTCATATTTCTAATATAAGTTAGAATTTATAAGGATTTGGAAATAAAATTATTTTTACATAATTATTTTACTTCTGGGAAAAAACTAATTTCCATTGTTGGCCCGCACCGACCAATGTTAGGATCGGCCTAGGGAAAGAATACCCCCATGAGCTCAATGGTGGTTTAGATTTTTAATTCAATTCACCGTTCATGAATTATAATAATTTGAAATATAATATATTTTTATTTATTTATTTTATTTATGGTTATTCCTTTTTAGGTTTTCTCACTGGAGGCTCGCACCGACTAAACATTAGTCCCACCTTGGGTAAACCCACCATCTTGAATGCATTGGTGCACTTAGATTTATTATCTGAGATCTCACTTAAGAATTATTAAAATTTTCTAGGAAAACCTATTATGTGTTCTATTTAAGACATAAAATTTTCAATGGATTATTATGGTCACTACGAGCCACGGAGTCGCACGCCATCGTATCGCCTAGTCTCAAAATAATCACATTTAATTTTAATAAAAAACACAAAATTTAAGGGTATTACAAACCCTTCCATATTTATTAAGTATTATCTATGCATGAGTGTAAATATTTTTAAATGATATATTTTTTCATTTATTTTCTAATATTTATTTTTCTTAATGATTTATGATAATATCTCCTCTATGTGACTCTTAATGTGAAGTTAAACTCCCGTTATATTTTTTCCATTTCCTAGAAATCTATGAAGTGTACTATGAATGATATGAAAGGATATTCTAGAGGTAATAATGATATTTTTGAAAAAAAATTGTTTTAATTTTTGTATTCAAATGTTATGAACGGCTTAATTATGTATCTAAATTACCCAGACTAAAAACTATTTGGTCCCTTCAGATGTGATTCCTTATATCTTATTCCAATGTAATAAAGTATGCAGCCACTATGGGTAAATAGAGTATGAATTATTACAATTAATACATGAGGAATTTTAATAGAATACTTCATAACTATATTTAGGAAAAAACAGATAAGGTAACATAACCATATGGTAAACATTGAAGATAAATGTAAAAGAACCTCCTAATGTTTTTGTAAGGTAGAGACAATTTTATTTTTCCTAGAAATACATCCATGTCTGGGTTCTAAAAGTATATATGGATCTGGTATGGATATATCTATGGAAAATAACTCAGAAAAAGACATTTTTTTCTTGACTCGAGCAATACCTAGTAAAAAATAACAGGTCTTACTATAATCCTTTTTTGACATTCCCAGGGATATTATTGGGATAAACCATACATTATTTATAAACAATTATTAATGATTTGAGTATATGATGACCAAGAATGACCTAGGTTCAGCCTAAGTAATCTTACATTGAAAATAAGGTGTCACGATTTAGATATCCTATAAATAATTATATGGTTTTCCCAATAAGATTATTATTTCACACATTATAATTTTTTCTTTTAGTTAATGGATAGAACCCAAAGGAATCATGTGAATAATGAATATGAAAGAAAATGAGGTGACAATGAGATACCTAATGGTATGATGACATGATTTGAATATATAAGGTTTATTGTAAATTAATTATTGCCAAATAAAATGAACAACCTTTATAATAACTAACTCTCATACTCACCAAAGAAGAGATGTATGGATTTCTATAAGATCGTGAGTAGTGGAGACCTTGAAGGAAATAAGGCTAGATTTTCGTCATGTAGTGAATGTGGAACTATCCACCTAGGAATGTACCTCAAAAAAACATAAAAAATTATTATTTGTGTAAAATAAAGGACATAAATAAATGTCTTTACGAGGAAAAATAAATATTATGATAGAAGTAAATAAATTTCATCCTATAGATAAATTTATAGTTCGTTGTCTTAAATTTGGGGGCATAGAAATTATCTGATTAAAAGACCTCTAATAAAGGTAACTCCTACACCAAGTAATTTTTTATGTTGAAATAAAATGGTTTAATTATTTATTGGGATTCTGGAATTAAATTGTACATGTATTCTTACCAATGGTTTTTCAGTTATAATAATTATGAAACATATCAATATTTTTGTAATTATAAAAGAATATATTTCTTAATTAATAGAATAGTTATAGATACTATCTTGGGATTATGATATTATGGTTTATCATAAGTCAATGAATTAAACACACCTTTTTAAAATTTGTGTTTTGGGAATATAACATGAATAAGGAATCCTTTCGAAAACATTTATTGGAATACAACCCATCTCTTTAGTATATAGAAAAGTTATTTGTATAAGAATAATAATAATTGTTTTTGGGAAATATGATTAAAGGTATTGATAACCATTAAGGATTATTTTATCTTGGATTTTTTATTATTATAGGTTATTAATATTTTGTAAAATTATATGAATTATATAAATATCATCTTAAAAAAAGGACAGCCCACATATTGGATGACAACTAGTTGCATTTGTTATGGTTTTTAGGCTTGAACCCACAAAGAAAGGGAAATAAGGGTTCTACTACTACCACTATCCCATGTAATGTTCTGGTTAATATTTCATGTATCTTATTTAAATTATTTGATAGAAAAATAAACATGTTGAACTAGTTCTGTTATTATTGATGTTTAAATATTAATGTTTGATATTCGATAACTTGTGATAACCATATTAGTTTTAGAAAATAGGTATAGATAAGTATAATGAATTGTCACTCTTTTATAGGAATATTGATTAGTTAAAAGTGAAATTTTGTTATTCGGGCATAAAAAATAATTTTTGGATATTCATTTCAGACAGTAAGCGATGAATTTTAAATTGACCAATGCTCAACCAAATGATGAAATTATAAATATAAAATATAAATGTATCAAGTAGGTATACTTGGTTATATTCATTGATTGTTAAATAATTACTCAATATTATAAAAATAACCTTGAATTTTTTATCCAAATACCTTCATCTTTGATGAAACAATTGGTCTTCTAAATCATTATATATTTACTATTTATAGGTCTTTAACAATCCACTGATCATTAAATTTACTTTTCTCAATGAATTCTATAACACTCAATAAATATTTAATCTTTTCTTCCATGTCCATATATTCACTATTTACAATATTATCCAATATATAATCATATTTAGGTGTTATTCCATATTACAATTCTACCTCCTTTTCTCTCTTATTAAGTGGATGTTTTATTAACCCTTATTAATGATGTGGGTTTTCAACAGAGGAAATTTCAAATATCAAAGAGTTTATTTTTGAAGAGAGATATAATTATAAGGACTAAATTTATTAAAGGTTTTTATAATTTAACTATTACATCCCACCTTTTAATTACATAACTTTTCTTTATATTTTACAAAATAAAGGATCATAAAAGTTTAGTGTCTTGAAAATACGGTACATTAAACCTGAAAACATAAATAATTATTTTAATCCACTTGAAAGGCTTCATAATATGTTAATTTTATCTCAAATTACATCACCTAATAACCTGGTAATATACATCAAAGGAAACGGTGAGCAGAAGTCCCAATAATGGAAAACAAGTGAAATAGTTTACTTGTGAACTTGAGAAATATCAGTAAGAACAAGTGGAATTTCATAATGTAATGAGAAATATCCATAAAAATATGAATGTGTATCATAACATGAAAATTTGGTTGCAAAATTTAATTTATACATTCATAAGAATATCGAAAAGGTCCATTCCCAATTAGTTGTAAACATTACCAATTTTATAAACCAAGGTATCGTAAAATTTTCCATTTATATAGATTAATTTATTTACCAAATTCATTGGAGTTATATCAAGGAACACCCTTAATATGTATTTATTTTCATGTGATCCTCAAATATCACAATAAAATATTTCATAAATGACCCATATAGAATAAAAGAAATGGGTTTCATATCAAAATCATGGTTTTTTTAAAAAGTGCTTAAAAACATGATCATTATGTCCTTTATAACCCACAGAAAAGGAATGAGGGTTTTATTTATGTCAGTTATAGAATAAAATAAATCATTTTTACATAGTTATGAATATCCCTTTTAATTAAATCTGTTTGGGTATTCACATGAAGAAATAAAAGAATTTATTGAGAAAAAAGAGATAGATTTTGAGAAAAAAATTATGCAGCATAACGTGTTGGAAACATAGTTTTAAAAAACATTAAAAATTGGGGGGGAATGGGTAAAAAATCCATAAAATACCCATAATACATTATATGGATAAAATAAAATGGAAATAAGTACATGTTACGGAAATTTTAAAGATATACCACACAAAAGAGTACTTCAAAGGAAAAAAAAAGAGAGGTTGAGGATACCTTTACATTGATGAGTAACTTTTAAAACTCTATGATAGGGACCCTGAGGGCTTGAGGACACCTTGAGAGGTTATACTCTCAGATATTCATTGGATTGGATTTTTTATGTAAACGAATGCATTGATTGGTTTTTTTCATAAAATAGTGGGATTGTTCTAATAATTTTCATGGACACCTCATTAGTGGTTTTTGAAAAACCATGGGCTTGACCATGGTATTTTCCCATGGGTTTGGATACTGGGGACACCTAATATAATATTTTAACCCAAATGAGTTGAATGTAATTTTAAATTAAATATTACATCATTATGATTTCATTAGACACACTGAAATGTCAAAAACTATATTTTTACTATTCATCGAAAAAGAAAACATTTTATAAAAACTCATAAATTCAATATAACCTAATATTGATGTTTGGAATTAAAAAATGAACTCCATTTTAATAAAATAGTTTTATAAATATGAGAAAATTAATTTTAAACTAAAATCACTATTTACCACAAAAATAAAAATACAACTAATAATTTCTAAAAAAGATATTTACTTATCACATTAGAATTCTAGTTGTCTAAATTATATTTATACCTCCATATGTGAGGATACAGATCCATTGGTCATATTACTATTCATAAGGGAAATATTACTATTTATAAGTTACTATTCACTAAAAAACTATTTTGATCTTATCAGACTAAAAAATTCTTACTAATCAAAACCGTGTATGTGAGTTTTTTGAAAATAATTTTATATTATCAACTATTTAGTATAAAAATAATATTTTAAAATAATATTTTTCAATATTCATCAATAATATGAATCTTCATATTAGAATTACTAAAAATTAATCACAGATTAATTTTGACATTTTAAACAAAAAAATGATGTTTATTTTACCATTAAATTTCTTTATTTATACAAATGTATTACACAAAGTAACTATGTCCTTCTTAAATAAACCCATATAACACACGCATAGGACTAAACAGTAAGGTGTGAAATATTGATAGAATATTGGGATGACCTAGCACAAATCCTAACATGTTGAAGCCAATTTCATTACCTCTTAACAAGTTAAAGCTTGTCTTGGGCTTGGTCTAGAGAAAATCCTAATGATGTAACCACTTTCCCAAGCCCCAAAAAATGGGCTTGACACAACATGAGTTTTCTAGATGAGACAAAAAACTATTTGTTCTAAATTAATTATCCAATATAATTTCTATTCAAAAATAATAATTATAACGTTAAGAATTATTATTTACTCCAATGGTCATATTACCCAACTGTCTTATAACGGTAAAAACCCGATGGTGAAATTTCATTTATACTTTTATATTTTTATTGATTATGAAAAATTAAGACATACGTTTTCTGGAAACAAAATATTATTAAAAATCTCTGGTCATTAAATTCCCCCCCCCCTAATAGATTTCTTCCCTAAAATTTCAACTCGTTCCCTTAGAAGAGAAAATATGTGGGTGCTTATGCCTCATAGTTTCCTATGGATCCCACACGGCTTATTCATATTTGTGGCTCCTCTAAAAAAAATCAACATGGTGGGTAGTCTTGTTCCATTGAACCTTGTCTCTATGATATATGATCTCAACCATCTACTCCAAATAAGTGAGTTCATGTACTAGTTTTACAACCTCCATATAATGTACATGTGAATGGTCAAGTATGTACTTAATTAAGAGTAATTCATGAAAAACATCAATTTTTTTTATAGATTTGGAGGGATTTCAATACGATAGGACACTTTTCCTATGCGATCATGGACTTAATATGAGCCAATTTAACTAGGGATGACCTTCTCTTTATTCTCAAACCAAATGGATATCTTCCTGGGTAAAATTCGATGAGATAATTTGTCACCAACATCTAATAGAATTTCCCTTTAATGTTTGTCACCATAACTCTTCTACTGACACGGCGTAGCCTTTATATGTTGTTGTATGGCATTAACAATTTATATCATCTCGTGAACATGATCAGGCCCAAGAATCATTCTATCACCACCTTCATCCCAACAAGTAAGAGTTATACATCTATTTCCATATATGTCTTCATAGGGTTCCATTCAAATGCTCGAATGGAAGCTATTCTAGTAAGATAGCTCAACTAATGGGAGATTTTGTTCTCATCCACCTTTAAATTCCGTTGATCATGTTCTCTGCATGTCCTTGAATGTCTAAATTGTCCTTTGATATTGGAAATTAGTTTGGGCATGATAGGACATCCTAAAAATAAATTTGGTAACTAAATCATGTTGACTACTTCTCCAAAATTTTGATGTGAACCATGGGTCATGATCATATACTATGTAGAGTGGTACCCCATTCATCCTTACCACATATCTCATGTAAATATTGGCATGTTGATGAAGATAAAAATCTTCCCGAATAGAGAAAAAATTGGATGTCTTGGTGAGATGGATCACTATAACCGATATCACATTATTTCCTTTGGATGTTTTTGGGAGACCAAGGAAAAAGTCCATAATGATATTTTCCTCTTCCATTCTGGTATTTTTAGTTGTTGTAATACCCATTTATGAATTTTTCTCCCTTCATTCACTTGTAAACACACCAATAACCTTGTAGTTTAGTATGAAATATTCCTTTTCATGATATCCCACCAATAATGTTCATAAAGACCCCTCTACATTTTTGAGCTTCTTGTGTGTATAGAGAATATAGAGCTATGAGCTTAATCGTTCAACTCATTATTTATGTTTGGAATAGATGGAAGAAATATCCTTGTATAAAATTTCAGTAAAAGTTTTAATCAATATTGAACACTAGAAACATATCATCTTTCACAGCCTCAATCTTCTTTTGTAAAAAAGGATCTCTTATCTAATAATTCATGATCTTCTCTAGAAATTATGGTTGAGAAATAATTTGGGATATTTTTTATGATGTCCCCTCCCTTACAATTCCAACTTCGAATTTTACTAGGTCTTTAATCAAGGGATCTCATTGAATCGTTATCAATTCCATAACAATAAGGTTTTTCCAACTTAAAGCATTATCAACATTTTTTTTCAATTCGTGGGTGATAATTAATTGAACAATCATAGTCTTTAGGACGTTCTGACCATCTCCTCTGTCTCATGTTTAACTCCTTTTTAATGAAATTATACTTCAAACATTGATGGTTTTTGTATATATCACAATTATCCCCATAAAGATGATTCCTCTATATCATCATAGAAAAATCAACAACCACCATCTCAATATCATGCGTATGATAGTTCTGCTCATGAGGCTTCAACTATAGATATGCCTAAGCAATTAATTTTCCATTTTCCAGGAGTACTCACCCATAACCTTTTAGAGATGAATCACTAAAAATAATGAATCCCTCTCCAAAACAAAAACCTTCTTCAACTCATAGAAACATCCCTCACACTCCTTTTTACAGATGAAATTGACCCCCTTTCATGTTAACTTGGTCCCTGGATTGGAATGTCAAGATTTTTTTTCACGAACCTTCTACATTATCCTACTATACCATGGAATCTACAAATCATGGTAACTATTGTAGGATTTGGCCACTACTCTACAAAATTCGTGTCTATAGGCTCAACTGATATTCCTTCCTTGGTTACAATGTACCCCAATAACGATATTTTTTATAACCATTTTCACATTTACTGAACCTTCCAAAAAGCATATCTTTCTAAGGAGTTTTCAAAATTACCATTAGATGATACTCATTTTCCTTGTGAATTTTGGAATATATTAGAATATAATCAATAAAAACTACCAAAAAGTTATAAATGTAGTCTTTAAGGACTCTATTAATCAAATACATAAAAATAAAATTTTCATTAGACAATATGAATGTAATTTCCACAAACTCATAGTTACCATATCTTGATCGAAAGATAGTTTTTGGAATATCTTCTTAATGAACCCTCAATTGATGATAACCAGATCGAAGATCCATCTTAGAGAAGAAATTAACCCCATGAACCTGGTCAAATAATGTAAAGTCCTAGAATTTCCATGCATTTTTATTAATATATCAGACTTTAACGGGTCCGTGAAAATTGACGGCGCGTGATTCCGAGGCCCAGAGTGCCCAGAGTGAATTTCTGAACTTTATTTTCGGTACGTTCAGTAATCATGCGAGTGGGTTTTTCTAACTTTTGAATAGGTGATCAGATTTGAAATTTGAGGGCACCGTTGAACTCACAACGCCGATATTTTCTTAATAATACCTTCACCATGATCGCAATAGGTCGAGGTTGAAAGATAGATTTTGGTCTTTTCATGGGAAAATAAAAATATAATTCTTTAACATTTTATTTTTATTCTTGAAACCTCACATGTGTTGGTTATGGTGGTGGGGACCACTTGAGCATAAACCCCCAATTTTGAATTCCTAGAGGTGGGGACCACACGACCCCTCTTAATGGAGAGAAACCTCTCAACTCCCTCTTTAATGTGGAGGATCCTCTTGAGCTTCCTCCACATCAATTATGCCAATTCACCACATTAATTTCGCCAACTTGTGTGAGTGTGCCAACATAATTTCTAATTAAGTTAATTAGATCGACACATCTATCATTTTTGGGGATGTAATTGTGAGTGGAGAACCCTTGTAGTATTACACTTCTTCCATGAAGTACTCTCCTCCAACGAAGAATGTAAACTTCTACTTCTTCTTCATGACAACCTCCAATGAGGAACATCTTCAACTACGACGAACAGATGCACAAGCTCAGGATTGTAGGTGTGTGGTGGATGAGACAAACATCAAAAATATAAACTTCTTCTCATTCCAACTTCAACAAAAAAATCCATGTTAGGGGTTAAATTTGATTATTATTATATTCACATGTTCTTCCACTCTAAAACAAAGAGTGTGGGTCAACTCATTATCAACGTGATCCACATATGTTTTCTTTTCCGTGTTGGGAATAATTATTGGGGGGGAATTGCAGGGTGGAGGTTTGAATTTTTCCCCTTTACGTTATTGAAAATTCTTCATGAATGAAGGATGAAATTATAGCCGCTTTCTAGCACCCTAATGTGGAGAGTACGAACCAGAAAAACAAGGCCCTTCCTCTCCACAAATCTTGGTTCTTGGTTTGTTATTCGCATTGGACGAACGCGACGAAGGCGACGAAGGGAAAGGAGTCGCCCCGCGACCGCCACCACCAGCGGCCCCCATTGCCTAGCACTTCACTACTCTGTATCCTCCATGCCCTGTGACAGCACTGACCGTGGCCTCTTCTCCGTCCACAGTCGAATGCCCACGGCCTCACCGAGCGACTGCCGCCCGCGGCCACGCCACCACCGTTGTCTAGCCCGCCACCGTCACCCAAGTCGCCGCTGTCGTCCAAGCCGTTGCCTTTTCCCAAGACGCTGCTACTGTACGAACCACTCTATGGACGAGCCATCCTTTCGGCACCCTCTGAGGCCGAGCCACCCTCCCGGAACCCCCCGCGACTGTGCCGCCCACGCGGCACCCCTTTGTGGCCTTGCAGCCACCCGCGGTTCTCCGCGGCCCCTCGTGGCCTGCCGATCTAGACCCAGCCAGCCGGGCTGGACCGGAACCAACAAGTTAGGCTGGGTCGACTTGAACCATGTCGGCCCAGGCCGAGACTGGCTGGGTCGGGCCAACCGGGTCGGACAGGACCCAGGCCAACGACTCCCATTTACATTCTTTTGGCCATAACTTTGGCACCTGACGTCCATTTGATGAACCTTCTATGGCGCCGGAAACATTGGAGTGAGGTGGTTCCATTGAGTATACCCCACTGAAAATTTGGATTAAGAAGGGTTACGGTCAGGTTGGATTGAGCATGATTCCAACCGGGCCCTCGGGACTAAAAGTCTAATAACTCACACATCGGGAGTCTGATTGACGCACCGTCTGCTGCATTGAGACCCCTATGACGTGGCATACCTTTTGAGATAATTCTTCATGATACTTTGTAGAAGTTGCAGTATCGACCAGTGACATGTGGAGTGGATACTCCTATATATTTTTAGGCTTAGTGCAGGAACCCTGTATCTGGTTGTGACGATGTACTAGGATCCTGTGTGGGTCTGACGATGTACTCCTAGCGATCCTATATGGGTTAGCTCCTAGAGATGATATCTGTGTCAGCTCATATAGATCATGTGTGGGTAATCTCCTAGAGATCCTGTGTTGGTCATCTCCTAGCTATCCTATGTGGGTCAGCTCCTTGCGTTCCTGTGTGGGTCAGCACCTTGCCATCATGTGTGGGTCAGCTCCTAGCATCCTGTGTTGGCCAGATCCTAGAGATCATGTGTGGGTCAGCTCCTAGCGATCCTGTGTGGGTTAGCTCCTAGGGATCCTGTGTGGGTCACCTTCTAGCGATCATGTGTGGGTCAACTCATAGCGATCCTATGTGGGTCATCTCCATGCCATCCTCTGTGGGTCAGCACCAAGCGATCCTCTATGGGTCAGCACCAGGTGATCCTGTGTGGGTCAACTCATAGTTATCCTGTGTGGGTCAGATTCTTTATAGAGCAAGTATTTACATCTAACCATGTCTATTGTTGTACTTAAGTTATACTTATGTGAGCTGAGTCAGTACCTCTGTGTTTCCTCATGATTGAGATCCGTTTTACTTGATAACGTATGTATATATGTGGGCATATACCTAAGTAGGGTTATCTGTTGTTTTCATACTTTTTGGTTTATCCTTTGTAGATTTTGTGAGACCGTGAGGGTCTTGGGGTCCTTACTGAGTATCGTTATACTAACCCCTGCACTTGCTATGCCCGCACCTTGTTTTATTGGTTACATAGGATGAACAACACTAATTGAGGTTAAGAGTACAAGGACTGGATGGTGCTCGAAGGTGGACCATACGACGTGATGGTATGAAAAGGAGATGGGTGGATGTGGAGTGATGAGGAGATGATCTCTACCTACCCTTCTAGTAGGAACCTTGGAGGACGATCTAGTAGAAATCTTTCTCTTTCTTCAGTTGTATTGTATTTTAGTTGTACATGTAATTTCTAGTTGGGCTTGTATTCTAGCCCCTTTTTATATACTATAATCACTTGTTTAATATTCAGTTACATGAGCTCTTATCTTGATGTATGCATGGTAGTGTGCATTATTGGTTATAAAGACAATACCTTCCCTGGTTTATTGAAAATGCCTTTGGTGCTAGTCGCCAGCCCCTGGCCTATGGAAGTCAGGTTTGGGGTAGTCACAGTACGAGCCATGGGGGATGGGTTGTGAAAAATTGGTATCAAAGGAGTCGGTTCTACCGCAGAGCATAGGACTCTGATCATTCTTTTTAACGAAAATAGTTTTATGTATAGTGAATTTGGTTATCAGTTTAGGGAATCCAGTGTTGGTGCGGTGGCCGACGTATCCATACACCAGGACCCTGACTTTTAATTTCCGAATTAGTGCATGAAAAAACTGATTGCGTGTGTGTTTTGAAGAGTTTTTATTGTGACATGTTGAGTCATATCACCAAGTATAACTTATTGACCATGGAACACCTATTTCTTTTCAATATTCCTTCACGCAGATAGCCAACTAGGGTTCCATGAGTAGCATCACCTGATAGCCCACCAAGAGAAGGGGCATCGTTGCAGGGCCCTTTTCTTATAGAGGCACTAGTGGAGGCATCAATGGTACTATTACCCGTTGGGCCACCTATGCCACCTGCCCCACCAGTAGAAGGTGCACGCTGCCTAAGCGCGTTTCATGAGTTCCAGTGCCATAGGCCACCCAGTTTCAGGGGAGAGATGGACCCATGGGAAGCTGAGGATTGGTTGGAGGCTGTAGTGAGAGTCTTCTGACTAGTAAGGACACCATCAGATCTCATGGTGATCCTTTCCACCACCCTTCTATAGGAAGCAAAAGGTAGATTATGGAGCTTGATGGTCCAAGTTCACAATGAGGCGACGCTTCTCTGGGAAGACTTTGAGAGTCTGTTCTAAGAATATGTCCCATCGACTCTTCATGCAGTGCACATACAGGAGGTGCTTCATCTCGAACAGGACAACAAGAATGTAGCTCATTACTCAGTGAGGCCCACTGGCCTCTCGTGCTACTCCACTGATATGGTGCGGGACCCATTCTTCAGGGCCCGGACCTTCGAGCAGGGCTCGGGTGAGATATTAGAGATTCTATTATTTCTCTTAGCTTCCAGGAGCAGGTGGGGGTGTTCGAGGGAGCTCTTTTAGTGGAGAGTTTCCTTGATGACTAGTCACCCGCAGCGAGACCCACCACCAGACAACACATAGTATATTCTTCTACAGCTGGTAGGAGACAGATGTCGTAGAGGTCCAACAGGATCAGACCTACAGCTAGATGACCTCTGGATTCCAAGTCGGCTGTGCGGGGCACCTGAGGTAGAGGAAGACATTCCAGGATCCGTCAGTGTTACACATGTGGTGGGTAGGGTCACATAGCTCATGACTATCCGACCCTATGTACGGAAGATCACCCAACGGTCGAGGGACCGCCCAGGCATACATAGGTTCGATCGAGGCACTCTGCAGCTCGATGTGGGTGAAATTTTGAGATGTTACCGCTACCACCACTAGTAGGTCCACCCCGACTGTACTGGGTATGTGGATCGGGGAGAGATCAGCTCTTGGAAGAAGACGCTTATGATCATGGCGCTCTGATGATGATAAGAGATATGATCTGTGTCTACTTCACCATAGCTTAGTTCTTATAGACACAGGTGTCAGTCATCCATTTATTTCCACTACCCTCGTTCGGAGCGCAGAGATTCCGACAGAGCCGTTGGCTTGATCCTTATGGCTAGAGACTCCTACGGGAGTGGATCAAATGATTACGCATTGGTGCTGGTAGTGTGAGCTTACTTTAGGAGGTGAGAACTTTGGTTGTGATCTCATAGTAGCAGCGTCAAGGCCATATGATTTCATCTTGGGTATGGAGTGGTTATCAACAATCCATGCTCAAATTGACTGTATTAGGCACAAATTGTGGTGCGTCCACGAGGATGGGACAAGTTTTACCTTCACTGGCGAGAATGGAGCCTTTGCAACACATGATGGACTTACTCAGAGGAGGGAGCAGCTGATCACTCATTAGTTAGCAAGACATACCCATGGAGCGATGGATGTTGAGAGTCCATGGTATCCTGTAGTGGTGGACCAATATGCAGATGTCTTCCCTAATGTTGTCCTGGGTATACCTCCTTGTTGAGAGGTAGAATTTTACATTGACAAGTACCTCGGGATGGCACCAATATCTACATCAGCATATCTGATGGCTCTCGCGGAGCTTTGCGAGCTGTGGAAACAGCTAGAGGACTTGCAGGGGAAGGGATTCATCTATTCCAGTTTTTCACCTTGGGCAGCCCCGATTATGTTCTACAAGAAGGCGGATGGTATCCTGAGACTTTTTTTCGACTATCGGCGCCTGAAATAGGTGACCATGAATAACAAGTACCCACTCCCGAGGATTGACGTCATCTTTGATCAGTTGAAGGGAGCATGTTGGTTCTCGAAGATAGATCTCTGATCAGGTTATCACTAGCTCAAAATGCGAGACGAGGATGTGCATAAGATGGCTTTCAGAGGTTGGTATAGACACTATGAGTTCATTGATATTCCAATAAGTATAAAAAATGCTTTAGAAGTGTTCATGGGACTCATGACCATGATATTTCAGCCATTCCTTGATAGATTTGTTGTACTCTTCATCGATGACATTATGATTTACTCGGCTACTGAGGAGGAGCATGCCTATCATTTTTAGGTAGTACTAGAAACACTCCCAGAGCACCAGATTTATAGTAATATCGTGATGTTTCAGTTCTGGATCCGAGAGGTTCACTTTCTGGGACATGCCATAATAGAGGCGGGATTTGCAGTGGATCTAGTGAAGATTTAGGAGGCACTTTCTTGGGAGCCACCCAGAAGTGTGATGGATGTACGGAGTTTCTTGGGTTTTGCTTGATACTACCAAAGATTTGTGCCACGTGTTTCCAGAGTTACAACACAACTATCAGTGTTGAAGAAGAAGGGGCAACACATCGTGTGGTCAGAGAGATGCATGTAGAGTTTTCAAGAGCAGAGGCAGAGGATGACTATTACCCCCATCTGGAGGCTACTGGAGGAGGGAATAGGGTACATAGTCTTCTGCGACACATCAGGGACCAGACTCGTATGTTTCTAGATGTAGGAGCGATATTTTATCGCATATGGTAGTCAGAAGTTGGGACATTATGAGCAGAACAACGCTACCCATGACATGTAGTTAGCAGTAGTGGTCTTCACCTTGAATATGTGGAGACACTATCGGATGGGAGAATGCTTTACAGTCTACTCAGATCACAAGAGTCTCAGGTATATATTATCTTAGGATGAACTGAACTAGAGATAGTGACGTTGGATTGAGTTCCTCTAGGACTATGATTTTGAGATAGTCTATAATCCTGGAAAGGGGAACATTGTTTCAGATGCACTCATCAGAGGTCTGGTATACAGCTGCTAGGCAAGGCGACAGAGCATCTGTCCGCTTCATAGTTATCCTTTGTGGATCGAGATGGAGCATATATTCTTCAGTCTCTTAAAGTCACTCTCCCACATCAGTAGCGAGTTAAGGAGGTGTAGCTTGGGTACACTGACTGCGAGACACGACATGCTCAGATATCCACATGATATGCACCTGATTGTTTTTATGAAGGTGGGGAGAACTTTATCCTCTTTTGAGGACATACCATGGTACCAGTGTCACTTCCGGAGGAAGTGATGAGGGAGTTCCACACATCCCCTCTAGAGGTACATCTAACAGTGGCGACAATGTACCAGGAAATCCGACGACAGCACTGGTCACCGAGAATGAAGAAAGCAGTAACAGAGTTTGTCTCACGATGCCTTACATGTCAGCAAGTGAAGGCAGAGCATCAGGTACCAGAAGTCTTGGTTCTGCCTTTAGAGGTCCCAGAGTAGAAGTGGGATGGGATATCCATGGACATCGTGACATGTCATCCATGTACATCTAGGGGTCATGATTTGATTTGGGTGATCGTCGATCGACTCACCAAGTCAGCCCACTTTTTACCGATCAGAGAGAAGGGTTCAGTAGAGAGAATGGGATTCCTCTATGTGTAGGAGATTGTGCGGTTACATGGAGTACCCTAAATGATTGTCTCCGACTATGATGCATGTTTTACTTCCCGGCTATGGTAGGGGTTGTAATATTATTTTGGGATGCATCTTCGTTTGAGCACTGCCTTCCATCCTTAGATGGATGTCCAGACTGAGCGGACCATTCAGACCCTCGAGGACATGTTGCGTGCTTATATCATCGTCTTCGGTCATAGCTAGGAGGATCACTTTCCTTTGGTGGAGTTTTCATAAAACAACATCTTTCACTCCACCATTGGGATGGCACATTTTGAGGCATTTTACGTGCGACCTTTCAGATCACCTTTGTGCTGGACTAACCCAGGGAAGTCAGTGCTCGTGGGACCAGAGATGGTACGAGCTACCACCGAGAAGGTGCAGATCATCCAAGAGCAGATGAAGACTGCATAGAGTAGGCATATGTCATATGACGATACGAAACGAATACCATTGGATTTTGAGTATGACGACCACGTCTTTCTACGGGTCTCACCATGATGAGGTTTCTAAATATTTGGCCGAGGTGACATGTTTTCTCTTAGATTCATTGGACCCTTACAGGTCCTTAGTAGATTTGGTGAGGTATATTACCGCTTATCTCTTCCGCCTAAGTTGCACCAGGTGAACAACACCTTCCACGTATCCCAATTGAAGAGATACGTGCATGACCCATCTCACGTCATCCACCACGGTGAGCTAGACATCGATGATGGGGCAAAATTTACAGAGGTTCCAGTGGAGATTGAGGATTGACAGTAGTGGGTCCTTCGTGGGTGGTCGATACCTCTGGTGAGCATTTGTTAGTAGTACAGGATCCTCCAGGAGAGCACATGGTAGTGGGAGGCTCAAATTCGTGCTCATTACCCCCACTTTTTTACATGGATTGAGTTGTGCCTTACGGGGACGTAAAGCCCTGAGGTGGGGAGAATGTATAGACCCGAAATTTCAATGATTTTTTTTAAATATATGGGAATTTTACGAGTCTGAGAAAACTGACGGCGCGTGATTCCAATTCCTGGAGTGCCTAAACTAAATTTCGGAACTTTATTTCGGGTGCGTTCTGTAAATGTGCGAGCAGATTTTTCTAAATTTTGAACCGGTGCACGGAATTGAAATTTGAGGGCACTGTAGAATTCACAGCGCCGATATTCGCTTAAGGAGACCTTCACCTTGTAACGCCCCGACCCCATAAGCCCAGAGTGGGTGCATTATTATTTATCATTGGCATGATCACAAAGGATAAATTCTCAAAAGACCAATTAGTTTAGTAGCCTTGGATGTACTGGATACATTCATAAGGTTTACATTACATCATAAAATGGAAAACTACAACAACATTGTTTCCATAATCAACACTGAGATCACATAAACTATCCATGCAGGTCAGTCATAATATACTTCTTCGCATCCTGGGAAAAATAAAACAAAGAATGGTGTGATCTCATATGCTCAGTAAGGATAAAACATAGCACAATCATTTATAAATAAGAATAAACAATTAAGAAAATGTAAAAAACTAAAACAAAATCCTTTTCAAAAAAAATTCATAATAATATAGAAAATATAAATTATAATAATTCTATTTACGTACTCACATAGATATTCTACTAGTCGAATCATCATATACTATATCAATAGTCACTTTCATAATGATGGAATGCATAATGCCAGACTTCATAACGACATAGTCAAGGCCTTGTGGCAAGACTACAAATAAGATTTTGTCAAGGCCTTGTTCCAAGATACTAGTTTATCTCATGAGACCTACTGATTCATCAAGGAGCTATAGTGGGCTCCAACCATCCCTTACTATGTCCAATGCATTTCTCATATGAAAAGGTTTAAACATAACATAAACATTTGTACTAAAACTAACATACGAAATGTGGATACTTTATCCATAAACCATGAATGGTATAAAATTAACACATCTATATTCAAACAAATCACAAAACCTTAAATACAATATGAATGTTTTTAATCATAATAAATCAACTTCAAATAATCTTATACTCTATCAAAGTATGTTGACATAGATTAAATCAAAACCTATTTTAGAGAAATATCACTTTCTATTTTGAAATCATTCATGAATCACATAATTATAAAGAAAACATTTGTTTTGAAGATATTATTATAAGCTTGTAATGGATGCATCAACGATGTAACAATGGCAGAAAATAGTTTCACCCGCTGTATAATTTAAAAAAACTTTTTTACCTTAAATTTGTCGAAAAGGTCAAAAAGTACCTTGTTTGAAAAATGACGGAATGATTCCATTCAAAAACATATAAGGTCAAATAAGGTTATAAATGAATTTAACCCATTGTCTATTAAATAGTAAAAAAATTTTGAAATAAATTTTTAGGAAACATAGATGTTGACGATAAATAGGTCCTAGTAGATAATTACATATTAACAACCTCAGATAATGAAGACATTGTAGAATTAACACTTACCTTGTAATTTTCCTTGGTAGAGGGTAGGTTAACCTCCTGTATAGTGGTGAAATAATTGTTATTAAATTATACAAAAATCATAAACATTAATATGATATCCTATATTATCTTCTAATATTTATTTTTTAATAATTTTTTCTTATTATCATCATTTCTGGTGCAAACTGATTCGTTCTCCATTATATGCTTGGTTAAGAAAGCCATGTTTGATATGAATATTATATATTTGATTTATATATAGAATGATATTATGCCTTTAATCATTATTTTTAACCATTAAATGAAAATTAGTCTTGAATTGATAAGATGAGGAATGATACTCATCACGTTCGTAGAGACGGTAATCCGTACGTACGCATGAGTGACAAGGCATGTAATCTACATTGAGTGTTATTATAATGCGGTTTATGATTATTAAAATTCTTATTATAAATTAAATAATGTTACCCTCTCTAGATCAAAAATTTACATTTTCTTAAACCAATATAGTTTTGAAACTCTAGAGTCAAATAAATGATTAAAATGAAGTTATAAGATGATTTTATTGATATGATTTGTTATATAATCAATGAATCATGCTTAGTATGGTTGTATTTAAAATGAGTATATGACACCCCTTATATAAAATCTATTTAAATTTTGAAAAATGAGTGTAATTTTAATGCCTTAAAAGTGAAACATATTATAGGTGTTTATAAGGGGATCAGTCATGTAAGGGCCAGTTTTTTATGTTTCATTACAAAGGGAACTCTTTTGATTCCTATAAACACCGGTTGGCTGCTTCCAAGGCTATTGATCCAAGAGGTTGGGCTGTATGTCCTAGTGATGTTTTCAGGTGTGACTATGTTTTAGTATTGATTCAATATTATTTATTAAGGTTCTATCCCTATAAAGGTTGGACCTAAAAAGACTTTAAGAATCCCTAAATTATTGTGATAATATTTTCGATGAGAGGTGTCATTCAGGTACTGGTTTCACAAATTAGGACTCTGTGACATTAAGGCACAACTCCATTTGAGTGGGTGATAATTTTGAAATATTATCCCACTGAATGACATGATTATCATATAAATGTATAGTTTAGTAATAATTACATGACACAATCATGGATGGCTATGTCGTAGGTCATTTGACATTATTTATTTTATATGGTCTATCATAGGCATGAAATACGTAGCAAAAATTGAAATATTTTTTTATTCTAGAGGAACAAAATGTTATGAAAAGTGCATGTTGAGTTAAAATGGATATGCTAAATCGGAATTCGTTAAAGA
This sequence comes from Viscum album, assembly GCA_963277665.1. NCBI lineage: Eukaryota > Viridiplantae > Streptophyta > Magnoliopsida > Santalales > Viscaceae > Viscum > Viscum album. The sequence goes on along the minus strand of OY728167.1, from coordinate 668,387,087 downwards.
GACAAGTTCTCATAATACATTTTGAGATTGGGTCTCACAACCACTTGGATAAAAAATCATGGGATTTTATAGGCTACATTTGTGGTTCGTATCTAGGGTACAATGACCTGGTCATTTTGAGATTATTATGATAATTTTAACATGGGTTAGTAATTTAATGTTCAGTTGTCCCAATAATTTGTGATGAAGTTATACAAAGGATTCTGTGTTGCGTAATGGATGATCTAGATTATTTTTTTCTTCTACACCGGATGTTGATGATGCACATGGACAGGACTCTGATGAGTATCATGTGTACATCTAAAAAGAGAATATGAATGAGTGTGCTTATGAGTGGTTGGTTTTACAGTCATATAATGATAAAAATTATAAATGTAATTTGGACACATTTTGGAAAAATGTTTTGTGGTTGTAGACGTCTAAAAATATCTGTAACTCCTAGAGGACGTTTCGAAATGGAAAAGCGAAGTCATATTTCGAATCAGAGGCCCAGGAAGTGGTGCGTGAAATAATGATATGTGTGTGAATCATTCCCAGGATTCACATAATCAAGCCGATGGTGCGCGCAATTTTGCGCGCCCCGATTCCGTGCGGTGAAGCTTTGTGCGCCGACGGTTCCTGTCGCGGAAAAATTCGCACGCCACCTGGATTCCGCACCGGCCGACGCCTATAAATAGAAGGTGACCCCAAATGGGTTCGGGTTGCAGAATTCGGACTGGCTATCATGTGCGCATTTAGACTCCCCCCACGCGCAATATGACTTCCTCGTAATTCCCCTATTCGCGAAGAAGAAATTGCCCCGGGGTTCGCCTTTGCGCGCAACTCCATTGGCTTAAGCGAATTTCCCCACTCCTCCGGGTACTTCCCTTGTGCGCACTCGTTGACCCTTGCACGCAATCCCCTTATATGAGGGCAATACCTTGCGCGTAATCACCTATCTGTGAAATCCTCTGGCCCTATTGTGCACCATCCCGGTATTTTGCGCGCAAGCCTTCATTTTTGTGTGCAACACCCAGGACCCCTTTACCTTGACGCCCCATGGATGCCTTTCTGCACCGGCACCTGATGTCTCCCCTACTGGGAATGTGTGCCATGCATTTTTTTCCCGTACGGCCTTCCAGGATCTTACGAAGTAAACTTAAGGTCCCTTGGGCGGTGTTTCCCATTGCGTTGCTTTGCATTATGCTTCTCCGCATAGGCACGCTAACAACTATTGCTTCTTCACATAGCCACGCTAATGTGGACCCCTCAATAGTTCTCCATGCGGCCCCCTTCATTACGGCCTTTCCGATGCCTTCCCTCCCACAAGGGGTAGAGGGAATTGGGCATGTAAGCCCTATGGGTGTGGAGCGAACCCACCTCGTCCAGGCTGCAGGACATTAAACTGCTAAGCACCTCGTCCTTGGTACATGACATTAAACTGTGATATGACCCTGTGCTTCACACGCAGGGTCCTCCCAGCTCGGATATTTTTTACGCCTCTCGTCTCCATGGGAATGGAATCTTCCTCGCATGGAATGAGATCCTCCTTGTCAGAGTGGCGTTTGTACATGGGGGAAGGGCTGCCTCCCAGCGTAAGCCCCTAGCCTCTCTTGCGGAAGGTTGCACCCATGTACCACCGTAATTCCCCCCTACCAAGGCCAGTGGTGTCCCTTTCCCACTATGCTTTCTCGCACCATGGGCCTCCACCCTGTAGTAAGCCCCGACTCCCATGCCGCTAACCACGTGTAAGCCCTTGTTTCCTCTTTGGGCTGCTCAACGAGTAAGCCCCTTCCCGCTTCTCACGGACGCACCCTTTGCGACGTGATCGTCTGGTCCCTACGTCCTCTTGTTTCTCACAATGAGCATGACTCATGTGGTCTTAGAGCGCGCATCGACCATGTCATCCTCTTATGGGCCGACTCAAAGCGTAAGCCCTATACCATTGAACTACGTGGACTTTGATCCGTGCTAACGCATGGTACGTAGGAAGCCTCCACGAGGTTCAACCCCACGACCCGGTCGTTCCGACATCTCCACATCGGTTCCCTGACCACCATGGACCACCTTAGAGCATAAGACCCATATCCACTCTGGGCTGCCTCAGAGCATAAGCCCCATATTCCTCGTCCCGCATGACGTTAAACTATATGCCCTCGTCCCGCATGACGTTAGACTATATACCCTCTTCCCGCATGACGTTAAACTATTTCTCGTTCCGCATGATGTCAAACTGTATTCCCCATATTGGGACATCTCAGAGCATAAGCCCCATACCTCACACCCACATCTCATCCTGACTTCCCCCCTCAATCCCACGTGCCTTGGGAAGCTCATTCCCTATCCCAAAGATCTTACTTCCTCCAAGCTCCAATCCATGCATCCATTCTCACAGGTCGCGTCTTCAGGTGTCCCACCGTATCACCGAACTACGCGGACTTTGATTCCATTCCATGGGGATATGTAGGAAGCCTCCACAAGGATCAAGCCCATCACTCCATCATCCATTCAGATCCTTACCCGGGCCGCCACATCCCAGTGAGATCATTCCACCACATCCCACTCCATGGTATCCGGGAAGCTGCCCACGTGTTGCCCACAACATCGGTGTTCCCCCTAGGGGGTCCATAAATCTGATCCACTCTCAGTGTTTCGATCAGTCCGATCCATCTCTGAAAGACGTTAAACTCATGACATACCACGTGTTAAACATGGGAAGTTGAGTAAAACCTCAGATGGTATACATTCCCCGCGTTCGATGTGAGATTCCTCGGGCTTCCCCGCCCTCGAGAAGCCCTGTGATAAGGGATAAAAGATAGACAATCCAATCTCCTGTGTCAATACATGCCAATGACACCCCAACGTGACCATTCTCCTCACCGAAGTTTGCGTCCCCAACAAGACCCCTTGGAGCGTCTCGATGGAAGAAGCATAATTAACTGGAATCCATGCAGATATGGCGCCGGGAATGAGCTTCACAAACCCATCTTAAATCTATAAGGGAGGCCCAGACTAGGTGAAGATCTCTGAGGAGGAATCCAAGGAAGGAATAACCAACATCCCATCATCCCGGTTTCAATCAAGGAGCAGACGTCCCTGAATAAGGAACTGATGTCGCCCGCCTTTGGAAAGCGGGAATGCGGGGCAACGAGCCGTGCGTCCTCCCACGTGTGGTGGACACTCGGGCGCGCCCCATCGTAAAAGTGTCAGAAACAGAAAATGGTAAACCCGACGTGATGCTCTTCTCCTCAATAAGGAGACGGGTAGCATTCAGGGTGTCGGAATATTAGCATGTCACCAGGTCCGGGTACCTATCACCGGGACGTGAAACCCACCAGGGGTTGAGGCAGCCAGGATGTTGAGCACTCCGTTCTATGGTGTTGTCAGCGTGGAACCCTCTCACCGACCACAGAAGATGGAATGACTATGGTATATTGGTTGTCAATTTCGTTTCCTGTTAGTACTAATGGGTCCATCTCCCCGCTTCCAGAAATCAGATCACTACATCCGGAGCTCGATTGCCACCAGCCCACCGGCGTAGGGGCAGGGGCAGTACCGACGCGACTACCCTGCACAGTCTTGCCTTTTCCACAGTCACTCCAGCTCCGATTACCACGACTGTCGAGCGCTCTCTCCCCCTCTCCCCGTCAGAAATCATCCAGTGAAGGGTGATCAACAAAATGGTTCGTAGATACGATGAGGAAGGGATCATCCCCACCAGGGGCATGGCCCGTTTGGATCTAGAGGCGGTTGCGCCTCAATATCATCGCCGCCCCTGAGGGCCGTGCAGGGAGCTGGTGCTCCCCACTCCAATGTTCAACCGCTTCGGGAGCGTATCCTCGGAGCTCCTTGACACATTCGTCCCCTACTCCAATGAGGTGGGGGATTTCTGGGTCTGCCCGATCGGAGACCCTTCCCAGGGGTTAACGGCAAGATCCCCCACCAGGCTGTTTCGACGTCATCGCCCGACTTCTCGGACTGATGACCAGGCAATCTTTGTGCCCGCACCACCAGCTCCAACCCATCTGACCCGACACCAGCATTGGGTGCGAGCGGAAGAGAGTACCCGTCCTGGGGCACCAATGTCAGCAACCAGTATGGCCCGAGCCACTGCTGACTCCTGCTACCAGACCCCCGCACATGTTGAGCAGGGGCAGTCACATGCTCGAATGGGATCGAGGCCCTGACCACCCTACAAGCAGGTGGGTTGACTCTCCCGGTCGCGGGCAGAGGCAATGGACACCGCGGACCAATCCACGGTAGTGCCACCCACCATGAAGGCTCATCTCGTGCCACTGATCTGGAAAGCCGAAAGCTTCTTCGTGACAGCTACGCTCCGGGTATGACTCTTTCCAGCACCAACTACACTGGGTATGAGGTCACTCCCCCTACCACTGGCTGTGAGTATGTATCCGTTGCGTATCTAGTCCCTCAATCACATGGAGTTCCTCCCCATGTCCCTTTCGACATTTGTCCCGGTGCTTCCCACACCCTGGAAATCAGTCCCCTCTGCCCCAGCACTATTGCGGGTAGGGGAACCCTTGACGGAAATCATACTTACCCGGAGAAGACACCTAGGGGTAGGAAGGCGGGGCGTCGTCTCCATATGAGGAATGTTAGGGGAGTCCGGACAAAAATTAGACCAGTCCGTTTCTCAGACTCTGAGGTGGAATACGACTCGACGATGGAACCTACCCCCCAACCCTTAGAGTCGAGGGCAGGGATGGGGACGCGGAACGTCAATCTCATACTTCCCGAATGCGAGATCTGTATGATCCCCTCCTCCCTCTGAAGGTATATCCAGGAGGATGAGGACTTGGCCTACCCCCAGGGGTCGAACCCGCAGTTATCACTGGCCTCCCCGGAAGCACCTTCCACCTCAGTCAGGGAGGGTGGGGAACTTTTATGGGGACTGGCGGAAGAGTCGCAAGGTGACACACCCTCGGCGAGCACTGACGCTATGACATGAGGCCCATTCTCTGGACCATCCTATTGCGGCATGGCAACCGGGGTACTGAAACCCTTGGAGGATGACTCAGGGATCGACAGCCAATCGACATGTTCGTCGTATTCCCCGCCGGACAGCCCCCGGCCCAACGACCTGCCTCGGCGTCGTTGCTAGCTCCCCGGGCATTCTGGTTTGATGAGCAGGGGAATCATGGTCCGGACCCCGAACCGGAGTCATGGAGCTTCTGGACCGTCCTCACAGCAAGACACTTCCCCGAGAAGTTTTGGCTGGTCACATGATCGGATTTTGATATGACAGAGTCGCTCACCCCGGGAGAGTTTGAATGTTTCCTCCAGACTCTTCGGGTGACTCACTCCCGTCTTCCCCATCAGCTAGCGCCTTATTCTGGGAGTCAAGGACATCTCAGGGATATCGGTGAGCAGTGCCGTCGGGTCGACCTGGCAGCGCTCCCTGCGGTTCGGCACCCCAAGTCACATGGCCACCGTAGGGCCCTCTAGCAACAATGTGTCCATATTTTTCAAGTACTCCACTGAGGTTATCGAGGAAGCCACCCCCCACGCACACATCCACGGATTGGGGCAGTACATTTCCCTTATTTTCAGTGCGATCCACCGACAGCCCGATTCACCGGGTGGTCCTGAGGGAATGTCGCCAAAGGCAGTGGCGGTCAACATGGCTAACCATTCAGATGAGGGAAACTGTGTGGAGTTCTTTGATGGGGACTCACCATCTGAGGAAAAGCCGCTAATGGACCTATCTGGGAGGATTACTCGCCACCATAGGAGGCTCCTAGGTCTCCCCACACCCACTGAGGCACTAACACTAAGCCGAAACATCGGCAAGGGTAAAGAGCATGTTGGGGATGTCAAGCTCATCGACCCATATGCCTCGGTGCAGAAGGCAGAGGAAGACTCTGAGAAGTCCATGCTATTCCAAAAACATGGTGAGCAAAAGAGGCTGATTGATGATCTTTTGGCCGACCGCATTGTAGAGCAGCGACCTGACTACCGTAATCCTAGGCCAGGACAGTAGGGGCAGGAGCACCTACCCCTTGCATAGATTCCCCCTGGAAACCGAGACCGTGTAGCATTCGCCGACAGTGGAGAGGCTCGAGCCCATGGAAAAAGGGCGTGATACGTCTCGCCGAACCCTCCCATGCGGAGGGATCACCTGGGGGACCCTTCTCAGTTTCCTCTCGTTGCCCCGAGCGTCGCTCCGCCAGCCGCCCCGCGAGCTGCTGAGCTTGACTACCGGATTGAAGAGCCTGATAATGAGCTTGTGGTTTGAGATCCCTGTCAGGACAGTAATCCACGTCTGGAAGATCTGATGCAAGTACTCATCGCCCGCTTGGAGGCCCTGAAAACTAAGCAGGTGGAAATCCCACTGGACGGCAAGCCATACCCAGCATGGGTGGATGATATGCTGGTCCTGCTGGGATTTGGGAACCCCACTTTCACCCCCTTTAACGGGACTGGAGACCCTCCACAACACCTGTCCCACTTCAACTTGAGGTGTGGGCCTATGTTAGGGTCTCCGGAACAGCAGGAGGCTTCCAAGCTCTGTTGCTTCGTTCAGACAGTAGAAGGACCAACATTTGTCTGGTACAACCAGCACCCTGTTGGATCTGTTAATAGATGGGAAGACCTCTGCTGGAAATTCCTCTACCATTTCAGTTCCACAACCAGGAAGATGAACATTGGAGACCTCTTCAGGTGCAAACAATGGCCCGATGAGCGGGTCGCAGACTTCGTCGCCCGGTGGAAGGGGCTCACGTACTCTCTTGACATGACACTAACTCAGGAGAAATTAATGAAAATTTGTGTAGGGAACTTCAAGGAAGAGCCGGTTCCTTCTCTGATCACTCAAAATTACCCTGGAAGGCTCCGGGATTTCCGAGACAAGGCTCAGCGCCTCGAAGAATCCCTACAACAGGCCAGTCAGGCATGCCCGCTGCCTCCTGTAATCCCTGAAAGGAGATCCGCTAGAGCCGAGCCCGCTGCTATAGCCCAGATAAAGGCCCCCAGAAAGCTAGAGTTGCTACCAGTAAGGCCAACTCAGCATCCCCACAGGGGTCCACCCCCACGGGCACAGCCTTCGGCCCTGCAGCGACCGCCTCAAAATCGGCAGGCACCTCAGCGTAACGCACCGCCACCACATAGGCGAGATAATCGGGCTCCGCCTCCTCGGCATGCTCCTCCGGCCCCTGGTCATGGTTAGCCTCCAAGAGCCCCCTTTCCCGACACAAGGAATCGGAATTACTCGTTTGACGAGGCCTAGGTCCCCGGTTATTTCCATAACGCCTTGGAGCAGAGGATCGTCCGGATGCCTGAGTGCCAGAAGCCAGAAGAGGCGCGTCTCACTGATCACCCTAACTACTGCCCTTATCACCGGATCCTAGGGAACACCATCCAGCAATGCTATGTGTTCAAGGACTGGCTCCAAGACCAGATTGACAACAACATAGTCAGGTTGGGCCCGGCCCCAGCGCAGGTGGTAGGTGTCTTTGTGAGATCAGATGGCGGGAGTGACAATGAGGATGATTGGGAATAGGTTTCTGAGCTGGGGTCCCGAAAGTATAACGACTGGATGGCCCGCAGGACAGTTTCCCCTACCCATGGCATCATCTATGCCCGCCTGAGTCAGCCAGAGCCCTCAGAATCTGCGAGCGCCGATTTGGCATCGTCGTCCCAGCCTACCTCTTCCCAGAAGAGCAAGCATCGGTGCAAGAAGAAAGAACGTGCCCTTCCAGTGTCGTCATATTCCCACATGCTTGGCGATTTTATGCCCCCAGAGATGGGGATCCCTCCGAGACTCCGTCCGGTAGTGGATGACTCCTTGAGTGAAATCCCGGGGTATGCTTCGTTTAACACCGTAGTGTTGGTAAATCCCTTTTTGATTCATGACGATGAGGAACGCCATGTGGACGTCCCCAATGTCCCCAGCCATCACCAGCATCGGCGGAGCCGTGGCTACGTGAATTTTCGGGGCATGGCTGTCGTCACCCCTAGTCAGGCCATGCACGCTACTGAGAACAGGCAGTAGGCCCGATACAGAGATCAGCGCACGCGACCCCCTCACCCGGTGTCGACAGGTTCGCATCCAACACCGTTTGCGTTTCTGGATCAGGCAGGACCACATCGTCCGTGTCACATCCTGCCCAGCCCTGCCACTGGCTGACTACAACCTTCCGGTCCTAACGCGGCAGCCACCTCCTGGGCTTCGGCTAGAGAATAGTGAGACGTGCTTAGTGCCAGTCAGTCACTGATACCACCGGTAGGGCCCGTCATGCCTCAAATCGCAGAGTGGCCTCATGTAGAAAGAAGCTCGTGTTTGGATCGATTGTATGATGTTCTGAAGCTCCTGGCTGGAATTCCGGAAAGGCTTTCTATCCTTGAGACCCTTCGCCTGTCGTCTGAAATGCTCTAGGCGCTCGCCAAGGCTCTATGGATCCCCCTCCAGTTTGAGACAGAGGTGGCGGCCATAGAATCCTTCCACACAGAGGCGATTGAGGTCGCCGAATGTCAGGCGGTTATCTCGTTTTCCGTTGAAGATGAATACCTTCCCATACAGGGGCACATTCGCCCACAGTACATCACCGGCCAGTTCAATGGCATGGAAATCCGCTGCTGTCTTGTTGACACGGGTTCCGGGGTTAACCTAATCCCAACTCGGACACTGCGGAAACTGGGGTTGTTTGAGGATGATATAACTCCCTCCGACCTCAGGATCTAGGGGTATGATAGGACCTAGAAAACTCCACAAGGCAAGATTCTTCTGAATATGCAGTTCAGCGGCCTAATTACCAATACCGAATTCATGGTTGTCTCTCTGGACACCGCCTACAACACGTTGATGGGCAGGCCATGGCTCCCCCTTCATGCAGCGGTCCCCTCATCGTATCACCAGTGCCTCAAATACTCTCTTAAGGGTCGAGTGGGAATGATCCAAGGAGATTCGTCTCCTTTTGCCTCTTGTGAAGCCCGTTATCTGGACGCTGACTATTACAAGAGCAAGGACAAGAAGATCATGGCAGGTGAGGTCGAGCTCGCCACTATCGCAAGTGATCCCTGGGCAGGTATGGATGACACATATGTCTTCCCAATGCATCAGTTGGAGGCCACGACCACTGACATGGGGCAGTGCTTTGTTGTTTTGTGTACCAGAGGAAGGCATATTTCTGGGTCCAAGCGACGGTGGGAAATCACCTCGTACTCTTACCCCAATCAGGCTCAGGTGATCCCCGAGCCTCCTACTCATGTACGATATCGGGGCGTTGGGCTCATGGCAATGGTAGTACATCATATGTGTCTGTTTCGCCAGGCCGGAATCGATCAAATCAAGCCAATATGCCACTACTGCTTTGATGTCATAAAGCGTGGCCCCTTGGGCCAAAGGCCAGATGGGATTGGATCAACCACCTTTGTCGCCATGGTCTCCTCAGTGCATGGGACCCCTGACGTGACGACCTATGCCAGCCAAGCCGACACCAGCTTCCCATCAGGGTCTGGCAGCCCTGAAACAGCTCCCCTCGTGGATGATCCCTCCACAAGCGGAGAGGAGGACATGGAAGATGCTCCTCCTACCTTTATGGAGGGCATCCCCACCATGGTCGACGAGTTAGTGCAAGTGAACCTCAGTAGCAAGGCGGACCCGAGACGCACATTGGTCAGCACCGCTATGCCCCCCGAGGAATGGAAATGGTACGTAGACATCCTCAAACAGAACCGTGACGTGTTCACCTGGAGTTATGACAAGATTCCAGGACTAGATACCCAGGTAGCCGTCCACCGCCTTGGCCATCCTGCAAACCATCGCAGGATCAAGCAGCCTCCCAGAAAGATGCACCCCTCTCACGGTGCCATGGTTGGGGCTGAAGTTGATAAGCTCATCAACTCCATGTTCATCAAGAAAGTCCAGTACCCCAGGTGGCTATCCAAAATTGTTCCAGTCAGGAAGAAGAACGGACAGATCAAGGTCTGTATCGTCTTCCGTGATCTCAATCGCCACTGTCCGAAGGATGATTTTCCCTTTCCCGTGACAGAGTCTTTGATCGATTCCACGGCCAGGTTTCATGCCCTCTCCTTCATCGATGGGTACTCTGGGTACAACCAGATTCGGATGGACCCTGAGGATGAAGAGTTCCCTGCCATCAGGGCCCCCAGGGTACTTTTTTCTACCAGGATATGCCCTTCGGCCTAAAGAATGCAGGTGCCACCTATCAACGGGCCATGCACCGCATATTCAAGCTAATTCTCAGGATGCTGGGGGAGTGTCACATGGATGATCTGGTGGTTAAATCTCTTCAGTGACAGGACCATATAAAAGACCTTGAGAAAGTGTTCGACTTCCTCTGTTCTTGCCACATGAAGATGAACCCGTTGAAGTGTGTCTTCGGGGTAACCTCCGGAATGTTTCTTGGCTTCATTGTTAGGTATTGAGGCATCGAGATCGACCCAGAGAAGTTCAAGTCCATCAGTCAGATGCCTCCCCCGAATAAAATTTGGGAGCTTCGAGGCCTCCAAGGGCACTTAGCCTATATACGCTGATTCATTGAGAATCTTGCCGGCAAGTGTAAGCCCTTTTCTCGGCTCATGAAGAAAGGGACCGCCTATGAATGGGACGAAGAGTGTTAGATCTATTTTTGAAGAAATCAAGCAGTATCTAATTCAACCTCCAGTCTTGATTCCATCCATTTCCGAAAAGCTGCTGGTCCTTTACGTGACTTCCCTAGAGCGATCCATTAGCAAACTTCTCACCCAGAAGAACAACAAGGGAATAGAGAATAGCCTCTACTACCTCAGCCGCATGCTCCTCAACGCGGAAATTAAATATTATCCCATCGAGAAGAGCTACCTTGCACTCGTATTTGCCATGCAGAAATTGCGGCACTACATGCAGCACCACAAGGTACAGCGGGTCTCTCGGGTAGACCCGTTGAAATACATCCGGAACAGACCTATGTTGACCGGCCGATTGGCGCGCTGGGTGGTGATCCTCCAGCAGTTCGACATCAGGTTTGTACTTCAGAAGGCCATCAAAGGACAGGCGTTGGAAGACTTCTTAGCTGCCCACCCAACCTCCCTGGACCAGCCAATGGATCTAGGCTTTCCTGATGAGGCAATCCTCTCAGTCGATCACGCCATCCCATGCTGGCAGATTCACTTTGACAGTGCCTCCTGGAGCCCCACTAGTAGAAGGCTCAACGATCCAAGGGTTAATAGAGTGGGCCTAGGTATCATCCTCATCACCCCGGAGCAATCCGTTCTTCTGTATTCATTCCTATTGTGAGAAGGCTGCACCAAAAATGAGGCAGAGTATCATGCCCTCATTAGGGGCCTCGAGCTGGCTCTCGATATGGACGTACCCCATCTGTATGTAAAAGGGGAATCTGAGCTAGTCATCAAGCAGGTCAATGGTGACTATGCTGTCAGAAATCCAGAACTCGTGCCATTGCTGGAGTGCACCCTCCGTCTAATGGCTAAGTTCTCCTCTCAGCCAGAGGTCGTTCACATTCCTCGGTCGCAGAACAGTCGAGCAGATGCTTTGGCTAGCCTGGCCGCATCACTTGCGGAGCCTGAACAGGATGACCTAATTATCCACGGGGTGCACCGGAGAGTCACTGCTCCTGTTATTCCAGAGGGCGATTGTGGTCCCTGAGTGAACCATCCCACCACTGGTGCCCCTACGTCAGGATCCCCAGGGGCATCCGGTGTAGTAATCAAGATAGTTCTAGACCGGAGGACGACCTTGGTTGAATATCTACAGCACAGAAATCTTCCACCGGACCGAGCTGAGTGAGAACGAATCCGATGCCGCGCACCGCATTTCACTCTTCAAAGAGGTCCCAGCCTTGAGAAGCTCATTTACAGGCACAGATTTGATGGTGTTCTCCTCCGTTTCCATCAAGGAGTCGAGATCCCACAGGTCATGCAATAAGTGCACGCTGGTTCCTGTGGCGCCCACCAGGCCGGGTCGAAGTTGTCCCACCAGATTATGAGGCTGGGATACTTCTCGCCCTCCATGATCTACAACTACATAGAGTATTCCAAGAGGTTTATTGCGTACCAAGTTCATGCTAACATTGTGCATCGGCCACCGGAGCCTCTCCATACTACCAATTATTCTTGGCCCTTTGCATTCTGGGGGTTGGATGTCGTAGGGCCTTACCCGCCCGCGACGGCCCGCCAGTGTCGGTTTATCTTAACCGCTACAGATTTCTTCCCTATGTGGGAAGAGGAAATCCCACTCAGGGAAGTCAAGGAATGTTCTATCGCTGACTTCATGAGCTCCAATATCATATATCGGTTTGGAGTACCTCACGCTATCCTCACCGATAATAGAACCAACTTCCGAGCAGCCGAGCTGAAGAAATTGTACGCTAAGTACAAAATTCTGTCTAACCACACCTCTCGCTACCATGTGCAGGCGAATGGGAAGATAGAGACATTTAACAAAACCCTCTCTAACATTATGCAAATGATGGTTGGTCAGAAAAAGAAAAGTTCGCCGGAAAAGCTCCCCAACGCCCTCTGGGCTTATAGGATGACGACTCGTAACTCCTCTCAGGTGACTCTGTATTCCCTGGTATACAGAGATGAGGCCATCCTGCCCATCGAGATCTAGTTTCCCTCATTACGCACGACAGTCTATGACCAGCAAGCGCCAGATAGAGTTTTCGAAGTCCGTCTAGCTGAATTGGAAGCGCTGGATGAAAGTATGCTTGGCGCTTTACATAATTTGGAAAGGCATCATTGTAAGATGGCCCGAGCATTCAATAATAAGGTTTTCCTCCCCTCCTTCATGAAAGGTGACCTGGTGCTGGCTCTCAGAGCGCCAATGATTCCCGGTAGGAAACCACCCAAGTTGGATCCCAAATGGGAGGGGCCTTTTATTGTTCATAAGGTCTATCCCAATTGCGCGTATTCCCTAGTGACTATGGATAGTGACCGCGTAACTCCTACCACCAACACCAGGTTCCTCAAGCAGTACATTGCCTAAGCCTCTTGTGGTCCTGCATGACCTTAAACTATACGGTCCCGCATGACCTTAAACTACACCAGGTCCAGCATGATCATAAAGTACACTTTTCCATACATCTGGTCTCCTTGGTCCGAGTTCTAAGACCTAAAACTAAGATCCGTATTTCATCCAACATGATGTTAAACTGTGCTTCTAGAACTACGTGTGGCTTGATTATCATCCTAATGGAATACGTAGGAATGCCCAAACATTTCGTCTTGGGCCCCGCCCGAGTTCTCTCTCCTCCTGTGGTCCCGCATGGCCTTAAACTATACAGTCCCACACGACCTTAAACTGCACCTTGGTCTGAGTTCTAAGACCTAAAACTAAGATCCTTATTTCGTCCAACATGACGTTAAACTGCATCTCTAGAACTACGTGTGGCTTGATTACCATATTTATGGGATACGTAGGACCTCCTGAACACTTAGATTTCAAGTCTAGCCCCGTCTCTTAGGAGATCCCACGATCTCATGGTTGCCTTGGTCTTTTTTCCTGCCCTTCCCTCAGGAATCCGCCATCTTTTGGCCGCTCTCAGACTGTGCCCTTCGACCCTATCTAGTGGTATGATAATGTGTTCAGATTACTCTGGTCTAGGACTTGGAGTGTCAGATTCGACTTAGACAAGTTTTCATCCACTTTTCAAGCTTCGTGTTCCCCTTCATTCAGGCCCCACCATCCTTCACACCTGGAGGGACCCCCCAAGAAAGTCCTGGATACAACGCCTAAGGGCTCTACTACCGTCACGGGCCAACGCCCCCGAGGGTTTTGGGAGTCAAATTGATACAAATCCTATGTTGCGAATGTGGTTAGCGGTTGATGCTCATTTGTTTGCCCCTAATTCTAGCGTAACGCGACAAGATGTTGTGTTGCGAACGTGGTCAGCAGTAATCTTCAATCGTTATGCCGGATTCTTCGGGCCTTGAATGTGGGTTGCATGATTCACATTGTGTTCCGCCCCATCGTGTCAAGGTGCAATCTCGACACTCCTTGTACTAACCCTCAGTACACCCCCACATGTCAGACAGACCGAGCTGCGTAACGGTGTCTCTTGGGGATCCCGCGATCTGAGCGCTAGAGTAGGTGCTTGGGTTTCTTCTTTACAGGTTACGTGCAGCTTGACCATCATCCCCATGGGGAACGAGGTGTCTCCCAGACATTGCGTTTCGGGCCCAGTGTAGCTGGGAGCTTGCATGTCCTGCCCCCCTGGTTGTTGAACCCTCGTAGGCCCCTTTGGCCCGAGGCTCCTCTCTCAGAATCACGGGCGGTGATGGTATGTGATTACACCCTCACCAGCATCAGGTGTGCCTTATCGCATCGTGCGTGTTCCTCTTGGTCCAAACCATATGACCTTAAACTGTGCTTTTGGTCCAAGCCTTAGGACCTTAAACTGTGTTGTTGGTCCAAACCATATGACCTTAAATTGTGCTTTTGGTCCATGACTTATGACCTTTAACTGTGTTGTTGGTCCAAGCCTTACGACGTTAAACTGTGCTGTTGGTCCAAACCATTTGACCTTAAACTGTGTTGTTGGTCCAAGCCTTATGACCTTAAACTGTGCTATTGGTCCAAGCCTTACGACCTTAAACTGTGCTATTGGTCCAAACCATATTACCATAAACTATGTTGTTGGTCCAAACCATATGACCTTAAACTGTGCTGTTGGTCCAAGCCTTATGACCTTAAACTATGCAGTAGGTCCAAGCCATATGACCTTAAAATGTGGTGTTGGTCCAAGCCTTATGACCTTAGACTATGTTGTTGGTCCAAGACTTATGACATTAGACTGTGCTGTTGGTCCAAACCATATGAACATAAACTGTTATGTTGGTCCTACCAAATGACCTTAAACAGTGATGATATCGTCCTGGCCGCACGATGAAAAATGGCACCGCATTTGTGATGACCTCCCCATGGGGGACATCACGCCAGGGATTGTTCAATTACCATGACCCTTGTCAATGCCTATTATGGATTGATTATTGTGGAGATGCCAGGAATTTATACTCTAGGACAGTCTCCCCACAAAAGAAAAACCATTTACCTTCGAGAACAAACAAGATATATCAAATACTGCTTCTTTTGGTGCGAGGGCTAGACCTGCATGACTCCTTCGTCCATTGCGCAGGCGCCATATCGCGCCATGATGCCTTTCCAGAACTATGTATGGCTTGATTCTCATCCTTATGAGATACGTAAGAGCACCTGGGAACTTCCCCGTAGGACCAGCCTAAATTTTCATGTTCGGTCTCTCGGCCTAAACGCGTCCCCAGGAGCACATAGTAAGCAGGGCTTTTCCCCATTCACATTGGGTTTTTCAACCACATTACCGTGTGTCTCCCATTACACTTCTCCTTTGGTCCGAGTTCTAAGACCTAAAACTAAGATCCTTTGCTTGGATTTCCACGAATCATTCTCTATTGTGGGATTGTACGGTGTGGTGCAGGATTATGTCCTCATTCACGTCAGGTTACTCGTTGTGCCGTGCCTATCCCCAGATGAGATGTGTCCCCCATCCCACACTACGTTAAACTATATTTTTTCCACCATGAAGTTAAACTGTGCTTCTAGAACTACGTGTGGCTTGATTCTCATCCTAATGAGATACGTAGGAAGGCCCGGACATTTCGTCTTGGGTTCAGCCCCATGGATTACCAAACCCCATCTCTCCTTATTGTCGGCCCCTCGACCTGACTTCATGGGAAGAGGTGTAATCGTGACATCTACCCCGAATAAGTTCAGGATTCCCCATATTAATAATGGGAAGCGACAGTTCTCTTGCCAGAGTGGTCCTCCCTGAAAATTGGGATGACCCCTGATGAGGTTGGTACATCCGCCTAATGCGCCTCCGCAACGGTGGCACAATTTCAGGAGTGTTGGACTCTGTTCAAACAAAGCACCACTCCACCTTCCACGCTTTGTGTGCCCCATTATTAGGATCCTCATTCTCTTTCATGTCTGATGGGACCCCCTAACAGTATTGATGATAGACCTAAGGTCCGCCTACTGTCCTGGGCCAACGTTCCGGAGGACAGGTCATGTTTGACGGGACCCCCTAACAGTATGGATGATAGTCTTTGGTCCGCCTACTGCCACAATAAGGATGATAGACCTTTGGTCCTCTTATTGTAGCAATATGGAGGATAGACCTATAGTCTGCCTGCTGTCCTGGGCCAACGTTCCAGGAAACTGGCCGGCTATATTTGAGTTAGGCCCCGTGTTGCGAACATGGTCAGCGGTCAGACCTCATTTATTGTCCCCACTCTAGGCAAACACGATATAGATGTTGCGCTTCCATCATGGTTAACAATTATCCTCCATCGTTGTGCCCCACAGTGTTCCGAATTCGGGTAGCGTGAGTCACCTTTCCTTTCCATCTCCCTATGTTCGGATGGATTTCAATGCCCCTGGCATTGCCCCGCTCGTGTGTCAGAGAACATTGAGAAGGTGATAGATCAATCGGTCTGAGGTATTGTCCTCTACAATCCAGGCCCAATTTCGTATGCCTGAGGCATGGTCAATGCCCCATAGTTGGACGAAATGATATCATGATTATTCTTTGCTTCTCACATTGGGTGCGACCCACAAGATCATAGGGGTGATTTGTTATTCATTTCAGAATTATGGTTGAGAATATTAAACCAAGGGTACAGATGAATGGATTTGGCCGTGTATTGGATTGAGATGATGAGCAGTACAAGAAAGAGGTTCATGAGATGTCCAAAAAAAATCCCTTAAGGATCAGCGTGCTGAATCGGCCGATCCAGCGCTGCTACCCTTTGGCTGGTAGCCTCTAGGACTGCTTCTCGCTCCTCGAAGACTCTCTCCTCATCAGCAGCCGCAAATCACAGCTCGGAAATTTTATCTTGTACCTAGCCCACTCGGTTCGAATTACGGTCATCTGGTGACTAGCCTCAAACACTTGTTCCAGCGCATCAGCCAGCTGGGCCGTCAGTTGCTCCACAATCTCAGAGCATGTTGTAATGAAGGCCTCCTTATCTGCCGCCTGCCCTTCGAGGTGTTGGACCTCCCACTCCTTCCTCAGCAACGCTCGGGCCCTCGCCGATCTTTCCCGACACTGGGCTTCGTCGATCTGCTGGCTACTCTCGGGTATCTTCTCGGCCATGTAATCACGGACCGTTAGATGAAGGCGCTGAGCGTCACCCCCTCTGGCACACAGGAAGCGCATCCAGGTCTAGAGTGATCCCATCCAACTCAGACAATCTGACTGGGGCTGTCTGAAAAAGCGTTGGATACACTTCCACCCTTTGTGCCATGTCATCTGGCTCTCTTTGGCTGCCTCTGAGTCCGAGTCATCTACCTCCTCCGGGTCAGTGGGTCATTACGTAGGGAAGGCAGCCAGCAGATCAGCAGCAGGATCTGCCTCAGGGATGTCTTTGTGAGGAATAAGATCCTCGATGTCCGGGCGACCTTCCTCTCCCGCCCCAGCAGCGACGATGCCTCCTTCAGAATCTGTCCTTGCCTCAAGAACATCGCCTCTAGTATCCTCTACCCCCTGCTCACCAATTTCCTGGGTCGACTCAGTGTAGGGTGTATGTTCTGAATTAGGTGGTATGTCCGCCACTGGTCCGCTCACGGACGGCCCGGGCTCCGCAGCCCGACGAGCCTCCAATGTTGAGATCACTGCACAATGCGTACGATGATTAGTTGGGATCTTCTGATAACAAGCGCCAGTAGTGATGCGTGATACTTACCGGAGTCCAGAGCGTTGATCTCCTGTGTTTTGGCCACTACAGGAGAAGCCATGATGGGAGACCCCTCTACGCTTGTTAATTCAATGATGGGTGTCGGATCCCCATCCAGTCCCACAGGTTCCTTTCCTCTCTCCTCTAGCGGGGATTCCCGTCCAACACTCAGCCACTCCTAAGTGAGGCAGAGAGACGGTTTGGAAATTGTAAAGAAGAATTGATGAAGAAGAAAATGAATGATGATAGAGACAACCCTCGAGTATCTCTGTTATGTCGAGATCAGAGCCGACAATCTCGCCACTCTCTCGGAGACTCCCTTGGTAGGTCGCCCCCTACGACACCTCACCTTCGGGTTCTCCTTATTCTTCATCTTCCCTTTTGCCTTCGTCTTCTCCAGTCTCCTCCCCCTCCAACTCCTCGTCACTATCTCCTTCTCCCGGTGACATCACTTCCAGATCATCTAGGCCAACCACAGTGCCAGGAGGATTGCATCTAGGGAAGGTTCGAGCATGTGTCTTATCTGCTTTCCAGGCAGCTCCCTGGCCGCCTCATTTGACCCCCTATGGGCAACGAGTTCATTGCGGCGCTGTGTGATGTTCACGCTGGTGAAGTCACGACCTGCGCTGGCCTCGCTGCCTGATGCACCCCTGGTTCCCCCCTTCCAGAAGCACCTTGCCTTCTCCCCCATCGCCCGGTTTCCACGCGAGTAACCTCGAGTTGCTAGACTTTCTTTCATAAAATCCCCTCAAGGTATGTGATGGACTCATGTTCGGCATACTCGTTTGCTAGGCCTGCATCAGCCCTGGTGGGAGGAAGAATACCGACTTTTCCAGATCCGAAAGTGGTAAACATCAACCACATCTGGTGCAAAACTCTGGGATTCTTCTCCTTCCAAAAAGTCATGAATACCTTCATCGACATTCGTTGGAGGAACCCGAATTGCTTGGAGAATCGGGATGGCACGTAAGGCTCACAGATCACCTTCCTGTCGATTCGAGCCATGAGAACCCCACCTCGAATGCTCTGGAAATACTCTTATTGTTCCAGATATCCTCGCCCATTGTCCACCATCTAGCTGACCGGGGTGGGGAACGGGATGAAGTGGAATTTGTTGTGGTTGCAAATGCGGATTCTCACGCCCTCCTCATTGAGCATCATCAGCGCCACCCCTACGATTTTCAGCAATGATGGTCGCAGGCCATTTCCTAGAGGATGGATGGCATTTGGGAAAGTATACCCGCCGATGTGAGCCGCCACCCAGCCATGGAAGATCTGGAAGGGGCCACATACTCGCCGTGGCGAGCCCCCTCGTGAGATGCGTCGTAGGATGGCATGCATATTGGCCAGTACAGGGATGCCCAAGATGAACCGTTTTTTGGAAGCCATGGTACCTGCCATCACCAGTGTTGTTGGACGGACGCCCATCCTCGCGTCCCACACCGGCAGGAGCCACCCGCTCAGGAAGGCGGCAAGGAACCCAGCATACCAGACGTTCGGGTCCCAGACCTAGATGATGCGATAACCCAATGATTGGTATTCCCCCGCCTATAGGGTCCTCCAGTATGACCCATCCCTGCTCCTCTGAGCCGCGGTTGGGCACCGTTTACCCCATCCCGACATCTTGACGGCCGAATCATTCTCAAGGAACTGGATGAACCAGCCCTTGTTGGTAACGCCCTTCTAGAATTCCTTGACCCCCATCCTCTCTTTGGCCAGCACTAGCAGATGCCACGTCAGCATGGGCGTCTGTGACCTATCTTCCCAGGTGTTATTTGGAGGAATGAACAAGTCGTATTGGTATCCCTCTAGTGGGATACCTACGATGTAGTGAACTCCCCAGAGAATAATGCCAGTTTCCCCATGATGAAGTTGGAATGTGTTGGTATCAGGAGACCACCATGTAAATAGCTCCGGCACGAGCATAGGATGACGGTGGAAGTGGAACTGTGACGTCCATACCGCCTCGAACAAGCCAATATACTGCAGTTCATCCCCAAACTGGTCGCTGGTATGGCGAACCCAGAACGCCCAGGCCCACTCGCTGGTGAAGTTACCCCTGGACCGCAGGTCCCAATCCTTCAGCCAGCCCTTCATGTCATCTGTGACACTCTGACGGAACATTCTCACGTAGAGGGCCGGAAAATTCTCTATGACAGGATTGTCCCCGGTAATGGTACAGGTCCTTGGGTTCAGGACATATACATCCATATTTCTGGTTTCCCTGGGAGGACGACCATTGTTGGTGATGTTTTAGCAAGGAAGATCATCCTCCCGGGTCAACCATGACCGCGGTGTGTCCACCTCGAAACCTGGTAGGGGAACCTCTTCCAGAATGCCAAAATTCCAGAGCGGGAGGTTGTCAGACAGGGGATACGTCTTCTGGCGCTGGAGTCAGCAGATTGAACAAGGCCAGGTTGTTGGAAACAATCACACTAGCACCATAAACCTCCTCACTCGCCGCCATTTCGGTCCTACAAGCGGCAGCTTCTCCCTCATCAACTCATTTTGCGGCCATCTCGAATATCTCGGGAGTTGTACAAAACCAAGATGTAGTGCGCGAAATCGGAGAGTGCTACGCGAAATCTTAATTGGTGGCACGATATCTGGGAGATGGGCACGCAATCGATGTGCTAAGAGCGGAATATCCCGAGTAGGCGCGCAAGGACGGCCAAACTCCGGAAGGAATTCTGCGCTGCCAGAGCGTTTTTACGCGTAGACGCAGGATCAATTTCATGCACGAGAGCGAAAATCCTATCGCACAGAAAAGATAGAGTACATATTTAGGACCCAGTGCCCGTTTTTATAGGCGAGGCCAGGATTCCACGCCGCGTGAAAAGCAAATTCTACGCTGATCTGTCGTCTTTCATGCCACGTGGGTTGTTTGCGCGCTAAGCGCCCAAGATTGGCCCTACTTTGGCGTTTCCCTATGAATCCGACCATTGCGACCTCTCACCGATCCAATTCTGAGGGGGGTATTTGTAGACGACGAAAAATGTCCGTAATTCCTAGAGGAAGTATCAAAATGGAAATGCGAAGTCATATTCAGAATCAGAGGCCCGGTCCGGAGGCCCAGGAAGTGGTGCGCGAAATAAAGGAGGACTTGCGCGAAATAATGATGTGTGCGCGAAGCATTCCCATGATTCGCGTTATCGAGCCGATGGCGCTCTCAATTTTGCACGCCCCGGTTCCGCGCGGTGAAGCTTTGTGCGCTGACAGTTCCCATCGCGGAAAATTTCACGCGCCGCCTGGATTCCGCATCGTCCGATGCCTATAAATAGAAGGTGACCCCAAACGGTTTGGGGTTGTGGAATTCAGAATAGCTCCCATGCACGCAATTCGACTCCCCCCCCCCACGTGAAATATGACTTCCAGGTAATTCCCCTTTTCGTGCTACCTTTCCCCGGGGTTTGCCTTTTCACGCAACTCTACTGGCTTAAGTGAATTTCTCCACTCCTCCGGGTACTTCTCTTGTGCACACTCGTTGCCCCTTGCGCACAATCCCCTTCTATGCACTCAATACCTTGCGTGTAATCACCTATCCGCGCAATCCTCTGGCCCTATTGCACGCCATCCCGATGTTTTGCGTGCAAACCTTCTTTTTCTGTGCAACACCCAGGACCCCTTTACATTGACGCCCCTTGGCTGCCTTTCCATGCTGGCACCTGATGTCTCCCCTGCTGGGCATGTGCGCCATGCGTTGTTTTCCCGTACGACCATCAAGTCTCGTACGAAGTAACCTCATGGTCCCTTGGGTGTTGCTTCTTGTTGTGTTTCTTTGCCTTATGCTTCTCCCCATAGGCACATTAACGACTATTGCTTCTTCACATAGCCATGATAACGTGGACCCCTCAATGGTTCGCCCTATGGCCCCCCTTCATTACGGCCTTGCCGATGCCTTCCCTCCCATAAGGGGTAGAGGGAATTGGGCATGTGAGCCCTAGGGGTGTGGAGCGAAACCACCTCGTCCAAGCTGCAGGACGTTAAACTGCTAAGAACCTCATACTTAACACATGACGTTAAACTATGGTCCAACCCCGTGATTCGCACGCAGGGTCCCCCCAGCTCGGACATTATTTATGCCTCTCATATCCAAGGGAATGGAATCTTCCACTCATGGAATGAGATCCTCTTTTCCGGGGTGGCGTCTTTCCACGGGGGAAGGGCTGCCTCAGCGCGTAAGCCCCTAGCCTCTCTTGCGGAAGGTTGCACCCATGCACCTCCGTACTTCCCCCTTGCCAAGGCCAGTGGAGTCCCTTTCCCACTGTGATTTTTCTCACCACGGGCCTCCACCCTGGAGTAAGCCCCAGCTCCCAGGGCCACTAACCACGCGTAAGCCCCTGTTTCCTCTTTGGTCTGTTCAACACGTAAGCCCCTTCCCACTTCTCACGAACGCACCCTTTGCGACGTGATCATCGGGTCCCTGATGCCTCTTGTTTCTCACACCGAGCATGACTCACATGGTCTTAGAGCGCGCATAGAACGTGACATCCTCTTATGGGCCGACTAAGAGCGTAAGCCCCATACCAGCGAACTACATGGACATTGATTCGTGCTAATGCAGGGTACATAGGAAGCCTCCACGAGGTTCAGGCCCACCACCCGGTCTTTCCGACCTCTCCACGTCGGTTCCCCGACCACTATGGGCCGCCTTAGAGCATAAGCCCCATATCCACTCTGTGCCGCCTCAGTGTGTAAGCCCACGATTCCTCGTCCCGCATGACGTTAAATTGTATGTACTCGTCCCGCATAACGTTAAACCGTATTCCCCCTCTTGGTCCGTCTCAGAGCATCAGCCTCATGCCTGACACCCACGTCTCATCCTGACATCCGCCCTCATGCTCACGTGCCTTAGGAAGCTCATGCCCTAGCCCAGAGATCATACTTCCTCCAGGCTCCAATCCATGCGACCATTCTCACAGGTCACCACTTCAGGTGTCCCACCGTATCATCGAACTATGCGGACCTTGATTCCCTGTCATGGGGATATGTAGGAATCCCCCACGAGGTTCAAGTCCGTCACTCCATCATCCATTCTGATCTTTACCTAGGCCGCCACATCCCGGTGAGATCACGCCACCCCATCCCAATCCATGGTATCCAAGAAGCCACCCACGTGCTGGCCCCAACATCGGTGTTCCCCCTAGGGGGTCCTTCAATATGATCCACTCTCAGTGTGTCGATCAGTCCGATCTGTCTCCGCAAGACGTTAAACTCGTGGCACACCCCGTGTTAAACATGGGAAGCTGAGGAAAACCTTAAATGGTATACATTCCCCGCGGTCGATGTGGGATGCCTTGGGCTTCCGCGCCCTCGAGAAGCACTGTGACAAGGGACAGAAGACAGACATGCCAATCCCCAGTGTCAAGACATGCCAACAACACCCCAACGTGAACATTCTCTTCACCGAAGGTTGCTTCCACCACAAGACCCCTTGGAGCGTCTCGACGGAAGCAACATAATTAACTGGCATCCATGCAGATATAGCGTCGAGAACGAGCTTATGAACCCTTCTTAAATCTATATGGGAGACCCGGACTAGGTGACGAGCTCCGAGGAGGAATCCACGGAAGGAAGAACCAACATCCCATCATCCCGGTTTCGATCAAGGAGCAGACGTCCCTGAATAAGGAACGGATTCCGCCCACCTTTGGAAAGCGGGAATGTGGGGAAATGAGCCGCGCGTCCTCCCATGAGTGACGGACACACGCACGCTCCCTAACATA